>CM076572.1:3884382-4484382 GCA_034641835.2 Pinus albicaulis
CCCCTCTTTATGAATCTTGAGTAACCCATAAATTCTCAGAATGACCTCACAGGATGGGGTCAATTTCTTTTTTAACTTGTCATCAAGATGAGAGCTTGAAATTACCTTTTTGACTTCTCTTAAAACCCTAGACAAAGGGTTGGACTTTAGCTTCTTATAGCTGCTACAATCAAGATGCTCATTCATTTTCCTAATATATTCCACTTTATATAAAATTATTGTTTCTCATCCCTTGTCCGCTTTAAGGATAACAATATCTTCGTTATTACGAAAGGCTCTGAGAGCACTCATTTGATCCTTGCTAAGGTTACTCTTAGGGGCTCTAGCTTTACATAGAATCAGGGACAATTCTTGTCTAAGAGCTTCTTTATCATCCAAAGGTAAACTTTGAATGCCTTCCTCAATGCTACAAACAATGCTCTCTTTTGGGATGCATTTAGGAGTAACAAAAAATCCTAAACCTTTGTTGAGAATCCTGAGGGTTTCTTGACTTAACTCCACCATGGAAAGGTTCACAACCTTTTTGTTAAAGGTTTCACTGGAATCATCTTTTAAGGGCTTCTTTATAAGACCCCTGTACTCCTCGCTCCCAAGCTTGCGGCCTACCATGCTCATGCTCTTATCCTCAAAGCTTCCTAATGAGTTTCCTTCCAGGTTAGTTAGATTCTTAATAAGGGGCTCATTGTGGCAATGATCCACATCGATTTCTCTGATCCTTGTCAAAATAATCTTAGCTATTGATAAAAACTTCAAGATATTTTAATCTTGGCCCTTGAATTTTATTTTTGAGGAAAATTTGAATTTAACATTTAATTCCAATTTAATTAGATCAAAATTAATTATTTTGAGCTAATTTCATCAAAAAATTGAATTTGACTTTACCACCAAGGTCCAAGGGTCCAAATTTTCTTGAAAAATACAATATTCCCTTGGTGGAGGACCTTTAAAAAATGATTCCTTGAAGATGCACATATTTTTCCAATTGGAGAATTAATTTTCCTAAGACAACTTAACTTGACTCTAATTAATTAATTTTTTGGCTTAGGATTTAATTTTATTTTGCAAAAAAAAAAAAATTAATTTTACACATGAGGGGATTTAATTATTTTCCCACCCTCTAATACATAATATTTTACATTTTCAACCCCCAAAAGGGGTAATACACATTTGGAAAGACCCTCAATACACATAACCCATCTGCGGCACAATCTAATCTAGTAGACCAAGTGATTTGTAATAAAATAATTAAGCCAACTAGCTTAAATTATTCCCAAACCACTTTTACATTAGACTCGACTAAAAGTGCTAGGACTCACCTAAGACTTCGACAATAAATTTCACCCTAGCTTTGGGGGTTTAAGATGGAGGGAAAAAACTCTTTTGATTAGCCATGTTTAGAAACATAGATAACCAGTGAGGTTAAAAAACCTCCTAGGATGAAATTCATTGCCAAAATCATAGGCTTACCTAGGTTGTTACATATACTCAAGGTCTTACTAGGATCATTTACATCATATAACTTGCAGAATGAGGTTTGCAAATGACACAAATTGATTATAGGTGCTTCGATCCTGTTGAAAAAATTGACACTTCCGGTTTATTGAAATTTGACAGTTTGAGCGCAACATGAAGTATGTTTTGTTTTCAACAGTTTTTTGTTCATAGGTGTCATAGAATCACCAAGGATGGTGTTCCCCCAAAGGATAGGGGTTTGTAGCAACCCCTTGTTTATTATCCATGTAAATAAAATAAAACCAAGGTCACGGGACTCGTATTCCAAGCTAAATATTTGGAAAAACATAGTGATGGGTATCACTAATGATTAAGTAATGTCTATGGAAATTGGCAAAGACATTGGTAAAGGCAAAGTGGCAATAATTGGCATTTTATTTATGAAATAAAAGAAAATAGGAGAACATGAATTTGAAGAGACACAAATTTGCATGAGAGGGAAATTGAAGGAAGAAAATATAGGTCTCAATGATAAAAATACTTTCGAGGATCAACTGCTAACCTTTTGAATTTTTTTGGGTGGATCTCTCTTATATTCTCTCATTCTCTCATACTCTTGCACACGTATTCTTGGAGTATTCTTGGACCACTTTGGCATACATTGAATTTGGATAAAGAAGGCAAAGAAAAGCAGGAAAGTGAAAGGGAACATTTGGATCAACAGATACAACTGAATCTCTTTGTAGGTAACATGTTGCATGCATGATTTCCTTGTTGATTTCTAGATGCATGGTATATGCATGTGATTTTCTTGTTATGTGTTGTCATTGGCATGGATACTTTCTGTATTGATAGTGGTTTTAGGATTGTCTTTCCATTCCCTGGAGAACCATGGTGTTGTGGGGTTTTCCACTTTTTTTTTCTTATTGGTTCTCATGTGCCTTATGGTTATGGGTTGGAACAAACTCTCTGGAAGCCTTCAAATGACTTGGGTTGAGTTACTATTCTTGGAGCCTAGGTTGCGAAAAAAACTCTAGATCAGTTGGTGGGTTGAGTTACTATTCCCTGGAGCTGGGTTGGACAAATTCTCTAGAGCCCTGGAAGGTTTTTGGTTGAGTTACAAGTTCATAGAGCCCTAGACATATTGGGTAGAGACTAATCTGGTTGGTGTTAGAGATGCCTAACCATGGAGGTGGAATCATTGTGGTTGAGGGTTGAGGTGGTTTGGCCTCTAGAAGCCCTAGTTTGGTTTTGTATTGGTTTATTCCATGATATCCCACATTCATGATTGCAATGTGGCACGAGGGTGATTGGTTAATAGAGAGTTTTGGTTCAGCCCAATCTATGGTTGGGTGGTACGTGGAAGTCTCTGACTTCGTCATAATTTTCACATGTTAATATGAGACAATTTCATATTGTTATCTATGAGAATTTGTAGTGATTATGTTGGTGATATTAAGGTTGAGTTGCCATGGTTTCATGTTGGTTATTTATAGGTTATATGTTGGTTATATTATGTGTACCATCTATGGCTATTGTCATGAATTTTTTAGTTATTGATCAGTTGATGAATGTGTGGACTAATAAGTGTTTTTGCACCTAATTGGAGAGGGTATAGGGCCTTCTTGGTGATTCTTAGATGAATCTGAGACTATTATGATTAGATATTTATTCATGACATGTAGCTTACATGTTTTCCATGTGTTTTAAGAAAAGTATAGTGTGTTATAGGCATTCTAGGTGATCAAGTTTTGCCTCCAAGTTTTAATGTTCAATTATGTTGTCATGTAAATTATGATTTTAGAAGTCTCAAGAAGTTTTGGGTATTGTTCTAGAGGATGGCATGGAAATGTGGCTGAGATATCGGGACCGAACCCTCTAAATTGGGAAAGTTGGGTCATATTGCATGGAGACATTTTTGTGAATGCGGTTTGAGGCCTATAACTGCACCCAGGCCTTTTCATGAATGTAGTTGGGGTCTAGGTTAGAGGCAAAGAGCCCCATCTCATGATTTTGTCACATGGGATGGTCCTTTCACCTCTAAGTTTCCTATAGCCCTGAGGGATGTTGTGATTTGTCAGTGTGGGGTAAGTTTTTAGGCCCCACTTTCTTAAATGGAACTGGGAGGTTGGGTCATATCATAGTAACTATTTGTCTCATGTTTACTCGAGCAGCCAAGTGAAATTTGGGTAAATGTGTGAGTGGGTGATTACAAGTTCATTCAAGGCTCAAGGAGTTTTAGCTCAGTTCTAGGAGAAGAAATATATATGTATAAATGCAAGTTTATCAACTGGATTAGTTACCACATGAGTAAAAAGTCCATTTATAGAATAATTATAAGCTTATTGAGCAAGTAATTTAGTGGTTTATCAGCCCCAAGACTATCCACTTGGGGATTTATCATACCTTTCAACTAATTCTTGTGTGTATGAACCTATCAAGTAATTTATAAACCTCAACTAGTATCCCAATGATTTCTCAACCCCGAGGAAATACACTACTCTAGTGTTTATCAACTCCGTGAGCTAGTACTAACTAGTTTATTAGCCTCAATTAGCACCTAATTATCACTACTCCACTGAAATATCTTTGGCTATCAATTCACGAGCACTCTCACAGGCCTTAACAAACATAGGGAATACCATCCCCAAGGTAGAACACAAGATTTCACTAGTTATCTTCTTGGTATATTTACATCCACTACCAATTTATGCTCTGGATTCTTTTCCCAGTGAGCTATTTGTGTTTCTCATCTATTCCACAATTCATTCCCTTGAAAAATGATGTGTAGTCCCTGAATCAGTCTCCTCTCCACCCTTGTCTCACATTGAACTTCTCCTCTCATACGTCATGCATGTTTACCACACCCATGTATCTACAAAAACCAAGATTGCATGCTCATCCTTCACTCAAGGAGACCACTACCTAAATTCAATGTTGCGCCAAGAATGCCATAAATTAATGAGGGATATAGTTGGTGAAATAAATACAATGGCTTTGGTTTACAAGCAACTGCTCCTCCTTATTCGTTTCAATATGTGTCCACTTCCCTCAACCAATAAATGTGTTACTTTTCCACATTATTTATATGAATTACAATTCATAGCAATGTTTACAAGAGATATTAGCAAAAAGGGTTGTCATAGATACATATAATAATATTATTATATAAATGTTGATACAAAAAAATGTTTATGTTATAATTAATGTATTAACGTAACATTGTTAATGTAATTAATGGTGTTATTACTAATATCATTATTAATATTAATGTTATTAATATTCATGTTAATATGATGCTTTTATTATTATTATTATTACTTAAATGTTGTTATAACATTAATAAGAACATTATTATAGTATAATAACATCATTATATTAGGATAAAATGAATTATTGCACATAATATTTTATTATATCTGATTATTGCAATAATATTATTAATGTCATTAATATTATTAAGGTTATTAATAATTCTATTAATATTTGTGTTAATATTATGTTATTATTATTATTTTGTGAATTGATATGGGTATTACTTCAAAATATCAAAGCATCAAGATACATTTACCAGATGGCCATGGTTTTCCTGATCTCACCATAGGCAGTCTCAATCTGCCACAAGGGAAACCAAATATATTGACCACCATGATGGAGGAGAAATTTTGTCCAAAATAAAAATAACTACTAGAAATAAGCAAGCCTATCAGCTACTGAATTGAAATTATAAGTGCTACTGTAATACATGACAAAAAATTAGGAATATGAGGAATTCAATGGGGCATGATCCTTAGCATCAAACCTTGGAGGAGATGGAGGCTTTACATCACATTGGAGATGGATTTCCAAGTGGGATATTCTAGCATACAGGTTCTCCAAAAATGAACATTAGCACCATTGAGCGGGCTTGATGTCATTCAAGCCAAATAATTTTTCATACTGCTCCTCTTATTTCTCCTTCAGAACCCAACCTAAGAGGTTTTTCATCTTCCAATGAAGGGTAATGAAGTTTAGATATTGTTTCTATCTTCCCCTAATGTGACTAGGGTTAGGAACCTAGTGGGAAACCTCCCAAAGGATTTCTGGATCTAAAAGAGATTGATGGTCTTTAGCATAGAGGGACTCAAGATAGCAACTCTCATCACATTTATTATAAGGGGATGGGAGTATGGTAGATGTTTGCAACCTCATGTGCCTAATACTAGGTGTGATTTCTACCTTGGGGACCTTGGCCACCTCCCCCTTGGAGATTTTACATGTATTTCTGAGGCCTAGTGCTTGAGTAAGCTAAAACTGATTATAGGTGTCTAGACTTAGCCCATTAGGGGAGTATTGACAGAGACAGGGGAAGCTAGGAATGTAATTGAAACATGAATTGTAGGGAGGCCTAAATAAAGAATACCACCACATAGTGAAAATATAGAAGCAGGGAGTATAGAGATATCCTCGGGTAGAACAATAGTTTAAATTGATGCCAACACACCACATAACATGAAGCTGAAAACCAACAAGAACTAAACACTAACTGTAGAAATTATAAAAACAATGTGTATACCAATGGATTTAATCCGATCATTGCTAAAGCAAGATACTGAATCCTTCTACCAATCAATTGTGGAAAATAAACAAGATCGCATAATCACAACAAGTAAATAAATAAGCAAACCAATCCACAACACAGATGTTTCTCCTGGGGAAATATTGCTGCTCAAAACCCCTCTATCTATATTGCATAATGAAACAGGGAATCATGAAACAATAAAATTCACTCTTCTCACAAGAGTCTGTTGCACTATCCTGATTGTCTCACACTGATCCAGAAAAAATTGGTCCAACAGTTAGCCAATTCTCATCCTGTCTTGAGCTTGCCTTGATCACGCAATTCATGTGGAATGCAATCCCTATTCTTTAGGAATTTTAACCGTCCTTGATTGCGCAAACATCATGGGAAATCTTATGGTGTTTTAACTGCATCTGGGCAGTTTGATAAAAATACAACTGATAGTCAACTTCCCTTTAACCTTTGTCTCAACTGGGTCTTCATCAGAACTAACATGCATGTAGATATTAATAGTAAATCATCAGTCACTTGACAGATCACTGCATGTGAATTAAATCTAATTTAAATCACTTGACCTCTCACTAGTGCAACAATCAGTTACAACCATTTATACTGACTTTAACTCACTTAATTGAGTTAATTGATTTCTCATGCATTAAACTAATGCACTAAATTCAACTTGGACTCAAAAACAAATAGAATCACTTAGCATGCCTCACCAACCACCCTCAACTTGAAATTCATGAGCTAAATGAGTTAACTATTGCAAGTGATTATGAGATAAGATTACAATTTATTGTCCAATTTAATTAAGAGATAATTAAATTAGACACATATCCAATTTATTTAATAAATTGTCTTGCACACTAATGTATCGCTAGGACCCATCACTAGACGACCTGTGGTCCCACACTAGCTGTGTGCTGTCATGTTGTTTCTGGATGCCAATTTCACTGTTTCTTTTTGCAAATTTCAACACTCCCTCTCTACAAGAAAGGAATCAATTTTTCTCAATTCGGTACCTTTGGAATGTTCTTGCATGTGCACATGGAACTCTTTCATGCGCACATGCGAATCTTGCATGCAACACTTCTCTGGTGTTTTTCACACATGCAACTCTTGCATGCAACACTTCTCTAGTTTTGTTCGCACATGCAACACTACTGAAACTGAATAGCCTCCAAACAACTAAATCAATATAATGCAGATATCATCAAAATCTTTTGACTAGCGGTACCTACTACACATGTCTACTGGACTCTCTGCGCTACTAACATCTGCATCCATGCACTCTGCACTACTGCCAACTCTTATCTGCGCTCCAATATCTGACACCTGTCATTCTAATTTATGTCCTCCTGACATCTGACTGCATAAATCTAACCAATCCTTCCTGCTATTGTTGTATTGCAGGCTGCCTATAGCCAGGTTCGATCCATGAGACACTTATCTCAATGAATCCTGCCCAAATTTCTTCTTGGCATTAATTTTTCACATCACCCCACCTCACAACTGGAGGTATAGCTGCGTGTACTCCCTCTGTCATTCTGGCTCAAAATTCCCCCCTCCTAGAGGCCTCTACTTGAGTGGACTCTTCCACTCAGTCTCCTCTCTTCTTCTCCAATTGTGGCTACTCCACAAACTTCCGAGACTGTTGCTAAGGCTGCATGTTGAGAGATAATTTCTCCCTCTCAACCACCAAGTCATTAACCACTAATTTTCTCCTCAAAGCCTTGCATGCATCCTCAACCTTTATAGCATACAGGTTCTTAAATCTTACACTGATCTGCTTCACTTGTCCTGTGGCTATGTGTTTCAGGAAAAAATTCCCTTTTCTAAACATTACTTCATAACCACATTCTTGCAATACCACTACAGAGACAAGATTCTTCATGAAGAAACATTTACCGAAGAATATAAATAATTACCGATAGGAATAATTAAACATAACCAGCAACAAATCATAAACATAAACACATATGTTTAACAGGGAAAAACCCCAAAATCTAGGGAAAACCCATCCTAATGAAATTTCATTAGACTTGGCCAAAACCCTGGCCAATCCAGCCAAATGAGCCTTCACCACTCACATCCAGGCCTTACATTACAATGAAGTCCTCTGAGCCTTTTATAAGCTCCATTACATGCAATACCATGAGCTTAAAACCATGGGTTCACAATACCATGTGCCCCAAAACCATCATTGTTTAACTCGGTCAAACTTGACTATAATCACAAGTCAATTTACCTAGCATTCCCCCCTTAAACTTGACTTGGGGTTTCCTAACTAAATCCAACCAAAACTGCTAAATGAGACAACCCCGCTCACTCTAGCTCCTCCCCCCTCAAATTTTTACCGAGAGTAATTATTAACTTGACATACCCCCCTATCACCTAGGTCTAACCCAAAATTTACTAGTGATTACCCAGGGGTACGCATGCCATACCAGGTCTTACAGCAGTATGCCCATTTACATGAAAAAATAACACCATTATAATAATTAATTTTTTTTTTGTTTCATTGTTGCTATGTTTGTACATATGACATAAATGTCCATATAAAAATAACCCATCTACCGGATTACATGGGTCACCAGCCTCTGTAACCGCCAGTCCTCTAGGAGTTCTCTTCAGATACATGGTTCATCAATTAATTAATCCACGTGCAAACATCCTCTCATCTTTGAATTTCTCGAACCAACTTCTTATCACTACTAGTTGGTAGATCTGGGCTATGGAAGCACCATTGTTCTCTTTATCTATTGAGAAACCCTCCATGGAATTCCCCATGGAATCAATCAATTGGATATTTCCTATTTTCTATAAACACCATGCTTCGTATGGCCAGATCTACAAAAGGCTACATTGATTTCTCCATTCACATGCCAATAAAACCCTTGGTTGCAAAAGCGTCCCTTTGAAGCCAAATATGGCTCTGATACCAAATGAAGAAACATTTACCGGAGGATATAAATAATTACCGAGAGGAATAATTAAACATAACCGGCAACAAATCATAAACATAAACACATATGTTTAACAAGGAAAAACCCCAAACTCTAGGGAAAACCCATCCTAATGAAATTTCATTAGCCTTGGCCAAAACCCTGGCCAGTCTAGCCAAATGAGCCTTCACCACTCACATCCAGGCCTTACAATACAATGAAGTCCTCCGAGCCTTTTATAAGCTCCATTACATGCAATACCATGAGCTTAAAACCATGGGTTCACAATACCATGTGCCCCAAAACCATCACTGTTTAACTCGGTCAAACTTGACTATAATCACAAGCCAATTTACCTAGCACTTCATTAGGCTTGAAACATGTAAAACATATGCTAGTCTGAGATGGGAGCCATTCTCCCTCTGAAAGGTAATTGTACCTATGTTGGTAGTGTTATACCTATCGTCATCTCCAAACTCTATGCTCTACTGGAGGTCCTTCTCCTCCAAGTCACTGAAGAGATCTCTATTCCCCATCATATGAAACGAGGCACTATTGTCTAAATACCACATGCATCCCATTACAGTGATGGCCAAGCATGCAATGAGAGTAAAATCAAGCTCAAATTGTGAAGCCAATGCTTCACCTGCTGCAACTGCAGACTCCTTCTTGCTTTTCTTCTGTGGAAATTTTGTAGCATAGTGCCCATGCTCGTGGCAGTGAAAGCATATGATCTTGGACAAGTATTTATTTCCTACTTCACCTTGGGATTTCATTCCCTTGGCCTTATTTTCCTTACTAGCCAAGGAAAAATATTCCTCATCATTAGTCTTGGATGAGGATCCATCCCTAGTATTCTGCCTAAATTCTTCTTGTACCAAATCCAACCAAAGTCGCTCCTAATATGGTAACTTTTGCCTCCCATTCACTGAGTCCTAGTAACTATGCCAACCCTTGGGAAGGCCTAGAAGTGCTAGGATCACCAATTCATCATCTGGTACGATCACACCAACACTTCCAAGCTCATCTTGATATTGAGTGAACTTCGCAAAGTATGTTGGTACTGTATTGCCCTCCTCGTTCTTGATTTTCCTGAGCTTATCCTTCAGCGCCAACTTCCTTTGGTATTTTTTGTTCTGAAACATATCTGTCAAGGCCTTCCACATTGCATGTGGACTCGCCTTGCCATGGAGACTCGAGAGAATGTCATCTCGAACCCCCTCTAATAATATCCTCCTCGCCCTTGCTACCTTCTTTTTCCAAGCATCAAGAAGAGTCGCGTCTGCTGCTGTGGGCTTGGGAATATCATTATCAATGGATTCTTTAAACCCATTGTCCTCCAGCACTACTTCCATTATGTATTTACATGCAATATAATTAGAACTTCCCTCAAGTGCTTATTCCAATATTAAGCCATTGAAAGCCATCTTTATCTGCTTGTCGCACCAACGAAAGTATCAACAAGTTTGAATATTATTCAACACAAACTCAATTTCTTATCCACTATAGTGATTTCTGGCACTCTGATACCATGTAGAAATTATACAAAAAATGTGTATACCAATGGATACAATCCGATCATGTGATATGTTAAAGCAATATATTGAATCCTTCTACCAGTCAATTGTGGAAAATAAACACGATCGCACAATCACAACAATTAAAGAAAGAAGCAAATCAATCCACAACACAGATATTTTTCCTAGGTAAAGCTTGCTACTCAAAACCCCTCTATCTCTATTCTATCATGAACCAAGGAATCATGAAATAATACAATGCACTCTTCTTACAAGAGTCTGTTGCACTATCTTGACTGTCTCACACTGATCCAGACAAAATTGGTCCAACACTTAGCCAATTCTCAGCCTGTCTTCAGCCTACCTTACTCAAAAATTCATGTGGAATTCAATCCCTATTATTTAGGAATTTCATCTTTCCTTGACTATGCAAACTTCATGGGAATTCGTATGGTGTTTTAACTCCATCTGGGCAGTTTGCTAAAAATACAACTGATAGTTAACTTCCATTTAACCTTTGTCTCAACTGGGTGTTCATCAGAACTAACATGCATGCAACTATTAATAGTAAATCATCAGTCACTTGAAATATCACTGCATGTGAATTAAATTTGATTTAATTCACTTTACCTCTCACTAGAGCAACAATCAGTTACAACTAGTTAGGCTTACTTTAACTCACTTAATTGAGTTAACTGATTTCTCATGTATTAAACTAATGCACTAACTCTAACTTGGACTCAAAAATAAATAGAATCACTCTGCATGCCTCACCAACCACCCTCAACTCTAAATTCATGATCTAACTAATTCTATCACACTTATTTAACTATTACAAGTGATTATGAGATAAGATTACAATTTATTGTCAAATTTAATTAAGGGATAATTAAATTAGACACATTTCCAATTTATTTAATAAATTGGCTTTCACACTAATGTATCGCTAGAACCCATCACTACATGACTTGTGGTCCCACACTAGTGTGTGTACTGTCATGTTGTTTCTGGATGTCAATTTCATTGTTTCTTGTTGTAAATTTCAACACTAACCTCAACTACAACTAATAAACTCAAGACAAAAAAAAATATTAGAATATAGCTAAGATTCTCAAGGAGTACCCCAATGTAAGTGTCCCATGATGTCCAAGCCTTCAAAAGGTGCAAGACTAAATATGGAAAGGTAGTATTTACAACAGAAAAAACTAGTTATGGGGAAAGTCACTACATCAAATAAAAAAACCCATCAACTCAAATAAAATTTCCCATCAGTTCGTCATATTTCTCTCTCTTTGAGCACCAAGCCATCAAACTCCATATACCAATCGAGGCCATAAACAGAATCATACCATCACAACACCACCTTATGATACATATAGGCGTGATTTAAGAAAAATTAGAAAGGAAATTCCAAGAGTAATTCGCCG
This sequence comes from Pinus albicaulis, assembly GCA_034641835.2. NCBI lineage: Eukaryota > Viridiplantae > Streptophyta > Pinopsida > Pinales > Pinaceae > Pinus > Pinus albicaulis. Next base: position 3,896,285 of record CM076572.1, read on the forward strand.
TGTGTAGACCCATTGACACTGTAATCTCCTGAAATAAATCCCACCTTCAACGGGGGAGAGATTGAATTACACCATAAATCACATAGAAGAAAATATTTGTAATTATAACTGAGGCTAGATTGAATCATCTTATCATGTTCATAACTTATGGAGAGAATATTCGCATGCTTATGCATGTGGGGGGTTGTCCATGCCACCCCCCTCTTAAATTTTTTTTAAGGAGGTGGTGTGGAAAGATCATCCCCCATCCTCTTGCATCACCTTGTTAACCACCCTGATCAGGGGAATAACATTATTAATATTACTAAATTTAATATAATTAATATGAAAAGTATTTATTAAAATTATAACTTAAAATTAATATTAAGGAAATTCAATACAAACATTAAAAATAATTTAATATTAATACAATAATCTAATATAGCCCCAATAATCTAATATAGCCTTTTGGGATAACTCAATTCACTATCATTGCTATAATGAAACGTTATGTACCAAGAGATATCAGGTTTGAATCTCCCACTACTTATGTTTATGGAAATGATGTATTTAGACACCGACCCAGTTGTCGATTCCTCTAGATACAAAAAAAAAAAAAATATATATATATATATATATATATTCTAATATGAAATGTTACATAAACTACCATGGATATTCCACTGGAAAGTTTGTCACAACATATTTGATAAAAATATATTTAAAAATCTGAAATCTACACTATTAGGATTGTATTTCACTTTAGATTTCTAAATATATAAATTATTATTTATTGCGCATGCATGCAAATTAAAATATATGTAGAAAATAGAGAATAACAAAATAAAAACTCACAGAACATGATTTTAAACAAGATATAGCCAAGGAAACCATTTTGGGAGAAAACCCGACTAGAAGGTGAGGGCATTTCACTCTCTTTCTCTGAATATAAAATATTTGTGGGTACAAAGAAGTATGGCTTGTGGCCCATGGGCTACTAGAGTGCACAAATCCTCTCTATGTGTTCTCTCCTTATCCCTATCTACTATTTTTCTCATCTATGGAACAAATTCACTAGAAAATATTGGAACTTATTTTCCTCCTAGTGGCCTAGTTATAACACAACCCAATATCCTACTAGTGGATAGGTTTAACTACCTCAAATCTTAACCAAAGTTACAATATGGAATCTTCTAGAGTTTTATTCATCACAATCAGATGGCTAGCCCATTTTCCATGGATAATGGGGGCTTATGTGGCATCTTCTCAAATTATGGTGGTGAAAATAGAAAGGTCAAATTCTAAGTGACATAACTTTTTCATATAGAGTCTGATTGAGGAAATTTTCTTGTGTTGGCTCCCCGTGATTTGTAAGATTGGAAAGAACAAACTCTGCAGGGAACCACATCATACCACTTTAGAGTCCAAGGACCTAGCCTTCCTAGACTCACAGACAACTCTCTCTGTGTATGTGTTTTTAAATGATGTGTCTTTATGCTTATGTTTTCTGATTTTAGGCTAGTTATGAAGTTCTAGGACTTGTTTGTTTTTTTGATTAATTGGTTGATAGATCAATGGTGGGATTAATTGATGAAGTAATTCAATATAATAGATAGACTGTGAGAAAAATTAATCCATTGGGCTATGGAGTCATAAAATTATTTAATTGTGCATCAACTCTGCAAGGGTTTTCATAGGGAAAGCTAACTATATCAAGTGGATCTCTTAGATTAGATGGAGTATGAAATGACAGTAAGTTGTGAAAACAGTAAAACTAAAGGGAAATTAAGAATCCTTTAACTTTACTTCAACAAGAAAAGCCTTTTAAGTAATTGTTTGAAACAAACCAAAGGACAAGGCATACCATAGAATTCTTTGGCCAGCTTTAATAAACAAACCTTTAAGACAACAATCCAGCAATCCTAGAATTACTTTTAGACAAGGAAAACATTTAAGATAAAAATGAGTGCAACTAAAGAGCAAGATACACCTATATTCTTTAATCAAAAACTCTAAAGACCTTCAAAGTAACATTTTGAGACAAACCAAGGGACAGGGAATACCATAGACTTCTTTGGCTGGACTCTAATGAGTAAACTTCAAAGAAAGGCCTTAAAAACAATATTTCAAGCTACACCAAAGGACAAGGCATACCATAGACTTCTTTGGCTTTACTCTATTAAATCATTTCCAAGACAACAAGCTAGGTGGAACCAGAGAGCAATTAAGAATTCTCTAATCATACCTTCCAGAAGAAAACATTAAGATAAAGAAAGAAGAAAAAATTAGGGTGCCAAGACATCATATCCTAATCTAAATTTTTTTTTCTTTTATCAGAGAAATAATAGATAGAATGGAAAACAAAAGGAAAACATTGACAAATAAGGGATAAATTCACCATTAACATAGCTCAAGGATCCTGTGAATGTGCTTGTATTACTGATGTTCAAAAAAGTTACATTACTCCAGTGCAATAGAGCTCTGCAACTCAGAGTTTTCTCAAATCCAGCATAGCAGTCATCAACTAGCTCAACAATCACCAATCCACCAACCAACCAACACCAGAAATGAATATTACATGCAATATTTATCTGCAAAATGAGGAGGTGATCTTAAGTTAGGGTTTCATATGTGTTTTTCTTACAGAGTTAATGCATTTTTTACCTTTGAGACCATGCAAGGCCCAAGGCAAAATATCTAAGACTGACTTACTGTAATAATAACTCCTAACTTAAATGTTTGAGATAAATTTTGGAAATATTTGACTTTTAAGGCTTCTAAATAACTTTTACAATAACTACAGAGTAGCTAAGAAATATCTCTGACTGTTTCAATAACTACTGATGTCTTTATTGAAATAAAACATGATGTAGGTGGAAATATGTGTCCCTGAAGAAGTAAATGTTTTTTGTTGAGTCATTTGAATATTCCTTTGCGTTGATATGTCTTTGTTTTATCCTTTAAACTTTGTTTTAGGCTTTTAACACTTAGATTTGTCTTTAATGTGTATCTTACTGTCTTCTCTCTAATTCTGCCTTTATCTCTGATTTGTGACTAACCCTTTTAATTTTTCCTTTAATCATCTAATCTTCACTGTCACAGTCTTTTGACCGTTTTCATTTCTCACTGTGTCTCTGTTTGCAATTTTCTGCGCAGCGGAGCATCTTCTGATGTTGGAGTGCTTGAAAAACCACCAATGGTCATGATCCATTGGTGTTTTTATGCTTAACTCGGCGCTCTTAGTCCTTTGATAGAAAAACTAACTAGATCGTCACCCACGAAGTTTATTAAAATGTTTTCGGGCCCTTGGAAGGCCAATTACGCACTTCTACCATGATACCTACACAATAAAAACAAAAAATTTAGTTTAAAACCTGCGTTCGTGGCTTTTCCGCATTTTTTTGGCGTTTTCAGGCTTTTGGAGCGCTGCGGAGGTGTTAATAGTGGATCGGGCTTCATCACAAAGCCACAAGGCTTAGGAATATTCAAATCAGGTAGTGATTTTGATTTATAGCACGAAGGGGGAAAATTGGTTTTCACATGGGATGAGGAGTGGTAAACGGTTTTGGAGGAGGGTTTGCGATTCCATTGATCGGGTGATGCGTGGTGGAGGGTACGGGGGGTGAAAGCCATCTATTTTGCAAGGTTTGGGGTTGTTTAACCCCCGTGCCTTTAGATGTGCGATATCGACCCTCGATCATTAGTTCTCGAGGGATATAGATGATCGGTAGTTGGGGTGAAAGGAGCGGCGGGAAAGTCATATGGTGGAGTCCAGATGGACGGGTGGCGGGACTTTATTGTAGCGTGGGGTTTGGTAAAGAGCAGGGCTGAGGGGTTAATATAATAAGCAGAGGTGCTTATTTATAAGGAGAGGGGGAATGGTTATATGGGGTTTTTAACAAAGTGCAGGGGGCTAAAAATCTTTAAAGTGGGGGGATTTAAAAATTATAAAGGGTCGGGGTTTAATTTATTAAAAACAGAGTTTTAATATAAAATAGAGGGTCCCGAAAGGTTTAATGTTATATTTAAAACAATGTAAAAAAGTATTTTTTACATTTTTTTAATGAAATAAGGGTAATTTATGAGGTGAGGGGGTTTAGTGGAGTTTTTAGTGGGGAAAATGAGGAAATGAGGCTTTTGGTAGGAAAAAATGGTGAATGAGAGAGGATTAATCCCACGCGTGAGTTTTTTAGAGTAGGATGGTGATTTTTAGAGAAGGAAAAATGAGGTGTAATGAAAAAGGTTTTATTAAGATAATGAAGGTAGTGAGATTTCCGAAGATAGCTGATAGTCAAGGAATGTTATCTTTAGCAGATTTTAGAAATCCATAGTCACCTAGTGAAACTGTAGAAAACAGGAGGATTACAGTGGCTCTATATGGGGAGGGAAAATCCTTTAGGGGGTGTCAAGAACCTCAGAGTTCAAATCTCTGGAATTTCTAGATCAGTGCCTTGTTTGTACTTGGCAGATTTCTCATTCTTCAATTGCTGACTTGCCACTGTTCTTTGTAATTTTGACCTTTAAAATCTAAAAAACATGCTTGTTTCAACTCAATTCTACTTACCCATCATACTTTCCTAGCATTTTTTCTTCATTTGGGTGCATTTAGATTGGCAAACCCTTGACATCATTTTTCTTTTTTGAAATAAAAAACTATCTACTTCTACCCTTATATCATCCAAAGTCTCAGATTAAAATGATGAGCTCTTTTATTCTCTACCTAATCTAGTTATCTATCAATATTAAACCGTTTGACATATTTTCATTCTCTAATATATCAATAGGAAATTTAAAGCATGACTAAATCAAGATTGAGCAATTTGATTTGTCATGAGCTGCGGCATTTTGGACAAGCTTCACACAGATTTTATTTTTAGTAAAAAGTAAAACTAAAAACTGAGGGCTATACTCTAGAATTTTTCATTCATCCCTCTCTTTTCTCTTTGGTTCAGATTTGGACTTGGGAACCAATACATTTTCCTATATAATCTACTGATAAGCTAAGTTTAAACAGTTTGGACAATCCTCATTTTCTAACTTATTAGCAGAAATTCAAAATTATCTCAATCATGATTAGGCTGTATGGTTGAACAAGACTTTTTTTTTCAAAAGTAGTGGCATTTGGACTTGCACACTTTCAAAAACATTCTTTTTTGGTATGGGGCTTTACCTTTTCTTTTATCTGCCCTCTTTTCTTATTTTCTTTCTTTTTATGTTTGTTTTTATAATCTTTTTATTCAAGCAGTGTTATATACAATGAATAAAGCTTTAAACTGAGGTCTTCAACAAAAATAATGCTTGAGCATTCTTTCATTGATAGAACCTCCGAATAATTATGTTCCATCCATTTCTTGTAGGAAAAATGCATTGTTACCTCTTGCAGAATGGACGATGTATGGGTCTTTCCATATATTGTCAAATTTTCCATGCTTTCCCCTATCCTCTCTTCTTGAATCCCACTTCAGCACTTTGTCTCCAATATTGAAGTCATTTTCCTTGGTCCTTTTGTCAAAAAGCTTCTTGATGTTTTCCTGCACTTGTTGTGTTCTATTGTATACTTATTCTATGGTTTGTTGCAGCTGGACATTCTGGTTTATCCTTCTTTGCATATCATTTTCTTTAGATTGTGCCTCTTGGATGAGCTTCATAACTGGCACTCCCAAACTTGTTGGAAAAACTGCATCTGCTCCATAAACTAGTTGATAGGGAGACATACCAATTGACTTTTTATTTGTTAATATGTCTACCCATAGTGCATGTACTAGTTTGTTGTGCCATGACTTCTTGTTCTCTTCTAGCAACTTTTTAATGATGTTTACCAAACTCTTGTTTGAGGATTCAGCCAACCCATTACCTTGAGGGTAATAAGCTGTAGAATTTCCCAATGTAATTTGATATTTGTGGAAAAATTCCACCATTTTCTTGGATCTAAAATCATCAACATTATCAGTGATAGTCTTTCTAAGAAAAGAAAATCTAGACAAAATGTGGTTTTCAAGGAATTTGATTATTACTGAGTCTGTGGCACTCCTGGAAGGAATGGCCTCTATCCATTTTGTAAAGTAGTCAGTTGCAATGAGGATCCATTTGTGTTGGGAAAAGGAGGCAAGATGGATTTCCCCAATAAAATCAAGGCCCTATTATTGAAAAGGAGATTCAACAAAAATAGGATGCAAAGGTAATGGAAACAGTTTTCTTTTTCCTTCAAAGATTTGGCATTTATGGCAGGAAATTACCATTTTATGGATGTCTTGAAAGAGTGTGGGCCAATAGTAACCAGCTCTAAAGATTTTATTGACATTGGTTTTCCAATAGAGGTGGCCGCTACATTCTCCTTCATGAAACTCATGCTTGATCTTATCTTCCGATAATCCTCAGGCAAACATTTAAGCAATATACCACTAGAATTTTTCCAATACAAAACTCTATCTAAAATGCAGAAGTTTACAGCCTTTAACTTTAAAAATCTGGCCTTTGTCTTGGACAAACTAGCAGGAACATTAAAATTGAAAAGCACATACAATATATCAGCATACCAAGATGAATTTAGAAATTCTTATTCAATAGGTGGAGTTGCCAACTCTTATTCATCTAATGCATTAATCATATTTATGTCTAGTGCTTGAAAATTTGTTTCAGCCATGATTTTATCTAGTCCTTTCCCTTTGATTAGTTTAGTGGGCCTAATTTCCAGATCATACTCTAATATGACAGCAATGTACTTACCTCGTTTTCCATCGGGGTCTTGTGTAAGCATGTATTTTACCATTGTGTGAGGCACAAATGTAATGATGTGTGAGTGTAGATTATATACTCTGAAATCTTTCAATGCCTTAATCAAGGCAAAAGCTTGTTTTTTCATTATGTTGTATTTCATAGGTGCATCTCTTAATGCCTTGTTGAAAAATTCTATGGGTTGCTTTTGTCCTTTTATGTTTTTCTATAGTAGGACAACAACAACTTTATGTTCGATGCAAAGGAGAAGATGAAGAAATCATTGGTAAAATCAGGGCTGATCAGAACTAATGTTTGGGTAAGTGATTGTTTTACCATTTCAAAGGATTTCTTTGCTTCTATGGTCCATTTGACTCCTATTTCTCTTTTTATCATGTTCTTGATGTTTCTTAGCAGTTCTGCAAGGTTTGGTATGAACCTTCTTAAGAAATTTATCTTCCCAATGAAATATTGCAGCTCTATGAGGTTTCTTGGATGACTGATTTGTAATATTCCTTCAACCCTTTTTGGGTTAATCTTGATCCCCTATTGAGATATGATGTGGCCTAACAATTTTCCTTCTTGAAGGCCAAACAGAGTTTTCTTGGGATTCAAAGACAAACCATATTTGTTGCACTTTTCAAAGACTTTTCTTAAGTGAGCTAGGTGTTCTTCATCAGTTTTTTAGTAGACTGTGATGTCATCTAGATTTATTACAATGAAGTAACCTATTTCTTCTGAGAAATAAATATCCATGGCTCTTTGGAAAGTAGCTCCAGCATTCATTAGCCCAAAATGCATTTTAACATACATGAAGGTGCCCCAGGGTGTAGTGAAAGTTGTCTTGTGTTGATCATCTAGGCGTACCAACACCTGATTGTATCCTGAAAAGCCATCTAGAAAATAGATCCTTTTAGAACCTACTACCCTTTGTAAGATGTGATCCATTTTTGGTAAAGGGTATTTGTCTTTTAAGGAGGCATTGTTTAAATTCCTGAAGTCTATGCATAGCCTAATTTCTCATGTTTTCTTCCTCACTGATACAAGATTTGAAACCCATTCTGAGTATCTCAGAGGGACTATTATTCCAGCATCATACATTTTCTTAATTTCTTTCTCAACCAGAGGTAGTTACACAGGGTTTATTCTGCGTAATTTCTGTTTAAATGGTTTCTGGTTTTCTTTGAGAGGGATCTTATGTTAGATTATCTTAGTATCATATGACTTTAAATCTTCATAACTCAATAAAATACATCAGTAAATTCTTTGAAAATCATAAGATATTTCTGTTTTATATGAGCTGGCAGTGTTTTGGACAGTTTTATTATTTTGGGTTCTTGTTCACTTCCTATATTGAATTTTTCTATTTTAGCTTCAGTGGGTTCCATCTTTGGTTTCCTAGAAACATCATTAAAATCAAATAGTTCTTCTAGAGGAAGTAGTCCCTTTGAAAAATTTTCATCATTGATGATTGGACTGTAGTACTTAAAAATATTCTTTTTTGAATTTGTACACAGTTCTGTTTTAAGCGGGTGTTCTTTGTCTAATAGATTTATATCAGGATTATCAATAGGTTCTTCTTTATAAGTTTTTTCCTAAGCAGAGTAGTCTTCTTCATAATCTGAGTCTGAATTTGGCCCTTCAAACCCATTTTTGGACTACAGGAAATCTTCTATCTGTTTATCTCCCTCAAAAACTTTCCATTATCTTATATTATCAGAGACTGCTGGTCTATATTTGACTTGGACTGTGTATTATTTGTTATGATAAGGTTTTTGGCATGTACTGGCTGCAAATGCTAGACCATTGTCAAGGATGTTTTGATTTCTAGGGACAAAGGTGAGATCATATTCTGTGAATTTTTTCAATAGGTCAAGGGGATCATCCCTATATTCTTTTAACCTCGGATGCTTAGCTATGTATTCTCCTTTAATCTGCCTAATTACTAGCTCAGAATCTCCATGGACAGTTATCCTCTTGGCTCCTAGTTTCTTCAGTAATTGTAGCCCTAGGAGGAGTGCCTCATATTCAGCTATTTTGTTCATGCATTGAAATTTTAGCTTGTATGAGTGACCTTCTGCATGATTTGTCTCTGCGTTATGCACCCATACCCCTGCTCCTGAACCAGTCTTGCTACAAGAACCATCAAAGCTCATACTCCAAAGAGGTGCAATTTCATATTTATCATTATGTTTCTCCTTGGGGCTGCCACTATGTTTTTCATTGTTTTGTCTTTTATGGTCTTCACTATGTTGGTTATTTTCTATTTGGGTCAACTGTTTTGACTGTCTCTCCTCTTTTTCTCCCTCTTCTTGTTCATCTATTTGCTCATTTTTGGTCACTTGTTCATTAAAGTTTTCATCATTATAAAGGATAAATGAATCAAGGTCTGTGTGAATAGAATAAAGAGGGGAATTTTCTGGCTTTTCCTGACTGCTAACCATGTATTTCATGTGAGTCTCCCTATATAATCTTCTTAGTTGACTGAAGACATATATGGTAGCATAGGTCATGTCCATTTGGAGAGTTCCTTGGAGTTTAGCTCCCCATGATCTTAAAAGGAGCATGCCATATTTAGGAGGAATGTCAGCCACTACAATATCCATTACTAGGCTTTTGGCTAGTATTTGTGCTAGATTGACACAAAGATCTTTGATTAGGCCTAGACATTTAACTCTACTGGAATCAAAAGAGTATAAACCTTTCTATGGTCTAGTTATCTCAAGGCCTAGTCTTTCCATTACTACCTTTTTCATGAGGTTGTGTGAAGCTCCTGATTCTAACATGGCATTGTGGAGAATTTTATCATGGATGTTTAAACTGAAATAAAATGGAGGAACACCTCCCTCTTGAAAATTTCCCTCTACTTCTGGTCCGAAAAGAAGTTCAAGTTCATCATCATTTAAATTTACAGAATCAACATTTTCTCCTATGTTTAAAGCTTTCAAAATTTGGGATCTATATACATCTTGAGTGACTAATTCAGTAAGAGGAATAGATATTTTAATCTTGGCAATTTCATTCTCTATACTGAAAGGTGTTTGTGTTTTTGAAATGTTCAAATCAGCCCTATCAGACATTGTTTTCATAACAATTTCAACTTGCTGGTTTTTATTAGGGAACTCAGTTAAAATAGTTTTGTTAGGGTCACTAAATGCATTTCTAGTGCTGCTTTGGTCACCACTATACTTGCCACTAGGTTGGTTGTTTTTATTTTTATTTTTGTCAGAACTTTCAGCCACTATGTTTAGATTTTCTGTTGATTTTTTAGGAATTTTTTCAGGGATCTTCCTAGCATAAATTTCAGAGTTCTTTCTCTTGGGAGTATCTTGGATTTTATTTCTTCTAAGGTCATATTGTCTATGTACTTCCATTATGGAATTTTCAAATCCTTGTTTATTGTCTTCAGATTCTAGGCTTTCTTCCTCATCTAGTGCAAATATGCCTTATTCTTCCTCAGTGAGGAAAACACCATCCTCATTGTTTACTCCCATCATATTTATGTGACTTTCATCAATTTCTTCAATCACCCCCTCATCCTCATCAGTGTAGTTTTCTTGGAAAGGAGGTAGGATTTGCTGATCAGGACCTCTCTGTCTAATTTGAGGGGGGTTTCTTTTAAAGTTCTGGTTTTGGTTCTGATTTAGATTTCTATTTTGAGGAGATGTTTGGTTTTCTCTAGAGTAAGCTCTCTCATTTAATTTCATCCTCTCCATCATCCTTTCCATGGTTTTAACTAAGTTATCAATCTTTGTATCAGATGTGGAGCTAAATCTTCTTCCCTATATGTGACTCTTTTCTCATTTTTCATTCTAGCTCTTTTGGCAATCAAATTGGATTCTACACTTATAGCTCCCCTTTGCATGTCTTCTAATGTAAGGGGCTCTCTTTCTCTTAATTGATAAGTCATTTCTGGGTCAAACCCATCAGGAAATTTCATTAGAGATAGACCTTGTGGAGGTTTCATGTGTGTAGATAGGGCATTGTATACACTATTGAACCTAGTTTAGTATTCTTGGACACCCTCTCCAACTTTTCTCTTAATGTTTTCATACTCTGATAAGATTTGGAGAGGGTTCTTCTTCACTTCCCATTTGTTTAAAAGTAATTGATGAAAATCAGGGAGGTCATGTATGCTATTAGGGGTTAAGCCTTTGAACCATTTTCTTGCTTCTCCCCCTTGACTTTGAGTAAACAATCTTAGTTTAACATTCTCATCATCTATTTCTTGTCTGTCAAAGTAGTCATCCATTCTATCCATATGTAGTTGAGCAGTTATAGGACAACTTGCATCATATAAGGGGATCTTGGACTGGTAATCCTATGGTGGAACAACTAAAGGTTGTGGTAGGACTAGTGGAGCATACCATGTTGCCATGATTTGTGGTTGAGGAAACAAAGGAGGTTTAACAAGTGGAGGAGTTACAAAAGGAGGTACAAGGTTAAATGGAGGAAGGTGAACAGTGGGGGATGAGGTTAGTACAATAGATTTCTGTTGTAAGGTGGATAGTTCTAAAACTATCTGGGTTATCCAACTCTGAGATCTAGTCCTAGAAAAGCTTTGTTCTAGGGGTAGATCAGAGAGGATATTCTGCAAGTCTTTAAGGTTTTTAGGTAGGGAACTTGATTTGTGGATTGATTTGCTAACCATTGAATTTTTAGATTTGGGAGACTTCCTCGGGATGCTTTCAGGATTGTCAACTATTGCAGGAGGATTTGGGTCTGGATGAGATCTAGTACAGATTCTTCTAGAAGCCAAAATTTGGACCCAAAATCAGAGAGGTTAAAATTTTATATCAGTCTTGGAAACAAACCAACCTGTGAAAGAAATACTTAATCCATAAATTATTCTTGATTGGGTTCTATTGAGGTTTTATGATAAAATAAGTTTCCTAGCAGATTCTATGGAAAAACAGTGGAGTCAGCAGGCCTACTGAAAACTAGTGGAGTCACCAGGTAGAGGATTTTTAATTGCTTTAAGGTTGTTTGTTCTCCACCATCAGCAACCAGATACCATTCCTCTAACACTTGATTCATCTAAGTTTGAAAGGGGTTTTCTAATTTCTTGAGATGATATTAAGTTGTTAACTACTCAGCTCCCCAGTACGGTCGCCACTGTGTTGGCTCCCCGTGATTTGCAAGATTGGAAAGAACAAACTCTGCATGGAACCACATCAGACCACTTTCGAGTCCAAGGACCTAGCCTTCATGGACTCAGAGAGGGCTCTCTCTATGTATGTGTTTTTAAATTATGTGTCTTTATGCTTATGTTTTCTGATTTTAGGCTAGTTATGAAGTTCTAGGACTTGTTTGTTTGTTTGAAATTTGTTGATAGATCTATTGGCTCCCTGTGATTTGCAAGAGTGGGAAGAACAAACAATGCAGGGGCCACATCAAAACCAGTTTGGAATCCTAGGACCTAGCCTTCCTGGATTCGAAGAGGGATATATCTATTAAGGTGTTTTTAATTGATGTATCTTTGTGCTATTTGTTTTAAGATTTTAGGCTAGTTATGAAGTTCTAAGGACAAATTTTGGTTTTGGTTGGATTAATTGATAGATTTGAAGGGTCAATGGTGTGACTAATTAAGAGAATGTTTCAGTTGAACAAATAGACTATGAGAAGACATAAATTCATTGGGCAATGGAGTCATAAAAGTATTTAATTGTTCATCAACTCTGTAAGGGCTTTCATAGGGCAAGCTAACTATATCAAGTGGATTCTTTAGATTAGGTTGTGTTGTGAAACAATAATAAGTTGTGAAGGCCGCAAAAGCTATAGTCAGTTAAGAATCTTCTAGCTCTACTAGACAAGAAAAGCCTTTCAAAGTAATTGTTTGGAGCAAGCCAAAGGGCAGGGAAGACCTAAAAAACCTCTTTGGACAAACTTTAATAAGAAAACTTCTAAGACAACAATCCAGTAATTCAAAAACTATTTTCTGATAAAGAAAACATATAAGATGACATTAATAATGGTCTAAAATCAAACAAAAATAATCTAATCTTCTTTTGAAAAACTCTTAAAAGACTCTTCAAAGAAACATTTCAAGGCAGTCCAGAGGGCAGGGCATACCATAAACCTCACTGGTTTTAGACTCTAATAAGTGTACTTTCAAGAAAGGTCCTAAAAAAAATATCTCAAGTCTTACTCAAAGGGACATGGGTTTACCATAAATTCCTTGGTTTCACTCTATTGAATCATTCTCAAGACAACAAGCAAGATATAATTAGAAGGCAATTAAGAATCTTCCAATCAAACCTTGCAGAAGAAAACATGAACATAAAGAATATAGACATAAATAGGGTGCTGAAATAGCAGATCCTAATATAAAACTTCTGCTTCTTTATCAGAGAAAGATGAACATAATGGAAAACATAAGAAGAAACAACAACAATTTAGGAAAACTTCACAATTGATATAGCTCAAGGATTCTGTGAACATGCTTGTATTATTGATGATCAAACCAGTTACAATACTCCAGATACAATAGCTCTATGCAACTCAGAGTTTTATTCAGTTCATTCTAGCATTCCTCAATTAGCTCAGCAACAGAAATCAATCTGATAACCATCAAGTAACCAACATTTACAATGAGGCTCATATGATATATTTATATGAAAAATGAGGATGTGCTACTAAACTAGGGTTTTTAAATGTTATTTATTACAGAGTTAATGATTTTTGACCTTTGAGGCCATGCAAGGCCCAAAAAAATATCTGAAAGAGTTACTCTGAATAATAACTTTTGTCTTAATTTTTGAGTTATTTTGGTTGAAATATTTGACTTTTAAGGCTTTGTAATAACTTTGTAAGAACTGTTGAGCTGCTTCAAAAAATATCTAACTGAGTAATAACTACTTGATGCCATTATGGAAAGAAACAATGTTGTAGGTGGCAAATTTGTCTTTGGAGAAGTAATTGCTTCTTTGCTGAGTTATGCGAAGTTGTCTTTGGGTAATATGCCCTTGTTTTATTCATCAATCTTCTGTATTAGGCCTTTAACCTTTATTTATCTTTAATAATCTACATCACTGCCTTTTTGCATGTTTCTTCTTTATAACTGTTTTTTCCATCCTTTATCTTTAAACTTTTGACTTTTTATCTTAAAACACTGTTTAAACGGAAAATTCTCTATTTTGTCTTTTAATCTGCAATTAGCCCTCTAATCTTATTTTCCTTCATTTTCTTCATTTCGTCTTTGACACTATATGTTCTTTGTGTGCAGGCAGGGTTCCTTCATGGCATAAGGTTTGTAACACATTGATGATCATGACACATCGAAGGGTTAATTCCTTTGTGTAAACCCTTGGCCTATTTATCTTCATTAACCTCTTAGATCGTCATCCAGAGGTTATTTTATCATTGGACTATCTCTCTGGGCATCTTCTGCCATTAAACCTGAAAAAACATCAAACAACGTTAATTCAAAACCTACGGGAGGGGTAAACTGAAATTTTTTTGGTTTCTGAGGGTTTGGGGATGATCTGCAGAGGAGGTGGAGGCGCAGGGGAAAGGTCTCCAGAGGCAAAATCATGGAGAAACTTGAATGAGGGCCCAAAAATTTGAATTTTGGTGCATAGAGGAGGGTCGGGGTCAGGGTTGTATGAGTGAAGGGTCTAGGGCTTAAGCGGAAAAAAGGGCTTAAGGCCTATATTTCACAAAAGTGGGTTTTTGCATAAAAACAAAGTTTTTATGAGCCTTTTAAGGGTTCTGATAGGCTAGAAAAGCCAGATTTAAACAATGTAAAGGGGGTTTTTGCATTGTTAAATGTTTTTTAGGATAAAATGATGCATGAGGGGGATTTTTGAGGGGTTTTTTTAGAGGAGAAGGAAAAAGGGATAAATGAGGGTGTCAGTGGAGGGATGAATGAGGGAATTGGCCCCAAAAAATGGAGTTTCTTTAGAGCAGCAGGGTGAAATTTTGAGGAGGAATAAAAATAGGAAATTTTAGTGAAAAATAGTCAAACTTAGGATGATGAAGGTAGTGAGATTCCTAAAGATAGCTGCTAGGAAAATAATGTTATCTTTAGGTGCTTGTAGGACATCCACAGTCATCTAGTGAAATCTATAGAATACAGGAGGATAACAGTGGCTCCAGCTGGGGAGGGCAGCTCCTTTAGGAGGTGTCAAGAACCTTAGAAAATAAATCTCTGGAAGAAGTAGATCAGTGCCTTGATTTTCACCTTGACAGGCCTTTTTTAACTTGATGATGTACTGCTTTGAAATTGTGATTTGCAACATCTGAATCATAAGATGATTAATTTCCAACTCAACCTCTACCTACCCATCTTACTTGTTCTAACATTTTTTCTTCCTTGGGTGCATTTGAATTGGCCAACCCTTGACATCATTTCTTTTGAAAAACAGGAAACTAAACAAATTCTACAATCATATCAACCAAGAGTTCAGATTAAGCTGATGAACTCTATTATTTCTCTACCTAGTCTAACTATCTATCAAGATTAAGCTGTATGACAGATTTTTATTCTCTAATCTAAAACAGAAAATTGAAAACATAACCAAATCAGGATTAAACAGTCTGATTTGTTATAGGCAGTGATACTTTGTACAAGTCTGCATACATAATTTATTTTGCAGAAATTCTAACACAAAACTTTGAGGGCTGAAATTTAGAATTAGCTTTTTATCCCTCTCTTCTTTCTTGGTTCAATTTTTTAAGCTTTGGAACTGTTGATCATGTTAGCCCCCTATTAAATTTTGACAAGCGAACAGGGGGTCAAACTGTCTCTGAACTTTCGAGGAATGATTTCCCTTTGAATACACATCATCCTTGAAAGGCTCTTCAGGACCTCTGCCCTTTAATTATTTCCCTCTGTTGTTCTTAAGTCAATAAACCTCATTGATTGTGAAAAATTGTGCCCCAAGAGGCCTTCATTTGCCCCTTGTGCCCCTGTAGATTTCTCCATTTCATCCCCTCTTCCTCTTTTTCATAACCTCCCATTTCACCCCAAAATCCCACCCCCTTTGTTTGGCCTAAAAAATCCTTTTTCCACCTATCGTTCTCCTCCTCTAAACTCAAAATTGCATAAAAAGGGCCAAAATCACACATTTTAACATATTTAAGGCCCAGTCCCTTTCGGCCCTAGCCCCCTCAGTCTTTTTCTCCACGTAACCTAGGCGCTAGACCAAGTTGTAGCCCGGAGAGCACTTATCGCAGGGGGATATCGAGCATAGTATTATCCGTCAATCTGTACAGATCGGACGACCTTCATTAATCAGCGTCGCGCCCGTGGCCCAACCCGTTTACCGCTCCGATCACCTGTCCACCGTCCAATCAACCTGCAAATCAATGTTCAGCAGCTCACCCGCCCTTGTGGCCCCCGCGCCCAAAAGCATTGTTCAAAAACCAGTGGTATCCATCACATCGAGTTTGGAGGATGGGTGGTAATTTTATTTTTGGAGCGATTCCACTCACCGCCTGACACGTGGCTCCGTCACTATTTCAAAACCACCCCCCCATCGCGCGTTATCGTTTGGCATTTGACTTGGCACAATATGCATATCAACCGTCCGATCTAGAGCTCTCCATCCAACGGTCATCGCACCCCGAAGATGCGCAGAAATTAACCCAAGGTATCTGTACCCCTGGCCCACCATCTGTCACCCCCCGACGTGTCCTCAGCCGTCGATCTCCTCCTGAGATTGGACGGTCCAGATTACTTGCCTACTTGCCATCGACACGTGTCCTCCGCCATGTCACCATTCCACGTGTGTTCGTCACACGCCCATCCCTTATATATATTCCATTCTAAGGCCGATTTCTAAGGTTTTGCATTTAATTTTGTGCATTCCACCAACCTTCACCAGAGCATTTCTCCACCATTCCACTGCGTTTTTCTGCCATCACCCTGCACTGTTCCACAATTTCACCATGTTTCGCTTTCATTATCTCTATCCCCACTGCATCCACCTTCCCATGCATTGTTTTCTTGACGATTTTGTGTGTTTTGCAGGGTACGAGCGGTGGTAAACCGCCATGATTCACAGTCTCAATTACAGTAACAGAGAACACCAGAAAGGACCATTTTTCAAAGGCTATAATAATGGAGAAAGGCCTGGGAAGCTGTTACGACATGACCTACATTAAAGAAGCAGGGTTAAACTCTGTCAAAACCCTCCAAAGTCATTCAAAGCACAGATTTCACGATCGGAGACATTAATATTGTAGACAAAGAGTATCAGTGAAACGTAGAGAGTTAAAGGCATGTAATTGAAGATTTTGGAGCCTTAACCTAACCATTTGAAGGCAAAGTACCAGATCGAAGACCCCGTAGATCACTTAGAAGGTCTATGCACAGAAAACAATACCCTCAAGGTTGAATTTCAGTAGAATTTTCTTTCCAGGGAAGGACAGACTGCCCATGTGGTTTTTATTTCTCTACCGTGTTCTTGAAGAGACTTCCACGCAATGCATTTATTTCAGAAAGCAGGCCTCATAGTACATACATCACTACAGGGTCATCAAGTTGTATGAGCATGCACGTTTTCGCCATCCTGTCTTAATGAGGCAAATTAAATGTTCATCATCCATTTCCTTTACTAAGTTTTCTTTTTTCTTCTATAAAACTCCCGAAGAACAGATTATTGAGGGTTCCAGATTTTATCAGAAAATTATGCGGTGAGAGAATTTTTGTATGCATTTTGTAAAAACTCTTATATGAATGTACAGAGCTCGTTGGGTTTCAGTGAGGAGGAGTTCTGTCTTTAAAGAGGATTCTGGTCTTTGGTGTCTCACAATGTGTAACTTTCTCTTATATGTGCTAATTTAATCGTTCATTTCATTTCATCCGCCTTTCTTGTATCATGTTTATGGAATGCGAGTGGCTCACTGGTTTTTGGTATGGATTTATCCTAGTTGATACCCATGCTCGAATTATTCAAGCGCTTTAAATATGGCTCAGGCATGATATACTGTTTCACTTTTCACTTCAACCATATTTCTGCTATATTAGTTTCTTTGGGAGGTTATTTTTAAAACACTATTGTCATGTATGGATTCTTAAATTGGTAAGCCCATTACATGGTGATATTGTGTATCTGGATATCATCTCAATGACAACTAGTATTCTCTTAATATTTCATACACATCAAACACCTTCTGATAATTTATTTCTGTGAGGTATTTTTGAATTGGCCATCTTTACAGTAAGCTGCCTCTGAACTGTCTGATGCATTTGTATTAGAGTTCCTCACATATTGCCTCTGCAGTATTCCTTTCCCTGTGTCAAGTTTCTGAAGGTTTTGGTCCCATTCAAATTAATATTTCTTGTTTTCAGGAGATAGCATGAGAGCCTTTTGTTGATAACTCCCCTTGTTATACCATAAGATCCTTGCTATATTAAGATGTCCTAGGCACTGGTCTTTCACAACTCAAGGCTGTCTCTAGGAACGACAACATCTTTTTGGTGCCGTTTCCGGGGAACGAAGTTGAGAAAATTTAAATCCCTAGGCCTCGACAAAATCTTTATTCACTCTTCAGAAAGGTGAGCATGAAGAGTTGAGAGTTATAGATCCCTCACCTTGGCGACTCCACAATTCCTAAATGATTAAAATACTCCCTTGGTGATCAGTAAGCCTCTCATTATCTTGGTTTCATGAGGCTCCATTGGGAGACCATGTCGCAGTATAGCATCAGTCGTGCTGAAGACCAAGCCACTTCACCAATGGAAGATTCTGATC
This sequence comes from Pinus albicaulis, assembly GCA_034641835.2. Classification (NCBI taxonomy): domain Eukaryota; kingdom Viridiplantae; phylum Streptophyta; class Pinopsida; order Pinales; family Pinaceae; genus Pinus; species Pinus albicaulis. The sequence continues at coordinate 3,914,677 of CM076572.1, forward strand.
AATCTGCAAAAATGCATCCAAGTTTCATAGCAGAGTGTCGAGATGAAATGTCACGAGGCTTGGAAAAACTAAAAGTGGAGGACCTTCCATGGGCTATTCTTCTTCTCAGCTCAAGTGTTAAACCCGTGCTTAAGAAAATCTTTCTAGAATTGGTGGTTGAAAGATATGAAGCTAAGATCGAATTTCTGAACTCGCAAGAAGAAAATGATCTGCTTCTCAAGAGCCACATTGAAAACGCAATGGAAGATGCAGAAATCAAAGCGGCCCAGGATAAAGACAGCCTACCAGTCATGGAAGGCCTGAAAGAAAAAAGTGTACATCATGTGTTCATTGATCCTGTGGCAGAATATATGGAGGCCTGGATTAATTGAAATTCTCCAGTAGCGCAAAACATGTGAGAGCTCCAAGAGGACTCAGCAGCAATGTACGATGAGTCCTCCGGTTCAGAAAATGAAGGAGACACCCTACCCCAAGAGAGTCTTCTTCTCAATCCACTGGAAGAAGCCTGCCTACCAAATATTCATAACCAGGTATCTTTTCATGATCCTTGTGCTCTTTGATCCTGGTTGAAGCCTGCCTACCAAATATTCATAACCAGGTATCTTTTCATGATCCTTATGCCCTTTTCCTGCAAACATTTAAAGAAGGATCAAAGGTCTTTTTAAGCAGCATGTTGCAGACAGAAAGAAAAAATTTTGAAGCTGCTGATGAAGAACAAAAAGAGTGGGAACAACCTTGCCTATCCGACCTGCTCAAGGAGCTAGGCAGAACATACCAGTCATGGGATAGCTTGATGGACTGGTTGCATTGGAAGACAATGTTTGTAAGCTAGACTTGTAAATAATCCAGTTAAAGTAGGGTAGGTAGGAAAAGCTCAATAAAGCTCAGTCTGTGAGCATGTAGTTAGTTCTTTTAACTTCTACAAAGTCCAGTAAGCCAGACAGTCTAATCCTAGCTTGGCTGTTTTTCAATTTCTGTTTTAGGATGTAGAGAAAAAATCTACTAGATAGTTTAATCCTAGCAGATGTAGTTTAGGATATGAGACCAATAGTTTAATCTGGTCTCATGGAGTAATAAGGGTAGAAGTAGAATAGGTTTATTTTACCTATCTGTAAAAATTGATGATGTAGGTGGTCTGTGAAGTTCTCGACATGCCCAAAGATGAACGTGCTGTCCCCAGGTGGAGCCAATGTTGATCATGTTAGCCCCCTATTAAATTTTGACAAGCAAACAGGGGGTCAAACTATCTCTGAAATTTCGAGGAATGCTTTCCCTCTGAATACACATCATCCTTGAAAGCCTCTTCAGGCCCTTTGCCCTTTAATTATTTCCCTCTGCTATTCTTCAGTCAATAAGCCTCATTGATTGTGAAAAATTGTGCCCCAAGAGGCCTTCATTTTCCCCTTGTGCCACTACAGATTTCTCCATTTCATCCCCTCTTCCTCTTTTTCATTACCTCCCTTTTTACCCCAAAATCCCACCCCCTTTGTTTGGCCTAAAAAATCCTTTTTCCGCCTATCGTTCTCCTCCTCTAAACTCAAAATTTCATAAAAAGGGCCGAAATCACACATTTTAACATATTTAAGGCCCAACCCCTTTCCGCCCTAGCCCCCTTAGTCTTTTTCTCCACGTAACCTAGGCGCTAGACTAAGTTGTAGCTCGGAGAGCGCTTATCGCAGCGGAATATCAGGCGCAGTATTATCCGTCGATCTGTATAGATCGGACGGCCTTCATTGATCAGCGTCACACCCGTGGCCCAACTCGTTTACCGCTCCAATCACCTTTCCACCGTCTGATCAACCTAAAAATCAATGGTCAGCAGCTCATCCGCCCTTGTGGCCCCCGCACCCAAAATCACTGTTCAAAAACCAGTGGTATCCATCGCACCGCGTTTGGAGGATGGGCAATAATTTTATTTTCGGAGCGATTCCACTCACCGCCTGACACGTGGCTCCATCACTATTTCAAAACCACCCCCCCATTGCGTGTTATCGTTCAGCATTTGACCCGGCGCGATATGCATATCAACCATCCAATTTGGAGCTCTCCATCCAACGGTCATCACACCCCGAAGATGCGCAGAAATTAGCCCAAGGTATCCGTACCCCTAGCCCGCCATCCTTCACCCTCCGACGCATCCTTAGTCGTCGATCTCCTCCTAAGATTGGACGGTCGAGATTACATTCCTACCTGCCATCGACATGTATCCTCTGCCACGTCATGATTCCACGTGTGTTCGTCACACACCCATCCCTTATATATATTCCATTCTAAGGCTGATTTCTAAGGTTTTTCATTTAATTTTCTGCATTCCGCCAACCTTCACCAGAGCATTTCTTCGCCATTCCGCTGCGTTTTTCTGCCATCACCCTGCACTGTTCCATCATTTCACAATGCTGCACTTTCATTCTCACTATCCCCACTGCATCCACCTTCCCATGCATTTTTTTCTTGACGATTTTGTGTGTTTTGCAGGGTGCGAGCGGTGGTAAACTGCCATGATTCACAGTCTCAATTATAGTAACAGAGAACACTAGAAAGGACCATTTTTCAGAGGCTAGAATTATGGAGAAAGGCCTGGGAAGCTGTTACGACATGACCTACATTAAAGAAGCAGGGTTAAACTCTGTCAAAACCCTCTAGAGTCATTCAAAGAGCATATTTCGTGATCGGAGATATTAATATTGTAGACAAAGAGTATCAGTGAAAGGTAGAGAGTTAAAGGCATGTAATTGAAGATTTTGGAGCCTTAACCTAACCATTTGAAGGCATAGTACCAGATCGAATACCCCGTAGATCGCTGAGAAGGTCTATGCACAGAAAAAAATAACCTCAAGGTTGCATTTCAGCAGAATTTTCTTTCTAGGGAAGGACAGACTGCCCATGTGGTTTTTATTTCTCTACCGTGTTCCTGAAGAGACTTCCACTCAATGCATTTATTTCAGAAAGCAAGCCTCATAGTACATACAGCACTACAGGGTCATCAAGCTGTATGAGCGTGCACGTTTTCGCCATCCTATCTTAATGAGGCAAATTAAATGTTCATCATCCATTTCCTTTACTAAGTTTTCTTTTTTCTTTTATAAAACTCCCGAAGAACAGATTATTGAGGGTTCCAGATTTTATCAGAAAATTATGTGGTAAGAGAATTTTGTATGCATTTTGTAAAAACTCTTATATGAATGTACAGAGCCCATTGGGTTTCAGTGAGGAGGACTTCCATCTTTAAAGAGGATTCTGGTCTTTGGTGTCTCACAGTGTGTAACTTTCTCTTATATGTGCTAATTTAATCATTCATTTCGTTTCATTTGCCTTTCTTGTATCATGTTTCTGGAATGCAAGTGGCTCACTAGTTTTTGGTATGGATTTATCCTAGTTGATACCCATTCTCGAATTATTCAAGCGCTTTAAATATGGCTCAGGCATGATATACTATTTCACTTTTCACTTCAACCATATTTCTGCTATATTAGTTTCTTTGGGAGGTTATTTTTAAAATGCTATTGTCATGTATGGATTCTTAAATTGGTAAGCCCATTACATGGTGATATTGTGTATCTGGATATCATCTCAATGACAACTAGTATTCTCTTAATCTTTCATACACAATAAACACCTTCTGATAATTTATTTCTGTGAGGTATTTTTGAACCGGCCCTCTTTACAGTAAGCTGCCTCTGAACTGTCTGATGCATTTATATTAGAGTTCCTCACATTTTGCCTCTGTAGTATTCCTTTCCCTGTGTCAAGTTTCTAAAGGTTTTGGTCCCATTCAAATTAATATTTCTTGTTTTCAGGAGATAGCATGAGAGCCTGTTGTTGATAACTCCCCCTGTTATACCATAAGCTCCTTGCTATATTAAGATGTCCTAGGCACTGTTATTTCACAACTCAAGGATGTCTCTAGGAAGGACAACAGGAACCAAATTATTTTCCTAATATAATCTAATCTTACTGATAAGCCAAGTTTAGATAATTTTGTAAATCCTCATTCACTAACCTATCAGTAGAAATTTAAAGCATGGTTTAAATCAAGATTAGACAGTCTAATTAACCATGGTTGTGGCATTTGGAACAAGCTGCACACAAACATTATTTGCATAAAAGTAAAGCTAGAAATATAAGGCTATGATGTGTCATTAGTAATGCATCTTTATCTATCTCTTTGGTTCTGTTTGAGCATGTGGAACCAATATCTTTACATTCCCTAAACTATCCTTTTTGATAAGTCAAGTCTGAAATAATCTTGACAATCATTGTTTCTACTAACTTATCAACATAAATTTAAAGCATGTTCAGCCATGATTAGGCTAGATGACTGAACAAGGTATCATTTTGAATCAGAAGTGGCATTTAGACTTGCACACTTTCAGCAGTACTATTTTTTGGGTATGGGGCTGTACCTTTTCTTTTTTCTGTCCTCTTTTTCTTCTTTCTATTTTTGTATTTATTTTTCTTTGATCCTTTCTTTAAACAATGTTATATACAATGGATAAAGCTTTAAACTTGCCATCACTAATGGAAATAATGTTTGAGCATCCTGCCATTGACAGGACCTCCAAAAAATTTTGTTCCATCCATTTCCTGTAAGAAAAATAGATTGTTGCCACTGGCAGAGTGGATAATCTAAGGACCTTTCCACAGATTTTCAAACATAACATGTTTTCTTTTGTCTTCTCTTCTTGAGTACCATTTGAGCACTTTGTCACCAATGTTGAAATCATTTGCTTTTTTCCTTCTGTCAAACAACTTCTTGATGTTTTCTTGCACTTGTTGTTTTCTGTTATAGACTTCCTCTCTTGTTTGTTGCAACTGTATGGTCTGATTTACCCTTCTTATCATGTCATTTTCTTCAGACTGTACCTCCTGGATTAGCTTCATGACTAGAACTCCTAGGCTTGTTGGGAAAATTTCATCTGCTCCATAGACTAGTTGATAGGGAGACATTCCAATTGATTTCTTTCATGTTAACCTGTCAACCCATAACGCATGTACTAGCTTGTTGTGCCATGACTTTTGATTTCCCTCCAGTAGCTTCTTGATGATGTTTATTAGACTTTTGTTTGAGGATTCTGCCAACCCATTACCTTGATGGTAATAAGCTATGGAATGAACCAATGTGATCTAATATTTGAGGCAAAATTCCACCATCCTTTTGGATCTAAAGGCAGCTGCATTTTCAGTGATAATATTTCTAGGACAACCAAATCTAGAAAAAATATGGTTTTCAAGGAATTTAATGATGACTAGATCAGTGGCAATTCTAGAAGGGATGGCCTCTATTCATGTTGTAAAGTAATCAGTTGCTGTGAGGATCCATGTATGTTGGTCAGATGAAGAAGGATGGATTTCCCCAATGAAGTCTAAGCCCCACTGTTGAAAAGGAGCTTCAACAGAGATAGGGTGAAGAGGTAAGGGTAAAAGTTTTATTTTTCCTTCAAAGATTTGACATTGGTGGCAGGAAATTACCAATTTATGGATATCTTGGAAGAGGGTGGGCCAATAGTAACCAGCTCTAGGGATTTTTTTTATAGTGGTCTTCTAATAGAGGTGGCCTCCACATTCTCCTTCATGAAACTCATGTTTGATCTTCTCTGCATCATTCTCAGGAAAACATTTAAGCAATATACCACTAGAATTTTTCCAATATAACCATTTATCTATAATGCAGTAATTTACAGCTTTTAACTTCAAGAACCTTACCTTTGTCTTAGATAAGCCAGGAGGAACATTAAGATAAAAGAGCACATACAAGATATTAGCATACCGGAGTGAATTCAGCAATACTTCTTCAACATGAGGGGCTGTGCATTCTTCTTGTTCTTCTAAAACATCAACCATATTTATATCTAAGGCTTTTAGGTTTGATTCAACCATAAGTTTTGCAAGTCCTTGTCCCTTTATTAGTTTAGTGGGTCTGATTTCTAAGTCATATTCTAATATAACAGCAATCCACTTCCCTCTTTTGCCATCAGGATCTTGTGTTAAAATGTCTTTGACAACTGTGTGTGGGACAAATGCAATGATGTGTGAGTGTAAAATGTAAACTCTAAAATATTTCAAGGCCTTAATTAAGGAAAAATCCTATTTTTCCATTATATTGTATTTCAAATGAGCATCTCTTAAAGCCTTGCTGAAAAACGCAATGGGTTGCTCTTGTCCTTTTATGTTTTTCTGTAGTAGGACAGTAGCAACTATATGTTCTGATGTGTTTGTGTGAGTGCTTGTTTAACCAGTTCAAAGGATTGCTTTGCTTCGATGGTCCATTTAACTCTTGTTTCCCTTTTTAGCATGTTTTTTATGTTTCTAAGGAGTTCAGCTAAGTTTGGTATGAACCTTCTTAAGAAATTAATATTTCCAATGAAAGATTGCAGTTCTTTGATGTTTCTAGGATGGTTGATTTTTATTCCCTCTTCAGATATAATATGGCCTAGAACTTTACCTTCTTGGAGGCCAAATAAAGTTTTCTTTGGGTTTAAGTATAGACCATAATTTTTACATTTCTCAAATACTTTTCTTAAATGATCAAGGTGTTCTTCATCTTTTTTGGATTAGACAATAATGTCATCTAAATATATCACAATGAAGAGGTCTATCTCTTCTGAAAAAGAAATATCCATGTCTCTTTGGAATGTGGCACCAACATTCATTAAACCAAAGGGAATTTTCACTTACATGAAAATACCCCAAGGTGTAGTGAAATTTGATTTAATTTCATCATCAGGATATACCAGCACTTGGTTGTATCCTAAAAAGCCATCTAGCAAAGATATTCTTTTAGAACCCACTACCTTTTGTAAAATATGATCCATTTTAAGAAAGGGGTATTTATCCTTTAAAGAGGCTTTGTTTAAGTTTCTAAAGTCTATACAAAGCCTTATTTCTCTTGTTTTCTTCCTCACAGATGCAAGATTGGATACCCAATCTGAGTATCTCACTGGGACTATGATTCCAGCATCATACATTTTCTTGATTTCTTTCTCAACCAGGGGTAATTGCAAAGGGTTTATTCTACACAATTTTTGTCTAAATTGTTTCTGGTTTTCTTTGAGGGGTATGTTATGCTGGATTATCTCTGTATCATATGATTTTAAGTCCTCATAACTCCAAGCAAAAACATCAGAAAATTCTCTAAAAAGATCAATATATTTTAGTTTTATATGAGCTGGCATTGTTTTGGACAATTTAATCATTTTGGGCTTTTCTTTACTACCTATATTGCACTCTTCTACTTCAGTTTCAGTGGGTTCCATTTTTGGCCTTTTGGAAACATCATTAAAGTCAAACAATTCTTCTAGAGGCACCAATCCCTTTGGAAATTTATCATTGTGAGACTGCAGCACTTCAAAATCTTCTTGTTCTAAATCAGTGCTCATCCCTATTTTATGTGGGTCTTCTTTAGCTAACAGATTTATATCAACAATGTTTATATCAGCAAGGTCAGGATTTTCTTCTTCATAATATTTTTCCTCAGTAGGACAATCTTCTTCATACTCTGAGTCTGAATTGGTCATTTCAAACCCATTTATGGACTGTAGGAAATCCTTTATCTGTTTATCTCCTTCAAAGACTTTCCAATATTTGATATTATCAGGGACTACTGGTCTATATTTAACTTGGACTGTGTGTTGTTTGTTCTCATAAGGTTTTTGACATGTACTAGCAGCAAAGGCTAAACCATTAGCGAGAATTTTTTGGTTTCTAGGGACAAAGTTAAGCTCATATTCAGTGAATGTTTTCAAAAGGTCAACAGCATCATCTTTATATGCTTGTAACCTTGGATGCTTGGCAGTATATTCTCCATTTACCTGTCTAATAATTAGTTCTGAGTCTCCATGAATAGTTATCCTCTTGGCCCCTAATTTTCTTAATAATTGTAGTCCTAAGAGGAGAGCCTCATATTCAGCTATGTTATTTGTGCATTGAAAGTTTAGTTTGTATGAATGGCCCTTAGCATGATTATTCTCTATGTTGTGTACCCATATTCCTGCTCCTGAACCATTGTTGCTACAAGACCCATCAAAACTCATACTCCAAAGAGGTTCATGTTCAGATTTGTTATTAAAGTCATTTCTAACATCTTTGTTCTATTTATTTTGGCTATCATTATGTTGTTCTTTAGGGTCTGCACTATGTTGATTTTTTTCTTGTTCCTCATGGTTTCCACTGTGTTGAGGATTTTCTATTTGTTTCTCATGGTCAGCACTATATTGGTGACTGGTTTTCTACCTAGGATCTTCCTCATGTTTTCTATAATTTTCTAAATTAGAAAACTGTTTTGATCCTTCCTCCTTTCTTCCCTCTTTTCCTATTATTATTTTTTCATCTACTTCTTCTTGCTCATTAAGATTTTCATCATTGTAAAGAATGAATAAGTCAAGGTCTGTGTGAATAGAATAAAGTGGGGAGTTGTCTGGTTTTTCTTGACTATTAACCATATATTTCATGTGTGTTTCCCTATATAGTCTTCTTGGTTGACCAAAGACAGGGATGGTTGCATAATTCATATCCATCTGCAGAGTACCTTGGAGTTTAGCACCCCATGACCTTGTGTTGAGGAGGTAAATCCCCTCTGCGGACAAAGGCGATCCCTACTAGCCCAGCAGGGGTCTAGCAACAATCAAACAATGTTATGACGCAAGTTCCTAGTTACGAATGAAAAGGCTGGAGATAGGAGCCTACCTGGATTCCAATGCTAGGATCTGAAGAAGAAGTGTCCCCGTTCCTCAGCCTTGGCAGATCACAATCCCTCCACGATCTCCGCGGATGAACACCTGCACATGGAAGAAACGAACAGATACAAGCATAGAAACCAGTATACGTAACTAAACATCAGTCAGAAAGGACGTTACTCACATTAACATGATGGAAAACAGAGTGGAACCATAATCATAATCATCTATTAAATAACCAGCGAAGAGAGATTACAACCAAGTTCTGATGTCGCGGTCTCCTTCGGACGGGTCTCCAGTTGTCCACGTCTCGCAAAGCTCGCCAAGGAAAGGGAAAACCTCTCCGGAGTCTCGTGACAATGGTCTCCTTTACTTGAGTCAGCCTTAAGGGAAAGAGAGGATTCTTTACAACACAAAGGCTCTTGGGAATATGGAGATTCAGAGCTTAGGCACTTCAAGACTAGCTTGCCATGGATTTGGGCAGGCTTTTATAGATGGGGAAGGAGGGAGTTGGGATCCCTATTATTATGGGATTGGCCCTATCAACAAGGAAGGTTCCATGGGAGGTGGCAAAACCACTTCCCTTCCATAGAACTCCTGCAGCCAAACCTCCCAACTCAAGATAGGCAATGGTTTCTGAGTTTGTTGGAACTCAACTTCCGCCATCTTTATTTAAAAAACAGTCCTTAAATTGGGTGGCGCGACTACTACTCTGTGACAGAGCGCCAGTTGGCGCGACCTCTTTGCAGGATTTTCCCCATTGGCGCGAGTACTGAACTGTCTGCCCGCGCCAATGCAAAAAGGGATGTTTTTCATGATTTTTGCAAGGAGATGTCTTTAGGGCAAATGAAGCTCATGCTTAGAGGAATGCATTGATGATGTTTTCAAGGCATGACAATGTTCAAAGGTCACAAAATGGGTCCTCCATTGTGCGGGACGGGGAATGGTAGGGACGGTGACAAATTACTGTGTAACAGATGCCCCCTAAAGTATGAGGCCCGAGAGAGAGAGGGGTGAAATGCTTTACGAGAACATGTTCAATCGAAGGCCCGCCGTCGGAAAACCTGCGCAGAAAGATACAACTGATATCTCAAGTACATGATGTATATGTGGCATGGACGCAGCCATCCGAAACAGAGTATGCTATAATCCGGATCTAGGGTATGGGCGCAGCCATCCAACTAAGATCAAACAAATAGACTCGGGTATGGTCGCAGCCATCCAATTAGTGAGTCATGTACATAATGACAATAATCCACAATCGCAGCCTGGATTACAACAGACACAATCCAGGGTCTTGCGCTCCATCTCGACCCAAACAAGTACAAGTTCGAGCATGTGAATATGTGAGCTTATGTCGAACATGCAAGAACATCGTCTGATTACCAGCCAATGATGAAAGCTGTTAACAGACGCGAGAGAAACCACCAATAATGAAAATGGTTCTCAAGGTACTACAGGTACAATCTACGGCGTGTGAATAAATGAGTTGACGTCGAACACCCGCAGAATCATTCGATCGGAAGTCAATGATGTAAACTTCACGTCGAATGCGACGAACCTGCCATTGAGGCATGCAGGCTCCAAGGTACCATCAAGAGTCTCTAGACCAACTTCCTGGATAATGAGTTGAAGTCGACAGGAAGTGACCTTGATCGAAGGTGGGCCATAATGATTCCCACATCATCGACACGAGACAGAGAAACATGATGTTATGTTGTGAATCAGGATCGTTTGAGAAACAGAGGAAGGTCGATATTTGCAGAGGCCAACTTCTCTTGAACACATGAACGGCACAACAATGGACTTGGCAATATTTGACATCAGCGGATCAGAGGTCATGGCGACGAGGCAGTGAACATATGAGAGGTCAAAAGAGATTACCCAAACCCATGGAAGCAAAGTGAAGCAACGAGATGAGATGTCCCCAACCCGACACGAATGCAGACAAGTGCCATGTTCAAGAGCGACATACTGCCGACGACAACGACGATGATTCCATTTTTCCCCCACCATTTCTGGCGAGTACCCCAATTATTTTTAACAACAAGCTTGAAGGGGATAGCATATGCTTGCGATATAAGTCCACCCTTCGGGCGAATCCATCCTAGTGCATTTAACGATTCCTAGGAAGGAGAAACTCGGAGAATGTCATTTCGACTAGATCCGATGTCATCAGGGTTTAACGAGTCTGACAAAGGAAGAACTTGGCGTCTTTTCATATTTAGAGAGTTTGAAAACACAGCGGAAAAGAAAACTCCACAGGTCCCTTTTCGTAAATAGTTCCCCACATCCGAAAAGGTAGAAAACAATATCTGGGAAAACCTCCTAGTCGCGATAGGCTAGGGTATTCCTTTTTCATAATCAATCCATCCCAACCCGAAAAAGGGTTAAACTTATACTGGGTGGATGTCGATTCGTGTCCAATTTAACGAGATCGAAACGACAAGGGCCTGGGCAATCTTTTCATATTTAAAGAGTCAGAAAAGAGCTGAAATATGACTCCAGAGTGACTTTTTCGTGTATTTACCGAGTCCGAAAAAGTATAAAATACAACTCGTTTCCATCGTTTAAGTCGCAAAAACCTGCTGCTGCACATACCAAACAAGCGTAAAATCCATTTTCGACATAACATATGCAAATATTTGATAAAAATAACTTTTAAAACTCTTTTAACGTCGAAAAAGTTATAAATATGTCAAATTGGTAAAAACAAAATTACTTTTTACTATTTACCTTGGTGGAAAGCAACAGTGGTCCTTTTGGAGCAGAAACTTCTGACGGTGATTGCGACCAATCCAGTTAACCATTCAACTTCTCTTCTGTCACAGGTAAGAGGCGCTCTTTTGCTCTTCATTTTCATTCATTTTTTAATAGCTTTCCCTTAAAAATCAGTTTTGTGTGGTCATTTTTAGAATTTTAGGGCTGCGCCCATTGGCGCGGGTATCGGGCACGGACCCGCGCCAATGAGCCCTTTTTTACAAAGGGCTCGCGCCACATGGCGCGACTGTTCGCAAAACAGCCGCGCCAGCGGCCGAACCTTAAATTTCGCCCAAAATTTCGACATTTAGACCAAATTGCTTGGAATTTGAAGCTCATCAAAGATCTAACTAAGGGTTTTTGACCATGTGAATGCAGAAAATCACTCAAAATGGCAATCGAATGGAAGGAACGAGAGCACGGAGAAGAGGATGAACAGGCCATGCAAAGCCAAGCTTGCATGAATGCACTTAGAAACTGTGGATTGAAAAAGTTCTTCCTCGCGCCATGTTTACGAGCTCAGCCCGAGCTCCTCCAGTATTTAATCAGTATCTGGGACGAACAGGAACAGGTGTTCAGGTTACGAGACCAGGTGTTAGAACTGGAGGTCACTGACGTTTATTTCATCACTGGATTGTCCCGCAGAGGTCCAATCCCTGTATTGACTGGAAGCATACCATCCGGGGAAAAGATGGAACAGGTAATGGCACGGGTGTGCCGAGGGGCACAAACAGGATCAGGAAGCAAGAAAGTGGATATCCACACCATTCCTGATCTAGCACTGAGAGTAGTTCTCCATACCATTACGCGGGCTGCTGGGTCGCAGGCTCCGCACGAGGCCACGAAGACCCAACTCCTGCTGGCCTCAGAATGCATGGGTCCCTTACTGTTCAACTGGGCAGAAGCAGTAACTATCAACATGAAAAGGCAGCTCACGAAGTGCAAACAGGGGAAACTGAAACAGTTCGGTTATGGTTCCATCTTGATATCGTTCATTCTGGAACGTTTACCAATCTTCCAGGGCCAAGGGAACGCAGTGGGGAGTCTGATACCACGAGAGCCAAGAATGGCTCGCTGGGAAGCATTGATGCCCAGATCTGGAGGTGGCCAACAGATGTCCTGGAAGCCAGAGTTTTTTAGGTGGTTACGGCGCCAGCTGATTATCGTGGAAGACTGGCCCTATTCAGGAACTGACTTTACCGGGGACCCAGATCTCCCACTACCAGAAGGAGACGACTGGGACGAGGAGCTGGGTAAGACCTCATATTTTTTATTTTATGTTTATATGTTTTTTTTGTTAATACACATTCGTCTTAACACAATTATATATGCATGCAGATGTAGGACCTGAGAGACCAGCCGGGATGTCTCCAATCTCCCGGAGGACACAACTCGCCCCTGAGATCCAGGGAGAAGGCACCGGAGGAGATGAACTGATCCAGAACCTCGAGGGGATTGCCCACGGGATTCCAGACTATGCCCGGCTAGCAGACGTACCGATGGCATACCAGCGCCATACGGTGGGAGTTCCAAATCGGATCCACCGAATCCTGAGGCGCTTAGTGCGTGCAGTCACGTGCTATCATGAGCACCATGCGGATTAGTCCTTAGGATTTATACCACACCTATTTTTTGAGATACATAGCGTCTCCAGATGTACTAAGACGACTATGTATATTTTTTGAGTTTTATGTGACACACTCTATGTAAACATTTCGATATCTATATATATACATATCTATTTCTGGATGAGCCTTTCTTTACATGTGATGATGATTTATAAATTGCGCAAATGTCTGTCTAATACCAAATTTGCTACTGCATCTGTTAATGTATTCAAATTCCTGGGTATATGATGATATGTAATTTAGTCAAAATTTCTTTCCAGTAATCGAATACGCAAATACAGACGTAATATGGACGGGTTTCTTACCGAATAGCGTCCGTTCAGCTGTAAGACTACAAGTTGTGAATCTAGATACACGAGCAATTCACGGATACCAAGGTTTACTGCCTCAGTTAATAATTCCAACACGGCGCTATATTCCGCGATATTGTTCGTGGTACGTCCTAAACACACACCTTGCAGGTCAATCAACTCACCAGCAGGATCGTAAATTACCCAGGCTGCGGAAGACAGATTCCTGGTACTGCGGGAGGCACCATCCGTGAAACCAACAAATGGATGAATAGACATCTGCACAACCAGGAAGACCCGATCAGCAGAAATATGTTTACAAAGCACACCACACTATGCACACAAATGACAATCACACACCTATGTACACACACCACACCAAGAAATCACTTCAGGCGTAGTACTTTTTAAGGTACAGCCCATTTCTGGGCTGCGCCAGCAGAACTCCTTCGTAATCTATAAGCTCGCAGGCCCAATTTTTCAAAACGTGCTTTACTATATAGGGACCGTGCCACATAGGCTGGAGTTTACCAGCTCCAAGCTTATCATGTGCCTGATCGTACAAGAGGACGAGGTCTCCTTCAATGAAAGAACGAGGAGAAACAGATTGATCAAAATGAGATTTGACCCTCTTCTTTTGTGCTTCGATGATCAAAGCACCTGTCGACGGGTTTCATCCAACCGTTCAAGATACAGAAGACGTTCTTCCTCAGGAGAGGTATCCGGTAAGAGCTCCACAGCTAATTTAAGCGAAGGAATTTCACATTCAACCGACAGAGTAGCTTCCAGACCGTACACCAATTGGAATGGCGTGAATCCGGTTGCACTCTTAGCAGATGTTCGGTATGCCCAGAGAGCTGAGAATAGTTGGAGATGCCAATTGGATTTATGAATCCCAACTGTTCGCTGAAGCATAGTGACCAAAACTTTGTTCACCGCTTCAACCTGACCATTCGCTTGAGGGTAGTATGGTGTTGAGCTGTCGTGACGCAAGCCCAACGTTGAAGTCAGCTTCGTCATCATGTAATCGCGGAAATGAGTACCGTGATCAGTGACGATGGCTTGAGGAACCCCGAACCGTGCAATAACGTGGTTGAATATAAATGAAGCAGCCGTTTTCCCATCAGCAGCTAGTGTAGGCATCGCCTCGGCCCACTTAGTGAAGTAGTCGACGGCGACAATGATATACGCATGCCCCCCGGCCGAGTGAGGGTTACACGTCATAAAATCCACGCCCCATTTCGCAAAAGGGCTGACGGTAATAACGGGATGCAATGGCAACGGCGGCACGCGCATCTTGCGCTGAAAAATCTGGCATGGATGACATTTACGGACTGCAGTGATACAATCCTTGAATATAGAAGGCCAGAAATAACCTGCCCGCAGAATCTTCTGGGCAGTAGCATACCCGGACATATGTCTGCCACAGGCGCTACTGTGGCAGTCATTTAAGACTTTCTCAGCCTCTTCCAAGGTAAGGCATCGTCGGAGCACCGAATCTACTCCAATGCGATATAAGGTATCTCCTACTATACGGTAGGGTTGGGACTGGTGCCGAATTCGATGGTGGGCAGTTTTATCCAACTCAGACCGAAATGTCGCGGTCTGAAGAAACACTATGATGTCACTGTACCAAGGATCACGAGTATCGATAAGAAACAGCGTTTCGTCCGGTATATGGTCTTCAGAGTGTGAGGGAACAGAGTCTGTAGGGAGAGAACATATCAAATCCGCGAAGACTAGTGATTTAGTTGACTTGGCAGTGGTGAACTCCAAGTCAAACTCCTGTAGGATCATGATCCATTTGGAGTACTTGCCCCCTAGTAATTGTCTAGAAATAATATACATCATAGGGTTGCAGTCTGAAACCACTGTTATCGTGCGCAAAAGGATGTAATGGCGAAAGCGTTGTACGGCGTGTACTGCTGCTAAGGCCAACTTCTCGACATGTGCATAACGCGTTTCAGGGTCGAGAAGATTCCGAGACAGGTAATAAACAACATGTTCATCACCGTTATCGTCATCCTGCACCAAGACCATGGCGATGGTGCTAAATGCGGCGGCTAGATACAAAGTGAAGTTGCGGTGGTAGTCCGGAGGATGAAGCAACAGAGCATTGACTAGCAATGTCTTCAGCTTCTCAAAGGATTCCTGAGCAATTTCGTCCCAGTGAAAGGGAACATTCTGCTTTAACAAACGAGTGAATCCTTTGGCCACCTCGGCATAATTCGGATAAAGCGCCTAAGAAAATTCGCTTTCCCTTGTAGACTCTGTAACTGATACAGGGAGGAGGGTGATGGGAGATTTATGATGGCCTCAACCTTTAGAGGGTCAAGGCGAATTCCGTCTTTCGAGACTATAAATCCTAAAAGACGGCCAGAATCAACGCAGAAGATGCACTTATGAGGATTGAGCCTGATATTGTAGCGTCTGCAACGAAGAAATATCTGGCGGAGATGCTCAGGATGGTCCTCTCGCTTACCCGAATGGGCTGGCAAGTCGTCCAGATAAGGCTGAACGATATGGCGAATGTCATGAAAAGCGTAGGACATCGCACGCCGAAACGTGGCGCCAACGTTCTTTAAGCCGAACGGGAGTTTTTTGTATGCGAAAGTGCCCCACGGACAGATGAATGTGGTCTTATGTTGATCCTCAGGTGCGATATTGATTTGGTTATATCCTGAGAAACCGTCCATTAAGGAATAGATCTCACTCCCGGCACATTCGTCGATGATCTGGTCGATAAACGGAGTGGGATAATTATCCTTTGAACAGGCGCGATTGATGTCGCGATAATCCACATAGACTCGAATTGTACCCTGCTTTTTATCGACAGGGACAATGTTGGACACCCATTCTGTAAGGGGGATGGGATAAATAAAACCCGTGTTCAGAAGTTTTTCAACTTCTTCCTTGATAGCGGCGGCTTTCCGAGGATGCATGGGACGTAAGCGTTGGCGCACGGGTTTCGCACCTGGATAGGTTGGAATCTCGTGCACTACAATACTAGGATCAATCCCCGGCATTTCCTCGTAAGACCATGCGAAAACATCTCTGAATTCTTTGAAAAGCTCAGTATAGACTTGAATCTCATCGGGAGAACAAGTCACACCCACATGAATGTTCTCAACAATCCCCGGTTTAATGGAGATGTTGATTGGAACAGTTTGAGTAATGTTACTCAGATTACCCTCCGAAAAGACCTCGTGCATTAAGATCGGTGTTTGAAGAGGAGGGGAAGGAACCTGAGTAGCATAACGCTCCAGACAATCAGTTATTGCCCCCAAGCTGGGCATAAACGAGGAGCGATGATGTCCATCGCCCCAGGGCAGCTCCTCAAGAGACATAGTTTCAATGATAGCCTCATCTGAAGGAAAAGTCTCTCTGAGAGGATCAGGTGAATCAGCCTGACCAAGCCAGGGGGATTGCGAGTAGACGTCGAGAGCCATGCTCATGGGAGCATGCTGAGGAGGTGGAGGGTCCGATGCGGCAACAATCTCACAGTAGTTGATCTCTACTGGCGTTAAAGGCACGGATTCTCCAAACTCATATACCTGCTCAGGTGTAGGAATAAGCCAGGGGTCATCAGTCCTGGACAACATGTTGACTTGAGCGGTATTCGGTGGTGGTGCGGGGAATATACCCATGAGGACTGGGTCTTTGAAAAGACCAGGTCCTACACTGTCTGGGGGATTCAGAATTTGATCCACGTATGGCACGTTGTTCTCAGAGCTAGAGGTGAAAAATGACAACTGATCCACCGTGACAATCTTGCCCTCGTGAGGGAACTTAATGAATCGAAAGATGGTAGACGGCACGCAGAGCATGGCATGGGTCCAGCTGCGACCAAGAAGTATATTGTAGTTGAGTTTAGCGTCAACCACTTCCACTTCCACGTTGACAGTTTTTCCCTGTAATGTGATCGCAAGACTCTCGAGAACTCCCAGGGGTTTAGACTCCCGACCATCAAATGCCTCAAGGGCATTGGGAGATGACGACAAGGCTGGAGAGCCGATGGCCTTCCAGCAAGCGGAGGACATAACGTAGGTATATGCACCCTCATCTACGACAGCCCTATGAATTTTTAGACCGTTAATCCCGACTTGAATGACCAAAGCGATTTGATGTGGAAGCTGGGGAGTAAAATTCTCCAGATCAAAGGTGAGAAGGCTCGAGTCGGTGGGATCGATACCACCGATGGCAGACAGTAAAGCCTTCCGTTGTGAAGGACAACTTTGAAGAACCTCAAGTGCAGACATGGCACATGGCACCTGTGCCAGATCCTCAACGATACTGTAATGTTGAGCGGCACGAGCATTTGGATTGTAAGAGGATCTTCGAAGAACACCCTTGGGAGGTGGTTTCACAACGGGTTCGGGAGTCGGCTTCTCGATTTCCAATGGACCAAAGGTAGGTGGGGAAGGCGGCCCTTCCGCAACTGCCTTCCCGGGTGCCTGCCGCGGTTCATTGTAATCCTTCGACCGCGTAGCGATAGTGATAGGTGCATTTGTCTTCATCACGAAAACCTGAGACCCAAACGGTGCAGATGGTGACACCTGTTCGACCATCTGGGTCTGCTGAGATGGAAATGGCTCTTTTAAAACAGCCGGAGTCCCTTTTGAGCCTTTAAGAAGTTGACTAACTTCGGACCGTCGTGGACAATCCTTAGTGTAATGGTCACCTTCACAGATGAGGCAAGGGAATTTCGGCTTACGTTGGGAGCCATCCTCAGTTCGAGATTTAGATTCTGGTTTTGGGGCATCAGATTTTGATTTGCCTTTTCCCTTCTTCTTCCCCTTGGAGGATTTGTCCGTAGGATTGGCCTGGACGGCATTCACCTCCGCGGTTTTACCAGAATCGGATGAGGGGGGATGAGCAGAGGTATTGTTGGAAGAATTAGCCTTCTGCTTCCCATTCGAAGACTTCTTCGAATTTTGAGAAACGGAACCAATGACACCATCCACCGTAGGGGTAGGCAGAGCCTTAGTGGTTCCGGGCCGTGGAGCATCAGTCAAGATGTCATAAAGCGTGCCAGACTGCGAATAGACAAGATCCAAGTACTGGGCACGCGCGATAGCTTGTTCCTCCGTCACACACGCTCCCATCGCGATATCCTGAGCGATTTTATTCACAAAGGAGGTGGTGAACCAGTGAGTCAAAATCTGATCAGGTATGTGAAACTTGATCAGTCGACGACGGCGCCGCCACTCATGGATGTGATCCGAGATATGAGTGGCCGTGTCCTGCTTCAGAGAAGTCAGAAGGTGCGTCCCGGCCTCATACCGGACCGGTAACTGGAAGTGCGTGAGGAAAGCCATGGCTAACGAGTTGAAATCTTGAAAAATACCACGGGATAGTTCTATGTACCACTTAGCAGCAACTCCTGTTAAAGTACGCTGGAAAAGACGCAGACGAATCGAATCGTCGACCCAAGAGTTAGACGAACACCAAAGGTGATACGTCATCACATGCGCCTGGGGGTCTTCGCCAGCTTTGCCCTCAAACTTGGGACAATCACCTGGTATCTTGGTGGGAACCGGAGGCGAATATGGATTATGTGAAATCGGATCAGTAGAGTCGCCAATTTGTTGAGGAGGTAAATCCCCTCTGCGGACAGAGGCAATCCCTACTAGCCCAGCAGGGGTCTAGCAATAATCAAACAATGTTATGACGCAAGTTCCTAGTTACGAATGAAAAGGCTGGAGATAGGAGCCTACCTGGATTCCAACGCTAGGATCTGAAGAAGAAGCGTCCCCGTTCCTCAGCCTTGGCAGATCACAATCCCTCCACGATCTCCGCGGATGAACACCTGCACATGGAAGAAACGAATAGATACAAGCATAGAAACCAGCATACGTAACTAAACATCAGTCAGAAAGGACATTACTCGCATTAACATGATGGAAAACGGAGTGGAACCATAATCATAATCATCTATTAAATAACCAGCGAAGAGAGATTACAACCAAGTTCTGACGTCACGGTCTCCTTCGGACGGGTCTCCAGTCGTCCACGTCTCGCAAAGCTCGCCAAGGAAAGGGAAAACCTCTCCAGAGTCTCGTGACAATGGTCTCCTTACTTGAGTCGGCCTTAAGGGAAAGAGAGGATTCTTTACAACACAAAGGCTCTTGGGAATATGGAGATTCAAAGCTTAGGCACTTCAAGACTAGCTTGCCATGGGATTGAGCAGGCTTTTATAGATGGGGAAGGAGGGAGCTGGGATCCCTATTATCATGGGATTGGCCCTATCAACAAGGAAGGTTCCATGGGAGGTGGCAAAACTACTTCCCTTCCATAGAACTCCCGCAGCCAAACCTCCCAACTCAAGATAGGCAATGGTTTCTGAGTTTGTTGGAACTCAACTTCCGCCATATTTATTTAAAAAATAGTCCCTAAATTGGGTGGCGCGACTACTGCTCTATGACAGAGCGCCAGTTGGCGCGACCTCTTTGCAGGATTTTCCCCATTGGCGCGAGTACTGAACTGTCTTCCCGCGCCAATGCCAAAAGGGATGTTTTTCATGACTTTTGCAAGGAGATGTCTCAAGGGCAAATGAGGCTCATGCTCAGAGGAATGCATTGATGATGTTTTCAAGGCATGACAATGTTCACAGGTCACAAAATGGGTCCTCCATTGTGCGGGACGGGGAATGGTAGGGACGGTGAAAAATTGCTGTGTAACACCTTGAAAGGAGCATGCCATATTTAGGAGGTATATCAGCCACTACAATGTCCATCACTAAGCTCTTGGCTGGTACTTGTGCTAATCTTACACATAAATTTTTTATTAGGCCTAGACATTTAACTCTACTGGAATCAAAGGAGTATAAATCCTTGTAAGGTCTAGTTATCTCAAGGCCCATTCTTTCCATCACTACTTTAGGCATAAGGTTATGGGAGGCTCTTGAGTGAAGCATGGCATTGTGAAAAATCTTATCATGGATGTTTAGACTGACATAAAAGGGAGGGACACCTCCCGCTTGAAATTTTCTTTCTACTTCTAGTCCAAATAGAAGCTCAGGCTTGTCATCAATCACATTGACAGAATCAGTTTGTTCTCCTATGTTTAAAGCTCTCAAAATTTGGGTTTTATATACATCTTGGGTGACTAATTTAGTAAGAGGAACAGGCATCCTGATTTTAGCAATTTCACTCTCTATGCTGAAAGGTATCTGATTTTTTAACATGTTTAGATCAGCCTTTTTAGTCATTGTTTTCTCAGCAAAATCAGCTCACTGGTTTTTATTAAGGACAGCAGTTAAAATAGTTTTACTAGGAGCATTAGCTGAGTTGCTAGTGCTACTTTGGTCACCACTAGGTTTGTCATAATTTTGGGTGTTTTTTCCTTTGTTTTTATCAGAACTTTCAGCCATTGTTTTGTTGTTTTCTGTTGTCTTTTTAGAAAGGTTTTCAGGATTGTTCCTAACAGAAATTTCAAAGGTTTTCTTTTTAGGAGTGTATTGACTCTTTTTAATCCTAAGGTCATATTTTTTATGTACTTCCATTATAGCATTTTCAAAGCCTTGTTTGTAATCTTCAGGTCCTAGGCTTTCTTCATCATAGGGTGTATATATGCCTTGTTCTTCTTGAGTGAGGAAAACAATATCTTCATTGTTTACTCCCAATAATTTTATGTGATCTTCCTCTGTTTCTTCAATCACTCCCTCATCTTCATCAGCATATTTTTGTTGGAAAGGAGGTCTGACTTGTTGATCAAGGCCTCTTTGTCTTATTTGAGGGGGATTCCTTCTAAAGTTTCGGTTCTGATTTTGGTTTTTAATTTGAGGATCTGTTTGGTTCTCCTTATGTTAATCTCTCTCATTCATGTTTATTCTCTCCATCATCTTTTCCATGGTTGTAGCCAAACTATCAATTTTGGAATCTGATGTGGAGGGTCCAGCTTCATCTTTTTAGGTAACTTTTTTCTCTACATTCAATCTAGCCCTTCTGGCATTTAGGTTAGCTTCTACACTTACTGCCCCTTTTTGCATATCTTCTAATGTGAGGGGTTCCCTTTCTTTTAATTGATAACACATGTCTGGGTAAAATCCTTTAGAAAACTTTATTAAGGCTAAGCCTTGTGGGGGTTTCATTTGTGGAGGGAGTGCATTATAAACACTATTGAATCTAGTGCAATAATCTTGGACACTCTCTCTAGCATTTATTTTAAGGTCATTGTATTATGATAGGATTTGGAGGGGATTTCTCTTGACTTCCCATTTGTTTAAGAATAATTGATTAAAAGCAGGGAGGTCATTAATACTATTAGGGGTTAAGCCTTTGAACCGTTTTCTTCCCCCCCCCCCCCCCTAAACTTTGAGCAAACATTCTAAGTTCAACAGTTTCATCATCTAATTCTTGTCTGTCAAAGTAGTCATTCATTTTTTCCACATGTTGTTGAGTTGTAGTAGAACCACTAGCATCATATAATGGAATTTTGGACTGATAGTCCGGTGGCAAAAAAACTAGAGGTAAAGGAAGGACTAAGGGAGCATACCATGTTGCCATGATATAAACTTGTGGAAACAGTGGAGGATTAACAAGTGGAGGAAGGTGATGAAGTGGAGTGGTTTGAACAGTGGGTGTATGTATGTGTGTAGCTAAAGTAATTGGACCAGCTAAGAGATTTTGAACAGATTTAGGATGAGAGAAGAAAAATTTATGGAGAAAATGGAGATCAGGAGGAGTGGAAGGAGAGGCTTCCCTGCTACTACTTTGTTGTGAGTCTACAAGCTCAAGGTTTATCTAGTCTATACCACTTTGTGACTTAGCTCTAGATATGATTTTTGTATGAAATAAGTCAACTTGGGAATTTTTCAAGTTTATGAGGTTTTCAGGGACAGAACTTGCTCTTAAAATGGGTCCGAAAATAGTTGGATTTTTAGATGTAGGAGACTTCCTAAGAATGCTTTCAGGATTGTCAACAACTGGAGGAGGATTTGGGTCAAGATGGGATCTAGTATGGATCCTTCTAGAAGCCAAGATTTTGGACCCAACAAGTCAAAGAGGTTTTTAGAGGTATAACAGTCTTAAGACACAAACCAAACTGTAAAAGAGATACTTAATCCACAAAGTATTCTTGACTGCGTATTGTTTTATGTTTTGATGATAGGGTAATTTTCCTAGTGAAATCAATATAAAATTAGTGGAGTCACCAGGTGGAGGATTTTACTTGTGTTATAGGAAATTTTGTTGTCCACCATAAACAATCAGGAACGATTCTTGGCTGACACTTGATTCATTTTTAGACTAATGAGGTTTTATGGGTTTTGAGTGAATATGAAATATTTATTACTCAGTATTCCCCAGTATGGTTGCCACTATGTTGGCTCCCTGTGATTTGAAAGAGTGGCAAGAACAAACACTGTAGGGGCCACATCAGAACCACTTTGGAATCCTAGAACCTATCCTTCCTGGCTTCAGAGAGGGATCTCTCTATTAAGGTGTTTTTAAATGATGTATCTTTGTGCTCTTTGTTTTAATATTTTAGGCTAGTTATGAAGTTCTAAGGACTTATTTTGGTTTTGGTTGGATTAATTGATAGATTTAAAGGATCAATGGTGTGACTGATTAAGAGAATGTTTCAGCTGAAAAAATAGACTATGAGAAGACATAAATTCATTGGGAAATTGAGTCATAACAGGATTTAATTGTTCATCAACTCTGCAAGGGCTTTCATAGGGCAAGCTAACTATATCAAGTGGATTTTTTAGATTAGGTTGTTTTGTGAAACAATAATAAGTTGTGAAGGTAGCAAAGCTATAGTCAGTTAAGAATCTTCTAGCTCTACTAGACAAGAAAAGCCTTTCAAAGTAACTATTTGGAGCAAGCCAAAGGGCAGGGCAAACCATAAAACCTCTTTGGACAAATTTTAATAAGAAAACTTCTAAGACAACAATCTAGTAATTCAAAAACTACTTTCTGATAAAGAAAACATATAAGATGACAGTAAGAGTGGTCTAAGATCAAACAGAAATAATCTAATCTACTTTTGACAAACTCTTAAAAGACTCTTCAAAGCAACATTTCAAGGTAGTCCAAAGGGCAGGGCATACCATAAACCTCACTGGTTTTAGACTCTAATAAGTTTACTTTAAAGAAAGGTCCTAAAAACAATATCTCAAGTCTTACTCAAAGGAACATGGGTTTACCATAAATTCCTTGGTTTCACTCTATTGAATCATTCTCAAGACAACAAGCTAGATATAATTAGAAGGAAATTAAGAATCTTCCAATCAAGCCTTGTAGAAGAAAATATGAACATAAAGAATACAAACAGAAATAGGGTGCTGAGATAGCATATCCTAATCTAAAACTTCTACTTCTTTATCATAGAAAGATGAACATAATGGAAAACATAAGAAGAAACAATAACAATTTAGGAAAACTTCACCATTGATATAGCTCAAGGATCCTATGAACATGCTTGTATTATTGATGATCAAACCAGTTACAATACTCTAGGTACAATAGCTCTATGCAACTCAGAGTTTTCTTCAGTTCATTCTAGCATTCCTCAATTAGCTCAGTAGTAGAAATTAGTCAGATAACCATCAAGTAACCAAAATTTACAATGAGGCTTATATACAATATTTATATGAAAAATGAGGAGGTGCTGCTAAACTATGGTTTTTAAATGTTATTTATTACATATTTAATGATTTTTTACCTTTGAGACTATGCAAGGCCCAAGGCAAAAATATCTGAAAGAGTTACTCTGAATAATAACTTCTTTCTTAATTTCTGAGTTATTTTGGTTGAAATATTTGACTTTTAAGGCTTTGTAATAACTTTGTAATAATTTTTGAGCTACTTCAAAATATCTCTAAGTAATAACTGCTTTATGCCTTTATGGAAATAAACAATGTTGTAGGTGGAAAATTTGTCTTTGGAGAAGTAATTGCTTCTTTGTTGAGTTATCCGAAGGTGTCTTTGGGTAATCTTCCCTTGTTTTATTCCTCAATCTTATGTATTAGGCCTTTAACCTTGATTTATCTTTAATAATCTGCATCACTGCCTTTTTTCCTATTTCTGCTTTATAACTATTTTTTCCATCTATCCTTTATCTTTAAAATTTTCACTTTTTATCTTAAAACATTGTTTAAAGGGATAATTCTCTATTTTTTCGTTTAATCTGCAATTAGCCCTCTAATATTCTTGTCCTTCATTTTCTTCATTTCTTCTCTGATAGTATCTATTCTTTGTGTGCAGCCAGGGTTCCTTCATGGCATAAGGTTTGTAACCCATCGATGATCATGACACATCGAAGGGTTAATTCCTTTGTGTAAACCCTTGGCCTATTTATCTTCATTAACCTCTTGGATCATCATCCAGAGGTTATTTTATCATTGGATTGCCTCTCTAGGCATCTGCCACCAATAAACCTACAAAAACATCAAACAACGTTAATTCAAAACCTACGGAAGGGTTAAATTGCAATTTTTTGGGTTTCTAAGGGTTTGGGGATGATCTGCAGAGGAGGTGGAGGTGCAGGGGAAAGGTCTCGAAAGGAGGAATCATGGAGACACTTAAATAAGGGCACCAAAATTTGAATTTTTGTGCGCAGAGGAGGAAGGCGGTTTTACAAAACCATCGTTGTTTATCGCGTAGGCTATAGGCGGTAAGCGGTTTTGGCCCGGGGCTGCGTGATATTTTTTATCGTTGGACGCCTGTCTCGGGTGAAACCACCCATTTCATGTGGATTGGGGGCATTAAATCTCAACAATGAAATCCACGCGATATGCGATTCAGACCGTTGGACCTCAAGGAGCGAGATCGACGGTGCAGGTGGAACCCAAAGATTGGGTGCAGGTTGGTAGGGTGGGTAGTGGAGTACAGGTGTCGAGCTGTGGTTGGGGTGTGAGATTTGAGTGGAAGGTGGGGCCGGGGTGGTGATGTATATAATTTTTTTGGGCAGCGTGAGGTCAGATTGGGAGACGGGGTGAAGAGCAGGAGTGTGATGGCCGTTGGATTAGGGTTGATCAATGGTGAGGATGGCCCTAGAGAAACAATGCGGCGGAGTGAAGTAAAAAAAAAGGGGGGGACCACTTTTAATTTTCCAAAGGTTCGAGGTTTCATACAAGGCATGGGGGTTTAAACAATAAAAGGGGCAGAGGCATATTTTTATGGTGGAGGGGGCTTAGGAATAGGTGGAAGGAACTGTCCTGTGGGGGTAGAGGTGATCGGGGGTCGAGAACGAAAGGGGCTTAGGATAATAGCAGAGGGTCGGGGTCAGGGTTGTATGAGTGAAGGGGCTAGGGCTTAATCATGAAAAAGGGCTTAAGCCCTATATTTCACAAAAGTGGGTTTTTGCATAAAAACAGAGTTTTTCTGAGCTTTTTAAGGGTTCCGATAAGCTAGAAAGGCCAAATTTAAACAATGTAAAGAGGGATTTTGCATTGTTAAGGGTTTTTAGGAGAAAATGATGCATGAGGGGGATTTTGGAGGGTTTTTTTGTAGATGAGAAGGAAAAAGGGATAAATGAGGGTGTCAGTGGAGGGATGAATGAGGGAATTGAGCCCAAAAAATGGAGTTTCTTTAGAGCTGCAGGGTGAACTTTTGAGGAGGCATAAAGATAGGAAATTTTAGTGAAAATAGTCAAACTTAGGATGATGAAGGAAGTGAGATTCCTAAAGATAGTTTATAGGCAAATAATGCTATCTTTAGGTGCTTGTAGGACATCCACAGTCATCTAGTGAAATCTGTAGAATACAGGAGGATAACAAGATCAATGGTGGGATTAATTGATGAAGTGTTTCAATTGAATAGATAGACTGTGAGAAACATTACTCGATTGGGATATGGAGTAATAAAAGGATTTAATTGTGCATCAACTTTGCAAGGGATTTCATAGGGAAATCTAACTATATCAAGTGGATCTCTTAGATTAGATGGAGCATGAAATGATAGTAAGTTGTGAAAACAGTGAAACTAAAGGGAAATTAAGAATCCTTTAACTTTACTTCAACAAGAAAAGCCTTTTACGTAACTGTTTGAAACAAACCAGAGGACAAGGCATACCATAGACTTCTTTGGCCAGACTTTAATAAGAAAACCTTTAAGACAACAATCCAGCAATCCTAGAATTACTTCCAGAGAAGGAAAGTATTGAAATAAAACATGTTGTAGGTGGCAATATGTGTCCCTGAAGAAGTAAATGTTTTTTGTTGAGTCATTTGAAACTGCCTTTGTGTTGATCTGCCTTTGTTTTATCCTTTACACTTTGTTTTAGGCTTTTAACACTTGGATTTGTCTTTACTATGTATCTTACTATCTTCTCTCTAATTTTTCGTTTATCTCTGATTTGTGACTAACCCTTTTAATTTGTCCTTTAATCCTTTAATCTTCACTGTCACAGTGTTTTGATTGTTTTCATCTTCTCACCGTGTCTCTGTCTATAATTTTTTGCACAGTGGAGCATCTTCTATTGTTGGAGTGCTTGAAAAACCACCAATGTTCATGATCCATTGGTGTTTTTATTCTTAACTCGGCACTCTTAGTCCTTTGATAGAAAAGCTAATTGGATCATCACCCAGGGATTTTATTAAAATGTTTTCGAACCCTTGGAAGGCCAATTACACACTTCTTCCATGATACCTGCACAATAAAAACAACAAATTTAGTTTAAAACCTGTATTCGTGTCTTTTCTGCATTTGTTTTGCGTTTTCAGGCTTTTGGAGCACTGCAGAGGTGTTAATAGTGGATCGGGCTTCATCACAGAGCCACAGGGCTTAGGAATATTCAAATCAGGAAGCGGTTTTGATTTATGGCGCGAAGGGGGGAAAGTAGTTTTCGCATGGAATGAGGAGTGGTAAATGCTTTGGAGGAGGGCGTGCAATTCCATAGATCGAGTGACGTGTGGTAGAGGGTACGGGGGGAAAAAATTGTCTATTTCACAAGGTTTGGGGTTGTTTAACCCCACGCATTTAGATGCGCGATATTGACCATCGGTTGTTGGATCTCGAGAGATATAGATCAACATTATTCAAGGTGAAAGGAGAGGTGGGCAAGTCGGATGATGGAGCCTGGACGGACAAGTGGCGGGGCCCAAGGGTTAATAGAATAAGCGGAGGCGCTTAAGAATAGGGGGAAGGGTTATATGGGGTTTCTAACAAAGTGTGGGGGGCTAAAAATCTTTAAAGTGGGGGACTTTAAAAATTAAAGGGTCGGGATTTAATTTATTAAAAATGGAGTTTTAATATAAAACAGAGGGTCCCGAAAGGTTTAATGTTATATTTAAAACAATGTAAAAAGGAAGTTTTTACATTGTTTTGATGAAATAAGGGTAATTTATGAGGTGAGGGGGTTTAGTGGAGTTTTTAGTGGGGAAAATGAGGAAAGGAGGCTTTTGGTAGGGAAAAATGGTGAATAAGAGAGGATTAAGCCCAGGCATGAGTTTTTTAGAGTAGGAGGGTGATTTTTAGAGAAGGAAAAATGAGGTGTAATGAAAAATGTTTTATTAATATAATGAAGGTAGTGAGATTTCTAAAGATAGTTGATAGTCAAGGAATGTTATATTCAGCAGATTGTAGAAAATCCATAGTCACCTAGTGAAACTGTAGAATACAGGAGGATAACATCTTGCACCAGTGGGAAGGAATCTATGTGTAAAATATGAAAAAATGAGGCTAGGCTAAACTATCAAAATTTTACCCCCCAAAATATGTCGATTGATGCCTCAAAATTCTCTTGGAATATTTCAGGCCCCAATTTTCTAGACTAGGTCTCGTCGATAAAAATGGTCATATGAGTTGATTCCTCCATTTTTTCCACTTTGAAAGAATTGAGATAAATGAAAAATAAAATGATCTAATTCATATCACATATCCTCTTTTTGGGAAGCTTATGGTCCCCAAAATATTATATTGAATGAGGTGAGAAAATGTTTCCTTTGCCCTCTCTCTGGTGTACCATTTAGCTTTTCCTGGAAGTTGTCCTTTCAACCCAATATACCAAAGGTCATGCTACCATTATATTGTAGTTTTGGACCTCTTTTATAAAATTGTCTCTTATGTTATCTCCGCCTAATTAGTGGGTTCCATATATTATACATAATGTAGGACCTTTTCCTCATCTTGATCTAGCATGGAAGCCTAATAGAGTTTTAGATTATCTACATTAACAACTAAGTAAATACACATGTATGGTGGTAGACTAAGTCTATAGGCATTATCTCCCACCTTTTCTAATATCTTAAGGGGCCATATAACAAAGCCTTGATTTTCTTACCAGAACCCTATAACCTCCCCTTTTTAAAATATAACCATACTCTGTCTCCCACTGTATTGAATTAATTATATGTTATGTGTTGATGATGCTTGTAATTATATTTTTCTTGTGACTTATGAAATGTATCCAATGTACCTTTATATGGATATGAATGATATTTTCTACACCTTTTTTGGCCCTCAAGGCATCCCCTATAAGATCCCCCATTACTCATTTGTGCTTCCCATATGCAATATCCAAAGGTGAAGGCAATAGATATCCAAAAAAAAATTCAAATGGGGACTTACCAGTAGAATTGTGGATGGCTCTCTTATACGAGTGTTGTATATAGACCAAATTTTCATCCAAGGTATTCATATGGTTCTGATGATAACCCCTCAAAATCTGCACCAAAGTCCTATTGACTACTTCTATCTACCCATATGTGTGTGTATGGAATGTTGTATACCTATTTAACTTTGTGTCCATCTTCTCCCACAATTTATTCCATAATGCGCTGAGAAATATTATGTCCTTATTTGAAAAAATGTTCCTAGGTATCCCAAAGTGCACCCAGACTTGTACAAAGAACAAGTTTCTTTCTTCTTTCCTAGTGATGATATTTTTACAGGGCATCATAACACACATCTTGCTAAAATTTTCAACTACCAAGAAAATGTAGTCACGTCCCTTCCTAGTTGTTTGTAGACTTCCCACAAAGTCCATAAAAAAAATTTCCCATGAGTGAGTGGGTATAGTTTAGGGATAATATAGACTTGATTTCCTATTACTGGGATTTCTAGTACAACAAATAATGCAGCATTTTATGAACCTAGCTACATGTTCTTACATCTTGGGCTAATACACATAACTCTACAAGTTGGCCACTTTCTTCCCTACACCAAAGTTCCCTGCAACCTTGGAGGTCTGAGCCTCTCTAATCAATTGCAAGTGCTAACCTTTAGGAACACATAGTTTATCTATCCTATAGAGTAACACGTCTTGGAGATGGTAGTAAATTGTGTTGTCACCATCATGTAAATGATTTTGAATCTACAACTGTTGAAACATCTCCTTGAAGTACTCATCCTCTTAATATGCCTCTCTATATGCACCATGGGTGAATGGCTCCATGCGCATAAAAGTTCCCAAAGTTGTGATATTTGATTTGGGTGGCCTTGCAAGAATTTCGACCAACTTGTTTATACTACCCTTCTTGTACTTGATCACAAAATGAAACTACTATAGAAACCCGATCCACTTGTAATTTCTGGTTTGTTGTAGCTTAATTTGGGCCTACAGGTACTATAGTGGTTGGTGATTTGTGTGGACTACTATCTCCTTCCCCATTAGATAATGGTTCCACTTATTCAAAACTTGCATTAGGGCATAAAGATATTTTTCATAGGTACAGTAGTTAAGAAATTCCTCATGAAATCATTCAAAATGATACTACAATTTTGGTAATTCTAGAACTGGTGCTTTACTAATATTCTTCTTCAACTCCTTAAAGGCCCTCTTCTAACCCTTTCCCCACTAGAAACTCTTGCCACTTGTTGTTATGGCGTGGAGTGGTGTTGCTATCACTGAAAATGAGGCTATGAATTTACTCATATACTGTGCCACTACAAATAAAATCCTAACCTTGGAAAAATTAGTAGGAACCAACCATTTCATGATGGCCTTCATCTTTGTAGGATCTATCTTTATCTCTCCTCCACGTATCACATACCCATTTATACCAAATATTGTTGTGCAAACGCATGCTTCTTGAGATTTGCTAACATTTGGTGATTATTTAATGTCTCTAGCACCTATGTAAAATGTGAGATGTGTTCATCCCAAGTAGCATTGTATATGAGTATATTAACCATAATAGACAATAAAAAATGAATATATAAAATGGCAGAATATATCATTCATTAATCTCATAAACATATCTAGTTCATTACATATGCCAAATGGCATGACTAACCAGTCATAAAAATATTGCATGGTTTTGAAGGTGATATTCTAGCTATATTCTTCTCTAACTCAAACATGTTGATATCCATACTTTAATTCCATCTGGGTGAAGTTTTTTCTTGCTAAAAATGATCTAGTACGGCATCTATTCTAGGCAGGGGTTACCTGTTCTTTAGTGTGATTTTTTTCAACGCCTTATAATCTATACACATGTGCCAATTCTGATCCTTCCTTAGCACAATGATGATGGGTGACCCCACATGGTGATGTACTTGGTCAAATTACATTGTTCTATTAGTCGTTGCAACTATTTATATACCTCATTTGCTTCTATAATAGACTACTTGTGTTGGAAAATATTGTGTTTAATTTCAAAGTAATTGTCAAGCATGGGAGGTATTGTTTGAAATATTGTTATTAATCCAAGGATAAGCATGTTTGACCAAGATTCATTGCATTGACCATTCTTCAACAACTATGAAAATATGTGAATTAAATCTAGTCATTGTGTTATTATAAAGAATGGTATGTGTGGGTGTGGTGAGGAATCCATTGCGCATTGATCCAAAATGCAATAAATAGTTGTAAAGCTACAATATTTATATCTTTCATTTTATTTTTGAGAACATATTTGTGTGTGAATGGCCCACAATAATAAAAATGGTGAAATTGATAGTAAAATGTGTGTTATGTCAATTGATTATTGACGAATTGTGACCTGTTTCCAAGGTAATATGTTATATACTAAGATAAGTGTGTGTAAGGTGGAAGTTTATGATTTTTAATGAGTGTTTGGTACATGTATTAGAGCAAGGATTGAATTGTATTTGAATCAACGCGAAATATTACAATATGGAGAGCAGGAAAATTAGAAAGAAAGTGGATATGTCTGCACTGCTCCACTGTGTAACAAACCAAGTCATTGGAGTTGTGTTTACAAATAGTTAGTTTCATGGATTCCATGAGATACGCCATAGAATGGTAGTGAGTAAGGAGGTTGACATGGAGGTCAACTCAAAGATAATTGACAAAGTTTTTTCTTACAAGGAAGAGCGATACTATGGTGATGTGAATCTAATAGTGCGTGATGAGTTTGGGATATGCTATAATATCACAGGTGAAATAAAAAAAGTTAAATATATGGTGTTAATGACGTCATAATAAATGTAAAAGTAGAGTGGGGACTTGAGAAATGTCATAATCCGATGGTAGTTGAAGAATGAGCATTGGGACTGAACTAGAGAATATGATGAGTGAGAATGACATTAAGAACCTATGAAAAATCATAGAATTAAGTAGACTCAACACAGAGAATATCCAATGAGTGGATAACAAAGATGTTTACATATTGAGGCAAAAATGTTAAAAATATCAATGATGACAGGTAGACACTATCTAGGATAAGTTGACCCTCTTGAGGAGAAGATTGCATGCCCAAAAATTGTATAAATACACACTCAACTACCTCATTCTTGAAACCAATGCAGATATCTAAGGAAAAACTTAGTGAAGGAAGGAACAAAAGAAATCTCGACCAAGAAAACAAGAATAATACAGATCATCTGAGGTGAACTAAATGAAAAAAAGAAATAGTGAAATCGAATCATGATGAATGAATAATTATTTGGGCGTGTGGTAAGAATGAAGGGTTAAAAACTTTTGGAATTTGAATGTGACAAGGTCAAGTCATGTGCTCTGTGGTTGGCGTAGTAATTGCAAGGTTTTTTTTTTTTTAATTTCTCTATTTCAAGATCTATACATAGTTTAATTACCCAATTTTACATGTAACTCATAACTAGTGATGTGCTCTAATTAAGGAGTTCTTAATTTGTGAGTATACTTAGTTTGAAGCCCTATAGAGGTTTTTTCAATTTAAATATATGATATGAAATGTCAAATACATGGATTGGCACTTAGGGACAAAAAGTGTTTTTGTATATTATTTTATGAGATGAGATTAGATTGAGCGTAGGTCAAGTCAAACATACTCACAAACTGATTGGTCAAGTATCACGTCCTTATCTCTTTGGAGTTGATTCTTTTAGTGGCTTGTGGAAGATTTGGATTTG
Organism: Pinus albicaulis; assembly: GCA_034641835.2. Classification (NCBI taxonomy): domain Eukaryota; kingdom Viridiplantae; phylum Streptophyta; class Pinopsida; order Pinales; family Pinaceae; genus Pinus; species Pinus albicaulis. The sequence continues at coordinate 3,947,268 of CM076572.1, forward strand.
GAGGCCTTTGTGTCATACCTTATATCATCCTTGATCTTTGTTTTTCACTTTTCCTTAGAAAACATCTTGGAGTACAATTTGGAATTGTTATGAGAGCAACCTCCCTATAGTATACTTGATACATTGATATAAAAAACATTTGAAGCAATCCTAAATACCTCCTGCAACAACCTCGTTGAAGAATTATTGACCATTTATTGGAGTAGAACTTTGGAGTATCATGTGAATAATATTTGGAGTAGTTTGAAGGGAAATTTATTGTATCAGTATTGAAGTCATTTGGATGACATCTTAAATCAATTTTTTTTTATAAATTTTTGGAAAATACTTGTTTAAGGTTGGAGCCATGTGAGATACCAGATTGGAGACTTGATTGATATTTGAGGATTGGAGTTCTCACTTTATTTATTAATAAAATTATTATTTTTATATATGTTTTTTGGTATATTGTTATTCTAATCAAAGTAATATTGATTCACCCCCTCTCTCAACATTTCCAACAATTAGTATCATATCTAGCTCCTTCAAGCACATCCTAACGGATGGAAGGTAGATACTAGGAACACAAATTACCAAACCAAGAAGGAAATGCATCAAACCTTCTGAATATATCTCCTCCTCAGTCAGGAAATCAATATTAATTATGTTGGAAAAGCTCCATTGTTCAATGGAACAAATTATGTGTCATGTAACAATAGAATGGATTGTTATATGATGGCTCTAGGATATGAGGTATGAGTCATTCGAATGAAAAATGGCATCCACCCATGTTGTTCATCCACCCATGTTATCCATCCACCCATGGAATTTACCCATGGTATTGTAAATGGCACCGAACCATGGTATTTATTCGCCTATGGTATTGTAAGTGAAATCTATCCATGATATTCATTCACCCATGGTATGTATCCACCCATGGTATTCATCTACACATGGAATTTACCCATGGTATTGTAAGTGGTATCTACCCATGGTATCCACCTATGGCATCTACCCATAGTATTGTAACTCAAAAAAAGGCTATAAATAACAAGCCTCACTTTGTAAAAGGATAGATTGTCCACCACAATGTAGCTTCTACATTTATTCTCTGTTTTAATAAAACAAGTTTCTTTGTGGTTTTATTTTCTTTATGTTCTCTCTTTTTTTTTTAATAAAAAAGACAATATGTTCTTTTACAAAGTGGTGCTTGTTATTTATAGCCTTTTTTTGAGTTGCAATACTATGGGTAGATACCATAGGTGGATACCATGGGTAGATACCACTTACAATACCATGGGTAAATTCCATGTGTAGATGAATACCATGGGTGGATACATACCATGGGTGAATGAATATCATGGATAGATTTCACTTACAATACCATAGGTGAATAAATACCATGGTTCGATGCCATTTACAATACCATGGGTAAATTCCATGGGTGGATGGATAACATGGATGGATGAACACCATGGGTGGATGTTTCCATTCGGATCAATGAGAATAATTTTTTACTCGAAACACAACTATAGAAGAGTCAAAATAATGCAATATAAAAGTGATGGATGTAATATTAAGTAGTCTATAATATTATATAAAAAGAAATACTTTGGGAAAATTTTAAAAAACTCTATGAAGAATTTGGCTTAGTCCATATTGAACTAGAACTAGAGTATGTGGAACAAGTGTACAAGGATGGTCATGAATCAAAGGAAATAGATCAAGCACAAAAAAACATGAAAGACAATGAAGATGAAAAATACATTGAAGTAAAGTTTGAAGTAAACCTTGAAGAAAAACTAAAGTTTTATCTAAAATAAATAAGTAGATTTATAAAAGAAATAAAGAGCTTGAAGAGAAGAATCAAGAACTTGACCATATAAAGGAAGAATTTGTTCTCCTAAGGCTCCAAGTAGAAGAAATATCTAAGGAATTTAGCAAGATGAAAGAAAAATTACATCAACAAGAAAGGAGACATGAAGAAGAAGTCACCTCACTAACATCTTAGCTAGAAGAAGGAAAGAAATTGGAAGAATTAGTAATATATAGTTGATGAAAAAAAGCAAGACAGTGAGAAACTTGAAGAAGAAATTATCTCATTGAAAAATGAATTTTACAAGCTATGCAAAAAGATAAAAATTTCTCAATCACTAGATAACATTATTAGTCATGAAAGATCACTATTTGAAAAAAGTGGAATTGATTATACTGGAGAATCTCCTTGCAAAGAATATACAAACCTCAAATCCTCAAGGGATAAATTTGAAAAAAAATCCTTAAAGAAAATTCATTATCCTTCAAAGGTATAATCACAATGAAATTCATAAAAATGTTTCAAGTGCTATCAATGTTCCAAAGGAATCTTCTTTATTTTCAAGTAATTATGAGAATCAACCAAAGTTTGAACCTCCTCCAAGACTGAGTAACTTCAAGAAACCATCAAGGGAACACTTCTCATCTAGGTATCAAAACATATTATTTGGATATTGTTATTCATGCCTAATTTTGGCCATAAATCTAGAGATAGTAGAGCATACTATATGAATGTTTATCTTTCAAATCCTAGAAGTAAGTATGCATGCAAAAAAGACAAAATAAATATTTCCTAAAAGAGAAATTATGAATAATTTCTTCATTGTTCATGAAAAATATAAATTTTATAAATTTCACAACCTTGGATACATAGGAAAATATTACATGTAGAAGGATACGGTCTCCTAATAAAGTCAAAGAGGAAAATCTTCCTACAAGAAATAGAAAAAATTATACCAAAGTCTAGAGAAGAAAACAAGAAGAATATAAATAAAAATAACATGGCTTGGTCTTGTTTTGAATGTTGCAATGAAAATCCCTCCTAAATATCTACAACATAAGGACCCTAAAACTATTCTTTGGGATATTATATTGTAGAAGCCAAGCCTACAAACAAATTGGAAATATTGAGCTGATTATTGGAGACTTAAGAAAAGAGGTAGAGGTTTCTCCTAGCGATGAAAAAATTGCACAAGAGAATCAAACACATAATTAAAGGAGAAAGGGAGTATTAAGGATAAAAATGCGCCTCATATTGAAGAGATAATCGAGGAAGAAGTTGTTCAACCAATTTCTAAAGAGGATCCACAATTGGCTCCTATGGTGACTTCTGATGTGAGTAGGAGTCAAAAAATAAAAATAGGTTCTCTAAAGATATATTTAAACCAAATATTGTGCCCAAAGGGGATATACATGTTGAGAGCTTGAGGAAATTGAGTGCAAATGCTAACATGTTAAGAACTATGCAGAGTTTGACGAAAAATGTTGATGCAAAATCCTTGATTTCCATAATTGGAGGTAAATTGACCCTTGATATGGTTGAAACTGTATCTATTATGTTTGGTAGGATGTCACCAGAGGAGCTCCGGAATATGATTAAAATTTCAAGACAAAATCCATGTACTTCATTTAGATTTAATGACATGAAAAGTGGGAATTCAATCATGTGCAATGACAAATAATGTCCAATCCATAGTTAATGTGTATGCCGTCAAAGAATATGAAGAATTTAAAGGCTAGAGATATAAGGTTTACTGCAAAGCAAATTGAAAATTTACGGAAGAAATAAATATCTCAAATGAGTGTCTATATATCAAGGGATTCACCAGAAGAGAATGTAGCAATGAAGGCTTGTGAAAATCTTAAGTCTGCATATCAATTACAAGTATCTCAGAACCTAAAAATCAGGGAAATCAACTTCATGATCTAAGGAATTTCAATGGAGAAACAAAAATATATTAGCAAGCAAGGACCAATATGACAATAAATATCCTTCTCTGAAGTTAAGAGTTTGTTGGTAGCTTCTTCATTGAATTTAATGTCATTTTATCTAAAGACGAAGCAGTATAAGGTGTGTGCAAACAAGTTCAGAGGTTCCAGCATATGATGCAATGAATGTTAAAGTATGGTGCCACTTTTAAGCAAAATTATGTCAGTGTGTTTTTCCAGATCTTATCTTTGCTCAATAAATTCATATTTCACGTGCTTCTAGAACTGAACTATGAAGACATGTAATTCTAGTTTTCAACACTTACTAGAAGTGGTAAGACTATTTGTGTTGAGATTTATTTACTATGATTACATCAAAAGTGAGAGAGAACAAAAGAAGATAATCCAGAGAGGGGGAGAAAATTACAAGTCATATGGAGAATTTGTAGATAAAGGAAGCATCCCATTTTCCATTGATGTCAACGGGGGGAGAGAAGAAGCACAAATACAAGGGAAGTTATGATAAGGGTATTGCCATCAATGACAAAGGGGGATATTGTTGGACATTATTTCCATTGATGTCAAAGTAATTGTCAAGCATGGGTGAGATATTTTGAGATATTTTCATTAATGCAAGGACAAGCATGGTTGACCATGGGTCATTATGTTAACCATCCTTTAATAACTTTGAAAATATGTGAATTGAATCTATTCACCGTGTTATTCCAAAGAATGGTATGCATGGGTGTGTTGAGGAATCCATTGCACATTGATCTTAAATTCAATAAATAGTTGTGTAACAATCTCTATATCCTTCATCTAATTTCTGAGTACAAATTTGTGTACAAATGGCCCACAATAACAAAAATGTAAAATTTGACAGTAAAATGTGTTTATTTATGTTAGTTGATTGTTGAAAAATTGTGACATGTTTCCAAGTTAATACGTTATATACTAAGAGAAGTGTGTATAAGGTGAAAGTTTACAATTTTTAGTGAGTGTTTGGTATCTGTATTTGAGAAAGGATTGAATTGTATTTGAATCAACGCAAAATATTAAATGATGGAGAGTGGATAGATTAGAAATAAAGTGGATATGGATGCACTGCTCCATAGTGTAACAAGCTGAGCCACTAGATTTATGTTTGAAGATATTTATTTTGATGGAAACTATGAGATACACTCTGGAATGATAATGAGTAAGGTGGTTGACATGGGGATCAACTCAAAGATAATTGAAAAAGATATCACTTACATGGAAGAGAAATATTGTGGTGATGCAAATCTAATAGTGCATGATGAGTTTGAGATATGTTATAATATCGTAGGTGACATAAAAAAAGTTAACATAATCATGTTAAAGATTCTAGACTGAATGTAAAAGTATAGTGGGGACTGAATAAATGTTAGATAAAACTATATGTTGGTGATAGTAGAGGAACGAGAGTTGGGGATAAATTAGAGCATATGGTGAGTGAGAATGGCATTAATAACTTGCAAAAATTCACAGAATCGAGTGGAATTAGTGCAGAGAATATCTAGTGAGTGGATAAAAAATATGTTGATATACTGAGGCATCGATGCTCAAAATATAAATGATGACAGGTCGACCCTATCTAGGACAAGTTGGCCCACTTGAGGAGAAGAATGCATGCAAAAAAAATTGTACAAATAAAAATCAACCATCTCGTTCTTAAAACCAACTCAGATATCTAAGGAAGGACTTGGTGAAGGAAAGAACAAAAGAAATCTCTTCTAATAAAAAAAGAAGAAAACATATCATCTAAGGTGAACTAACTGAAAAAGAAGTGAACTTAGATCATGAGGAACAAATAATGATGTGGACTCATGGTAAGAATTTAGGGTTAACAAATTTGAGCATTTAAAGATGACATGGTTGAGTTATGTTCTTTGTAGGCATAGTAATTACAAGGTTCTTCATTTGTGGAAGGTCTCGATTTCAAGGTCTATAGATAATTTTGTTTCCCAATTTTATATGTAACTAATAACAAATTTTGTGCTACAATTAAGGAGTTCTTCATTTGTGAGGAACCTCAGTCTCAAGCCTTGTAGAATTTTTTTTCATTTTTGACATGTGATATGAAATGTCAAATAGATGGATTGACACTTAAGGACAATAAAGGGTTTTTTAAATACTATTTATGAGCTAGGATGAGATTGAGCGTGGGTAAAGTTAAACATAATCACATAATTATTTGTCAAGTATTACGTCCTTCTCCCTTTGGATTTAATTCTTTCAGTGGCTTATGGAAGATTAAGATTTGCATACCTTTGTGACATGTCCCTTATATCATCCTTGATATTTTTTTTTCACTCTTCCTTGGAAAACATCTTGGAGTATAGTTTGGAATTGTTTTGAGAGAAACCTCCCTGGAGTATACTTGATGCCTTGATATAACATACCTTTGAAGAAATCCTAAAGACCTCTTGTAATAGCCCTGTTGAAGAATTATTGACCATTTGTTGGAGAAAAAATTCAGAGCAACATGTGAAGAATTTTTGGAGTAGTTTGAAGAGAAATTTATTGTAGTAATGTTGAATTCATTTGGATGAGATCTTAAAGCAATGTTTGATAATGTTTTGGAAAATATTTGTTCCAGTTTGGAGCCTTGTGATAGATCAGGTTGGAGCATGGATTTATATTTGAGGTTTGAATTCCTCATACAAGGTTAGAGCCTTATGAGAGACCAGGTTGGAGCCTAGATTGATATTTGAGGATTGGAGTCCTCATTCAAGGTTGGAGCCTTAAAGAAGTTTGAGATTTTGTTGTGCAGGTTGAAGGGGATTAGTGTCCTCACTTTCTTTATTAATAAAGTTATTTTTTGTTTATGTTTTCTAGTATATTTTTCTTCTAATCAAAGTAAAATCTTAACTAGCTAATTAAAAATTGAAAGAAATATCGATTCACCCCCCCCTCTTGGTATTTGAAACAACCAGTACAACCCAATCTTTGGTAATGGAGAGACCAACAATAACTAGATCTTGTGCTCTACTCCCCTCTTATGTGGTAGCCCTTTAGGCTCTTAGAATGCATCCCTGTATGCCTATAGAAACTATTCTAGTTGTTGTTTATGTTTGTTAGTACACCCCTCTTGGGATGCCTTATCTCTTACTAACTCTTCTACAAATTGATTTTCTCTTTAAAATAGTATAACATACTTCTTGTTTGAAATTATTAATTTCTTAGCTTGATTATCGATTACCAACAAAATTTTTTACTTGCCTTTGTGCACATTGATGGTGAATTATTTTCCATCCTTGATAAGCCAGTACTGGTTGTATATCCACATGAATATTGCATCTCACATTTACATGTAGGGACTTCCAAAACCCACTCTGTATACATTAAGTGGAACCAATTCTAATTCTACTTCATTAACAAAATCAAGACTAATACCGAATCTATCTTTTCACTATTTCGTTACCTTCAAATTTGCATCCTTATTTAACCATCCCAATGGATATGGGGTTCGATGATCATGAACTTCCAATCATATTTTTTTTAGTAGCTTTGTTGTAATGATAATTTCCTATGATCTTGATTCAAACAGAGCATCAATATTTGTCTTCTAGACCCATATCTTTATGTGGAAGGGTTTGGTAATTTTTTTCTCTTCCTATTGCCGAAGGATACTTGGATTCACCTACTTCTGCACTAACATACAGATAATCTTGTCATCAATGTCTAATTTGATTTCAACCTGGTTTCTCGAATCAATTACCATGAGATTCTTATTCTTATTATGTTTCTTTTTGTTCTTAAAATTAAGTTCTATATGCAACTTCCAACACTTCTTCGTTGTATGACCATCAATGTTGTAATGGTTGCATTGGTTGTTGGGATATGTACACTAGTGTTTTGTGGCTACCATCCTTTTATATTCCCCCCCTTTCCACTTTTTATTCCCCTCCTTATAATCATATCATTTCTCCTTCTACTTCAATCAACTTGATTTCCCTTTCTGTAGGCCTATGTTCTCCAAGTATTATGCCCGTAAAAAATCCTTGTCGACCGATCTTGGCTTGAAAAAAATCACTAGATTTCATAGATGGTTGTGTAGAGCCCCCATATACATGAGGATTACATCTAGATTCTTTTAAGATATACCCAAAATTATGGAAATCTTTCTAAATTCGGTGGTGTACTCCTATATGCTTTGCTCCTGCTTATGCCTCGATTAGTGACACTGGGTCCACTGGTCCTCTACATACTGGATAGGGTAGAATAGTTGCTTTATGAGGGTTTTCAATAAACCCCTCCCACTTATCCAATGGAGGATCTCCCTAAACCTGAAGGTATATATGTGGATTTCTCACCAGGTCAGGGTATGTCCCTCTAATTTACATCGCACAAATGAAATATTTTTTTCTTACTCAATATGATGGACCCTGAAATATAGTTGTAATTAATGCAATCGGTGATTTATCTTGAGAGCATAAATCTCACCTTGATATGAATTGATATAGACCTTCACTTCCATTTTGAATAGGGAATGTGAATGGTTCATGACACTCAAATTGGGTTGATCTCTTTCAGGTACTTTCTTTGGCTAGTTCTCTGTTTCTTTCTGATCTCTTTATCTCCCCTTTGATCTTTCATCTACGTTAGAACCCCCATCTTATTTGAGTAGCATGAGATTATTATTTAAAGCTGACATGAGGAGATTAAAATTATGAATTATATCTACAAATTGTGCTTCTAACAGTGAAAACCTCTCATCTGTAAGATCTAGAGGGTTATTCACATATTTGTTGGCCATCACTAGGTTTTTATGACTTTTTTCTTAAATTTATCTGGATTCCATGAAAATCTCCAAAATGTACCCAAATCATCCTACTCTGATACCAATATGGTCCATAAACTACTATGGATATTCCACTAGATAGTTCATCACAATAAATTTGATAAAAATGTATTTAAAAATATGAAATATACACTATTAGGGTTTTATTCTCTTTAGATATATGTATCTGTATATTATTGTTTATGCACGCAAATTAAAATTTATGAAAAAAATAGAGAACTGAGAAATAAAAACTCACAAACCGCATTAAGCAAGTAAGTGTGTTGTATACTCTTTCCTACCTAAAGTGGGCATAAAGAAGCGCGAGTGGGCATATAGATAAAGAAATAACATGGGAACCCCTTTTGGGATAAAACCCAACTAGAAGGTGAGATCACTTTGCTCTATTTATTTGGATATAAAATAGTTGTGACTACAAAGAAGTATGGCGTGTGGTCCATGGGATACTATAGTTCAAAAATCATCTCTATGTTCTCTCTCTGTATCCCTCTTGGTTATTTTTCTCATCTATGGAACAAATGCACTCGAAAATAATGGAACCACTTTTCCTCCTAGTGGCTTGGTTATAACATAGTTTGATAGCCTACTAGTGGTTAGGTTTGATTGCCTCAACTCCTAATTAGAGTTACAATATGGACTCTTATAGATTCTTATTCATTATAATCACTTGGATATCCCATTTTCCATGAATAATGAGGGTTGATGTGGCATCCACTCGAATTATGGTGGCCAAAACAGGAAATTCAAATTCTGAGTGGCATAAATTTTTCATATGGTCTCTGCTTGAGGCGATTCTTACACTGTTGGAAAGGTCACTCTGTATAGAATATGAAACATGGCACTACACTAAATCGAAAAATTTGTACCCCACAAAAACATCATTTGATGCCTCAAAATGCTCTCAGAAAGTTCCATACCCTAATTTTCCAAACTGGGTCTCGCTGGTAAAAATGGTCTTGTGAGTTGATTCCTTCACTTTTTCCACTCTGAAATAATTAATATGGATAACAAACAATATAATGATCTAATTTGTATTATTAACAAAATGAAAAAAATACTAATAAAATAAATTTATTAACTTATTATTAATTTTTTATTATTTTGTCCTATTGGGATAGAAAACAACCAATAAAGAACAATGATCATTCCAGCACTACATTCAACAAAGAAGAATGATTTTTCATTTTTATTATTTTAGCCCACCACAAAGCTAACTATGAACAAGTGGAGTAGCAAGGATACTGTGAACTAAGAGAAGAATATCATTAGCATATTACTCATTTTTATTGATAGTTGGACTTCTATTAACCCTATAGTTTTATTGATAGCGTTCCATTATATCCAGATTTTGTAGTCACTTAATTTGTGTGTATTAATTACCATAAACATTTAAAAAATTCCACATTGTGAATTTAACAACATCAAAGTTGAAGATGGGATTAAATTTACATTGTATTTCATTTGAGTTGATTTCCTAAGAAAGCATGGCTAATAAAATCCTTAAATAATCCCTATTGTTGTCGCTTCTTACGAAAGAGGCAGCTAATTGAAATTTTACTAAGAAAAACCTTACAACTGTGAAACTTGTCCTATTTTGTCCCACTACAAAAAGGAAAAAACAACAATGATTATTCATTTTTATTGTTTTATCCCACTGCTGAAACTCACCATGAATACATCTGGTAGCTGGGAGAATGTTTCATGCATCAAGGCATGTTTAGAATGCATTTCATAAATAATTTATTAAGTCGAAGATAGTGAAAACCTTTTATGGAAGCAAGTTTATTTGGTTGCTATTCCTAGGAAATTTGTTGAATATTTAAAAACACAAGAAGTATTCAAGAAACTTTATGAATTGTACAATGGGGACAAATTTATTATGTAATTACTAGTGCATTAATAGGTCTATTCACTAATATGAAAGTTAGCAAGTCAATCCAGAAGATGTCCAAAATCCCCGATAACAAGTCCATCTATGAAAAATAAGGGTTAACCTTGGATGATCTTGAAAGAAGAAAGAAAAAGGCTAAGAAAGTCTTAAAGAAAATTCAAAGATTCAAAACCAAAATGAGATATTGTACTAAGAGGTATAATTCTATAGGAAAAAGATACAAAAGAATAGAAAAAACCCATTATTACTCCCCATAGGATATCAAGCTCAAAACTCACACATTTCATGTGATCCAAAGAGAAGTATGTTGGCTTTGTTGACAATAAAACCACCTTGATAATAGATGACCATAAGGGGAAAAATGAGGAAAAATTTCAACACAAAAAGAAGAACAAATCAGGAAGAAGAAAGAAAAAAGAAGAGTTTTCATTGTATTAGGTGTGCCTCCAATGAACATGACACAAACCATTGTCCTCAATCTCCTTTTTTTAAGAGATAATAAGTCCACCTATTACAAGAAGGATGTTGTTCTTCTTGTTAGCACCCTGTAAACTTCTGAAGGCTAAAGACATAACTACGGAGGGGAAACATCAAACTGCTTTGGAATCCAAGACCTAACCTTCTTGGGCTCGGAGAGGGCTCTCTCTGTTATATATAGATTTTTTTATAGGGGAATTTTAGGCTATCTATTTGTGCATAGGGTTTTATTGGAAATTTATGGGTTAAGGCAATAGAAGAGGGCCATTGGGCTATGGAGTCAAACATGTGCAAAAAAATTCAAATGGATGAATAAATGAGGTCAGGTGAAACCAGGCAAGCTAGCCATTTCAATGGATCTTAACAGCTTGTGAGATGGTAAGGAGGAGGAGATTAAGGTTCAACAGGAATGCAGAGAAGACTATCTCTGAATTCTGAATTCCGGTCTCAGAGGAAAACATAACGTACTATTTCAAGACTAAGCAGGATACCCCATGGTAAATCCTACACAAAATTTTCTATCTGCAGTAAAGAAAGAAAACATAATGCAAAACGAGAGATTACAGATTACAAGAAAAGGATCACGTCACCACAGATAATAACACATGAATCTGGAAAACAACATAATAGTTCATTCATTCAAAAGAGAGTGCTTACAACCAAATGAGACCAATTACAATGGTTTTTCCCTCTCAGACCTCCTCTATCTGAGCCTTTGTTTCATACTACTAATTCATGCAGTATTTATAAAAGAGTTAAGTCGGTGGCTTCTATCTAATGCAGTGATTTTCATTTATTACATTCAAGCATAAATTGACAAGTGGAACCATGCAAGCGATGATCAGATAAGTTTGGCTGTGAAAGTGTCCTTAGCAGTCTGTTATTAATAGCAGAGTAATCATAATCTGGTTCAAATGATGTCGAAGAGGCAATGACGGCTCTGACATCTTGGCTCCACCTTCGTACAAAAAAAATTTGCTGAGCAGAGTGTGCTGGCTATAATGATGGCCATTTTCTTTTAAATGGCCTTTGTATCTTTTGCGCGGGTTATTGTTGCAGCGAAGCTTTGAAACAGAAAAACCCATTGTTCCTTTAATAATTGGAAGAAATTCCCACACATTCTTCGGGTAGGATTGGCAAGGAAAATGATGTGGAGCAATAGCACATGCAGGAGATGATGGAGCAGTGGCAATAGAAGTTGGTTGGGAATGGTATCGGAGTGGAGGAAACAGTTTCAGAGGGGGGAAAGGGTGGTAAGTGGTAACGGAGGAGGGGGTTCACAGAGCCATGGGCGTGACACATAACGGAGTGAGTGGTAAATGGTATTGGCCATTTCGGACCCCCCTTGGTTAAAGTTCGAAGGCTATGGGGGGGTCGGAAAAAAATAAGGATTGTCAGATGTGAGCTGAGGAGCAGAGATGGAAGATAGGTGCGGGGAATTTAAAGGTGAACTTGATGTGGCAAGGAGGTGGGCACCAAAACTCACATTGCAATCACAAAGAGGAAGCTTTTGTTTAAGAGCAGCGAAGGTAAAAGTTAAATCTTGCGATGTGCAAAGCAGCGATGGCGAGAAGTGATGGGGTAAGGGCGAAGATGGGGCCCATTCAATACTACACATTGAAAAATTTAAGGTTTGTTTGAGAGTGGCGGAGGTAAAAGTTAAATCTTGCGATGTGCGAAGCAACGATGATCAGGAGGTGACCTAGCGATGGGGTGGACCCGCAGCCCACAGATTGCAATGTTTTGTTAATAGCAGTGGGAGGTAAGTTATAGGACTTGCAAAGTGCGATATGCAATTGGGTCCCACCCACATTTCAAATTGCATTATTTATGGTTGATCGGACATCGCAAATTTTTAGGCGTTATCGTAGGCCACAATGAATAACTTATCGCGTCGCAACTTGAATTAATTAACTTGCAATGTCTTTAACATGCAAACATAAAAATAGCCAATGTGAGATGGACGATGGAGAAAAATGGTAACGTGGCTGGGAAAGGCCCGAACCATAATACAAGAATTTCAAATAATTTAGGGCGTCTAAAAGGTCAATATGGATTCCACTATATCACATCAGCGGGGTTTTTAGCTTCGACAAGGTAAAGAGTGTGAATGTGAAAAGGTAAGGAGGTGGTAAGGTTCTTTGTGGTTTATGATACGTATGATATATATGTATGTATCGAGTGGCCTAAAGTGGGGGCGGAGCTGAAAATAGGGTAATTTAAAACAGGAAAAAGGTATGGCTATAAGTGGGTGGGCGAAGCTATTTCTTAAACTATAAATATCAAATTTTAATAGTTAAAGAAGGGATTTGAAAGGAATGAAGCGTGGGACTTTAGAAAAAATGAAGGGCAAAATAGGGTAAATGAAATTAAATGAGGGCGGAAATGAAGTTTGCTCAGTGTCACACCTTATCAGCAACATTTTCTTCTTTCACCTGAATTGAAAAAGGCAGATTGGTTCCTTTGATGTTCTAGACAGTCAGGATTTCCCTTCTTTTCTTGAAAATAAATGATAGCCATGGAATATTATTTTCAGTATGAAAGACTTGAGAAAATAATCAGTCACCTTGTGATACTTTGAAATACAGGAGTCTAACATTGGCTCCAACTAGGGATGGTAGCTCCTTCAGGGGGTGTCAAGAACACCGTAGACTAGTGGCCTAATCCATTGGGCTATTCCCAAATCTGCAACTTAATCTGCTACAAAACCTCTGTGGTTGAGAAGGCTTAGATTAAAATCAACACTCTCTACAAACTGAAGTCTGGAATATACTTGCACTGGAAACTAGAAAGCAATCTAAAACTAAAACTGGAAATATGCTCAAAGTAGTGAGATTATTTGCACACCTACCTACCATATTCTACTGATTATCTTACTGAATCAGGTAATACAAAAATGCCAATGGAGCCAGTCAAGTAGCTGCAGAAACAACTAGACAACTTGACTGTTTGTCAGGTAAATCATAAGTACAACTTGATTATGTGTCCTCATAATCAAAGTCGTAATATGTAATGGCAACTATTGATTTATTTGATCCTTATAGAGAGTACACGTTTGAAAATTTGAGCTAAAAATATCCTCTATATAATCTGCTATAGGGTCAATAAAAGCATGATGTATGATATTTGCTTCTAGGCCTTCAATGACTAGCTGATCAGATGTATCCTCAATATCAAACCTTTAAACCACATCTTCAGTTTGGTACTTAAAAGCATAATCATCCTCAATATGTAAGTCAAGAGGAAGTACAATTTCCTCTTGCTTAGGGGAAGGAATATTTCCCAATAATTCTTTAGGATTTTAGAAATTATATGACTGAATTTGAGAATTCAAAAGTTGGATACCATTTTCGTATCATTCAACAACTACCTCCAGAAAACATGTTTTAGCTTCAGGAGTAAATTTGTTTGATTTCAAAATGAGAAATACAGCCTCTAGAAAATATTCATCAAGCTGAAATTCTGATAATTGATTCCTGCATGCATTTAAATCTTTACAAGAAAAAAGGTCTGCCACAAACCTTGTCATCTTGTTCGGTAGAAAATCTGGTCAACATGTTGTGGAGTCGCCATGAATGCTCAAAAGTTGGGTTCTTTGAATCATGGAGTCGCCAGGTGAATAATTCAGCCTTCTTGTGTCTGGTCATTGTCCACCATCAGTAATCAGATCTGAAATTTGATGTACTTTTTGAGGAAGATAAATTTCGTCCCCAGTATGGTCGCTAGTATGTTAGCACCCTGTAAATTTTCGAAGGTTGAAGATAGAACTATGGAGGGGGGACATCAAAAACGCTTTGAAATCCAGGACCTAGCCTTCCTGGGCTCAGAGAGGGCTCTCTCTGTTAGATATATCTTTGTTTATAGGGGCATTTTAGGCTAGCTATTAGTGCATAGGGGTTTGTTGGAAATTTATGGGTTGAGGCAGCAGAAGAGGGCCATTGGGCTATGGAGTCAAATAGGTGCAAAAAAATTCAAATGTATGAATAACTGAGGCCAGGTGCAACCAGGAAAGCTAGCCATGTCAATGGATCTTAACAACTTGTGAGATGGTAAGGAGGAGGAGACTAAGGTTCAACGAGAATACCGAGCAGACTGTCTTTCAATTCTGCATTTTGGTCTCAGAGGAAAACATAACGTACTATTTCAAGACTGAGCAGGGTACCCCATGGTACATCCTACACAAAATTTTCTATCCGTAGTAAAGAAATAAAACAATATGTAAAACTAGAGATG
This sequence comes from Pinus albicaulis, assembly GCA_034641835.2. Lineage (NCBI taxonomy): Eukaryota > Viridiplantae > Streptophyta > Pinopsida > Pinales > Pinaceae > Pinus > Pinus albicaulis. The sequence continues at coordinate 3,962,417 of CM076572.1, forward strand.
ACAGATTACAAGAAAAGGAACACTTCACCACAAATCATAACACAAGAATCTAGAAAACAACATAATCTTTCATTCATTCAAAAGAGAGTGCTTACAACTAGATGAGACCAATTACAATGGTTTTTCCCCTCTCGGGCATCATCTATCCAAGCCTCTATTTCATACTTCTAATGCATGCAGTATTTATATAAGACTTAAGTCAGTGGATTCTATATACTGCAGTTATTTTCATTTATTACATTCAAGCAGAAATTGGCAAGTGTAACCATGCAAGCGGTGATCAGATAAGTCTGGCCGTGACAGTGGCCTTAACAGTCTGTTATTAATTGCAAAGTGATCATAATCTGGTTCGAATGATGCCGATGAGGAAATGATGGCTCTGACATCTTGGCTTCAATGGCTATGACATCTTGGCTCTACCTTAGTGCAAAAAATGGTTACTGAGCAGAGTGTGCTGGTTGTAATGATGGTCATTTTCGTTAAACAACCTCTATATCTTTTGCAAAGGTTATTGTTGCAGTGGAGCTTTGAAACGGAAAAACCCAAAGTTCCTTTAATAATTGGCAGAAATTCCCACACATTCTTCGGGTAGGATTGTCAGGGAAAATGATGTGGATAAATAGCGCAGGCAGGAGTTGATGGAGCAGTGGCGGTAGAAGTTGGCTGGGAATGGTATCGTAGCGGAGGAAATAGTTTCGGAGGTGGGCAAAGGTGGTAAGTGGTAACGGAAAAGGGGGTGCACAGAGCCATGGGCATGAGACGTAGCGGAGCGAGTGGTAATGGGTACCGCCCATTTTAGACCCCCCCCCCGTGTTAAAGAAGAAGACAGGGGGATGAACAACAACATCATGGATGTGACCTGAGGAGCAAAGATGGAGGATAGGTACGAGGTGTTTAAAGGTGGACGTGATGTGGCAAGGAGGTGGGCCCCAAAACTGACATCGCAATCACAAAGTGGAAGCTTTTTTTTAAGAGCGGCAGAGGTAAACGTTTAATCTTGTGATGTGCGAAGAATAAATGGCGGGAAGTGACAGGGAAAGGACGGAGATGGGGCCCATTAAATACCACACATCGTAAAATTTAAGGTTTTTGTTTAAGAGCGGTGGAGGTAAAAGTTAAATCTTGTGATGTGCGAAGCAACGATGAGTGGGGGGTGACGTGGTGATGGGGTGGGCCTGCCCACAGCTCGCAGATCGCAATGTTTTTTTAAGAGTAGCGGGAGGTAAGTTCTTAGACTTGCAAAGTGAGATATGTGATTGGGTCCCACCCACATCACAAATTGTAGGATTTATGGTTGATCTCACATCGCAAATTTTTAGGCCTTATTGTAGACCGCAGCGAATAACTTATCGTGTCGCAACTTGAACTAATTAACTTGTGATGTCTTTAATGTGCAAACATAAAAATAGCCGATGTGCGATGGGTGATGGAGAAAAAGGGTAACAAGGCGGGGAAATGCTCGAACCATAATATAAGGTTTTCAAATCATTTAGGGCATATAAAAGGGCAATATGGGTCCCAATATATCGCATCAGTGGGGTGTTTAGCTACAACAAGGTAAAGAGTGCGAATGCGAAAAGGTAAGGAGGGGGTAAGGTTCTCTGTAGCTTATGATATATATGATATATATGTATGTATTGAGTGGCCTAAAGTGGGGGCGGAGCTGCGAATAGGGTCAGTTAAAACGGGAAAAAATATGGCTATAAGTGGGTGGGCGGAGTTGTTTCTTCAACTATAAAAATCAAAGTTTAATATTTAAAGAAGGGGTTTGAAAGGAATGAAGCGTGGGACTTTAGAAAAAAATGAAGGGGAAAATAGGGTAAATGAAATGAAATGAGGGCAGAAATGATGTTTTCTCACCATCACACCTTATCAACAACATTTTCTTCTTTCACCTGAACTGAAAAAGGCAGATTGGTTCCTTTGATGTTCTAGACAGTGAGGATTTCCCTTCTTTTCCTTAAAATAAATGATAGCCATGGAATATTATTTTTAGTATGAAAGACCTAAGAAAATAATTAGTCACCTTGTGATAGTGTGAAATACAGGAGTCTAACACTTCTAATTCATAAACCTCTGATTTTGATTATAATATTGATGAATCGCCAATGATTGTAGACTCTTGAAACTACAAATATCCTGAAATTTTTAGTTACAATACTGAAGATGATAGTGATTCAAGAAGTGAAGATGAAGAATATGGTGTGAAAGGAAAATTGACATTCTGCATGGGCCATGTAAGAGAGGATGGAGAAGCATAGATGTTGGCACAAATCAAGGCACTACCAGAAGGATAAATGAATACATATATGTTAGAAACATTTCTCAAAACGATAGAAAGAGCTCACAAAATGGCAAAGTCATTAGGTAAGTAGTCCTTATTCATTTATGCTTCTTTTGATAAAAATACTAAATAATTCATGACAGCTCACAAGAATGAGATATTACAACCTTTGAATGTGAATGATTTAGGAAAACAAATTAATATTTTGAAAAAATAAGTAAGTGAGCTGAAACAGAGAATGAAAGATTTAGAAACCCAGGATGAGGAAGAAGATTCAAACAATGCAGACTAATGGGCAAGGCAAGAGATTAGAACTTTAAAGGATCAAATTTCTATCTCGCATCCTCCTTTTTTAGAATATGCATCTAATATGGGAGAAAATACCGATATTAATATGTTTCATATATCATATATTGAAGGAATAAATTTTATGAGAATTTATACCATTCAACATAAGAAATTTCATATTCATATTAAATTGAGAATCAAAGGCCAAAATTTTGAGTTAAATGCTCTTATTGATTTAGGGTCAGATTTGGATCTCTTGCACAAAGAAATCATTCCTTCAATATGTTGGCACAAGACCACTCACTCTGTAATTGGTGTTGGAAATAAATCCATGAATATGCAGTATGCAGTTCCCAAAGGAACATTATGTTTTGGAAAGCAATGTCTTGATTTGAAATTTTTAATTGCAGAGATTCCCATAGACTGCATAATGGGAACACCTTTTTTGGCAACTGTTGAACCACATGGGTCAATAAGAACTAGGGATGGAAAATTTGGATACTTCATCACAGTTCCAGATTTAGAACATAAGAACTTAAGAGAAAAGAAATTTTTTCTTCTTTTTATCTCAACTTCTCAGTTGTCTACCATGGTCCAAGCTACTGAAATTATAAAACCCTCCTCCCACATTTATCTAAAATAACTGGTCCACTAGGGTAAAAATTTTATGGGAGGCTACTATGATATGATTCAACTCCCCATGTATATTTAAGGAAGTGGAACCAACAAAACCAAACCAATCTAACCTTCCTGAGGAGCTACAGACCCTTCAAGAGGCAACCAACCCTTCCAGGTGCTTAACCCCTCAGAAAAATTGTCATTTTACTGATCTCGACCCTCATCCGCTCCCATGAAAAGCCATGCATGTGAATGAGGCCTTCCAGTCACACCGACAGCAAGGCATGCCGGAAACTTTAGCCTTTTTTAGGCAGTTCAGAGCCAAAGACCCCAGATTCTAAGCCACTTTTCCAGGGCTAGGTCTCGGGCCACTGCCCAGAACTTAATGAAACTCCCAAAAATGAATAATAACAATATAATAAGGCTAATAATGCAATCATTGGTACAAGTACTTGATCTAACCCGTACTATCCATGACATACATTTTGTCAAACATATAAAAAACATGTAATCTATAGGTCATAGCAACAAATCTGAGCATAGGGGTCTCATATTTATCTAAGATTCGTAAAGAAGAACTAACGCGTTATCAAAATAGCTACATTATCGTCTATTAGTTCATATATTCAGTTTGCATTCATTTTCAAATCAAAACATGATAAGTGCCTTACATCAAGTCTGACACAAAAATAACAATGATATAATAGACATAAAAAACACATATGAACAAGCAAATTTACACATGAAATACCAAGGAGAAGGAGATATTATTAATGAATGCATAAGCCAATCAATTCAGGGACTTCTATGAACCACCCAAACATAGATTGGGTTGAACCAAATATTTCTTTCATCCAATCACCCCCGTGCCATATTCCAAGCATGAATTTGGGTCTCACAACAAAACCAATCCAGGTTTCCTTAGGCTTTACCACAATCCACCAAGGGATTCATAGGCCCAAACAATAAACATACAATACTAGGATTTACCGCAATCCCATCATATATCGGTCCAGGGATCACCAGGCCTATATAAGCATGGATGCCTACAGATCTCTCCACCTACACCATGATGAATTTTCCTATCTCTTAGTCTCTAGGATATATTTACCATATATCCTACCATTCACCGTTCAAGGATTCCTAGGCCTAATGGAGACTCCACTTCTAGGATCTACCATATATTCTTCTATTCATCGGTCAAGGATTCCTAGGTCTAATCGAGGGTACACACCTCTAGGATTTACCATATATCCTGCTATTCACTGGTGGAGGATTCCTAGGCCTAATCAATGGAAAATGCATCTAGGATTTACCATATATCTTTCCATTAATCGTTCGAAGATTCCTAGGCCCACTGAGGTACACAAAATTAAACTTTACCACAATCCCATATTCACTTGTCCAATGATTCCTAGGCCTTGTGGTCTTCTTTAGAGAAAACCCCACTCATTTTTGAGACCATTCGACAATTCAGATCAACCAAGTAAAATAGAACCCATCACACCATGCCAATGATAACAAGAGAACCAAATACACACATGCATGTACCATGCATGCCAAATCTAGCAAGGAAATCAAACATGCAAATTAATACCTGCAAGTAATCATGATATAGCCGCTTGATTTTTCTCTTCCTTGCTTGATCTTTGCTTCCTTTTTCCTTTTCTTCTTTCCATGATCCAATACTGAAGTGTTCAAAGAAAACTCTTAGTGTCAAAGAGTAAGAGAGAGAGAGAGATCCAAAACTAATTGACAAAAGGTACCAACTGATCCTCATAATCCTTTTATCAATGAGGCCTCTAATTTCTTCAATTTTCCATTATTTTCCTTCATTTTCATCCTCACATGCAACCTGTGACCTTTCACATTCCTTTTCTCCTAATTTATATTATTTTCATAAATAAAATTCCAATTAATGACTCATGCCTTTCCAAATCCTTTGTTATTTCCTTTGGTAAATTCCCCTAGCCATAATAAACGAAATGGACACCCACTAGGATGTTTTTCCCAACATTCAACTTGTAATACATGTCCCATGACCTTGGTTATTATTTTCCCTTTATTAACTTTATTACATGAATTTTTGATGAGGGATGCTACAGAACCCTCCCCCTTGGGGGGAACACCGTCCTCGGTGTTTAATGTCACCTACAACCAACAAGACTACTGAAAACAAAACATACTTCCCATGGAGATTTATAACTTAACTCGATGAATTATTTATAATTCTCAACCCATTGATAAGAAAACTAACATGATAAAAATTCCATAACAACCATAACGATATGACACCGATACGGTTATTAGAGCTTTGTAACACAACTAATGGCAGTATTTACATCCATATATATATATATATATATATACACCAAAACATATGCCAAAAACATTCTCTCAACCAGCGAATAGAGAAGAATACATAGCCCGTATTTGATCATCCATCTCCCATGTAGCTTGATCAAGCCCAAAATGATTCCATTGTGCTTTAACCTATTCGATTGCTCGGTTCCGGAGCATGAGCATATTTCTCTACAAAATACACCGAGGTTTCGGCTGTAATTCTCCTGCCCTGTCCACCCGCAATACAAACCATCCAATCAAATGATCAACATCTTTAACATACTTCTTAATCAATGACACATGGAAACTATCATGGACTTTCACTATCGGAGGCAATGGAAGTCAATAGGCTATTGGCCCAATAATATTTCAATAATATTGAAAGGTACAAAAAACTGAGGTGCTAGCTTGCCACATGATCCAATCCTAAAGGGGATATTCTTAGGCTTGATGTGAAAATACACCTATTCCCCAACCTGAAATTCCTTAAACATCGTATTTTGATGTGCATAATTTTTTTTTTTGTCCTGTGTTTCCTTTATATTCTTCTTGATTACCTCCATTTCCTATTCCATATCTTCCCACATATCTGGTCCAATCAACACCCTATTCACTGGATCATTCCAACTGATGGGATTATTACAACTCCACCCATATAGTTCCTCAAATTAACTCATCCTCAATGACTCTTGATAACCATTATTATAAGAAAACTCAACCAATGGATGATACTCCTCTAATCTCCTTTGTTGATGCATCACATACATCCTCAACATGTCCTCCACTATCTTGTTGACCCTGTCTGTCGCCAAACCTGGAAACAATTCCTTCCAAATATTGGAAGTGAACTTAACATCCTTGCCTGACACAATCCTCCTTGGAACACCATGAAACCTCACTAAATATCTGATGGAGACCTGTGCTACATCATTAGTTGAATAAGTAGACTTCATTGGAATGAAGTGCACTACTTATATCAACCTGTCTACCACAACCATGATATAATCATGATGTCTAGATGTCCTCAACAAACTTATAATTAAATCCATGAAAATGACCTCCCACTTCCACTCTCGAATCATAATTGGATATAGTACGCCACCTCGATGCGTACATTATTCTTCTACTTACTAACAATCCAAGCATCTAGCCACAAAATGTGCCATGTCCTTCTTCAAAATCGGACAATGATAAAAATTCTTCACTGTTATTAATGTATTCTGGTATCCTGGGTGAATTGAATGTGATTTTTCATGAAACTATCACAAGATAGTATTCTTGATCTCACTATCATTTGACACATATATCATGTCCCCAAATCTAATGAAACCATCTGTTGTAAGACAATAGTCCACTTCCTGATCACCTATAGCCTGTTATACCTTGTGCCTGATCTCCATGTACCTGTCATCATGTTGTCCTACCTATAAGATCTGATCCTGTATATTTTTCCCATAAGAGATCATAGTTTCTATGTGATTCATTTGTACTCTCCCTCTAAGAGCATATGCAACCATGTTCTCCTTACCTTTAATGTACCCGATCTCATATGTCAGATAATTTTTCTCATGCTTCTTCTGTTTCCTTGATTCATAGCCCACTATCTGTCCTTCCTGCATAAGGAATCCACCAAGCCCTCTCTTGCAAGCATCTGTACAAACCAAAAACTCTTTTTCTCGATATGGAATCTTGAGAACTGAATCATTCGTCAACAACTGCTTCAATTCCTCAAAAATTGCTACACATTCCTCTATCCATTCAAATTTCTTATCTTGCCTCTACAGTGATGTAATAAGATATTCAATCCAAGAGAAGTTTCGAATGAACCTCCTATAATAACCTGATAACCCCATAAAGGACCTTACCTCATCCACATTCCTAGGAGCTTCCCACTCCATGATAGCCCTTATATTTTCCGGATCCACTGCTACACCTTCCTTGGAAACATAATGTCTCAAGTAATCTACCTATGTCTGAAATAAACTAAATTTTCTAAGCTTGGCATACAAATTATGCTCTCTTAGCAATTCCAATATTGTGGCTAAGTGTTCAACATGATCTTCCTAATTCTTAGAATATAACAAGATGTCATCAATGAATACAATAACAAACTTGTATAGGTAAGGATATAACACATTATTCATCAAGCACATAAAATTAGCTAGATAATTAGTCAAACCAAATGGAACTACAACAAACTCATAATGCCCATACCTAGTCTGGAAAGTTGTCCTGTAAATTTCCTCTTCCTTGATGCGTACCTGATGGTATCCTATCATCAAATCAATATTCGAGAACACTAATTCTCGCTTCAACTGATCAAGCAAGTCATCAATCCTAGATAATGGATACCTGTTCTTGATGGTCACTATAACATCCTTGGTTAAAAAAATCATGTAAAAAAAATATAAGACCAATGTCATGGGTGACATATTCCAAGCTGAATGTTGGGAAAAAATCCTAATGTGGGTGTTAATTTTGGTTTATTATGTCTAAAAGAAATTGGAAAATAAAGTGACGAGGCTTTGAAAAGGCAAGAGACATCAATTGGAACTTTATTTATGAAAATAATGGAAATTAGGAGAAAATGAAGGTGAAAAGTCACAGGTTGCATGTGAGGAGGAAAATGAATAAAATAGAGGCATCATTAATAAAAAGGTTTATGAGGATCAATTGGTAGGTTTTTGTTAGCTTAGTTTCGGAGCTCCCTCTCTCTAATATCTCTCACACACACACACACTCTTGGAAACTTATAGAGTTTTCTTGGAGCATTCTAGAATTTGATCAAGGAAAGAAAAGGAAGAGAAAATAAGGCAAAACTAAAGACACGATCAAGCAAGGAAGAGAAAGATCAATCAGCTACAGTGGGATTACTTGCAGGTATTTATTTTCACGTGTGATATCCTTGATAGATTTGGCATGCATGTTACATGCATGTGTGTATCTAGTTCTTTTGTTGTCATTAGCATGGGTTTTTCTAGGTGTGACAGTGATATTCAACCTTGCCTTGCTATTTTGGGATAGCCATGGTATTATGGTGGTTTTTATTATTTGGTTGAGCTAGATTTCTGGATGGTATTGGAGCTGAGCGAGGTCGTATATGAAGAAGAACACAAGGAATAGTGATCCCTCAATCCGTAAAGGTGGGATTGTGGTAAAGCAAAATTTTGTGTACCTCGGTGAGCATAGGAATCCTTGACCAGTGAGTGGTGGGATATACGATCTGTTATCACCTTAAAAAAAATCAAAACATTCCATGTCAACTATGTTTTTGATCATGGTCTTAAATAGGTTTGAAAGTCATCTTAAGTTTTGGTTAAGGGTAGGTCATAGTTTTTATAAGTTCAAAGGTCATCATTTTAATTCAAATAAAGTCCTTAGAGGTCTATTCCATGATCAAATTTTCACATTTTTCATTTAGAGGTCATTCCATTAAGTTTCGGGCGAAATTTCTACAATTAGCCAATAATCCTCCGTTTCGTAGCGCCATTAGTTCAAAAAAGGGTTTTTTCGCTACGAAAGCGCTGCTACTTTCGTAGTGCAAACTGCAAAAAATACACTGTGGGCGCTACAAAAGCACGGTTTCTTAACCGTCATGTCAATTAAGCCAGAATCTGTCAGAAGTCTGTTAATAAATGATAGGACAAGGGTATGGTGAGTAAGTTAGAGGTCAGATTCAAAGTACTTACTCATCTCACAGCCATCATCATCATGATAGGGGCATTATTCAGTCGTAAGATGAGATTTCAAATTCAAAAATCTTGCCTAATTCGGTCATTCAAGTTTTCATTTGCCTCCACACAACTGTTTAACCTCTGAAGCAGTAAAGTTAAGCCTGTGGTTGTTCTATACCAAGGCTATCTTCACTATAATCAAGTGAGGTTGTTCCACTTTCTCAAGTGAGGTTGTTCTATATTATCAAGCGAGGTTGTTTTACTAATTCCAAAGAAACTTATAGGTTCTTGAAAAAGAAGCATGGCAGAGGAGAATAAGGTCCACAGAGGGGGACATTGTCTAAGATATGAGCTTGAGAATGTAAATTCTATAATTGAGGATCAAACAGTGATTGAGGCTTTTAGAAAAGTAGGTTGTCTCTAGTTTTGTGAAAAGCTACAAGGTTTCCACACTCAGGTGTCTAAAGAGTCTGCCTTACACTTCAATGGAACAACTACCAAAATTGGGATGTTAAATGTGCCAGTTACACCTGAGATCATTGCTTCTGTGACAGAAATACCAACGGGGCAGGAGACTTGGTTTAAAGGTTTTAAGTTTGACATGGAACCATGCAAGGAATTCATGAAACCTGAGTATACAAATATGGACCTGAATAATGCAATACCTAGAAATTGTATCAAAGACACCTATGCCAAGTTGTTGTTCAACATTCAAAGATACTTTACATGTGAAGGCAAGTACCATAAAGTTTATACTTATCATTTCAAGCTGTTGCTGCATTTCATAGGTAGGATATCATTAGACTTGCCCTTTTACTTGCATAGGAGCCTTTCCAAAATGTCTGATAAAGTACAAGCCAAGTCTGATGGTTGTGAAACCCCTCTATTTCACCATGGTTTGATAAAGTTATTGGTTTTGAATGAGCTTCATAAAATAAGTAGGGATTGGTCTTCCTTTTTGTTTATGAGTGGATTTGAAATGGAAACCTTAACCCCAGCTAGAAACCATAAAGCTAAAAAGACTCCTTCACCACCAGTAGCAGAGTCTAGTCAGCCTGTGGTTGCAAGAGCAAAGAGGTTTGTAAAGTTGAAACCAAGAAAAAAATTTGAGAAAAGAGCAGAGAAGACATAGGTGCTTATTGCAGAAACTCCATCACCTACAAAACAAAGGTTAGAAAGTGTCAAAGAGGAAAAACAAAAAGAAGTGGCCAGCAAGCAAGAAATCCAGAGAAAGACAAGAAGCCAAGCAATAGCATCAAAGGGAAAAAGAGTTGTTTCAGGTACAGATGACAGACCAGTGATGAAAGGAAACTTAGATGACATCCTTCATGTAATTGATATAGAAGAATCACCCATTGTGCAAGCTGATTTCATTGGAGTAGATGAACACAAACAGAAAAGAGTTAAATCAGCTAAAAAACTTGAATTTGAGGGTGAAAATGCAGCCTTTATTTTCCAAGCAAGGAAACCTTTAACTAGGCATGAAAAGAAACTCCAAGAAGGCAGTAAAGAGGTCCAAGTAACTATTGAAATAGCCAGAGTCCCTAAAGAGGTGGTTGATCTATCATTACCATTAGTGGAGCATGCAGCCAGCAAGACAATGAAGGGAAAGGAACACATGACAGAGTCTCAATTGCTTGAGGAGAGATTTAAGCTATCAAAACAAGAGATTTAAATGATGAAAAAGAGAGCTAGAAAGCACAACATTGAAAAAACAGAGTTTAAGAGGATGAAGGCAGTATGGGAAGGCCAAATTGTTTCTAGGTCTGAGATTCCAAGTTCTACAGAACAGCTTTTCACATGGACAGTGCCAACTATGAAAGAAGCAAAATTTATCAAAGTGATCAATACTCACTTGAGAGCTAGTAATAGAAGACTAAGAGGTCAAGTGGAGGATTTGGAGCTACAATTGAAACTGTCTTAGGATGAACTAAAAAACCAAGTTGCAGAATGACAAATTCAAAGGCAAAATAAAATGAGTAATGGATAATAAACCTCATGAAATGGTGTTTCTAGTTCATATGGCTATTTGTCTTGATGAAACTAGTGAATTTCTAAAGTTTTGGAAAATTTTGGTTTGAATTTTGAAGAAAATCCAAACAAAACTTCTCACTCAGCAGTTTCATAGCGCAAATAGTGCAAAAAGGGTGAAATGCACTACGAAACTACTGTAGCGGATTTTTTCACCCTTTTCAATCAAGTTTTGAAGAAAATACCTGTATATTTTGACCTAAAATTTCTAAGGAAGATGTGTTAAGTGAATATGCAGATAATCCCAAAGGAAGAAAACCAAATTTTGAAGGCAAATAGGCAAAAAGACTGCGCTACGAAAAGCGCTACGAAACTGTGTTGTTTTCGTAGTGCAAGTCTGTTTTTGCTATTTTGGGCAGTTCGATGGTAATTTGTACAGCTGGCACTTATGGATGGTTTCAATAATATGTTATTTCAATCCCTGACAGTAAATAGCCTCGAATTCATGGGTTCATGGTGGTTAAATTGTCCCAAGAACACAAAGAATCCTAAGCCTAGAAAACAGGGGACAGTTTCCTAGTTTGCAGGAGATCAGCATTAAGGTCATAAATGGCTGGAGCTTATCATTTGGACTCAAACTTATGGGAATACAATTGGAAAATGATGTAATATATCTTAAATAAGGTTTTTATGAGTAAAGTTAATGATTTTGAGTCCTATTTGTAATAGTACTGTTCACTAGGTTTGCAACTGTCATTTTGTAATAAATACCATGTCACAAGGTTAGGCAAGGTGTTAAAAAGTAGGAATTTGATGTATCTAGATGAGGATAGGGTTATCCTATGCTGTAAATGATCTATAAAGATGAAGAAGTCGAAAGGCTAAGGGTTGGACACTTTTTAGGAAAAAGACTGTGTTTATTGTAAGTGACTATTTACAGCTTAATACAGAGTTTTCTACTTGGCCAACTCAAGATTCATGAAGAGTTCTTGTATTTTCTTTTTTGGATGGCATATTTTAATATCCTATTGCAATGGTGTTTGATTATGTTACTCATAATTCATCATTTATGCTCTGACTTCCTTCATAGACAAACTAACTGTGTGTTTTACTGTTTCACATGTGTATTCCTTGACTTGAACTCTAATATGCCTTGACTTCCATGCTAGGTATATTTTTTGGTTTTGTTGAAGCTATTATGACTCCATAATCCCAATGTGCATTTTATAATGTGATTTACAACCAATTTATATCATTTATTTGCTTTTATCCCACATAGACTTAGCCATCTATATTTTTATTAAAAATCATTAACCCTAGAGAGAGCCCTTTCAGGTTGAGGAGGCTAAGAATCAATAAAAATATTGGTTTGAAATAGTTACATGAGATTAGCTTGATTGGAATCCTATTAGGTCTGATTTTGTGATAACATTTTGGTGCATCTACCGGGAGTCTAAAGATTATACTTTCCCGAGATTTTGAAGCTAAACTTATGAAGGTAGCAGGAGCTCAGAAAGATTTTCGAGGTTGCATCTACCTCGGTGACTCCATTTAAATTTTATATGTTCAAAGGTTGCTTCGAGAAGGAGATACATGAGGATTAATCCTGACCGAGATCCACCTACTATCGTGGACAATACATACACCATTTCAAGAGGTAGTCAAGGCATTTCTGAAATATCAGGTACTCCATCTCATTTGAAATCCTTGTCCTCTAAAATATTAAGAAGTCCTGAAGATAAAAGAGTTGATGATAAAATTCATGAAGTTTTGTTTAGACCAGAAAATGAAAAGGATCTAATTGAAATTATCTTAGACTTGCATAAGAGATGAATTTACACCTCAGCCCTAGTAACACAAGAAGACAAAGAAGAATTTTGGGAAGTTGTTACTTCTGAGTTGTTGTTGGAAAGAGAGTCTTTAGATAAATTGAAAGAGCTTAATCCTTTTGAAGTATTGTTGAAAAGTAAAGCTGTTTTACCTCTTCCAAACTGGAGCTCAATTTTTAGTGGCCCACAAAGACCAAACAGTCCTCCTCATAGCAGTTTGTCATCCACTATTTCTGCCATCCCTAAAACTACTTCAGTACCTCTAACCATGGCTGGAAATCCACCTGTTGCACCTGCTAGATACGCACCTCTTGTTCTTCCTGATGTCTTACATGACCTCCCTAGTAAATATGTTGCTAGAAACAAAACCTGGGGAAGTGATGAAGACATTACAGTAGAGGATCATGTGGATCAATTTAATGATTTCATAGACAGGGAGGACGTTGATCATGAAGATGTTAGGTTGAGATTGTTTTCTCAGAGTTTTACTGGTGAGGTTAGGAAGTGGTATAAAGCTCTTACTCTTGGAATTATTCATAATTGGAATGAATTTGAAGATGTTTTCCTAAGAAAATAGGGAAATAGAACTAATCCAGTACAAGCCCTCACTGAGTATAATACTTTGAAGAGAGTTGTTTATGGAACTGTCCAAAAAATTTCAAAAAGGTTTAATAAAGTGTTAGACTCTATTCCTTCCCGTTTGAAACCACCAGAAGCCTTAGCTCAAATGAGGTATGCTAAAGCTTTTGACTATGAGTTTTCCATACTGTTGAGAGAAAGAGAACTCCCTACACTTGTTGAAATGAAAAATGATGCAGTGAAGGTGGAAGTTAACTTGATAGCAGCTAAAATTTCAAAAATGAGTAAGGCTAAGTTGAAAGAAGAAGAGAAACCTTCATCCTCTACCTCTCAATATAAGCTAGATTCAATGATGAAAATAATGGAAAAGTTGATGGATATATTATCCCTTGGGAATACTTCTGCTCCTCCTGCACAACATGAACCTCAATTTAGAAACCCTTAGTTCAGGAGACCTCGGAATCAGCAAAGACCAAGGGAGAATAGAAATCAGTAGCCTGATCCTCCAGTGAGACCTCCTTTTCAGCAGAATTTGATTGATGAAGAAGGACGACCTCAAGTTCTCAAGAGTCTATTCACGTTTTGATGAAGAAATGTCGTGAATTTCTTTGATCAGCAAAGAGCATGATCAATCAGATCAAAAAAATCATGAAGATGAAACATCGGACTATCTAAAGGAGTATCAACATGCTATTTTTGAGATGCAAAAAAAATATAATCTCAGAAATAGGAATGTGCCTATCATTGCAAACAAAACACAGCCTAAGAAGGATGCACCTAAGGTTGTTGATGGCAAGAAGGATGCACCTAAGGTTTTTGATGGCAAGAAGGATACTCCTAAGGTCGTTGAAGGTAAGAAAGATGCACCAGGTGTTTCTCCTATCAAAGAAGCTGAAAAACCTGTTTCTGTTTTCAATTTTGAGAATGAAATTTATAAGATAAAAATATCAGTCCATTTTGGTGAAATTCTCAAGGTAGATGAATATAGAAGCAAGATTTTTAAAATTTTAAACTCACAACCAGGAGCTGCTGATATCTTGAATGTGATAGAAGATCATCCAACCATATATTTGGGTCCAAGACTAGAAGATGAATAGAATGAGGAAGTCCCTCCTTTTTATGTAAGCCTTAGCATTCACGACATGACATTGCATAATGCTATGTTGGATTTAGGGGCCTCTCACAATCTTATTCCCAAAGTAATTATGGAAAGAATGGGGTTAGAAGTAACTAGGCCATATAAAGACTTTTTTTCTTTCGATTTGAAAAGAGTTCAATTCATTGGTTTAATCAAGGATGTTGTTGTTGGTCTAACGCAAGTTTCTGCTAAGACTGCAGTCATGGACATTGTAGTAGCAGACATTCCACCGAAGTTTGGTATGCTATTTTCAAGGTCATGGACAGCAAAAATTAAAGGTACAATGCAGATTGATCTTACTTATGCTACCATTCTCGTCTTTGGGGAGCAAATAAGTTTGTATCGAGAGACAAGAATGGCCTACATGGTGAGTAGTAAAGAAAAACCCCAAAACTTTACAATTTATGCTCTTGATATTGAACTTGGTTCTGTTATTCTTTTCAATGAGTTGACTAATGAAGCGAAAGAGGAGAAGAAAGTAGAAAATCAGAGTTCTGAAATTCAGCAATCTGAAAATCAGCAAACAGAAGGTCAGCAAGTCAGCGATAAGGAGGAAGAAGGTTGGTGGTCATTGTATTTTGATGGATCAGCAAGCAGAGAAGGAGTAGGAGCAGGGATTTGGATTAGAAATCTAAGTGATGAGAGTAATTTATTTTCCTATAAACTAAACTTTGATTGCACAAACAACATGGGTGAATATGAATCCTTGATTTTGGGTCTAGGAGTTTTGAAAAGAATGAATGCTCAAAACACTTCTGTTTTTGGAGATTCAGAATTAGTCATTAAATAGGTTGAGGGTGTTTATCAAACAAAAGACACAAGGATGAGAGCATATAGAAATTTGGTTTTGGACATGTTAGAAAAATTTCAAGCCTATTCATTCATGGTAAAAACTAGAGAAAAAAACTCCATTCTTGATTCTCTTTCTATCTCTGCAAGTCTTTTAATTATTCCTATGTACTCCACAGAAAAGTATGAGGTTGAATTCCACCATAGGCCAGCTATCCGTGATAATATTACTCATTAGCAAGTTTTTGAGGACGATCAACAGGTGAAGAAATTTATTGAGCTGAAAGAAGAGTTTGAAAATGTACAAGTAGATCAACAAAACATGTTGGCTGAATCTAAAGGGAATTCTAAAGTTTTGCAAATAAATAAAAATTCCATACCAAAGAGACTCATACCTCTAGAAAAAATTTTTGATCAGAATGATGTTTTTAAATCCCGTAAGATACAAGCTGATGATGAAGAAGTTGAGAGTTGTAACCTTGGTACTATAGCTATGCCCAAAATGATTAAACTTTCAAATTTTCTTTCAGCTGATATGAAGTTTAAGTATGTTGAAATGATGAAGAGATTCATAAATGTCTTTGCTTGGAACTATGCTGATCTGAAAGAATATGATCCCACTATTATTCAGCATACTATTCCCATAAAAGAAAATGAAAAACCCTTCAAGCAGAAGTTAAGGAAGATCAATCCACTTCTCATGCCATTGATAGAGAAGGAGGTCAAAAATCTCTTTGATGCTAAAATCACTGTCCCAATCAGATTTTCAAATTGGCTTGCAAATTTGGTTCCAGTTAGAAAGAAGAGTGGAGAAATCAGAATATGCATTGACTTCGGAAATTTGAATAAAGCCTCCCTGAAGGATAATTATCCTCTCCCAAAGATGGATCAAATTTTGCAAACTATTGCTGGTTCTCAGAGAATGTCTATGCTTGATGGTTTTTTAGGTTATAATCAGATCCTTGTACATCCTGATGATTAGGAAAAAATAACCTTTACCACACCATGGGGTACTTTTATGTACGCCATGATGCCATTTGGTCTCATAAATGCAGGAGCTACCTTTCAGAGGGCAATGGACATTGAATTTTCTAAAGAGAAGGAGAAGATGGTGGTTTTGTATCTTAACGACATAACAATTTTCTCAAGGAGGGAAGAAGATCACTTGAAACACTTGGAAAGAATTCTACTAAAATGTAGAAGGTTTGGCATCTCTCTAAATCCCACCAAAAGTATTTTTTCTTTAACTTCAGGTAAATTACTTGGACATATCATTTCTAAATATGGGATTAAGATTGATCCAAACAGGGTCAATGCAATTTATAAGGTGGATTTTCCAAGAAGTAGGGAGGAGATTCAATCTTTCCTTGGAAAGGTAAATTTTGTAAGGTGATTTATTCCTAATTTTGCTAAGATTGTGAAGGAAATAACAAGGATGCTGAAGAAGGGAGTTGATATTAAGTGGATAGTAGAAGCAAGACACTCATTCGAGGAGATCAAAGGGGCACTCACACAAGCACCGGTATTGATCAGTCCAGATTTCTCAAAGGAATTTCTGGTTTTTATTTTTGCATCAGAGAATACTATCGTTGGAGTTCTGCTACAAAAAGGACAGCAAGGTATTAAGCAGTCGATTTCTTTCTTTAGTAGGACATTATCCAATTCTAAGTTGAAGTATAATATCTTAGAAAAGTAGGCCTATGCCTTGGTGAAGGCTATCAAAGATTTTAGAATTTATATTCTTCATTCTCATATTGTGGCATTTGTTCCTAATACTGTTGTGAAAGACATCCTCACTCATGCTAACCCTAATGGTAAGAGGGGGAAATGGATTGCCAAGTTGCTAGAGTATGATATAGAGATTAAACCAACAAAATTGGTCAAAGGGAAAGGCATGGCAAAGCTGATGGCGCAGTCAAGCTTTGACTGTCTTGACATAAATTAGATTGCAGAAATATCAGAAATTTCAGATGATGAAGAGGAACAACTTCCTATTGAAGAAAAATATATCACTTCAGATTGGTACAAGGAGGTTGTTTTATTCCTACAGCACCATAAAGCACCTGCTGATTTAACAAATTCCAAAGCAAGGTTTGTTAAGCTGAAATATTTGACACTTTATATTTGATAGAAAACTGTTTTGGAAGGATACTAGTGGAATTTTCCTGAATTTATTGTTGGAAGAGGAGGCTGATAAAGTAATTGAGGAGTCCCACAAAGGAGATTGTGGAGGTCACCATTATTGGAAGGTGACAGTGAACAAGATTCTGAGAGCAGGGTATTATTGGCCTAAAATGTTTAAGGATGTCTACAAGAGGGTTGTTGCCTGCCTCAGAATGCCAGATTTTTGAGGGTAAGAAGAAGCTTGTACCTTTACCTTTAATGCCTATCTATGTAGAAGCGTCATTCCAGCAGTGGGGACTAGACATTATTGGGGAGATTCATCCATCATCATCAAGTTAGCATCACTAGATTCTTACAGCGACTGATTACTTCACCAAATGGATTGAAGCAATTCCAACTAGGCAAGAAAATGATTCTGTGATTATTTCTTTTTTAGAAAATAATAGCTTTTCTAGGTTTGGTTGCCCCATGAAGATTATAACCGATAATGCATAGGAATTTAAGTCTAAGAAGCTAATAAATTTCTTTCATCAATATCATATTACTCTCGGGCATTCTACTGCATATTATCCGCAAGGAAATGGCCTTGCCGAATCTTCTAACAAGAGAATTTTAAGGATCATTAAAAAGGTGTTGCAAGAGAATAATAAGGCTTGGCATTTGAAGCTAAAGTATGCCTTATGGGCTGACAGGATATGCACAAAGAGGTCAATTGAAACTTCACCATATGAATTGGTATATGGCGCTGAGGCTATTTTCCCTACATCACTAGGAGTACCTGTCATGAAACTAATTCAAGGGCTAGAAGAGGAACCAAATTCAATCTAGAGGAGGATTAATTAGCTGATAGCTTTGCAAGAGAAAAGGAATGAGGTTTATGATAGAAATCAGCAATATCAAAAAAGAATCAAGAGGACATTTGATAAGAAGATCAAGGAAGAAAGTTTTAAAATTCAAGATGAAGTGTTAAAATGGGAGGAAAGAATTGAAGAGAAAGGAAAACATGGTAAGTTTGAGAACTTATAGAAAGGTCCTTTCAAGATAGCTGCTTTTAATGGAAACAATACTTACATACTGCAGGAGATGGATGGAAAACCATATGCTGGAGGACCTGTCAATGGCAGGTTTTTGAAGCATTATTCTTCCTAAAATCTGATGGATTATTCATGTCATTGTACATATTCCATTTTATGAGGTTTTTTTCTGCTAATAACGACAAGATAAATCAGCAAGCTTGAGCATGAGGTGAAGGCCATTAGAGCTTGAGGAGGAAGCTTGGAAATTTCAAAGTTTTTTTCTATTTTGGTCAAGAAAATGGGTAGCAACACTAGAATACTGGTTCTTAGTGTACCACAGGGGCACACTATCCCAAGTGGAGCCATTTTTATCACCTAAAAAAAAAATTCAAAACATTGCATGTCAACTATGTTTTTGATCATGGTCTCAAATAGGTCTAAAATTCATTTTATGTTTTGGTTAAGGGTAGGTCATAGTCTTTATAAGTTCAAAGGTCATCATTTGAATTCAAATAAAGTCTTATAGGTCTATTCCATGATCAAATTTTCACATTTTTCATTTAGAGGTCATTCCATTAAGTTTCGGGCTAAATTTCTACAATTAGCCAAGAATCCTTCGTTTTGTAGCATCGTTAGTTCAAAAAAGGGGTTTTGTGATATGAAAGCGCTGCTACTTTCGCTACGCAAACTACAAAAAATACACTATGGGCACTACGAAAGTGTGGTTTCTTAACCGTCATGTCAATTAAGCCAGAATATGTCAGAAGTCCGTTAAGAAATGATAGGACAAAAGTTAGAGGTTAGATTCAAAGTACTTACCCATCTCACAGCCATCATCATCATGATAGGAGCATCATTCAGTCGTAAGATGAGATTTCAAATTTGAAAATCTTGCCTAATTCGGTCATTCTAGTTTTCATTTTCCTCCACGCAACTATTTAACCTCTGAAGCAGTAAATTTAAGCTTGTGGTTGTTCTATACCAAGGCTATCTTCACTATAATCAAGTGAGGTTGTTCCACTTTCTCAAGCAAGGTTGTTCTATATTATCAAGCGAGGTTGTTCATTTATAATCAAGCGTGGTTTTTTTACTGATTCCAGAGAAACTGAAAGGCTTTTAAAAAACAATCATGGCAGAGGAGAAGAAGGTCCACAGAGGGGGACATTGTCTAAGATATGAGCCAGAGAATTTAAATGGTATAATTGAGGATCAAATAGTGATGGAGGTTGTTAGCAAAGTAGGATGTCTCTAGTTTTGTGAAAATTTGCAGGGTTGCCACACTCAGGTGTCTAAAGAGTTTAGCCTTTCACTTCAGTGGACCAACTACCAAAATTAGGATGTTAAATGTGCCAGTTACACCTGAGATCATTGCTTCTGTGACAAAAATACCAAGGGGGGAGGAGACTTGGTTTAAAGGTTTTAATTTTGACATGGAACCATGCAAGGAATTCATGAAACCTGAGTATGCAGATATTGACCTGAATAATGAAATACCTAGAAGTTGTATCAAAGACACCTATGCCAAGCTATTGTTCAACATTCAAAGTTACTTTACATGTGAAGGTAGGTACCATAAATTTTATACTTATCATTTCGAGTTGCTGCTGCATTTCACAAGTAGGATATCATTATACTTGCTCTTTTACTTGCATAGGAGCCTTGCCAAAATGTCTGATAAAGTACAAGACAAGTCTGATGGTTTTGAAACCTCTCTATTTCACCATGGTTTGATAAAGTTATTAGTTTTGAATGAGCTTTAGAAAATGAGAAATGATTGGTCTTCATTTTTGTTTATGAGTGGATTTGAAATGGAAACCTTAACCCCAAATAGAAACCCTAAAGCTAAAAAGACTCCTTCACCACCAGTAGCAGAGTCTAGTCAGCCTATGGTTGCAAGAGCAAAGAGGTTTGTAAAGTTGAAACCAAGAAAACAAGTTGATAAAAGAGCAGAGAAGACACAGGTGCTTATTGCAGAAACTCCATCACCTACAAAATAGAGGTTAGAAAGTGTCAAAGAGGCAAAACAAAAACAAGTGTCCAGCAAGCAGGAAATCCAGAGAAAGACAAGAAGCCAAGCAATAGCATCAAAGGGAAAAACAGTTGTTTCAGGTACATAGGACAACCCAGTGATGAAAGGAAACTTAAATGACATCCTTCATGCAATTGATATAGAAGGATCACCCATTGTGCAAGCTAATTTCATTGGAGTATATCAACACAAATAGAAAAGAGTTAAATCAGCTAAAAAACTTGAATTTGAGGGTGAAAATGCAGCCTTTATTTTCCAAACAAGGAAACCTTTAACTAGGGATTCAAAGAAACTCCAAGAAGGCAATAAATAGGTCCAAGTAACTGTTGAAACAGCCAGAGTCCCTAAAGAGGTGGTTGATCTATCATCACCATTAGTGGAGCATGCAGCCAGCAAGACAATGAAGGGAAAGGAACACATGACAGAGTGTCAACTGCTTGAGGAGAGATTTAAGCTAGCAAACCAAGAGATTGAAATGATGAGAAAGAGAGCCAAAAAGCACAGCATTGAAAAAATAGAGTTTAAGAGGATGAAGGCAATATGGGAAGGCCAAATTGTTTCTAGGTCTGAGATTCCAAGTGCTGCAGAATATTTTTTCACATGGACAGTGCCAGCTATCAAAGAAGAAAAATTTATCAGAGTGATCAATACTCACTTAAGAGCTAGTAATAGAAGACTAAGAGGTCAAGTGGAGGAGTTGGAGCTGCAATTGAAACTGTCTCAGGATGAACTAAAAAACCAAGGTGCATAATGACAAATTCAAAGGCAAAATAAAATGAGTAATGGAGAATAAACCTCGTGAAATGGTGTTTTTAGTTCATACGGTTGTTTTTCTTGATGAAAGCAGTGAATTTCTAAAGTTTTGGCAAATTTTGGTTTTAATTTTGAAGAAAATCTGAACAAAACTGCTCAATCAGCAGTTTCGTAGCACAAATAGTGCAAAAAGGGTGAAATGCACTACGAAACTGTTGTAGCAACTTTTTTCACTCTTTTCCATCAATTTTTGAAGGAAATACCTGTATATTTTGACCTGAAATTTCTAAGGAAGATGTGTTAAGTGAATATGCAGATAATCCCAAAGGAAGGAAACCAAATTTTGAAGGCAAATAGGCTAAAAGACTGCGCTATCAAAAGCTCTACAAAACTGTGTTGTTTTCATAGCGCAGGTTTATTTTTGCTATTTTGGGTAGTTCGATGGTGATTTTGTATAGCTGGAACTTATGGATAATTTAGAGCATATGTTATTTCAATTCCTGGAAGCAAATAGCTTCGAATTCATGGGTTCATGGTGGTTAAAGTGTCCCAAGAACACAAAGAATCCTTAGCCTAGAAAACAAGGGACAATTTCCTAGTTTGCAGGAGATCAGCATTGAGGTCATAAAGGGCTGGAGCTTATCATATAGATTCAAACTTATGGGAATAAAGTTGGAAAATGATGTAATCTAGATTATATAAGGTTGTTATGAGTAGATTTAATGAGTTTGAGTCCTATTTGTAATAGGACTGTTCATTAGGTTTGCAGCTGTCATTTTGTAATAAATACCATGTCACGAGGTTAGGCAAGGTGTTAAAAAGTAGGAATTCAATGTATCTAGATGAGGATAAGGTTATCCTATATTTTAAATGATCTATAAAGATGAAGAAGTCGAAAGGCTAAGGGTTGGACATTTTTTAGCAAAAATATTGTGTTTATTGTAAGTGATTGTTTACAGCTTAATACAGAGTTTTCTACTTGGCAAACTCAATATTCATGAAGAGTTCTTGTATGTTCTTGTTCTGATGGCATCTTTTAATATCCTATTACAGTGGTGTTTGCTTATGTTACTTAGAATTCATCATTGATGCTCTGACTTCCTTCATAGACAAATTGACTGTGTGTTTTATTGTTTCACATGTGTATTCCTTGACTTAAACTCTGATATGCCTTGACTTCCATGCTAGGTAGATTTTTTGGTTTTTTTGAATCTATTATGACTCCATAAGACCAATGTGCATTTTCTAATGTGATTTACAACCAATTTATATCATTTATCTGCTTTAATCCCACATAGAGTTAGCCATCTATATTTTTATTAAAAATCATTAACCCTAGAGAGAGCCCTCTCAGGTTGAGGAGGCTAAGCCTCAATCAAAATATTGGTCTAAAACATGTACATGAGATTAGCTTGATTGGCAGCCTATGAGTTCTGATTTTGTGATAACACGATCAATCCCAAAGGTGTGTTCCTCGATTAGGCCTAGGAATAATCAACCGATGAATAGTGGGATATACAATAAATCCTAGAGGTGTGTGCCCTCGATCAAGCCTAGGAATCCTTGACCGTTGAATCATGGTATAAACAATAAATGATGGAGGGCAGAGTCTCGATTAGGCCTATAAATCCTCGGCTGGTGAATGGTGGAATATACGATAAATCCTAGAGACTAGGTGACATGAAAATTCCTCATGATGTAGGTGGAGAGATCTAAAGGCGTCAATGCTTGTATAGGCCTAGTGATCCCTGGCCTGGTATATGGTGGGATTATAGTAAAGCCAGGTATTATATGTTTATTTTTTGGGCCTAGTAATCGCTTTATGGAGTGTGGTAAATCCTAGGGAAGCCTTAGGTGATTTTTTTGTGAGTCCCACATTCATGCTTGGAATATGGCACAAGGGTGATTGGGTGAAATAAATATTTGGTTCAGTCCAATCTATGGTCGGTTGGTCATGGAAGTCCCTGACTTGGCTGGAATGTGCATTCATTAATAATAGATCCTTCTCCTTGGTATTTCATGTGTAAATGTACTTATTCATATGTGGTTTTTTATGGCTATTATATCCTTGTTATTTATATTGGCTATACACTAATTATGAACATGTTTTATGATTGAATTTATGTATGGATATCATCATTTTTTTATTATAAAATTAATTAACAATGAATATATGATAATGTGGTTATTGTGATAAGGCATCAATGCTTCCTTACGAATCTTAGATAAGTATGAGACCCCTATGTTGAGATTTGTTGTTATGATTTGTAGATTACATGTTTGTGACATGTTTGACGAAATTACTGTTATGGTTAATAGGGTTCAGATCAAGTACTTGTACCAATGATTCCATTAGTAGCCTTATTCCATTATCATCATTCATTTATAAAAGTTTCATGAAGTTCTGGGCAGTGGCCTAAGACCAAGCCCTGAAAATGTGGCTCGGAATCCAGGCTAGCTAGCTCAGAACTACTTTAAAAAGTCCATAGTCATTGGTATGCCTTGCTATGGGACAAAGTGAAAGGGATAAATCACATGCATGGCTTTTCATGGGAGCGGCTGAGGGTTCAGATCAAAAAAATGGCAAGTTAACTCATGGTTTAGACACCTGGAAGGGTGGTTTAGCCCTTGGGAGTCCTGTAGAACCCGAGGAAGGTAAATGAGGTTGTATTTTGTTGATCCCATTTCCTTAAGGTGATATAGGAGGTTGAATCACATCATAGTAGCTTCTCGTCACATGTTTATCCCAGCGGACCAGTTGGCTTGGGTAAATGTGGGAGAAGGGTGTTACAGGGTGGTATCAGGGCATGGTTTCGTTCTCTTTGGGTAGTGTCTTGTAGTATTCCCAAATGGGGAAGTAGCAATATATGAACATAAAACTGGAAATAGCAGTGAATAAAATTACACCAAAATGTGTGAAAACCATGGAGCCATTTTATTATCTAAATTAGCAACAAATAAGTGCAATAAAACTCAAATAATCAAGGCAAAAAATCCTCCCATGAATACATATGCCAAAGATGGAATGTTGCTACATTTCAGAATGCTCATGAACAAGAACAACGCAGTAATAGAAGGTACACTGCTACCGATGATGTACAATAATATAGATCTGTAATTATATGGCTCATACATGTTGGGAGTGAAGATATAGACTCCCAAAAACAATTCCAAGACAATTCAGAGAGGATTTCCTGAAATATGCAAAAAGGAAAAAATGTTGGAGTGCAGCCCTAGGGCTGAGTAGTAGTTGCAACTCGATGTCTGGATGGAGATGGCTAAAGATGAAACATGAGATGAATCAACCTTCTCCAATGGATCTTCCAAGTGAAGGGTTGATCCTAACACTGAAGATCTCACCCTCCAATCAATCACTGCAACCCCTCTGTTATCACTCAAAAAATTTCAAAACATCATTTTGACAGGGTTACAAAATTTCATGGGTCAAAATAGGGTTTTAGGAGTCATTTTTTGATTGATCAAGGGAAAATTTTAGATTTTTTATAGTTTGAAGCTCACCCTAAGGTTTAAACAAAGTCATCTTTTAAGCTCTTTCATTTCAAACATTCATCATTATCCATTGCATTTCATTTATCAAATTTTTTGTATCAAAACATCCAAATTAGCCAAGAAATGACAGTTTCGTAGCACATTACATTGAAAAAAGTCACTTTGTGCTACGAAAGCGCTGATAGTTTCATAGTGAAAATAGAAAAAATTACACTATAGGCGCTACGAAAGCGTAGTTTTGTAGCTGTCTTGTCAATCAAGTTGTCAAATTCCAGAAACCATTGGGAAAGGATAAGATAGATGCTTGTTGAGTTATGTAATGATGAAATTGAAGTACACACCCACGTTTGCAGTCATCATGGTCAGGGTAGGTTATGAGTAAGCCATTATTTCAGTTATGAGAAGACATTTAAATTTCAAAATTCTTTCCTAATTAGTCATTCTCGTTCCTTTTGCCTTCATGCGTAATTTCTGAGCTTTGAAGCATTATTGTATCAAGCCAAACTTGTGGCCGGTTCTTACAAAGGTTTTAATACATTCATTCAAGCGAGGTTGAAAGATTTATATCAAGCGAGGCTGTGAAGTTCTCTAAAGAACTATGGCAGAGGAAAGAAAAATACATAGAGGAGGACAGTGCTTAAGGCATGAACCTGAATATATGAAGGCAATAACTAAAGACCCAACAGTGATGGAAGCATTCAGAAGAGCAGGTTTTTTACAGTTTTGTGAGAAATTGTAAGGCTGTCATACATAGGTATCCAAGGAATTCGCTATGAATTTTAGTGGAACAGCTACTAAATTCGGGATGCTAAGTTTGTCTATTACACTAGAGGTCATTGATGTTGTTACAGGAATTCAAAGAGGTCAAGAAACCTGGTTTAAAGGATTCAAGTTTAATATGGAGCAGTGTAAAGAGTTCATGAAGCCTGAGCACATTGAGATGGATCTCAACAATGTTATTCCAAGAAGATGTGTCAAAGATAACTATTCAAAGGTACTTCTCATCATCTAAAAATAATTTACATGTGAAGGCAGATATCACAAGGTTTATTCATACCATTTCAAATTACTTCTACACTTCACTGGTAAGATTTCCCTTGACTTACATTTTTATCTGCATAGAAGTCTTTCAAATATGGGCAGAAGTTGAAAAAGGCCAAGTCTGCAAAAAGATTAGAGTTTGAGGGAGAAGATGCAGATTTCATTTTTCAAGCAAGAAAGCCTATGAAAATTCATTCTAAGAGATTGATGAGGAGTAGCAAAGAAGTCCAAATATCCACTAAGATAGCTCAATCACCTAAGGAGATTATTGATCTCTCATCACCCAAAGTAAAAGATTCAGTCAGCAAACTAAAAAAGGGAAAAGAAAAAGTGATAGAAAAGACAGAGTTGTAGCTCCTTGAGGAAAACTTGAAATTGGAAAATCAGGAGATTGATGTCATGAAAAAGGAAGCTAAGAAACACAGTGTTTATAAAATGCAATTTGAAAAGATGAAGGCAGTTTGGGAAAAACAGGTTGATGTTGTCTCTAAAGATTTAAACAATACACAGGAGTTTGTCAAGTGGGCAGTTCTAGCAAGAGAAGAAGCTAAACATGTAAGAAATGTGAACACTCATCTGAGAGCTACCAATAAAATTCTTAAATATCAAGTAAATTATTTACAAGAGAAGCTTGAGATGATTCATGATGAATTGCAGAGCAAAGGTATCAAAATGATAGTGATTGAAGAACCATTAAGTCAACCAATTATAAATGAAGAAGAAGTGCCTCAAGGAAACTAAAATGAAGTTGGTTTATGGTTTGTAGATGATGAAAACAGGTTATATTATAATTTTTTGGTCAATTACAATTTTCATTTGATAAATTTATAAAAAAATATGCATTTTCAGCAGTTTCATAGCGCCTCCAGGCTTAAAAAGCAGAAAAGCGCTACGAAACTGTTGTAGCTGCATTTTTTTCCTCTTCTAATCAGAATTGAAGGTGTTAAGGGCTGAGTTAAGGGATGAAAATTTTATGAGAGATGTGCTGAAGGGTGATGAAGATGATGCAAGAGGAAAGAGTCGGAATTTTTTACGACAAAGGCTTGTAAGGCAGCACTACAGAAAGCGCTACGAAACTGTTGTATTTTCGTAGCACAATTTTTTTCATCTTTTGGGGCAACCTTTAAAGTGGTTTTCGAACAACCTGGAGGATATGGAAGAGTCATGGAATATGTCAAGACATGATTAAATATTCAATACCACGAATTAGAGATTAAATGATAACTAGAATGCTTAAAGAAGAAAAAAGATCCTTTGCCTAAAAAACAGGGTTTTGTTTCCTATTTTTGAGGAGGTCAGCTAAGTGGTCATGAAGGAATGAATGCCATTATCGAAATTAGACCATGTGATGATATACTTTTCAATGATGTAATGTGAAGTAGATAAGGTTTGTTAAATATAGTAATAAGGATTTTGAGTCCTTTTTGAAATAGGACTGTCAAGTAGGATAGGTGTCCTTTTGTAATAAATCTCATGTTTTATAGTTATGCAAGGTGTAAATGGATAGAAATTCGATGTATCTATCCTATAGGTAGATAATCTGATCATGTAAGATCTCTATTAAAGGCCATTTGGTCGAATTTTTCAAGGCTTGGAAATTTTTGGCAAAATTAGAGCTTGTTGTGAATTGACTATTTTCAGCTAATACAGAGATCTTTTACTTGACCAACTTGAGATTCTGAAGGATTTTTTAGTGTTTTCCTATTCTATCTATATATCTTATATATCTAATTTGCAATGGTGTTCATCTATATTACTCAAAATTCATCTATAAGATGCTTTGACTTCCTTTATAAGTGAATTGACTGTGTTTTTACATGTTGCATGTGTGTGTGCCTTATGAATAAAAACTTTGATATGCCTCAACTTCCATGTCAAGTAGACTCACTGAATCACTGAAATTATTTGACTCCATAAGCCCAATGTATACATGTTGATGTTATTTTCAACCTACATCTACCACAATCAGTTTATTTCCTAAATAGAGTTAGCCATATATATCTTTATCCATATCATTAACCCTTGAGAGAGCCCTCTCAGGCTGAGGAGGCTAAGCCTCAGTCACAATATTGGTTTGATATAGTTACATAATATTTTCTGATCAAGCAACCTATCAGGTCCAATTTTGTGATAACACCCTCACTGCAGATTCTCAATAAAATAACGCAGTCAAGGAGAGATATTGCACTGTAGGTGATGGGAAATCTATTGGCCAAGTGCTAATATGTGAAATAAGCTCTTGAATCTTCCTCACTAATCTCCCAAAGGAAAGAAAGCTTCCTCCTCTAAAAAACAAGCTCTGAAAGTGGTGTTATCAACCCTCCACTGCAACACCCTACAACACAACCTAGCTCTAAATAGAAACTGCGTTGTAGCTGAAGGAGGTAGCTTGGCCTCAAGCCTGGATGTGGAGAAATGAAGTACAAGCTCCCTCAAGAGCCCCCTCGAGAAAGGATAAGGAATACCTAAACATGAATGCCTTGTGCTAAGTAGCACAGCAATCTCAACTAAACAATTGAAGAAAGCACAATAGTCATGTAGACCACAAAATCAATAATCCATATCCTGTCTTTATATAGCTGCCTTTCCCTCCTTATATACAAATGGAAGCCTTCTCACCTTGGGTCCCACTCATTAGGGTTTCCTCCACCAAGTAATATTCCTCCCACTATCACTGTGTTGTCTCCATAGATGATCTCCACCTTCTATTCCAGCGTTGTTGACTTGGTCAAACTTGACCTTGTCCACATGCATTTTCCCCTGTTCACACATGAGGGTGCAAAATCCAGCTATTATTATTATCCCCTTTCACATCATGAGGGATTTTATTCTTATTTTTGAAATGTATGGGCCTCCTTACCCATTTAATCATCTCCTAGGTGTCAAAAGAAAAATTCAATATTCCAATTAGCTACATGTTAATTTTGGAATATTACAGTCCTCCCCTCCCAAATGTTGCTTGTCCTCAAGAAACTGCAAGAATAGAACTAAAGAGCCTCCTCTTCTCCTCCTGTAGCATCCTCATATGATAAAATCCTCCAAGGATCAAGATGTTGTCTCATCAATACATCTCCAAGTTTCTACTCCCAAGTATGCAAGCTAGCTTTTGGTGAGCATCCCAAATAGCTATCAAAAGGTAAAACATCCATGGAGGAAAAAATGTGTTTTCTAGAGGTATCTTTGAGGCATGGAATCTGAAGGTATTGGGAATCATCATTCCCATGTGGATCCTCCATCCTCAAGCTATCATCCATACAAAATGAGTTACCTCCCAACATGGCAACTCCTAAAAATTCTCCTCCACCTTTGGCTCCTGCAATGTAGGTGGGCTGAATAACTAATCATGGTAGACAAAATATCCTACCCCATGTTTTCCTTGTCTCCACTTATGATAATTTTAGAGTATCTTTTAATCTTGGGCTACAATAATGTTGCCCTCAAGTGGCAAGAAGAAGACTAGATCTCCAAAGATCTTTTCTCCAACATTGTGAATCAAGCTGGCCCAAACCATCCCATATATGATGAATAGGAAATGATCACCATATGGCATCCAAATGAGAAAAATAATAAAGGTTTCATATAGTTCTGAAAGGTACCAACAGTTTCCCAAGTGGTCACAGCGCAGTTTTTCTAACTGTTATTTCAAAAAATAACATGGCAAGTTATTTTTTTTACAAATTGCTAGTTGTGTATGTCATCACATCTACTAGTGAATAGTAAATGGCTTAGTGTATCAATTGAGCATACATAAAATAATAAAACACTTGCCCAAGGCCACACAAAAGATGGCTATCTCCATCATAAAATTTGGCCCAAAATTGACCATGGAGCCAAATGAGAAGCTTGCCCTCTTGTGGAGCAATGCATTGTATAGAAATGGTAAGAGTATGAAAATATTGTGTTAAATAATCAATAAATGAAAAAAAAAAGTTCTTACCATGTACTAAAAGTAAGATGATACATAGATCCATGAATAAGTCCTCCATAGTGGTATGACATACTCCCATGAAGAGGAATGAACCATGTGTTGCATGAAGATCCTCCTTCTTATGCTTGGAAATCCAAGTTAAGAAGATCATATCTCTATAATAGATGTTTCCATCCACTACTCTATCACTCTCACCTCCTCCTTGTCCACCAAGTGCATCATATGTGAAGTGATCCTGGGGACACTCCATCAATAAACCCAAGCTTCCAAGTGCCAGCGTTGTTTGCCTTTGTAAAAAGGCTCTTGTCAACTCATAGCTCCATTCTTTGACATGTTCATTGTCAAAGTAATCTCCCAGAATGCTGCTATATATAGGAAATTCCTCCCAAAGTGGAAGTGCCTCCTAATCATCCAAGGCTAAGGAGTATCCTCTTTGTACCATGATAGTGCCATCTCCTACTCCTGCAACATCATGCAAAGTATGGGAGAGGATCAAACCATATCCTCTCAAGAAAACCCAAGGTAACAATAGGATCTCTTGTTTCTCCCTTATCTCTCCCTCATAAAATTCATGGAGTGATAACCTGATGGTTAACTTGTAGAATTCCCCATACAACCAAATATTCTACTGCCATAATAGATGGGTGTCATGCAATGCCTCCATACCTTTTGCCAAAGGGTAGGTCATATGATGGCCAAACTCTTTTAAGAGTAGCCAATGCAGCCAATCC
Source organism: Pinus albicaulis (assembly GCA_034641835.2). Lineage (NCBI taxonomy): Eukaryota > Viridiplantae > Streptophyta > Pinopsida > Pinales > Pinaceae > Pinus > Pinus albicaulis. The sequence continues at coordinate 3,993,062 of CM076572.1, forward strand.
TCCTGCTGCCTAGTGTCATAAATATGCAAGTGGCTCACCATCCACACCCACTCAACCACATGTGGGTGTCTCCTACCATGCTTTATCTTGGTACTCCTCCAATGAAGATTACCATCCTCCCAAATCAGATTTCTTCCTTTGCATTTCATGGGATGGTTAAATGCAACCCCTTGGAGATTTCCTGGAGAAGATCTCACACCAATGACCCTCTTTAATCCATTAGGATTCAAGTGTGTTGGAGGAAAAACCTCCTCACTGCTGCTTAATGATAGCACTGTTAATCTCCTCAATGGTGTAATTGTTGTCTCATGTTCCAACTCAAGGATGAACATAGAGTTCTGCATAGGATTGTTTTGGACAAGGTTCATCCTATCCTCCAAAAATCCACACCCCAACCTCAAGTGTGGTGTGCAACACCACAATGGTACATTAGGATGATGGTCCATCCTTTCCTTGAAAAATTCAAGGTTGCACAGCGCAGTGCAATTCTGTTGTTTCAAATTAGTAGTATGAAATGGTATACAACCCTCCATAAGATTTGCTGAAACAATAGGAAATGGAAAATTAGGATTATAGAGGAGAGGAATAACCTGTTTCTGAGTTTTTATTAATAGCCCAACGTTTCGGACTGTCTATGTGAGTCCATCATCAGGGGTAGAACGTCAAAAGTTCTTTGAAAAAATGAGAAAATAGGGCAGAGGAACTTTTGACGTTCTACCCCTGATGATGGACTCACATATTCTCCTATTCCCTATTCTCCTATGCCCTATTCTCTCATTTTTTCAAAGAAATTTTGACGTTCTACCCCTGATGATGGACTCACATAGACAGTCTGAAATGTTGGGTTATTAATAAAAATTCAAAAACAAGTTATTCCTCTCCTCTATAATCTACTTCGCCTGTATGGATTCTCTATTTAAAAATTAGGATTACCTTGGTAAAACTTGGGAATAAGAGTTCCTTCCTCTAATGTAATGGTTCCTCCAACTGCTGGTGTTGCTGGCTACTCCTCCATAGTTGTATCATCGCTGGTACAAGTCTTCTCAAGTGGTGGGGAGGGCTTCACCTCCTCTGATTTCTCCTTGCCAAGTTTTTTAATCAACCCTTGAGTAAATTCTGCAAAATTAGTCACTCTTGCATGACTCAAATGGCTGAACCACCAAATGTTTGCTTCACCCTCAAGGTACAGCGCTGCAATCTCTACAGCCTCTCTTTCTACCACTAGATGTAGTAGAAATAATGCATCTAGTTTCCTTGCCCAAGCCCTTGTTGTAGATGACCCATCAAAAGTAGACAATAGAAACCTATTACCCTTGATTCTCCCTTTGCTGCAAGGTCTCCTTTATTCTTCCAGCTGAATGAACTGTGGGAAAGCTAGAGTCTCCTTGAAGGCTCTAGGTTGATATTTTTACTCAACAAGGTATTCACTTAGAATCTTTTGATCCAAGTGTCCTCCCTCTTTCTGCAATTTGTCTCCTTTTTAAAAAGGAAAGGGTATAGTCCCACTGCTTCTTTCTCCTCTTCTTTGCTTGACCTCCTTGTTGAGGTCCTTTCTAGATCTGAAAAGAGATGAGATAAAATTCACTCTCTCCATCATTCTGATCTTCTTCTTTGACTTCTTATTCTTCTGATAGCATAATGGCTGAGACCCACAGGCTGAGCCAAGATTATGCTCTAATACCACAGTAGTATTCCCAAATGGGGAAGCATCATTATATGAACATAAAATTGGAAATAGCAGTGAATCACATTACACAAAAATGTGTGAAAACCATGGAGCCATTTTATTATTTAAATCAACAGCAAATAAGTGCAATACAACTCAAATAATCAAGGCAAACAAGCCTCCCATGAATACATATGCTGCTACATTGCAGAATGCTCATGAACGAGAACAACGTAGTAATAGAAGGTACACTACTATTTATGATGTACAATAATATAGATCTACAATTATATGGCTCATACACGTTGGGAGTGAAGATATAGACTCCCAAAAAAAAATTCCAAGACAATCCAGAGAGGATTTCCTGACATATGCAAAAAGGAAAAAATGTCGAAGTGTAGCCCTAGGGCAGAGTAGCAACTGCAACTCGATTTCTGGATGGAGATGGCTGAAGATGAAACATGAGATGAATGAACCTCCTCCAATGGATCTTCCAAGTGAAGGGCTGATCCTAGCACTGAAGATCTCACCCTCCAATCAATCACTGCAACCCCTCACTGTAGATGCTCAATAAAATAATGCAGTCAAGGAGAGATATTGTGTTGTAGGTGATGGGAAATCTATTGGCTAAGTTCCAAGATGTGAAATAAGCTCCTAAATCTTCCTCACTGATCTCCCAAAGGAAAGAAAGTTTCCTCCTCTGAAAAACAAGCTCCCGAAGTGGTGTTATCAACCCTCCACTGCAACACCCTGCAACACAACCTAGCTCTAAACAGAAACTGCATTGTAGCTGAAGGAGGTAGCTTGGCCTCAAGCTTGGATGTGGAGAAATGAAGTACAAGCTCCCTCAAGAGGCCCCTCAAGAAAGGAGAAGGAATTCCTAAACAGGAATGCCTTGTGCTAGGTAGCACAGCAATCTCAACTAAACAATTGAAGAAAGCACAATAGTCATGCAGACCACAAAATCAATAATCCATATCTTGTCTTGCTATAGCTACCTTGCCCTCCTTATATACAAATGGAAGCCTTATCACCTTGGGTCCCACTCATTAGGGTTTCCTCCACAAAGGAATCTTCCTCTCACTATCATTGCGCTGTCTCCATAGATGATCTCCACCTTTTAATCCAACATTGTTGACTTGGTCAAACTTGACCTTGTCCACATGCATTTTCCCCTGTTCACACAAGAGGGTGAAAAATACAACTATTATTATTATCCCCTTTCACATCATGAGGGATTTTATTCTTATTTTTAAATGTATGAGCCTCCTTACCCATTTATTCATCTCCTAGGAGTCAAAAGCAAAATTCAGTATTCCAATTAACTGCATGCTAATTTTGGAATATTACATGTCTAGTTTCCATTCTCTTTGGGTAATATATAATACCACAGAGTGGTATCCGAGCATGGTTCACCCCTTGGAATATATGGGCAGTGTGTTGGTCATGCATACATGTCAGTTTCATATGTGTCCTTTATGTTTTTTGTATGTGTTCTTATTGTGTATACATAGTGGTGATCATGGTTGCAGTTGTGTCACAATGTGAAAGTTGATGGTGTTGTTGTTGGATGCAGTCGCCATGAGTGTATGTCGGTTGTGCATTTGTTATGCATGTCAATGTTTATGTGTTGTTATGCATACATTTATTCGGTGATATTTTTCGCGCATGAGGTCATGGTATGTGGTCGGTATGTTCATGCATTGGTAACAAGACAATGGTTGAAATGATGTTTATATACTGTTATGATTATGAGTGTTAGTCATCATTAATTTTTACTATCTAAAGATGACTAAATATCAGTCCTAGATTTCTAAAAACAAAATTCATGAATATTGTGAATTTTAGAAATCTCACTACCTTCATTATCCTTAAAACAAAATTTTCACTATTTTTACTACTCTTCCATTCCCTGTTTAAATTATCACTCCTAAAGGGCCCCTCCTGGGATTTTGCCACTCATCTAGTTTTTTTTTCCCACCTATCACCCCAGCCCTCTGTTTTTCCTATACCCCACTACTTCACCTTCATCTAGGGTTATCAATCAACCTATCCTTTCCCATGTTCATCAGGTTCCTCAAAAATTGATGGTCTCACAAATACCCCTATGAGCTCTTTAGATCAGTCAAGTGCATCAGTTTCTATAGGTTCAAATACACCAATTGGTAAAAAACTCTGTTTTTACACTATCAATATCTCAAGCCTATTTTCAGTCAAAGGACCAAGTTAAAACCCTACCACTAGATCATTAGGTTTTTCCCTGAATTGTAAGGTCATCATTAGTTCTTTAAAGCTCTATTCTTCTTATACTAAGACCTGTTTCTAATGAAAAAGAAGAGCAACACATGATTGCCCAAGAAAGAACAGGAGGTCTCCAAAGAAAGTTATTTTTCCAATTTCAAGTCCTACAAAAGGTAGGTGTGCTTGAAATTTCTGCAGGAATGTCAAGAGGTAAATTAGAAGGGGAAATTGATAGGGTAACTAATGAATTCTAAAATAAAGCAAAGAACATTGTGTTTAAAGGGGAGATCAAATTTTTTAGCCTAATTAGATCAACAATGTGCCAACAGAAGCCCAATGTAGCAAGACACATAAAAGAAGATCAAGCTCTCATCTCAGCCATTTTTATTCAGTGGTTAAAGAATAGAGAACATGGTATAAGCTCCAAGGTGAATATAAAAGGTTTTGAAGGTGTTACCACTGTATGGATGGCCAAAGTTATCAAAGTGATTTTAGCATGTTCAAAGGTCAGAGGGAAAAGTAAGTTTGTTTACCTACCAAAGTAAAAATATTCAAATACATAAGCCAACCAAAGAAGGTGAGCCTTATCACTCAAGCAACACCTGCAAAACAAAAGGGTTACAGGAAATATCAGTGAAAAGTTAAAAGGTTTGACAAACATTAGCAAAGTGGGTTTTATTGTTTTAATTTATTATCCTCAACTGCAAAGGCCCTTTTCCACCCTCAATTACTCATTTCTTTTTTAAAGATCATCAAAGGCGGTCAGAGAATAAATTTGGGAATTTTGGCAAAGTTTAGGCAATATTTCCCTGTGTTACGCTCTTGGGACCTTGTGCTATGTGCATGTGGGTGTTTTCTTTAGAAAAATTGCCTTTGCGGTGCGCGCCTGTCATCGTGTCCTATGCGCTTGCAAAGCTGACCCAACAAGCCCAGGTGCTACGTGTTTGGCACTGCACCAAAACCCGCCCAACAGGCCCATGTAACCTTGCCCGGCGCTACGCGTTTGGCACTGCACGCAGACAACCTGACAGGCCCGTTCACGCAGACTGCCAGTTTCTTTCCTCTGCTACACGGGAATTCGTTTAGGATTTCCCAGCCAAGTGACCCGATAGAACCGCCATGCAGCCTTTTCCTGGTGCTACATGCCTACGCTGCACGTTCAGCAGCGGCCTAACAGGCCTGTTCAACCTCGCCTGACTGACCCAGCGCTAGGTGCCTGCGTTGCGTGTTTGGATAGGAGAGTTTCTACAGCAACTCAAGCCCTAAATTTTCTCAACGACTCCTAAAAAACCACTTCCAAGGTCTTCCTAACACCCCAGAAGGGTAAGTAAAAACATCACCTCCTCACTTTCAAGTTCTTGTTATTGAATTAGAGGAATAAACCCTAGATTTTTCCATCAATTTCACAAATAAGAATTAGGTTTTTGACCTTCAAGGCAACAAAAAATAAGGAAAATGTTAAGGGAAAGTAATAGTGGCAGTGGTGAGGGAGGCCAAGGTCCTAGAAGACAACAGCAAAAGGGTGGAAGAGTAAATAGGTTTGAACCATTGAATACCAAGGAATTGATGGCCTCTCTTATGACAGTTGCATATTTCCAGGAGGTGGGTTGTTTTGACTTCTGTGAAAGGGTACAATAGGTCCAAATTCACCCTGAATTGACCAACCTTTTTATCCTTAACCTACATGACTATCAAGTACATTTAGCAAGGGTAAAATTTCAGCTATCCACCAATACCATTTCTATGGCCACCGAGATACATGGTATGGGAGAAAAGTGGTTCAATCAGGCAAATTTGGACCTGAGCCATTATCAACCTTTCTTGAAACCTATATACCAAGTTGACTGCAAATCCATTTTCCAATTTTCACATTTACTGGATAGATATGCGCTCTTGATGAGGGTCATCATGAAATATTTTACATGTGAGGGTAGGGTTTCTAGGATCTATTCATACCATGTAATACTGCTCATGCACTTCACTAGGGCCAAGTTGTTACATTTTCCCTATTATCTTTATAGAATGTAATATCCCCAAATGGGAACAAGCAACAGTACTAAACAATATTGCACAAAAATAACGCAGTTCGTCAAAGTAAGAGCATGAGGCCAATATGGAGGTTCAAAAATGACATTTACATCAACAAATTAGATTTATAATGTGGCCCATGAGATGTAAAACACAAATATAAGACTATTACATGAAGAAAACCTCAAAAATGAGGTGTTGCAACCATAGAATATGACTGAACAAGCTTGACAACGTTATTTTTATTGGCTGATAATAGCTATAGATTACACTTCAGATCTAGAGTAGATCTGTGTACAAAAATTTAGATCTATATCATATCTGTACACTAGAAAGGCTCCTCTAAAAATGTTCCTTGGGGTTTTCAACAAAAATTGAAGTACATGGAGTAGATCTGAGATATTATGCAGTAGATCTGCAGAATGATTCAAAAATTATGCAGCAAATACAAGAGAATTCATATCATATCTGAATATGACATGGATTAGATTTGAAATCCATGGATCACCGCAGTGAAGGGAAGATTCCCAACATTAGATATCTCTCCTCCAAAAGTGTGCCAAAACGCCCTGCAAATTTACAATTGCAAATAACGCAGTACTGGAATGGAAACTGCAATGTAGGCTCTAGAATATATGTGGCCTCAAGCCAATTTCTAAAAAATGTGCTCCAATCATCCAATACACTCTTTCCAAAGGGATAGAAGACTCTCCCAGTGAAAAGAGGCACTAGAATGGCCTAGATCTGAGTAGATCTAGCCTCCACTTGTTGCATCTTACAAAGACAACCAAACCCTGAACAGGGTCTGCATTGTAGTTGGAAGAAGAGCTTGGCCAAATGCCTGATAGTGGTCAAGAAATGCAATACTCCTCCAAGAGGCCTCTCAAGGAAGGAGGTGGGATTCCCAATCAAGAACACCCAATGCCAAACAACACTATTCTCTGCTAAACAGAAAGGAGAATAAGAAATTTCTGAACAGACAAAATCTTCAGAAATAACATATCATTCAACAATCCTTGCATGTTGTCCTCCTCTTCCTTTTATAAGATTGAGATCTTTCAAAACCCTAAACCATCTCAATGATTTAGCTTCTTTCACATGTGCCACCTCCAACTAAGACTGTGCTATGCATCAATGAGAATCACTTCTTCTAGACAGCGTTGTTTATTTGGTCATGGTTGACCTAATAAAATGTCTCAATCCCTTTCACACATAAGGGTGCTTATTTATATAGCCCAGATTTAGCTTTTTTCACATGTGGCATTGATTTATTCACTGTTTTAGGAATTTTTATTGTCCTCCTTTACACATTTATTCATGCAACAAGAAAATGAAACAAAATTGTATATTCCCATTAGCTTGGGCTAATTGGGAACATTACATAGAAGTATTAATAATATGTCTTATATTGTGCAAAAGAGACCTCCTTCACAATAACACAAAGTGTTTTTCACCATTATCTTATCAAGGTGATTGTTTTACATCAATTAGAGTAACAAGGTATCCCATGGGAGGTTTTCATCGCCCATGAAGTTTTCACAAACCCACAACCTCATCATCAATCAAATTTACCCTCATCATCTCATCCACCTCCCTCCACTCCTCCATCACCCCCCACTGACCATGACTCCTCATCTACACATGAATCCTCTCTTCAAGAAAACCTCCCTCCCTCACCTTCTCCTAAAGCATCAAATCAAGAAGAGAATGATGAAGAAGAGGAGGAAGAGGGCAGTGATGAAGAGAACAGTGAAAAAGAGGCCAGAAATGAAGAAGAGGTAGGTGATGACGATGAAGAGGTAGATGATGAGGAAGAATAAAATGATAATGATGAAGATACAGAGACAAAAAATGATCAACAAGAAGGCCGTGAACAAGCCAGTGATAAAGAGGACAGTGCAGAGGCAAATGAGGAAGAGGAAAATGATGAAAAAGAAGATAGCACAAAGGGAAATGATAAAGAAGACAGTTTAGATGTCATCAATGAAGGAGAGTACAGTAAAGAGGTAGAGGAAAATGAAGATGAAAATGCACAAAACAGTGAAGAGGCAAACAGTAATGAAAAAACTAATAAAGACACCCCTAACAGTGACAACACATAAAATGGTAAAGGCCATGATGATGTTGGAAACACAAAGGACAGTGATGAAGAAGAAACCATGATAAGAAACCATGATAACTGATAGCCCTAATAATGATGACAGCAGTGACACTGTGAACAAAAAAATCAGTGAAGAGGTTGATGACAGTGGTGAAGAACACAACACTAATGTTAGCATGGAAGAAAATGAAAGTGAGTCTCAAGAAGGAAGTCAAGAACACAATGTAGAGATCAATAAGGAAAAGAAATGTAGTCTTGAGATCATCCATGGTGAGAGCATTCAAGTAGACAATTTTAGACTTTCCCTCTCACATATCAAAGAGGAAAGAGGCATGTGTTTTCTGACTCTAAAAGGCAAGGGACCATGCCATCCTCCTCAGCTAAGAAGCTTGACAAAGGCAAAAAAAAGATCAAAGAAGAAGAAGGAGAATATTATCATGAGGTTGAGAGATTCGGAACCATTCATATTGACAGTGACGAGGAAAATGAAGCAATGATCACAAACTTGCTCCTCTAGAATAGAAATGCACAAATTGAAGACCTCAAAGCAAATCTAGATATGTCCAAGACTGTGAATAATGCCCTTGAGATGGAGAACATACAGCTAGGGGCACAAAATGCCATTTATGAAGCTAGAGCACTTAGAGCCCGAAAAGAGGCACAAAGGGCACAGGTAAATTTAGATTCATGGGCACCTATGAAGAAAGTGAAGATGAGGAAGGACAAACCAGAAGAAGACCAAGGACCATGGATTTAAAGAAGGCCTTGGCAAGACAAAGAGAGAAAGAATTTGCCTTGGTAGAGTAGCTCCCTCTAAGTGAGAAGCTTGCAATGGAGGTGGAATATGATCGGGATCCATGGCTTGAAAGAGAAAACACACACTTGTAGGAAAAATTGGAGAAAGAAAATAGAGACCTTGACCTCCAAAGAAAGATGACCAAACACTATGCACTTAGAAACCAAATTGCAAGGACCAAGCTCAAAAGAGCCCTTTCCAAGGTTCAAGCCCTCAAGGAGGAAAAAGGGCAAAGAAATCTCAACCATCTTGTTGATGCTTCCACATAAGCATCCCAAACATAATAAGGAAGAAAAATGTGAATTTTGGGAACTTTTTGGAAATTTTGGTTTTTTTGCTGATTTGGAGGGCCAAGGGGGTAGCACCCTTGGTGTTACACTTTTTCTCAGGGAATCTTCAGGAGGAAAGGCTTAAATTTTTGGAATCCTCGGCTCAAATACAGCATGCTCACCAAGTTTTAGGTCAATTGGAGTTGTTTTGGTCCTCCAAAAGGGTCAACAACACCCTAATTTTCACCTTTCTGCCTCGTTTTCAGGACATGTGCTGCGCCTTTACCAGCCTTGGAATTTTTTATTTTTGAATAGGTTAAATTGGTTCAATCATAAAACCAATGGTATTTCTGAAAATTAGACTCAACAGGCTTTCCAACGAGCCATCACGGAGCCCATTCCGACATCGGGAAGGCCTTCAAAACCTTGCTACAATTTGACCCAGTTTTCTTGCTCTTGTGCTACGCCCTTGGCATGGAAATTCATCCTAAAACTCAGTGCTATGCCTTGACAGGGAAAATTCAACAATGTATGCTTGGAAAGTTTTGGGAGGCTTGGCAGAGCCCAAATGTCAATTTCTTTGCCAAAAATTCCCGAAAAGATATTTTGTTTTAGATATTTTGTGCCTTGGGCCTTGCAAGCTCTCATGGACAAAAGTGACATTTATGATTAAGTAATAGGCTTCTAGAGACTTAATTAGGGTTTATTCCTCCAATGCATGATATGTAGAGCATGGAGGCTTCATTGTATATGTTGGAAATTTGCTGAGCATGCTATGAAATAGACTTGGAGTATATTGGTGAAACTAGTTGTTGGTGCCTTGTGATGGTGTTGGATTGTGCTTCTATGGATCAAGCTCACTCTTAGGATTCATTAAGCTTGTTAAAATGGTGATGTATTCCATATTTATGTTTGTTTTCTTTAGTTATCCATTGTGTTTATGGTTCATTTATTCATAGAACAAAAATAGAGAATGGGATTTATCTTCTTGATACCCTACTTCTACCTGCTTTCTTGACTTCTATGTTTTCTTCCTCAAAGTTTGCTAAAGAAATTCTTAAATGCTTATTTAGTCTTACTGATATGTTATGTTAGAATTCTATTTGTTTCCAAGTGAGTTTTAGAGAATCCTTCACTGCTCTCTTAGCTTACTTAACTGTTGTTTTTAAGACTTGCTTAGCCTGGTTGATATTGAGGAATCCTTCATTGCTCTTCAAGTTGTCACTATGCTATCATATTAGAATATTTTTCTTGTTTATTGGTTTGTTAAAGGATCCTTTATTGCCCATTTAACTCACTATGTTCACAATTCCATGTTACTTCACTCTCCCTTGACCTAATTAGATCCATTTGATCTCGCCAACTTTCCCTTTGAGCTATCCTTGATACATTTTTATACCTTCCAGAGACTTTTGCAGACTCCATAACCCAATGGATTGATATCCCCACTCTATTAACCTACTTAACAACTTTCCCAACCAAACAAAACAAACAAACAAACCCTAAAACTTAACAACTACCCTAAAATCAAACCTAAAAGCAAACAAGTTCATATCCTTTGCACAAAATAGAGAGAGCCCTCTCTGAGTCCAGGAAGGCTAGGTCATAGGAATCCAAAGACTAGTCTGATGTTACCCTTGTTCATTTTTTCTCTTCAATCTAAAAAATTATGAGGACCTAACAATGAGTATACATGTATCATGCTAATCTAATTGATCTTGCAGATGAGATATCCTCCCCTAAACTATACCGAGGTATGTTGATTATGTCATGTTTTGGTTTAGTTGACGTGGTATAATTGCATGAAGAATATCAAAGAATTATAGCAAGATGTTTGACTATAGTTCACAAGATTTTCCCTATGGGTTAGATGAGAAGTGTGGTGGTGGGAATTCTTCTGACTTAGCAGACACATTGAGAAGTTTGAAGGCATAAATAAGAAGTTGCAAGGTATATAATGACAAGATCATCCAGACATGGGAGAAAAAAGTAGAAGTTAATGCAGTAATCCTTCAAAGTTTGTTAGAATTGCAGAGACAGGGACGAATTCAGTTTAGTGATGGGTAGGAGGATAGGACTAATGGATCATATGGCAGTCGATCTTTTGGTGGTCATAGGTCGGATAGAGATGAGACAATTAAAGATGGAATATTCTTGGATACAACAGATATTAGAGGTGATGGATATGGATTCTACTTTAGTTCTTGTTCAGATAGGTCTCATGGTCATCATCGCCATCATCCTTACACGAGGAATGAGAGGGGATACTTGCCAGATGAGTTCAAGAAATCCAAGACACCTACATTTGATGGAGATTTGAAGAAACTAGAAGATGCATAGGCATGATTTCTTGGAAGGAAGAGCACTCAGGTTGAGATTTCCCTTGGAAGCATTGGGAACCATGGGGTTGAGTCATGATGTCTATGGTTAGTTTTGTGCTTTCAGTGTTTCGTGATTTGTTTGCATTTGACTTGCAATTTTTCTTTTGTATAGTTCATGGCCATGCCATTTTGTGTGTGGTGTTGTATTGTTATTGGTATTCATGGATTTATTATTTTTTTCCTTTTGTTATTTCCCTATATGTTTTGAGGGTCTTGGGAATTGGTTGGGGAAATAAGAAGGTTAATGGAGCTGAGGGACAATTGAATGAAACCCAATGGGTAATTTAAGACCTGGATGAAGCTCAATGCATTAGTAAAGAGAAACAACATAGGTGATGTTAGGTTACAGATTATAGGTACAGGTACAGGTATGCTACAAGTACATGTATGCTATAGGTTTAGGTATGCTACAGGTACAGGTATGCTACATGTTACATGTTATAGCTACAGGTTACATGTTATTGAAAAGTGTAACTAGGTCGATCTTCATGTTGAGTATGTAATTATGTATTTATGTAAAGAATAAGACAAAGATAATAAAATGAATTTTGTTTTACTTGCTTCATGGGTTTCATGAGAAAGATTTTATTATGTAGATAGACTTCTTCTTGATGTCTATTAGGTTCTTGTCTTCTAGGTATAAATAGAATTAAGTGTCAAAATCATGAAGGATCTAGTTCAGACTTATATGCTCCAAGACCTTGTAAGAAGCTCTCAACATACCTCAAAAAGCATTGGAAGATAAGCTCCAAATACAGTGAAAAAAACCTTCAACAATGTTGGAATACATGTGAAGAAATGCCTCATAAAATGCTGCAGAAAAATAAACTACAATTCGGCCTACAAATGTTTTTAAATTTGGCCTACATGATGGCTGGAAGATCGGCTTAGTAACTGACTACAACAACTATATATACCTAGCTGAACTGCGCAGAAAAACACAGAACAAAATTTCGGTTAGCTCTGAAATTTAGTGCGGATTGTTATGAGATCAGTGTGGATTTCAAGAAGGAGAAAAAGTGCAGATTTCAACGTGGGTTAAGGAAATAATAATTGTGAATCTCTTTGAGGAAACAGTGCAGATGATCAACAAGAAAAAGTTTGGACAAAATACAGGAAAGAGTTCGGATTTGTAACAGGAAAAAGCATATGTGAGTTACGGTTAAGGAAGACAAACTAAATGATATCATTTGTGGATTTCACTAAATTATATTGCAGACTTCAGGAAGAATTAATACTGTAGATTTTTTTTGAGGGTCAGGAAGCTATTATATATATAATTTTTATATAAAAAGAAGGATGCAAAATTTAGAGACAACTTGACATAAGAAGTAGAAGTAAATTACAACATTCAAAAAGAAGATTTGTTTAAAGCAGGATCTAAAGTAAGTACACTCACACAGTGTAAAAGGTGTGAAAAAGAGACTGAGTTCTCTAGGTCAAGTGTAGAACAGTGCAGATTGTTATAAAAGAGTAGAATCAAGTTTTGGTTCATCTGAAGAAGCCGTATCAAGGTCTTGGAAGCATATCTAGGTAAAGGGTCTGAGTCTTGGTCATGGTACTTATCATTTGAAGATCTATAAGAAAAATTCTTTGTGGGTTTTCCTCTCCAATAGGGAGAGGTTTTTCCCTTGCTCTAAGAGCCTAATTTTGTGTCTTGTTTATTTTGATAATTGACTTGATGAAATACTAATCAAAATAATGAAGAAAATATATAAGTAAGATCACAAGTAATTATCAAGAAGAGAATTTGTATTAATCTCCAGCCCTCCAAAATATCAACATGGTATCAGAGCTAAGGTGCTGAACTCAAGGGCTGCTTGAAAATGGAGACACTCCAGGAAGCAAAGATCAAAATTTTGGGTTGGAAAATAAAATTAGTTTGAAAAGGTAATATTATCTAGCTACTTCAAGAAATATCTCCTATCTCTTTTAAAGGACCAACTCAATCAAGAAAGTAGTCCTTGCCATCAAAGAATCACATTCAAGACTTTGTTAAAAGGAGGACCTAAACTTCTGAAGATATCCTTCATTAAAGAAGCTGCAAACCACTCTACTCAAGTAAGTATCTATGACCCTACTTAAATCTATCAAAATAACTTACTGTAAAGAGAGCAACAAGCTAGTTGGGTCATCGAACTTTAGTGCATGGAAGAAGAGGACAAATTTGAATTTGATTGAAGACAAAGTTATGGAATTTATTGAAGGTTCTACAATCCAACCTCCAAAAGAAGATGCTCTAGCTCATGCCAAGTACATTAAGGGAAAAATTAGAGCCCAGAGGATTCTCATAGAATCCATTAAGGACTCACTCATTCCCTATGTATCAAAACTAAAGTCTGCAAAAGATATATATGAGATATTGGTGGAACTATTTTCTGTGAGTACTGCAGGAGAAGCAATCTCTCTGAGACAAGAACTATACAAATTAAAATTATCAAGGGAAGGAGGAATCACTCCATACTTTATGAGGATTTCTTAAATAAGAGATCAACTGCAGGAACTGGAAGAAGTAATGTCTAACACTGAGATGACTACAGTGGTGTTGAATGCTCTACCAGAGGAATGGAGAAACTTCACTTCGAGTTTAAACGGGAAGAAATAAGTCACCCCATTCCATGATTTATGGTATTTATGTAAAATAGAGGAAACAAGACTAAAATCCAAAGTTGATACATGACCAAGTGAAGAGAATCATGCTTTTTCAACCACATACAGGAAGAAAGGAATATTCGAAAAATTTGGCCCTCAAACTAAAAGAAGGAATATGGACAAGGTACAATGCTTTGGATGTATTGAACTTGGGCATTATAAAAGATATTTTCATAAATATGATAAGGACAAGAGGAAAATAGAAGAAGCCCATATCTCAGATGTGAAGGAAGGACTTGATGCAAAGAAATCCAAGAAACAAGAAGCAAGGGATCTCTACTATGATTGAGATCATCTTCTCCTTTAAGTGATTTTTGTTGGTTGTAAAATAGTATGATAGGAAGAAATGTATATTATAGTATCATGATAAAAATCATGTTAGGAGCTCTTGGTGAATCAGCTCTGAGAAAACCTCTCTGATAACATTACTAATGTAAAGCAATCATCAAGATCAAGGGTCATCATGGAAACAAAATTCTGGGATGTGATGACATATTGACGAAGCAGGCCAAAGGAATGAAGCTCTTCATTCTAGAGAAATTGCTACAGGATGAATCAAGGGAAAAATGTATGAGGTATGTATATATATGCTGACACTGGATGCTGTAAATTCATGTCATATGGTTGTAGGTAATATACTTCCATATTTAGAAGTATGATCTATGAAGAAGGATCTCTCGGTGCACTAACAGATGAAATCAACATAATATGTCCTCATGAAATATGAGGTGGTTGTATATGAACAAGAAACTGGAAAATTTGTAAGTTCTTGGGAATGGAGAATGTGCAGAAAGAAAGAGATCATGAAATGCAACCATGTAAAGAGGCAGTTATCATCTGGAATCCAAGAAGATGTGACTAAGAGATCTCTTGGGAAGATATGTAGACTCTGATGGAAGTCTGGTAAAGAAGAAGACCCTTGGAAAAACATATCATTAGGAGATGTGTCAATCTAAATAAAGGATGTCGATGCTTATAGGAAGATGTCATCATGAAAGATCATCTCTGAGGTAAATTTTGTTTTAAAGGTTCATGTGTATATGTTTATTTGGATGAATTTGTATAGGGTTTCTAATCATGAGAAAGGATGTATGATCCTTGGAGATGATTCAAAGGAAAGCATCATATCATAATGATGAACCAGATGAGAAATACAAATGAATCACTTTTTGGTAGCTTACATGACTAATGAATGAAAGTCATGGATGATATGTGCCCTATGGAGCTAAAATTTGAAGATTCCTGAATATCAAAATCCATGACATCGAGGGGAGGAACTCTTCATGAGCAGCTGGGTGTCTCACCATTAGTGCTGTAGGTCCCTGATTGAGAGGGAGCCTAGTGATTAGTTTCTTACTTGGAAGAAACTGGGTAATTCCTAAGAATGATCTTAGGTTCATTCCTTATACAAGAATAATTACATTCCCTTATGGAATATGTCCTCCCTGGCTGAGAGGGAGAGATAGACACATCTTTCTGGTCTTCACTTGGGAAGACAGAATGGAGGATTAGGTAATCATATAGCATTCGATACTCTTTGAGAATGTGTTAGGGCATTCAAGATAAGAGTAGTAGGGGACCAATATACTTTGAGGGCTAGCTACCCAAGAGAAGAATAGTCCAAGAAGGTCATACTTTGGAAACACCCAGGTGGAGTATGTACCTTAGAGAGACAATGACTATGGTGCCTATAATTCATGTGTCTCACCAGCATTGTAACCCATTGTCTCGTTGAGAGATGGGGTTGTTAGTCAAGGCCTTGCACTAGGAAAATGCTGGTTGATATGATGCTATACAGATGCCATTACCAATCTGATTCTTCTTATGAGATTCTTCAGTTTGAAAGTAACCATGTATCTGTATGAACACCTCCCTAGTTAAGAGGGAGTGTTGAAAAGTGTAATTAGGTTGGTCTTCATGTTGACTGTGTAATTATGTATTTATGTAAAGAAGAAGACAAAGATAATAAAATGTATTTTGTTGTACTTGCTTCATGGGTTTGATGAGAAAGATTTTATTATGTAGATAGACTTCTTCTAGATGTATATTAGGTTCTTGTCTTGTAGCTATAAATAGAATAGACTTCTTCTAGATGTATATTAGGTTCTTGTCTTGTAGCTATAAATAGAATAGACTTCTTCTAGATGTATATTAGGTTCTTGTCTTGTAGCTATAAATATAATTAAGTGTCAAAATCATAAAGGATCTATTTCAGACTTATATGCTCCAAGACCTTGTAAAGAAGCTATCAAAAACCCTCAAAAAGCGTTGGAAGATAAGCTCCAAATATAGTGCAAACAACCTTCAAAAATGTTGGAATATATGTGAAGAAATGCCTCATAAAATGCTAGAGAAAAATAAACTACAAGTCAGTCTACAAATTGTGTTAAAGTCGACGTACATGATGGCTGGAAGGTCGGCTTGTTAACAGAATGCAACAACTATATATACCCAACTGAACTCTGCAGAAAAACACAAAACAAAATTTCGGTTAGCTCTGAAATTTAATGGAGATTGTTCTGAGATCAGTGTGGATTTCAGGAAAGAGAAAAAGTGCAGATTTCAGCGTGGGTTAAGGAAAGAATAATTATGTATCTCTCTAAGGAAACAATGCAGATGATCAATAGGAAAAATTCATACAAAATACAGGAAAGAGATCGGATTTGTAACAGGAAAAAATAGGTGTGAGTTAAGGTTAAGGCTGACAAACTAAAGGATATCATTTGCGGATTGCACTGAATTATATTGCATACTTCAAGAAGAAGGAATAGTGTGGATTTTTGTTAAGGGTCAGGAAGCTATTATATATATAATGTTTATATAAAAAGAAGGATGCAGAATTCATAGGTAGCTTGATATAAGAAGTAGAAGTAAAGTACAACATTCAAAGAGCAGATTTGTTTAAAGCAAGATCTAAGTAAGTACACTCACACAATGCAAAAGGTGTGAAAAGAGACCGAATTCTCTAAGTCAAGTGTAGAACAATGCAGATTGTTATAAAAGAGTAGAATCGAGTTTTGGTTCATCTGAAGAAGCTGTATCAAGGTCTTGGAAGCATATCTAGGTCAAGGGTCGGAGTCTTAGTGATGGTACTGGTCATTTGAAGATCTATAAGAAGAGTTCTTTGTGGTTTTTCCTCTCCAAGAGGGAGAGGTTTTTCCCTGGCTCTAGGATCCTAAGTTTGTGTCTTGTTTATTTTGATAATTGACTTGATGAAAGACTAATCAAGATAACAGACAAAATATATAAGTAATATCACAAGTAATTATCAAGAAGATAATTTGTATTAATCTCCAACCCTCCAAATTCTCAACACATGTTACACGTAATAAGAAAATACTTCATCATTGGGTAATAGCTTGAACATTTGAGATGAATGGTATGCCTATGTCAGCGCATCTAAATATACTTTAGTTCGGATCATACAATATGCTATTGGGTATGGATTGGTTGTATATTTTTGTTAGTGTGTTTGGTGCATGTATGTACGAAATCACACCAACTAAAGAGGAGTGGTTTTTCCCTCTTAAGTTATTGGTCATAGGAAAAAAATAGATGGAGTCAAGCAAGTTAGTGGAACATGCTCAAACATAAACATACTAGATAGAGAAATAGCATGCATATTCAAACATAAAACTAAACTAAAACTAAAACAAATAAAACAAAAGCTCTTAATAGAGTCAAACAACTTCAATAATCCAAACGATGGCTCTTACGTCCCCTCTTATTGAGTGCTGGTAGGAATGAGGATGAACTTTAACCCACTTGCCAAGGGGCCCTTAGAACTAGGGGTTCTAAGTCCCAATGCAAGGATTTCTTTACTTCCGAGCTGCCTTGGTGCAAATTCTCCCTCTCTACTATGATGGATTGGAGTTGTTGGATGGCCAACAGCTGAGTCCCCTCTATCTCTACTTCGTATCACACACTGTTGGTATTTCTTGGGGAAATTCTAACCAGCATAAAAACATGCTCTCCTATTGTTCATCTCTTGCTGGCCTTTTATAGGTGAATTCAAATCCTCCTTCCCCATCTTGGTACATTGTGGATAGTGACCTAAGAGAGGAGGGTGATTCCATTGTGTGCTCCCTTGATGTCCTAAGGAAGTTGGGCGGCTTTCCTTAGGCGGCTGCAAGTTTGGAATCAATGTCCTACAGCGTGCCTTATGGTCCCAAAAAGTGACTTCTACCATTTCCAGGATTGCGCGCTTTTTTTAGCAAAAGGCACGCAAAGGCGCATTTATCGAAGATTTTTGCGCGCAAAGGCACTTTTGACTGGTTCTTCTTGTATGCAGTTTGATTTTTCCTCAGACGTTAGAGATTTGTAAATACTTTCAGACTCTCTAATTTCTCTCAGCCCTTTAAATCCTTCTATCCGACATTAAATAATGTCACCTTTGCTTCTACAATTTTCCAGTGATAACAGATGCCCCCTAATGTGTGAGTTCTAGGAAGGACTGTATAGCCGAAATTCATTATAGTTTATTTTCTATATATTGTGTGTAGAGAGATAGAGAGAGACCTGCGTGTAGCTCGGAATTGGAGACACACTGCACCAGATTAAAGAGTGACCATGACCTGTGGGATCCATATAAGCAATGGTATAATACAATATATACAAATTTTCTATGAGGCAGGCATGTCCCATGCTCATGATGCTTTGGCTAGTTAAAAAAATCTATTTGACAGATACAGATTTTTTCTGTGTCACTAATATGGTAGTGATCTGTTGGCTGATGACGACGACTCCTGATTCCCTCAAGGGAATTTTTTCTTTAACAATAGGTGGAAAGTGGTACCCATATGCATGAAATTGGTATGGCATATAAATGCACATTATACGCATAAGTGCTACCTGGGACCTTCCCGTGTAATAATTGCTAAAAGAGACGCTTATAAAGGCACGGGTATTCGATGAATTTAATCAAATTGCAATGGTTGTCAAGTACGATACCATCTTGACATGAAAGCTTCTGTTGTATTTGAATGTCATGAGGATCGATGACATCTGTGGGTAATGATATCTCCCATAGTGCCACCCGAGGATGTCCCTTTTATGGGGAGGGGTGATCCAAGGTACCACCTCCTTTTTGGAAAAGAGGTGTTGATGTCGATAAAAAGGAAGCCTCTGAACAAGGGGGTCACTGATATGGAGGATTAGGATCCTAGATGTGATGGGGTTAATATAGGAATGATGGCAAGGGGTGACTGAAAACTGATGATGGGGATTCAGTGGCCCAAGGTCGGAGTATAAAAAGCAGCTTGGCGGTAGTCATAACTATTTTTGATGGGGAAAGCCCTGGAGTCGGTAGGACTTCCAGGGTGGGTATAAATTGGTTATGAATGTCATGGTGGCTTTTGGGTGAGGGTGTGATACTCTGACCAACGATGATGAGGGACTGCTACCATGTGACAAAAAATGAATGTGTGGGTGGATGACATAGTGCACCATTTGTGGTCTTTGTACACTTACGAAAAGAATAAAATAATGGGGTTTGGTTTGTACAAAACATAGAGATGAGTGCCCCAAAACGTGAAAGTGTTCGCTCACTGATGATGTTAGGAAGTTGTTTTGTTGAGGTTGGGGTCCCCATTGGTTGGTGTCATGTGTGAGGTTGATGAAGCAGATGAAAAAGTATCACAGATGGGTTATGCTAATGGAGTTATGGTGGGCCAAATGCAAGGCACGGTAGTGCGCTTTTCGATCTTCTTATACAACTTGGTCATCCTGGAAAGGGGTTTTATTTCAAATGGTAAAACTTGACCTTATGCATGATGATTGAATGGGCATGAGGTGCTTCCTAGACTAAAGTGGTATGGCCATGGCGTCACTATTGCTGTGATATATGGTCTACTGTGGGTGACGAGTGCCATGGGGGGGAAGGCTCTACCGACCAAGGAGGATGCTTATCATGTGCAAGGTGAGGTGATGATAAACATGGTCAGATGTGCGGAACCTATGGATGATTTCTGATGGAGAGATGATGTTAGGATATGCAGAGTTTTTCTTGGACTCTATCATGCTAGGGGTAGAATTATACCTGCTCTGGAACTTTCAGTGGATGGAGTTGTGACTGGTTTGCATACTACCTGCAAAAACAACTACCCCAAGTGAAAGCTTCTTCTTTATCCAAATATTATTGAAAGACATGTGCTTTAAAAAGAAGATGAGAGAGAACCTACCAGCGCTGAAAATTTAGTTTTTCGGGGGTGTCGATGTGTGGCATCTCCCTTGGGCATTATGGAGTTATGATCACAGTGTTTCTTTCGGTTAGGTGATTGGGACTTCTGAGCTCTTGTTATGGTCCTCCAAATTTTCTGAAAAGGGCGACATATAGGCGGATATGGCTCAATTCAATTCATTTGTGTTTGTTGAGTATTGAGAGATCAAAGGCTTTTGTAGAGCAGTTATTGCCATTGCGGTCAGCCTGAGCACCTGGGATTAGCAATTTTATGGCCAGGTAAACTCCATGACGTCCTGAATTTTAATTTTTTCTAGTCTGGGGTGTCGAGGTCTGTACAATACTGGTTTGTACGAATTCTAAGCCATTTTTACCCTAGATTGCACAGATGATCAGGGTAAGGGCGCACAATTTGTGCACAAAAATAGGTTTTTGCACACCTTATACACATTTTTCCTAGCATTGGGCATGCTTTCTGTGTGCCTATGAGAGATATAGGCGCGCGGAGAGCCGAGGAAAATTTTTTGGAAATTTTTCCTTTTTTTAATTTTTATGTTACAGTTGGCGCAAGGGGGTCTCCTAAAATTTGTGGAGAATGACCTTCTTCAGTCACAAGACCGACTCATGTGCTACCTGATCCAGAATTGGAACAGGCGGCGCAAGGTGTTTGTGCTACTGGGTGTGATCTCGCTATCCATCCTGAGATGGATATCTATTTTGTGACCGGGCTACTACCTCAGGGTGAGGTGCTTCGATATCCACTTCCTTCTAGGAGGGTGGATTTTGAGCGGTTCCGGGCGTGTCACTGTGGCGGGGCGCCCCTTACGGAGGGGTGCATAGCTGTTGCCACAGTGACATATTTGGCCGAGCGGTGTGCTTTGGCGGCCATTGTGTGGCTGTCAGGGTCATCTGCTCCACATCGAGCATCGGGTCCGCAGGTTGGTGTCTTGCGTCGGCTGAGGGCCGAACACTTTTTCAACTTTGCCCGTTTCTGAAATGGCAGGATGTTTGCATAGCTTTACAAGATCTGGGATGGATCAAAATTGTTTTCCTATGCCAGCATTTTGTGTAGCATCGTCTATGAACGGGTGGTCTTGCTGAGACCGATGGCGGCGATGCCTGCTAGGGGGCCACAGGAGCCTCGTATGAGGAGGTGGGCTCCTATTATGCCTCGAGGAGGTGGGGGTAGGGTGGGGCATTATTGGAATGCCACCACGGAGTCTTGGTTTGAGGCCAACCCCCAGATGATTCTGCCCTTCCCTTATGCAAGGATGGACTTCCCGGGGGATCCAGACATGGGTCTTCCCACTGGATACACTTGGGGGCCAGCAGGTATGTCTTTGTGTTTTCTAAATTTATTTGAGTATTTATGTTTATATGTGTTTTTATGATGACACTGACATAGTTTTGGTTACTCTTGCAAATGTTGGTGAGGTTGGTCGCCATGTGGCTCAATTGGTAGGGGATGATCCTATTCAGAGACCTCAGGGAGCTCTTGGGGGCTGAGAGGAGTTCCTGCACAGCCTCAGGGTGGGGCACTTGGTGGTGAGGCTGGCCCTTCGGGGGAGGGCAGCAGCTCGGCTACTGCCGAGACTGCATCTGAGCGATATCGTGCTGATGCGACAGAGGCATGTGTTGTTGAGCTGACTGCACGGGTGTCAGTTATGGAGGATGCCCACGATCAATTGGACTGCTTGACCCAGGGGATGTCGATCTGGGGCTTTTTAGATGATCTTGAGGAGGTATGGTTGGAGACCTTGATGGCCTGAGAGAGGGACTATAGGCCAGTTTTACGTCGGGTGGCAGTCTCGGTATTGACGTCGGCTCCAGTAGTGGTACTGGGAGTGCCAGTGGGTCCAGGTGCCCCACCTGGGGGAGCACCGCCCTAGAGTCATTTTGTACATGGGGAAAGCACCCATTATGAGGATGCTTCCCCTATTTTTGAAAAATTGTATGTGTATCTTTTTGGGTTGACCGATGGGTCAAATAATCCATTGTGACACTCGAGTGTGTTTTGTAAAAAGTCTTTTGTTCAAAAATTTAAAGTGGTTGGGTTTTTGTACGTTGACTCTAGGGTAGGAACTTCTTAGCCCTTATGGATGGAATTTCTTGAGGTAAGGGCTATTGAAGGGGTTGCTGAGACATGTCTTGTCCGGTTCCCTCAAGATGTATGCCCCCTGGCGGAGGCAATGTTTTATGATGTAGGGTCCTTTCCACAAGGTTTCAAACTTTCCTGGCCCTAGGGCTTCTTCTATGACATCGTAGCGGAGCACTTGTTTTCCCTTAGTGAATAAGCGAGGGTTGATGTGGTGGTTGAATAATGATTTTACCCTTTTCTTGTGGGCCTCATTGTGTTGCAACGATTGTCGTCGGCTTTCGTCGATGAGTTCTAGTTGTACTAGAAGCTGTTCTAGAGGCTAGGTATCATTGAGGAGTTTGATGGTGGCATGTAAATTCGGGATCTCGCATTCTATGAGAATCACGGCTTCGACCCCATATACCAAGTGCAAGGGAGTGAAACCAGTGGACGTCTTCACATCTGTGTTGTATGCCCACAGGGTGAAGAAGAGCATATGGTGCCAGTTAGTTTTATGGTTATTCACCATGTGTTGTAACATCGTTTTGAGGACTTTGTTTATAGCTTCTACCTATCCATTGGATTGGGGGTAATATGGTGAAGTGAATTCGTGGGTGAATCCGAGGTGGTGAGATATCTCTTTGAAAATGTTAAGATTGCAACAAGATGATGAGCTTAGTGGAAAGAAGTCGCCTTCACTAAGTGGGCCCATAGGCTATTTTTTGCGCAAAGTCTATTTTTAGACATGTCGATCATATTCTATGAGTTGCAGGATGCTATTTGTGGATGGTTGGTCAAGTTGGAAAAATAGATGGACTTCTATTTTTAGACATATTAGGCAGAGTCTATTTTTAGACTACCAGTCTAAAAATAGATATGTCGAATATTATTAGCTCTTAATAATATTTGGACTCTAAACATTATCTTATTCTCTTGGAGCACTTCAGTTAAGTGCACAGATGTGGCACAGGAGCTGACAGAAGGAATTACGCTATTCTTGAGGGTTAAGTGGAGCTATTTCATGGAGACTTTAGTTATAACTCATGTGAGAGAGTTTGGTGGAGTTGATTGAGGAAGTTAATGGAGTTGTGTTCAGTTTAACTGAGTTAAACATAGTTGAGCTAGTTGTATCTAGTCTAACTGATTGATACACTAGTGAGAGTGGTGTGAATTAATTATTAATTAATTCGCTAATTATAAACTCATTAATCAACTAAATAATACATCAGTTAACTTCAGTGCATGGACAATTTCAGTGGAGACCACTGAAGAGATAGGTGAAAGAGAAGTGTGACTATCGCCTGTGACTATACTCCCCAGGCATGAGCTGCAATTACTACCGATGGAGAAGCCAATGAGGACGTAGCACAACCTGTGGTTCGAATTGGCACTTATGAGCCATTCTTCGTAGTTATCGCGCAAGAGAGTGCGGTGCTACCATGGGTAAGATTGGAGCATGTGGATTTCAGATCAGCTTGATTAGTGGGTGTCTGAGATTGTACCGATGCTTGTGAGGAAATTTGTTTTGCCATTGTTACATGATCTCCATGACATATAATATACAGATAGTTAGGGTTTTTAGCTTTAAGCTTTCCCATTAAATATTGTGTTCATATGTGTGATTGTTTGTGGTTTTAATGTATGCATGCAATTGATTTTATTTCCGCATGTGATGATCAATGGTGGAAGAGATTCTGTATTATGCATGAAGCTAAAATAGTGTGTGATCAGGAGAATCTCGGTGAATAACTCATCCATTATTCAAATTTCTACATGGTATCGGAGCGATATTGATCATTGGAGCAATTGCAAGACATTGAAGCGGTTGAGTTTTGGATTGTGGAATTAGAATTTGCGTAGTGTTTTCTTGGGTACGTAAGTTGAGATGTCTTTCAATGGATTGTTATTGGAGTATTCCCTTGAGGGCAGCTCGAATTATATTGCATGGAAGGACAGGATGGAGGTGGTGCTGGATGACAATGGGTTGAAGGAGTTCATAGATGCAGAAATTCAAAAACCTGCTTCTAGCAATGCTGCCACACTTGACGCATGGCAAAAGAAGACAGCAAAGTGTCGAAGGATTCTATTGGAAGGTGTGAAGGATCAAATAGTGTCCAGCCTTCATGGTAAAGCTTCTCCATTCTTGATGTGGAAAGCTTTGACAGATTTATTTCAAAGAAAGAGTGACCAGAGAAAGTTGGCGCTCAAGGTTAAACTCAGGAACATAAAAACGGAGAAAGGCGACAGTATGCCCAAGTACCTCACGAAGTTCATCCAATGCAGGGATGAGCTGGGAAGTGTGGGGGTTACTGTTGATGATGAGGACTTGGTGAGCTTGGCTCTCCTTGGGCTTCCGAAGAGTTGGCATTCCTATCAAGACTCTGTCAATGGTCAGGAGAAATTTCCAGGATGGGAGCGACTTTGGTCAGATCTTGTGCAAGAGGAGATAAGGCGAAGTACCAGGGATAGATCTTCATCAAAGAACTCGGATGAAGAAAATTTTGCTTTGGCTGCCAAAGCAATGAAGGGGAAGAGCAAGAAGAATGCTTCTCAATCTAGTGCGAAAGGCAAGAAGCAGGACATGTCCAAGGTGAAGTGCTTTCATTGTCACCAACACGGACATCACGCCACTAATTGTCCACAGAAGAAGAAAAATAAGCAGGCGCTGAATTACAGCTCGGGAGAGGCCTTAGCCTCACAGTTTGAGTCAGGATTTTTCGCCGATCACATGCTTGGTCTCAAGTGTGATGGGTTCAAACTGTGTTTCTCGACAAGGGTGCATCTTTTCATGACCGGGAGACAAAGATTTGTTTACTGATCTGGATGAGAAAGATCTTGGAGTGCACATCGAGATGGGCGATGATGGTAGATATAGTGCAACCGGTATCGGTACCATTTCCTTTGAGAGGGAGTCTAGTAAACCCTTCGTATTGAAGGAAGTGATGCATGTTCTATGATTGAAAAATAATCTTATCGATGTGGCGATGTTAGAAGACAAGGGATATGATGTTGTCTTTAGTGAGGGAAAGGCTTTCCTGCGCAAAAAGGCAACTGGTGAAACCCGGAGGATAGGGATTCAAGTTAAGAACCTTTATCAGTTGCAGGTAGATGGCTGCGCAGCAATGGCAGGCAAGGTATAAGGACTGGTGAGCCTAGATGATGGCGAGCTGTGGCACAGGAGATTGGTCCACCTTCACCATGGAGCTTTGAAAATTTTGCAGCAGATGTCTATCGGGCTTCCCTAAGGTACACTTGCATAGTCAGATCAGTGCAAGGAATGTACTTTGGGAGAATTTGTGAAAGCCACCTTTCATGAGAAGGATAGTCATGCCACGACGATCCTTGAGAGAATTCACACAGACGTGTGTGGAACTTTCTCAGTAGCTTCGACAACAAAGAACAGGTACTATGTGATATTTGTTGATGATTTTTCTCATAAGTGTTGGATCTTCTTCATGCAGAAGAAGAGCGAGACATACTCAAAGTTCTGTGAGTTCAAGGCACTGGTTGATAAAGAATCGGGGAAGCAGATGAAGGCTCTTAGGAGCGAAAATGGTGGTGAATTCATCTCTGGTGAATTCAAGGACTTTTTCAGCCCAGAAGGAATTTGAAAAGAGCTCATAACAACTCATAACCCACAGCAGAATGGGGTCACGGAGCGAAAGAACAGAAAGATCGTGGGTGCTGCATGGGCGATGTTGCATGATCAGGGCCTTCCCATACACTTGTGGGATGAGGCATGCAATACTACGGTTTATGTGCAAAACCATTGTCCTCATAGGATATCTGGCATGAGTACATCCGAGGAGGCGTTTTCTGGTAAGAAGCCTGATATTTCCCATTTGAGGATTTTTGGTTCACCTGTTTACATTCATGTGATGAAGGATGTCAGGAAGAAGCTGGAGCTGACTGCAGAGGTTGCGATATTTGTGGGGTACACTGATATGCCCCACAAATATCGTGTGTATTTTGCAGACAGTCGCAAGACTGTTGTGCGACGGGATATCAAATTTCATGAGGATAAAGCCATGAAGTGTTCGCTTGAGAGGGATCCACACTTGCATGCAGATGAGGAGCTATTAGTTCCTAAGGATGAGCCTCAGGATGTGGATCAGCCACAAGAGGAGGTTCATGAAGTGGAAGAGACCATTCATGCAGCGCCAACCATCAGAGGGCGGAAGCGCACTACAGAAGCTGAGCGACTGGCTCAAGATGCAGAGAGGATTGTAGGAGCACCTACATCACATCGCAGACAGAGACAGTCACCTGACCGATATACTGGATACATGGATCTTATGAGAAAGTGTATCATGATAGAGCCATCCTCTTTCGAGGAAGCTGTGGAGGATCCCGCATGGGTAGATGCCATGGTGGAAGAGTATGATTCGATTGTCAGAAACAGTGCATGGGAGATTGTCCCAAGGCCGGAAGGGAAATCAGTGGTGGGTTCGAGATGGATCTACAAAGTGAAGCAAGCAACTGACGGGAGTGTGGAGAAGTACAAGGCAATATTTGTTGCCCGAGGCTTCTCACAGATTGAGGGGATCGATTATGAGGAAACCTTTGCACCTGTCATAAGGTATTCTTCCATACGGACGATTCTTGCTCTCTCAGCACAGATGGTTTGGCACATTCATTAGATGGATTTCAAGACTGTGTTCCTCAACGAAGTGATTGAGGAGGAGGTGTACATAGAGCAACCTGAAGGTTTTGAGATCTTCAGCAGCGAGTCGCATGTGTGCAGGCTCAATAGAGCACTGTATGGGTTGAAACAAGCACCTTGTGCTTGGTACACATGGATAGATAGTTATTTCACCGGACTTGGATTCTCCAAGAGTGAGGCGGATCCTAACCTATAGCAGATTGTGGTGGTGGGTAAGTTGCTGATCATTTTACTTTATGTAGATGATTTGATTTTGACGGGTGATGAACAGTTGATACACTCATGCAAGGTTGATCTTGCAAAGGAGTTTGAGATGAAAGACTTGGGCCTCCTTCATTATTTCCTGGGATTGGAAATTTCGCAGCACAGTGATGGACTATTTGTGTCTCAAGGCAAGTATGCCCGAGAGATGTCTGCTCAACTTAGTGTTCCTAAATTGATTTCATAAATTGTCAACCAGGGCTAGTAAACTGTTGAAGTGAAGTGCACTATATGTGCCTAGGTATCTATTTCTCACTACGTTGTGTTTAGTGTTTTTTCAATGTTTTTGATTTTGTGTTTTTATTTTAAGAGGAAAAGAACTAAGTGTTCATAAACAGAAGTTGTTGGTCACACTAAAACAGAGCAAAACATATTCTAAACTATGTATGGCACTTGAGAATAGAAAATGCAATACTTTAACAATAAAAATATCTCATAGCATGAACTCAATAACTCATAACATGAACTCAGTCCAATTCATTCATTAGAAATATGTTGGAATAATTTGAGAAAAGGATAAGTTTAATGTAATGAGGTTCTTCTAAGTAAACAAAAATCTACAATATCACAGGGAAAATCTCATCCATGGCTAGAAATTTGTTGGAACACATTTGGAAAAAGATAGTCTGCAACCTAGTGAAGAATTCTACTCTAAATTAACCTATGATACTGAAATTAATCCATTCCACAACTCAAAATATCACTGTTAAACTTCATTCAAGAATTAGAAATCTTTTGGAATAGCTTTGGAAAAGAGGCAGTTTGTGAAATTATGAGAAGTTGCAGAACAGTCAAGACTTCAAAATGACATTACCAATTCTTGTTCCTATGATGATGATGTATTAGTAGAAATTAAGAACATGAGTGGTTTTGTAAATAATGAAGGCCATCGAGTCTAACTTAATATATAGAATACAATTGACTAATAAAACTAAAAATACAATGGATAAAACTGAACTAGAATGCAATCATTCAAACTTGAAATACAGTGAACAGAATTGAACTAGAGTGCCATTAACCTCTGGAGTTTTACAACTAAACTAAAATGCAACTAATCACCGAAATACTACAGCTCTATCTCATTCGGTGTTAGTGGTATTTTGGAACAACTCATAGAACAAGACTGGCTGTAACATGTGATGTAAATGAGCATAAAAACATAAAGTTCAAAAAACGCAACTAAGCTCTAAAACACCACAGCTAAGTCTCATTCAGTGTTAGTGATATTTTGGAATAATTCGTAAGAACAAGACTAGCTATAACAATTGATGTAATTGAGCACAAAAACGTAAAGTTCAGAAAAATGCAACTAATTCCTAGAATACTACAATTATATCTCATTCAATGTTAGTGATATTTTGGAACAATTCGTAAGAATAAGACTGGTTGTAGCATCCAATGCAAGTGAGTATAAAACACAAAGTTCAGAAAATTGCTTAAGCTAGGAATGCAACAAGGCTAAAGTTACTTATCTAAACAATGTGCACAGAGCTTCTCGGGAAGTAGGGGCCCTCTACCACCGGATTAGCATACAAATATCCTCAAGATTGCCTCGGATCTTGCAATAAAGCGGTACTTCTTTCATTAAAGGAAAAGTATTTCAAAAACAAAGTATTACAGTCTTTTGAGATCTAGCAACAAAACATCAATCTAGCTAGCTGTCTCTTGGTCTTCCAAGTCATTCTTATAA
The DNA here is from genome assembly GCA_034641835.2 of Pinus albicaulis. Classification (NCBI taxonomy): domain Eukaryota; kingdom Viridiplantae; phylum Streptophyta; class Pinopsida; order Pinales; family Pinaceae; genus Pinus; species Pinus albicaulis. Next base: position 4,022,065 of record CM076572.1, read on the forward strand.
AAGAAATACATAAATACCCTTGAGAATAAACAAGAACAAGTGTCTTTTTTCAATCAAAATCAAATTAGAACTCTTATGGAAGCCTCGTACTTTGTTGGAGACATCTGTAGAGTCCCTATCCTGGTAGGAATCTACTTCTTGGCTTTGATCTCTTCCACGTGCATAACCACATGTAGCTTCTTGCTCAAACTTCATAGAGAGCAATAAATGATGTGGGAGTGTTGTGGAATTCAACCATATGAATTTTTCCTTGAAGCGACACTTGTAACCTGTGAGAACATGAAGATAGCTGTGGAATAGGCGACTGGCTACAAAATGGCTGCATTCTGTAGCTGAGTCTAGTCAAAAATTACTACAACAACAAAACCATGAAAATATAGCAAGTCAGTCATTGTATACATTCCTAAAGTGACTTTAATCAATCCTATTAACCATTTAAGCCTGTAATTGATAAGGGACAAAGAAAATGAAGTGAAATTTGGTGAAGGGAAAGGACATCTTTGGGGCTCAACATACCCCCACTGCAAAGTTTTTGCATGTCCTCATGCAATCAACTCATATATTCTGAGACTTCTACTAGGACATCTAGGCTCCTTCTTCTGCTTTGCCTGATAGTCAATGGCCTCCTAGGCTTCTTTATGACCAACTTGAATCTCAAATTTATAAGTTCCCTGCTCAACTTTTTGTTTTTCTTCTTCAATTTCTCACTAGCCTTGTACAATTTTTCCATTTGTAGAGAGAGAGTTGTATTCATATCACTTTTCAGCTTAACGTGCTCCCTTAAAATTTCATTCTCATTCTTAATATGCCTATTGAGTACTTCTAACTCATATTTATCTCTTCTTAGCATATCAATTGCAGATTCTGGTGGGCTAGGAGTTCTATCTCTACTTTCTGACGCTCTCTTCTCTAATGTCTCAAAATAATTATAAATTTTTTTGTTGTGTTGGGTCTATTTGCTACTGAAAAAGTGTTGCTGGATAATTGCCTTCAGGATATCTGGCTGCAGAATGTCTAGCTGGCTGCAGAATGTCTGACTGGCTGTAGAATGTACCTGTAGAAACTTTGAAACATGGAACGGAATGTTGTATGAAATGGATCATGAAATATGGTGGAATGGCTCAGGAGTGAAGTGAAATGTAATGGAATGAAATGAATCACAATTGTGAAGTGGAATGAACCATAAAAAGTGGTATGCAACTCATGATTTGTAATACTCAATCTGCAGAAAGAGATCAAATTTATAACTCTGAGATGGAAATGAAATGGAGTGAATGAAGTATGGATGAATGGAGTGAATGAAATATGGATGAATGGAGTGAATGAAATATGAATGAATGGAGACATGATGGAGTGATACTTATGATTTTGTGATAGCTAATTGCAGAAAAAGAACAAATTTGAAAAGCTAAAGTGTTAGAAGGATTCTGATTTTCACTTTATCTTTTCTGTATAAACATGCTAATCAGTGATTAGTTTTCATGTTTATACTTTATTTATTTATTTCTTCTTCTTTTTTGGCATTTGAATTCAAAAAATTCAACTAAGTTGATGAAGAAGAAAAATTCTTCTTCATTAACTTCACATTACTGTTTTCCTGGAATCTCTTGACAAATTCTTCTCTTGAAAGTGGCTTATGATACAACTTCAATCTATGACCATTTACAAGAAAAGTGACCTGCTCTTCATCTATTTTCCTGATTTTTATTGCTCCATTGTCAAAAATTCTCATAATTTCATATGGCCCAAGCTAATGTGTTTGGAATTTACCTTGAAAATCTTTGAACTTTGAATCAAACAAGAGAGCCCAGTCACCTTCTTTGAACTTCTTTTCCTTGATGTACTTATCATGCCATCTAGTCCTTTGCTGTTGGACTATACTTTTTTTCTGAACTGCATCTTGTCTGATCTCATCCAATTCATTAATCTGCTCCAATCTGTGCTTTTGTGCCTCTGTTAGATCAAGTCCTAGCTGAACTGTCATTTTAAAAGTTTGAATCTGAAACTCTATGGGAAACAAAACTTGTTTTCCATAAACAAGTTCATAGGGAGTATGACCTGTTGTGCTTTTCCATGTAGTTCTATATGCCCACAAGGCTTCAGGAAGCCTGTCTGCCCAATCTCTTCTATGTAAATGAACAGTCTTTGTTAGGATTCCTTCAATGACTTTATTGGTAGATTCCACTTGACCATTTGCTTGTGGATGATAGGGAGTAGATTTTCTATGACTAATTTTGTACCTCTCCATCATTTGTTCCACTAGCCTTGATGTGAATTGAGCTCCTTGATCTGTAACAATTTCCCTTGGGACACCAAAATGAGTAAAAATATCCTCAAAAAGAAAATTAACTACATATGCTTTAGTAGCAGAAAGTAATGGCTTGGCTTCTACCCATTTGGTAACATAATCAGTGCAAACTAATATATATCTCTTTTGTCTTGATGGAGGACTAATAGGTCCTACAAAATCTAAAGCCCATTTTTCAAAAGGTTCAATATGTACCTGAGGCTGCAATGGCATCTCACCTGAAGGAGAAGGTTGCCCTACCCTTTGGCAGCTGTCACACCTTTTGACATACTCTTTAGCATATTTAAAAAGGGATGGCCAATAGTATCCTAAATGAAGGACCTTATAAGCTGTCCTCTTATCAGCAAATTGTCCGCCACAAGGTTCATCATGACATGCCTTGAGGATCTTAGGCATCTCATCTTCCCGAACACATCTTCTAATGATAAAATCTGGACCTGTTTTGTATAACTCATTAGCAACCCATGAATATTTTGCACTGTCATAAATGATCTTTCTTTTGTCTCTTACATTCATTATTGAAGGAAATTTCCCTGAAACTAAATAATTAGCAATGTCAGCAAACCAAGGAGTCTTAGTAGAAATAGAAAAATGATATTCATTAGGGAATTGATCTTCAACTGGAGTGTTATCTTTGATGTTTTGGAGTCTAGATAGGAAATCAGCTACTGTGTTTTGTTTTCCAGGCCTATCTAGAATGGTAATGTTGAATTCTTGTAAAAGCAATAACCATCTTATGACTCTGCCATTAGTAATTGATTTGTTCATTAGATATCTAATTGCAGAGTGATCTGTGTGAACAAAAGTTTCATAGCATGTTATATAGTGTCTGAATTTGTTTATGGCATGAACAACAGCTAAAAAATATTTTTCAGTTACAGTATAATTTAACTCTGAAGGAGTCAAATTTTTACTTGTATAGTAGATGGCATAAGGAATCAGGTCTTTTTGTCCCAATACTGCTCCTAGAGCTATATCTGAGGCATCTGTTGAAATATGAAAAGGTAACTTCCAGCTAGGTCCCCTTAAAATAGGTGCTTCAGAGATTTTTGTTTTCAGGGTCTCAAAGGCTAACTGGCAATCAAGATTCCACTTGAATTCACAGTCCTTGGTAAGTAACGGAAAAGGGAAGGGTCTTCGGATTGTGGACAATTTATAATTTCTACTCACTCCTTATTTGTCGATTTAGGTTGTTCTATTTTTCCTAAATGGCACTAGGCAAGATTCTCGTTCATTTTGATCTACTCCTAAATGGTTTTATGGTATTACCAAGATGGCACCGAATAGTACTAAACTATCATCATCATGACTGCAAGCCATGACAGAACAAGACATTCTAAATTCGAATTTAATCGTATTGACATCAACAGCGGCCTCAAGTATTTGGGGTACATCATCAAACCAAATGATTATCACATTCAGGATTGGAACTGGATCTTAGTTAAAATTGAGCGTAGAATCAACGTCTGGTATAACCGATGGCTTTCTAGGGCTGGTAGACTTACACTCATCAAGTCTGTTCTGGAAGCCATCCCGGTCTATTGGATGACCCTGGCCTGGATTCCGATTGGCATCACCAATCGGATAAAAAACATTTGCAGGCATTTTCTTTGGCGTAACCAAGGCAAGACTTCCACATTTGCATGGATTGCATGGGACCGCATCAACTTGCCCAAACAATGGGGTGGCTGGGGGTTCAAGGATCTCCACCTATTCTCACGTGCCCTTGCAGCTAAGATGGGTTGGCACATTATTACAGGTCAGAGTCTATGGAAGGAGGTCATGGTCGCCAAATATATCTCGCCCCAAAGTCCTCTGGATTGGATTCGAGGCAGCATCACTCTAAATTCGGGGGCATCGATCATATGGAAGGCTATCACAAGGGCGACCCTCATTCTCCAGAGTGGTATTTCGTGGCAGATTGGTTCGGGAACTCAAGTGCGTATAGGTACTGACTCTTGGTCTGGGAGTGGGGTTTTTCACAAACTTCCGGAGTTTATTATTCAGCACCTTGCTCACAGAAATGTCATCTACCTGGCACAGATTGTTGACTGGGCACATACCTCTTGGCGACAACAAGCCTGGCTACAGGCGGGAGACTTGGGGATCCCCCAGGAGGGCACACGCATCTGGGGTAAATTTATCTGGGCTCTAAAAGCATCAAACATTCGCATCACCGACCAACCAGACAACCTGATCTGGGTTGTTTCTAAGGATGGGCATTATACTCCAAAGCTTGGCTACCTTGAACTAATTAATCACAGGGAACCCCCCATAAAGGACTGGTGGTGGACAAACATTTGGAAGCTGAAAGCCCCGCCTAAACACAGGCTCCTGTTCTGGTGCTTGCTTAAAGATTGCATTCCTACTACTGATTTCCTCCACAGAAGAGCCTTCCACGGGGCCTCCAGGTGCTGTTACTGCCTAAATGATAGGGAGGATGCCCACCATTTATTCTTGCAATGCTGCATCATCCAAAACATTTGGTCCAGGATCACTACTGAAATGGGATGCAGATTATATTGGCAAGGTGACTCTCTATCAGAAGCCTGGTCTCATTGGTGGCAGCACTCTGCTCACAATACAAAATTACGCAACCTCCCCCTTATTATTACTTGGGAATTATGGATAGGTCGTAACAATCAGATTTTCAATGATATACCTATTGACTGTCATAGGATATCCGCTGCCTCTCTCGCCACATATCAGCTTACTCCTGAGGACTGTTGCAGATGCAAGCCTTCACATGAGATCCCTGAAACTATCGATTACAGCCGGGCATGGGCTTACTTTGATGGAGCGTCCAACGTCCATGGGTGTGGGGGGGGAGCCATACTTTATTTGAGTAAACAGCATTTCTACAACATCAGAATGGGGCTTGGACCGGGTACCAACAACTACGCCGAATTGCAGAGCCTTAGACTTATTCTCACCTTTGCGCGAGACATTTTCTGTGACTCCATCCAGATATTTGGCGATTCACAACTTGTGACAAATTGGTTCAACAACATATCTCAATGCCACTCGCACACACTGTCTGCACTGCTGCATGAGGTTCACCATCTCAGAACACTCTTTGACTCCATCACTGTGACTCATATTTACAGGTCTCGGAACAAAGTGGCTGATCAACTGTCCAAAGAAGCTTCGGAGCTGACATATCACAGAGCACACAGAGGGACAGATCTACAGATATTATCATCGGCCTTTTATCGAGGAGGTTCCTCCTGATATTGATGTCTAGTTTTACAGCTGCTTGCAGGGAGATTTTGTACTACCTCCCCCTTTTTATTTATTCGGCATGTATAATACTTCATATTTATTTTGGGTTTGTAGGATGTAGTAAGTTATGCACCGAACTTACTAGGGGACTTTTTATGTCATACACTGTATATGTCATGTTTTCTGGGATGGTGACTGTCTACAGTCTTTTTTGAAAACTGACTGATTTTGATTTTGTATATGTTTTCGGATAGAACATTAGTTTTTTATACTACAGTCATATGTAACAGGTAGCTGATCATTAATATGAATAGTTACGAAATTTTTCACTGTGAAAAAAAAATTTGAAAAGTGGAGATGTTATCTTGGTGAAGTTTTCTATAAACCTTCGATAGTATCCTGTAAATCCGAGAAAACTCCTAACATATTTTTGACAACTTGAAATAGATAAGTTAGATATGACTTCAACTTTTGACTCATCAACTATAATCTCATCCCCTGAAATGTGATGTCCCAAAACAATTCCTTCAGTAAAAATCATAAAACACTTCTCATGACTTAGTGAAATATTTGCTTCTTTACATCTCTTTAAAAAAATTTCCAAGTTTACTAAAGCTTCTTCAAATTTTTTTCCATAAACTGTGAAATCATCCATATATACCTCTACACAATCATGTATTAGATCTCAAAAAATTCCTAGTACTTCCCTTTGAAATGTTGCAGGTGCATTGCATAATCCAAATGGCAATACTCGGTAAGCATAGGTACCCCAAGGACAGGTAAATGTGGTTTTGTCTTGATCTTCAAGTGCTACTTGAATTTTGTTATAACCACTGAACCCATCTAAAAATGAGAAGTACTTTTTGCTAGCTAATGTATCTAACACCTGATCTATGAAAGGTAGGGGAAAATGATCTTTAAGAGTAGCTTTGTTTAATTCTCGGTAGTCAATACATACCCTCCATTTACCATTTTTTCTTTGGCACAATTACCAAAGGAGAAACCCACTGACTATCTGAAATGGGATAGATAAAGTTGACATTTAACAATTTCTGTAATTCTTCTTTAACAATTTCCCTAAGATTTGGATTCATCTGTCTTTGAGGTTGTCTAATTGGTTTACAATTTTCCTCTATGTAGATGTGATGAGTGCAAGTCTTGGGGCTTATCCCTTTCATATCAGTGTACTCCCATGCATATGCAGAAGAATGTCTCTGTAATATCTTGACTAGCTCTTCTTGTTGAGATCTCTCTAGGTTCTTGCTTATGTTTAAAGTTTTGCCTAGAAATATCTCAATTGTAGAGCTGCCAAATTTATCCATGGAATAGAGAGACATCTTCCTTGATGACAAAAACTCAATGTTGGATTCTTCTTGAAATTGTTCATGTTTATATTCCGAAGAGGATTCAAAGTTTTCCAAGGTATTCAGAATTTGGCTATCTTCACTAATTTCTGAAATTGTGAAGAGAGGTTGTAAGTCTTCTTCATCCTCTATCCATTGAGTATCATCTAATTCTGTAATTGTTTTTGTTGGAGGATACAAGGTAAATTTCTTGGTTGAACTACCATCAGAGATGTACATATCACCGGATCTACAACTAATGAAAGCATCAGCTGTAGCTAACCAAGGTCTTCCTAATATAATAGGATGCCCTCCTAGATTATTCTTAGGAGTTGGGATCATAAAATCCACAAGATACTCCCAAGAATCTAGGGACACTGGAATGTCTTCTATTACCCTATCAGGTTTGATCACAGATCTGTCTGCTAATTGTAATAGTGTGGGTGTAAAAAGATTATAAAGTTTCATTTTTGCTTCTATTTGTCACTCGTTGATATTGAAGTCTACTTCCAACCAATAAGTGTTTTTGGATCTGGGCTCTTGTGATGTATTTTGCATATCCTGATTTCTGGCTCCATACTTTGGAATAGCAATCTTACCCATCATGATATCTGCTATTTTTCCTGCCAGTTGAATTTTCATTGTCTCTCTTATTCTTTTTCTTGTTTTCTTCATGCTCAACTCATTTATTGTCTTTGCTAAGATTGGAATTTCCTTGATAGCTTGCAATAATGGGATCTTAATACAAACATTTCTCAGCACATCTAGGAAATCATAATTAGGCACCATAATTTGTTTTTCTACACCTCTATCAATTTGTAATCTTTCTGGAAAGGGAGGTGTAGAAGTGAATTTCGATGGTTGTTCTAATATAGGAGTTGAAATTATTGGTTCTTTTTGTTTTGATTTTTCAATGTTTAGGTCTTGGAAAGGTGTGTTCTCTTCAAGACTTTTATTCACCAGTAGAGAATCTTCCTCAGAGTTGTTTTGCTCTTGTATGATTATAGAAGGTTTCTTCTTTTCAAGTATTCTTCCAGACCTAAGTTGAACATCACTAAGGTCTAAAGGAGTAATCAAATAAGTTGGAAATTGTTGGCCTTCTATCATGTATGTATTCTAAGGATTTTTATTGTTGGGGTTTGGTATGGGTTGGGCAAGCAACTGATTTGTTTTCTGAGGAAATGGTAATGGAAGTGGTGGATTTTGAGGATTTTGTTGAAAATTCTGTTGAGGATGGAAATGTGGATATGGTGGATATTGATAGTACTGAGAGTATCTTCCATAGGGATTTTGTGCTCCTTGCGTTTGAGATTGATTTTGGAATTGGGGTCAAGGTTGCTGCCAAGAATTCCAATTTGGTGGGGGTTGATTATACATCTAATCATGGAATCCTTGTGTTTGAGGTCCCTGCCACAGCCTTCTAAAGACAAAATTGAGAGATTCTGTGGAATTTGTAGAGGTTTCTTCTTAAAAGACAGCTTTAAGACCAGGAAGTGAAGGACAACTCTTGGTCTCATGTTTTTCTGAACAAATTACACAAGTCTCTACTACTTTTGCATCCAAAGGGCACTCTCTCAAGGCATTCTTCTTTCTACATTTGGGACAAAAGATTGCTAAGGAATCAGATTCAGTTTTCTGCTTGTTTTGTAACTTAAGGGTGTCTATTTGTTCACTAAGACTCCCCAAAATATCAGATTTGAATTCATCAAGCATATGTCCTATGTCTGCCCTACTTACTGTCCCAGAAGTAGATTTACTTGCCCTTGCAAGAGCAGGGTCTCTTGGTCCTTTTACAGTTTTAGATTTCCCTCTTGAAAGGTTGATACATAATTCAGCTATTTTAGGTAATGTGAGCTGAGATATATCCCTTTTCCCATCATGTTAAGGATATCTAACCATTCCTCCCTAATTTTCTTCAATAAGAGAGCTTTCAAAGTGTCTTGATCTAAGTTTTCCATTTTTTCCCTCTTAATGTTATAGTTAAACCTCTCCAACAAATATTCCAAATTTTCATCCTCTTTTTGTAACATTTTAAACACTTCCTCCTTATGGTTGACTAGCATACATTAATCCAAATACCTCTCTAGAAATGCTTGTTTCATGTCTTCCCATGTCCTAATAGAACTGTTGATCAAACTCATAAACCATTTTAATGCTGCTCCTTTCAATGTTGAAGGGAATAGTTTAAGTTTTTGAGCATCTTGTAAGTAGTCATAGGTTCTACATAGGACTTCAAATTCAAATAGGAAGGTTTTAGGGTCTTCAGTTTTGAGTCCATAAAAGTTTGGAAGGACAGAGGGTGAAATTTTTTTCATAGTTGCATTGGTTTCTTCATCTACTATAGGAAACCCAAAAGAGCTTCCCATTTCTCTTCTGCCTCTTCCTCTGCCTCCTTCTCCTTCTGCACCTCTACCTCCTTCTCCTTCTCCTCTACCTCTACCCCCTCCAAATAGTGTGTGTTCTCCATTAAAAACTCCTCCTCCCCCTTCTTCTCCCATAGTTGATTCTTCTGTGGAAGTTGAAAATTTTATGTCCCCAGCAGTGGTCTCAGGATCTTCTTCTAAGACAGGTTCAGTGGATAAAGTGGAAGGTCTTTCTAATGGAATATCTAATCTTAAGTTCTCTGGAAGTCTAGGATCAGTAAAGGATGGAATGTGGGTTTGAGTTGGAGGTGTGCTGGCTCTTGGTCTTGGTGAAACAAGTGGTGTTCTAGGAATCAAGCTTCTGTTTCTTATGAATCTACCCCTTGAGTCTCTTTCTCTACGCATGTCATTTTTTTTGGGAGGTAAGAAACAAGGCTACCTAGTTACACTTCCCCGACAATGGCGCCAAAATGTCTGCTCAACTTAGTGTTCCTAAATTGATGTCATAAATTGTCAACCAGGGCTAGTAAATTGTTGAAGTGAAGTGCACTATATGTGCCTAGGTATCTGTTTCTCACTACGTTGTGTTTAGTGTTTTTTCAATGTTTTTGATTTTCTGTTTTTATTCTAAGAGGAAAAGAACTAAGTTTTAGTAAAGAGAAGTTGTTTGTCACACTAAAACGGAGCAAAACCTATTCTAAACTATGTATGGCACTTGAGAACAGAAAATGCAATACTTTAACAAGAAAAATATCTCATAGCATGAACTCAATAACTCATAACATGAACTCAGTCCAATTCATTCATTAGAAATATGTTGGAATAATTTGAGAAAAGGATAAGTTTAATGTAATGAGGTTCTTCTAAGTAAACAACAATCTACAATATCACAAAGAAAATCTCGTCCATAGCTAGAAATTTGTTGGAACACATTTGGAAAAAGATAGTCTGCAACCTAGTGAAGAAGTCTACTCTAAATTAACCTATGACACCGAAATTAATCCATTCCACAACTCAAAATATCACTGTTAAACCTCATTCAAGAATTAGAAATATTTTGGAATAGCTTTGGAAAAGAGGCAGTTTGTGAAATTATGAGAAGTTGCAGAACAGTCAAGACTTCAAAATGACATTACCAATTCTTGTTCCTATGATGATGATGTATTAGTAGAAATTAAGAACAGGAGTGGTTTTGTAAATAATGAAGGCCATCGAGTCTAACTTAACAACTAGAATACAACTGACTAATAAAACTAAAAATACAATGGATAAAACTGAACTAGAATGCAATCATTCAAACTTGAAATATAGTGAACAAAATTGAACTAGAGTGCCATTAACCTCCGGATTTTTACAACTAAACTAAATGCAACTAATCACTGAAATACTATAGCTCTGTCTCATTCGGTGTTAGTGGTATTTTGGAAAAATTCATAGAACAAGACTGGCTGTAACATGTGATGTAAATGAGCATAAAAGCATAAAGTTCAAAAAACGCAACTAAGCTCTAAAACACCACAGCTAAGTCTCATTCAGTGTTAGTGATATTTTGGAATAATTCGTAAGAACAAGACTAGCTGTAAAAATTGATGTAATTGAGCACAAAAACGTAAAGTTTATAAAAATGCAACTAATTCCTAGAATACTACAATTATATCTCATTCAATGTTAGTGATATTTTGGAACAATTCGTAAGAATACGACTGGCTGTAGCATCCAATGCAAGTGAGTATAAAACACAAAGTTCAGAAAATTGCTTAAGCTAGGAATGCAACAAGGATAAAGTTACTTATCTAAACAATGTGCACAAAGCTTCTTGGGCAGTAGGGGCCCTCTACCACCGGATTAGCATACAAATCTCCTCAATATTGCCTCAGATCTTGCAATAAAGCGATACTTCTTTCATTAGAGGAGAAGTATTTCAAAAACAGAGTATTATGGTCTTTTGAGATCTAGCCACAAAACATCAATCTAGCTAGCTGTCTCTCGGACTCCCGAGTCATTCTTATAAAAGAAATACATAACTACCCTTGAGAAGAAACATGATCAAGTGTATTTTTCAATCGAAATCAAATTAGAACTCTTGTGGAAGCCTCGTACTTTGTTGGAGACATCTGTAGAGTCCCTGTCCTGGTAGGAATCTGCTTCTTAACTTTGATCTCTTCCACGTGCATAACCACCTGTAGATTCTTGCTCAGACTTCGTAGAGAGAAATAAATGATGTGGGAGTGTTGTGGAATTCATCCATATGCGTTTTTCCTTGAAGTGACACCTGTAACCTGTGACAACATGAAGATAGTTGCGGAATAGGCGACTGGCTACAGAATGGCTGCATTCTGTAGCTAAGTCTAGTAAAAAATTACTACAACAACAAAACCATGAAAATATAGCAAGTCAATCGTTGTATACATTCCTAAAGTGACTTTAATCAATCGTATTGACCATTTAAGCCTGTAATTGATAAGGGTTAAAGGAAATGAAGTGAAATTTGGTAAAGGGAAAGGACACATTCACACATCAGGAACATAATAAATCGGAGAAGTTCAACATGCATGGTCGCAAGCCTATCGACACTCCTCTTCCCGGTGGAAGGAGGAGATAGATGCTACATCGGCAGAGGTAGTGGATGCCATTGTTTATCGACAGTTGGTGGGGTCGCTTATGTATCTGGTCAATACACGACCCGACATATGCTATGCTGTTAACCAGATTTCACAAGCTATGGTTAAGCCTACCAAGCTCTTTTGGAAGGTAGGTAAGCATATATTGAGATATCTCAGAGGCACATCAGGATATGGATTATGGTATAGACAGTCGGATCAGGTGAAGCTGTGTGGCTTCACGGATGCAGATTGGGTAGGGAGCCCAACGGAAAGAAAGAGCACATCTGGATGGATTTTTAGTATCGGGTCGACAGCAGTTTCTTGGTACAACAGGAAGCAGAGATCCGAGGCACTCAGTTCAGAAGAGGTTGAGTATATGGCAGTGATTTTGGCTCCATGCAAGGCTATATGTATGAGGAAGATCCTGGTCGGGTTGTTCGGTTCACACTTAGATCCTACTGTGATATATTGTGATAATCAGAGTTGCATCAAACTCTCAGTTAATCTAGTATTTCATGATATATATAAACACATTCACATCCGATATCATCATATCAGAGATTGTGTGTAGCAAAAGATCATGTTACTTTCATACATTCCCACAGAGGATCATGATGCTGATATCTTGACGAAGGCGCTCACCAGGAGAAAATTCGAATACCACAGAGGCAAGATAGGGGTGGCAGATAATCCTTATCTTTTTGAGAGGGAGTGTTGAGATTGCAACAAGATGATGAGCTTAGTGGAAAGAAGTCACCTTCACTAAGTGGGCCCGCAGGCTATTTTTGGCGCAAAGTCTATTTTTAGACTGTCTATTTTTAGACATGTCGATCATATTCTATGAGTTGCAGGATGCTATTTGTGGATTGTTGGTCAAGTTGGAAAAATAGATGGACTTCTATTTTTAGAAATATTGGGCGGAATCTATTTTTAGATTGCCAGTCTAAAAATAGATATGTAGAATATTATTAGCTCTTACTAATATTTGGACTCTAAACATTATCTTATTCTCTTGGAGCACTTTAGTTAAGTGCACAGATGTGGCACAGGAGCTGACAGAAGGAATTACGCTATTCTTGAGGGTTAAGTGGAGCTATTGCATGGAGACTTCAGTTAGAACTTGTGTGAGAGATTTTGGTGGAGTTGATTGAGGAAGTTAATGGAGTTGTGTTCAGTTTAACTGAGTTAAACATAGTTGAGCTAGTTGTATCTAGTCTAACTGATTGATACACTACTGAGAGTGGTGTGAATTAATTATTAATTAATTCGAAAATTATAAACTCATTAATCAACTAAATAATACATCAGTTAACTTCAGTGCATGGACAGTTTCAGTAGAGACCAGTGAAGAGGTAGGGGAAAGAGCAGTGTGACTATCAGTTGTGACTATACTGGTGCATGAGTTTGCACCACACATTGATAGAGAAGCCAATGAGGATTGCGCAGTACAATCCAGGTGGTTTGAAGTTAATTATGAGCCATTCTTCAGCAGTGATTGCGCAGTAGAGGCAAGCTATCAGGTGGTAGAGATTGGAGCATGTAATTTGCTAGATCGGGCTTGATTAGTGTGTAGCAATTAGAGATTGTACTGAGAGCTTTTGAGGAGCTTTGTATGATGATTGCTACATGATCTCTATGACATATAATATATAGATAGTTGGGGGTTTTCATCTTTAAGCTTTCCCATAAAATATTGTGTTCATATGTGTGATTGTTTATGGTTTTAATGTGCGCATGCGATTGTTTTTATTTCCGCGATTAATGATCAATGGTAGAAGAGATTTTGTATTGTGCATGAAGTTAAAATAATGTGTGATCAGGAGAATCTTGATGGATAACATATCAGTTATCAAATTTCTACAGAAAACTTCATTCTCGAAGTGTTTCCCATGGTTGGAGACTAACTCTTTGGGAATGCCAAACTGGGCCATAACGTGGTTAAACAGAAATCGAGCGGCAATTTCTACGATGTTGTCGTATGTGGGCATGGCTTCTACCCACTTGGTGAAATAATCAGTAGCCACTATGATGTATTTATGATTTCCAGATGATGCAGGGTTGCAAGTCATGAAGTCGATTCCCCATTTACAAAAGGGGTCGGCAACGATAACAGGGTGCATAAGAGCGGGAGGGATTATTCCCTTATGAGCAAAGCGCTGGCATCGTTGGAATCTCTTGAGTGTTGTAATGTAATCGAGAAATAGGGAGGACCAGAAATATCCTATCCGTAGGACGTTTTGGGCGGTGGCCACCGCAAGCTCCTCCGTGGCAATCATTAAGGGCTTGTTCTTCTTGGTCATGAGTGATGTTGATATTCACAAGATGATGATCCTAGTGAAAATTAAGCACCTTCACTAGGTGGGGCCCGCAAGCTATTTTTAGGTGTATGTCTATTTTTAGAATGGTGAGCATATTCTAAAATTAGCAGGAGACTAATTCTAGATGGTTGAGAAAATTATATCTTTAGATGAGTTTCTATTTTTAGAGATATGGGCGAAGTCTATTTATAGATCACATATCTAAAAATAGAATGCATGTCAATTATTATTAGCCCTTAATGATAATCAGACAATAAATAATAACTTATTCCCTTGAAGCACTTGATTTTAGTTAACTAATGTGGAAAACCAGTTAGTTGAAGGAATTACGCATTCCAAGGTTAGTTGGTGGGACGTGCATAGTGGACTTCATTGTAACTGATTGTGGAAAAGTTGTAACAGAGTTGGAAGAGTAGTTATGGGAGTTGTTATTTAGTTTAACTCAATTAAGTGAGTTAAACTCAGTTGTGCTAGTTGCAACTCATGATACACTAGTGAGAGATCAGTGAATTAATTATTTAATTAATTCACAAGCAGTGTCTCACATGCAACCGAATAAATACAATTTTTAACTACTTGCATGTCAGATCCAGTGGAGACTTAGTGGAGAGATAGGCCCAAAGGGTCTAGTTGACTATCATTTGTGACTATAGTGATGCATTCAATGCATCTACACACACATTGGAGATGCCAATGAGGATTGCACAGTCAAGGAAGGAAATATTGTATTCATTCAGGTATCTTCTTCAGTAGAGATTGTGTAGTGGAGGCAGGCTGTCAGAAGGCAGTAAATTGGTGCATGTGTGGACCAATTTTTGTATGAAAGTGTGAGACGATTGTAGATTGTACTGAGAGCTCTATGAGCTGAGCTTTGTATGAGATTGTTTCATGATCC
Organism: Pinus albicaulis; assembly: GCA_034641835.2. NCBI lineage: Eukaryota > Viridiplantae > Streptophyta > Pinopsida > Pinales > Pinaceae > Pinus > Pinus albicaulis. The sequence continues at coordinate 4,037,117 of CM076572.1, forward strand.
ATTGATATACATAATATATGATAGTTGGGGTTTTTAGCTTTAATATTTCCCGGTAAAACATCTTGTTATGTGTGATTGATTTTTCTTCATGTGTTTGCAATTGGAGATTTAATTTCCACAAAGAATTAAGTATAAGGATTCTATATTTAATAGTGGATTAAATTGTTAGATCAGGAGAGTCCGATAATACATCACAGTATTTTTTAAATTTCTACATGGTATCAGAGCAGAGAATATTGCAATATTGAAGCAGTGTTGAGTTTTGTTGGTGGAACAATTCAAATTTTCTACAAGAATTTCTTGCGACAGTTGAGTAAACATCGAAATGGATTTCAATGGTTTGCGGTTGGAGTATGCACTCGAGGGTAGCTTGAACTACATTGTATGGAAGGATAGGATGGAGGCGGTGCTTGAAGATAATGGCTTGAAGGAATTCATCGATAGTGATATTCCTAAGCCCACTTCGACGGATGCTGCATTACTTGACCTTTGGAAAAATAAAGTAGCGAAGAAGAGAAAGATTCTGATGGAAGGTGTGAAAGACCATATTGTGTCAAGCCTTCATGGGAAAGCCACTCCATTTGCAATTTGGAAGGCTTTGACAGATATTTTTCAAAGAAGCAGCGACCATAGAAAGTTGGAGCTGAAAGATAAACACAGAAAAATAAAAATGGAGAAGGGCAACAGTATTCCAAAGTATCTCACAAAGTTTGTCCAATGTCGGGATGAACTGGGGAGTGTGGGAATTACAGTTGCTGATGATGATTTGGTGATATTGGCTCTCCTTGGACTTCCAAAGAGTTGGCACAGTTATGAAGACTCTGTCAACGGCCAGGAAAAACTGCCAGATTGGAGCGACTTTGGTCGGATCTAGTGCAGGAGGAGATAAGGCAGAACACCAGGGGTGGCTCCTCAAAAAATCATGATGATGAAGAGGATTTTTATTTGGTTGCCAAAGCAAGGAAAAATAAGGGGAATAAATTCCACTCAAAATCTGAGGCTAAAGGCAAGAAGCTGGATTTTTCCAAGGTGAAGTGTTTTCACTGTCACGAACATGGGCATCTTGCCACTAACTACCCACAGAAAAAGAAGAATAAGAAGGTTGTTGGAGCTATTGTTGGTGAGGCCCTTGCCTTGAAAATTGAACTTGATTTATCTTTGATCGCATGCTTGGTTTCAAGTGCAATGGGATCGATGTGGTTGATAGTAGTGCTTCCTTCCACATGACGGGAGATAAGGAGCTTTTCAGCGACTTGGAGGAGAAATATCTCCAAATGCATATAGAGATGGGCGACGATGGACAATACAGTGCGACCGGCATTGGTACCATTACTTTTGAGAGGGAGTTAGGTAAACCATTTCTGTTGAAATATGCTATGCATGTTCCAGGTCTAAAGAAGAACTTGGTCACAGTCGCGATGTTGGAGGACAGAGGTTATGATGTTGTTTTCAGCGATGGAAAAGCTTTCCTACGAAATAAAACAACGGGTCAAGCCAAGAAGATAGGGATTCAAGTTAATAATCTCTACAAGCTGGAGGTAGATGGCTACGCTGCAATGGTGGGCCAAGCCGGGATGAGGGCGAATTATGGCACAGGCGATTAGGCCATCTTCACCATGGCACCCTGAATATTTTGCAGTAGATTTCTATTGGACTTCCCAAGGGTACACTTGCATAGTTAGATCAGTGCAAGGGATGTACTATGGGTAAGTTTGTGAACACCACCTTTCATGAAAAGGAGAACTGTGCTTCCGTGATCCTAGAGAGAGTTCACACAAACATGCGTGGGTCATTCTCGGTTTCTTCAACAACAAAACACAGGTATTATGCTATTTTTGTTGATGACTATTCTTGTAGATGCTAGATATTCTTCATGCAAAAGAAGGATCAAGCATTCTCAAAGTTTTGTGAGTTTAAAGCATTGGTGGAGAAAGATTCAGGGAAGCAAGTGAAGGCTCTGTGAAGCGATAATGGTGGTTAATATATCCTGAATGAATTCAAATACTTCTGTAGCAAAGAATCAATTCGGAGAGAACTCATAGCGCCTCATAACCCACAGCATAATGGGGTCGCGGAGAGGAAGAATAGAACGATCATGGGTGCTGCATGATCAGGGCCTACCAATGCACTTGTGGGTAGAAGCATGCAACATTGTAGTTTATGTGCAAAAATGTTGTCCTCATAGAGTACTCAGCATGAGTACGCCTAAAGAATATTTTATTGGTAAGAATCCAGATGTTTCTCATTTAAATATTTTTGGCTCATATGTTTATGTTCATGTGACCAAGAACGCTAGGAAGAACTGCTATAGTAGGGATATTTGTGGGGTACACAAAAACACCCCATAATTATCGTGTGTATTTTCCAAGCAGTCAAATGACTATGGTGCGAGGGGATATAAAATTCAATGAGGAGAAATCCATGAAGTTGTCGCTTGAGAGGGAGATAGAATTGCATGAAGAGGAGGAACTACTTGTTCCCAAAGATGAGCCTCTAGATGTGTATCATCCACAGGAGGAAGCTCATCGAGTGGAGGGGTCCACTCACGCAGAGCCAAACATTAGAACAGGCAGAAGGTGTACCATAGAAGCTGAGAGGTTGAAGCTTGATGCGGCATAGAATGTAGACAGAGACAGTCTCCTGACTGATTCACTGGATACATGGATCTCATGAGCAAGTGTATCGTGACAGAGCCATCTTCCTTTCAGGAAGTAGTGCAGGAGCCCACATGGGTAGATGCAATGGTGCAGGAGTATGACTCCATTCTCAGAAACTGTGCTTGGGAAATTATTCCAAGGCCAGTTGATAAATTAGTGGTAGGTTCAAAATGGATCTACAAGGTAAATAAGGTTGCTGATGGGAGTGTTGAGAAGTATAAGGCAAGATTTGTGGCTCGGGGCTTCTCAGAGATCGAGGGGATTGATTATGAAGAAAACTTTGCACCTGTTGCATGGTATTCTTCCATAAGGACCATCCTTTCTCTCTCAACGCAGATGGGTTGGCACATTCATCAGATGGATGTGAAGATTGTGTTCCTTAATGGGATCATTGAGGAAGAAGTGTACATTGAGCAGCCTGAAGTATTTGAGATATTCAGCAGCGAGTCGCATGTGTGCAGACTCAAAAGAGCATTGTATGGGCTGAAGCAAGCACCTCATGCTTGGTACACTCAGATTAACAGTTATTTCACTGGACTTGGCTTCACCAAGAGTGAGGCGGATGCAAACCTATACCAGATTGTGGTGGAGGGTAAGATTTTAATCATTTTTCTTTATGTTGATGATTTAATACTGACCGGTGATGAGTAGTTGATACACGCATGCAAGGAGGACCTTGCAAAGGAGTTTGAGATGAAGGATGTGGGAATCCTTCACTATTTCCTTGGATTGGAAATATGGTAGTGAGATGGTGAACTGTTTGTGTCTCAAGGAAAGTATGCTTGGGAGATACTTGGTAAGTTTCACATGGAGGACTGCAAACCCATGGATACTCCTATTCCAAGAAACTGGAGGAAAGAGGATGCTACATCGGCAGAGGTAGTGGATGCTACTGTCTATCAATAGTTGGTGGGTTCGCTCATGTATTTAGTTAATAAAAGACTCAATATATGCTATGCGGTGAACCAACTTAGTCAAGTGACAGTTAAACCTACCAAGCTCTTTTGGAAAGCGGGCAAGCATGTCCTGAGATATCTCAGGGGCACATATGAGTATGGCTTATGATACAGATAGACGGATGAGGTGAAGTGGAATGGCTTCACAGATGCAAATTGGGTAGGCAACCCAATGGACAGAAAGAGCACATCAGGAGGGGTTTTCAGTATCGGATCTACATCTGTTTCTTGGTACAGTAGGAAACAAAGATCTGTGGCACTCAGTTCAGTGGAAGCAGAAAACATGGCAGCAAGTCAAACTTCATGTGAGGCTATCTGGATGAGGAAGATTGGTTGGTTTGTTTATTTCTCATTTAGATCCTACAATGTTTCATTGTGATAACTAGAGTTTCATTAAACTCTCGACTAATCTTGTGTTTCATGATAGATCTAAGCATATAGATATCTGGTATCATCATATTAGAGATTGTGTGCAGTGGAAGATCATGTTGCTTCAGTACATTCCTACGGAAGATCAGGATGCAGATATTCTGATGAAGGCACTCACCAGGAGAAAATTTGAATACCATAGAGGCAGGCTCGAGGTGAAGGATAATCCCTTTCTTGTTGAGGAGTGTTGAGATTCAACAATATGATGATCCTGGTGAAAATTAAGCACCTTCACTAGGTGGGGTCCGCAGGCTATTTTTAGGTGTATGTCTATTTTTAGAATGGTGAGCATATTCTAACATTAGCAGGAGACTAATTCTAGATGGTTGAGAAATTTATATCTTTAGATGAGTTTCTGTTTTTAGAGATATGGGCGAAGTCAATTTATAGATCGCATATATAAAAATAGAATGCATGTCGATTATTATTAGCCCTTAATGATAATCAGAAAATAAATAATAACTTATTCTCTTGAAGCACTTGATTTCAGTTAACTGATGTGGAAAACCAGTTAGCTAAAGGAATTACACATTTTAATGTTGGTTGGTGGTACATGCATAGTGGACTTCGTTGTAACTGATTGTGGCAGAGTTGTAACAGAGTTGGAAGAGTAGTTATGGGAGTTGTTATTTAGTTTAACTCAGTTAAGTGAGTTAAACTCAGTTGTGCTAGTTGTAACTCTTGATACACTAGTGAGAGATCAGTGAATTAATTATTTAATTAATTCACAAGAAATGTATCACATGTAACTGAAGAAATACAACTGTTAACTACTTGCATGTCAAATCCAGTGGAGACCCAGTGGAGAGATAGGTGAAAGGGTCTAGTTGACTTTCAGTTGTGACTATAGTGATGCATTCAATGCATCTACACACGCATTGGAGATGCGAATGAGGATTGTGTATTCAAGGAAGGCAATATTGCATTCATTTAGAGATCTTCTTCAGCAGGGATTGCGCAGTGGAGGAAAGTTGTCAAGAGGCAGTAAATTGGTGCATGTGTGGACCAATTTTTGTATGAAAATGTGAGACAATTGTAGATTGTACTGAGAGCTCTGTGAGATGAACTTTGTATGAGATTGTTTCATGATCCATTGATATAAATAATATATGATAGTTGGGTTTTTTAGCTTTAATCTTTCCCGCAATTGGCGATTTAATTTCCGCAAAGAATTAAGTAGAAGGATTTTGTATTTAATAGTGGATTAAATTTTTAGATCAGGAGAGTCTGATAATACATCACAGTATTGTTTAAATTTATACAAGTGAGACATTGACGTAAAATGGTGTCGATGCCCCGTTGGTACAAAACATCGCCTATGAGGAGATATCAGGGGGCCTGATGGCGTATACACCGACGGTCATCTCGAGTGAGATGAAATTTGAACTTTTGAGTTCGTAGGAAGAGGATGATGTCTTTGTACCAAGGGCCATCGGTTACTATGAAGAAGAGATGCTCTTCTGGTAGCGAATCATTTTCTGGTGATCCCTCGGTATCCCTTTGGAGGTTCGTAATGAACTCTGCTAAGATAAGCGCATTGTTTATTTTAGGGGAGCAAAACTGTAGGTCATATTCTTGGAGAATGATTATCCAAGAGGCATACTTAAGGTTCATTAGGAAGTGTGTGAGCATATATTTGATGGGATTAATATCTGCAATGACCGTAGTGGTTTTTAAGATGATGTAGTGGCAAAGATTCTGTACTGCATGTATTAATGCTAGGGCAATCTTTTCTTCAGGCACATATCTTAATGCTGGGCCTGCCAAGGTTTTACTGACGTAATAAATTATGTGCTCCTTCCCATCTAGAACTTGCTGGATCAAAAATCCAGCCAAGGTAGACTCGGAGGCTGATAGATACAAGATTTAATCTTTGTTATAGTCTTGGGGACTGATGAGTGGTGTTGAAGACAATGTTTCTTTCAACACATCAAACGCTTTTTGGGCATGATCATCCCATTTGAATGGGATGTATTGGCGAAGGAGGCGTAGGAACCCTTGAGCACAAGTGGCATAATCTGGGATGAAGCATCTCAGGAAATTGGCCTTCCCCTGCAGGCTTTGCAGTTGCCTAAGGGTTCGAGGTGGAGGTACCTCTTTGATGGCTTAGACCTTGAGGGGGTCCATGCAAATCCCTTGCTAGGACACAATAAAACCTAAGAGTCTACCTGTTGTGACACAAAAGACACACTTGAGAGGGTTCAAGCGTAGGTTGTATTGACGGCGTCGTTGGAATACCAATCGCAGATCCTCAAGATGGTCTGAGCGCTTTTTGGAGAGGACGGTCAGGTCGTCCAAGTAGATGAGGAAAAGGTGTGCCAAGTCATGAAATATATATTTCATGGCCCTCTCGAAGGTGGCTCCAACATTTTTTAGGCCAAATGGAATTACCTTGAATGCAAATGTGCCCCAGGGGGTGGTGAACACGGTTTTGTGCCAGTATGTATGGCAGATTTGAATTGGTTGTACCCAGAGAATCCATCCATAAAGGAGAGAGCCTTATGACCCACACAAGCATCAATGACTTGGTCAATGAATGGGGTAGGATAATTGTCCTTAGGAAAAGATTTGTTCAAATCTCTAAAATAGGTGCAAACGCGTATGGTGCCCTGTTTTTTCATGACGGGAACAGGGTTAAAAACCCAAGATGTGTAAGCAATGAGGTAGATAAACCTGGCTTTGTGAAGCTTATAGATTTCTCGTTTTATTGCTTCTGCCTTTGATGGGTGCAGTTGACATTATTTCTGGCGCACTAGAGGTACATCAGGCCAAGTGTCAATATGGTGCTCTACGATAGTGGGACTAATCCTAGGCATTTCAGAGTAGTCCCACACAAAGATATCTCGATACTCTTGTATAAATTGGGTATAAGAGGCTATTTCTTTTGGAGAGCATGCTGACCCCAATGAGATTTCTTTGACCTTTCTAGGATTTTTGGATATGTTCACCTTGACAGTAGGTGAGATGTTTGACATATTTCCTTCCTCGAATGCATCGGGCACCAGGATGGGATTCTTGAACCAATCAAATTTTCCTGATGGGAGGAAATATTTTTATTCGATCACATATATCTCTTTCTCTTTTGTCTTGTCACAACTAAATGTGTGCTTGGGGAGAAAAAATGAACGGTGATGCATTGGATCCCATGGATAATTCGGCTACGCCATTACCTCTAGGATGTCCTCATCTGAATGAAATAGGGATCCTAAGGGGGATTGATCCTACGCAAGGTTATGCTGAAGAAGTTCAATCCTTACGGATATAGTTGATATACACAAGAAGGATTCTATCATCAATGTGGTGGAACCAGATGCGGTCGATAGAGTGTAGACATATTGGGTCTACATTGTCGTAAGAACAACTACTCTCGTAGTTGCAGTTGACTCGACACCTATGGAAGATGAGCAGATAAATCAATTCATAGTTCTGATACATGATGATATGAATCGTATATGGTGTATTGTGTCGTCGGCGTTTGCTGGGGGAAGAATCTTTGTGATGGGAGTTTGCATAATCGCAAGGTTGGATCCCTTGTTAGGATAGTCAATTTCCTGTTGGTGAAAATTTTGCCTGGTGCAAAGGTGCTTGAATGTTTCCCTTAATGGGCATGCCTTTGGTTCGTGGTTATGGCCAGTGCATATGGTGCATGGTACCAGTGTGCCAACTGAGTAGATTGTGTAATATCCTAAAATTGGGATTGCACAGCAATCCTGCTGAAATAAAGAAATCCTAAGATATCTATGCACAGAAATGATTTTTCAGCCCTTCGATCCCTTAGATTATTAGATATGGAGTCTAGATCCAAAAGGGGAGCAAAAAAAAATCAAACTAGGTGTGGTAAACAGATCTCCCACCACCTCGTCTAGCTGAAAAACACCCTACAAGAGGGGTTGCAGCTATGCACAACAAACTGCTTCAGAAATAACGTATTCTTGGAAAGCATGAGTAGGAGGCCATCAAATAAGATCAAATTTTGAATATACAGCAGCAAATCATAATTACAATGATGCTCTTACATTATACAGTAGAATATAGGAGACAATAAAGCAAGAAATATTCAGAAAAGAAGGCTACAACACATATATAAACTGCAAAAATGGCTTAACAACATTATTTTAAGGAGCTGCAGCAGCTGAATGTTACACTTCAGATCTAGGAAATATCTATGGATGAAAGATCAGATTCATTTCATATTTTTACTCTAGAAAGACTCTATTACAAGATCCCCTTGGAGTTTTGACCAAATCATGCATTACAAAGATTAGATCTGAGTTTTAAGTTCAGATCTGCAAAATGATTCAGAAATTTCTGAAGATGACTTTACATTAAAACAGATCAGTTCTAAACAGAACATGGATCATCAAGCTAATCCATGGATCACCAAAGTGAAAGGCAAAGCCCAGCACCAGAGATCTCTCATCAAAAATGGGGTCAAAACACTCTACAAAACCTCCACTGAAATAACACAGTCCCTCAAGGGAAACTGCACTGTAGCTTGAATAACAGAGATGGCCTGATGCCAAGATACAAATCTGAAGCTCAAAACAGTGGATGCACTCTTCCAGGAGGTTAAAAGACACACTCACTGAGAAGAGGCTCCAATACAAGCTAGATCTGAATAGATCTAGAGTTCCACTTATTGCAGCCTACAAAAGCAAATAAACCCTCACTGGATCCATGTTGCAGTTGGAAGTAGAGCTTGGCCCAAAGCCTGATAGTGGATCAAATTAGAAAGACTCCTCCAAGAATCCTCAATGGAAGAGGTGAAATCCCTGCATAGGAACTCCAAGTGCTAAGCAGCACAATTCTCCACTGAATAGCAGAGAATAGTATTTGTCTAAACAGAAAAGATACTCAGAAATATAAACAATCAACAACCTTCTCTTGTTGCCTTCCCCTTAATTTTATAAGATGAAAGCCTTTGCAAACCCTAAACCACCTTGATGAGTTAGCTCCTTTCACATGAGGGGCCTCCTTCTAGAACTGCGCTATCCCTTTATGAGGTACATTGAATCTAGAAAACACTGTAGATTTGGTCAAGGTTGACCTAGTCTCATAGCTCAAACCCCTTTCACACTTGCAAGTGATTTATTCACATGGCCCTGATTTATCCTTGTTCATATGGGCATTGATTTATTCATTCTTTTCAGGAGTTTTACATGTCCTCCTTTATTCATTTATTCATGCAACAGAAAGTAAAACAAAAATGCATATTCCTCTTAGCTCGGGTTAAGTAGGAATATTACAGTCCTCCCCTCCAAAATGTTGCTTGTCCTCAAGAAACTGATAGGGTGAGTGATGCAGTTCTTCCAATCCTCCATTGGTGACATCATCAAGGATCAAGTCCTCCTCATAAGCCAAGTGTTCACCAAGCCAATACATCATGAATTGTTCCTCCAAGGTCATCATAAGAGGTGCATAGTTCATCCCACAAGGAGTGAAAAATTCAACAGAAATAAACATGGATGGAGAAATGCTTTCTCTAAAACATGTAGCATGAGGCACATAAAGAAGCTCCAATCCATGTGGTACATAAAAACTGCCCATACTTCCTCCATACAATCCCAAAAAAAGTACAACTATATCATCCAAGTATGGGAGCAAAACTACATATATGCAAACATAAATTTGACCATGAAGAGGTGGGTCAAATTCCCACATGTGATGCAAGCGCAGTGCATCTCCTGCCTACATTAGATCAAGGTGTGGCAAGGGGCATTCCCCCCACTCATTTGCTACATAAGTCATCTCAACATAGTTGGAGATATCAGATATGTTTGGTGCCTTTGGGAAGCACCCATCATGAAAAGGAATCTCCCTTTGCACAACAAGGGACTGGCCAAGTTCAGAATTTCTATTGGCCCTCAAAAAGCTATGAGATCCACATGATCTCTCACCCCCTCCAGGATTCATACCCTACAAAAAAATGGTAAAATAATATGACAAATCAGAAGATAAAGCTTGCTCTACATGATCAGATCTTTCACCATCAAAATTCCTCATACACATGGAGTTGTGCATGGGAATTCCCCTCCCCTCAAAAGAAGGAAGGAATGGCTAAAATGACTCTTGCATAGAGTCCATTGGTTGTCCCAACTCCACATAGCTCATGCACTCTTGAAAGTGTTGATGTAGTTCCTCTCTCAAGCCTTCCCAATCAAAGCTCCTCATGATCAGGGTATAGATCTTTATTGAATGCATATGGCTGAGAAAGAATTCTTTATGTGCCCCTTGTAGTATCTTCTGCTTGAGCTTGGAAGCTCTAGCCAAGAAGACCTTACCATGATGATAGATGACTCCCCCTTGGATTGAGTAGCCCTCTTCTTGCTGCATGTCATCTAGTATCATACATGTGTGGAGATCTTTGGAATAATCTACAAGCAACTGAGATTTCCAATATAGATCCACACTGTTCAATAATGGCAGCGCTGATGATAAATCCATGGAAGTGTCTGTCATGTTGCTAATCTCTTCTCTGACATCTCTCATGCCAAATTTGTGTGTTGGAAGGTTGTTCCTCCCATTCTTCTCCTCCCACAACGCAGATCTAAGAAAGAGAGAGGGTGATAGTGATGCAGGAAGAATATTTCCCTCACTCTTGAGTTGTTCCAAGCCCTCCAACACTATAGCTTGGTCTCCCATTGCTCCAATCTTTTATGGATCTAGATTTGGAGCAGTACTTTGTGAGGCCTCCCCCAAAAGGTCTGAATCTGGTGGCCTCCCAGGTGGTTTGCCACTAGATAGGAATGTCCCTTGCAAAATTCTCATGAAAATAAGAGAAGGGATTGTGAGATCCTTGCTTCCACTTCACAAATCCATCTCTGTTGTTTGTGTGGAAGTGCTAGGTGAGTGATAAGTATGCATGCCTTGGATCATTTGGGGTTTACCACTCTTCATGTCCACCCAATCAATCTGCAAAGCTTTCCAATCAGTGGTGACTTTCCCCAATGTAATCAACCATTGGACACCCAAAATGATATTGGTGTCTGGTATGTCAACTACAAAAAAGTGATCCACCAAAGTGTAGGACCCCATAGTGACTGAGAGTGATGGGACATATTACATGCACTGCATTTTCCTATCTCCTGGGACCAAAACAGAGAATCCCTCAGAAGTATCAGTGGGTATTTCCCTCCTCTGCACAAGATTAGCATCAATAAAGTTGTGGGTTTCCCCACTGTCAATCAGCACATATACCCTCTGATTCATGATTGAACCTTGTACTCTTAGGGTCAAGTACTTAGGCACTCCTCTCAAAGATGCAAGAGTTCCACCTGTTGGAGCAAAGGCTCCATCCCCATCTCCAAATGGTGTTGGATCTCCCTCAACATTATCAGCGTTGTGACCCCTCCTTGGTTCATCATCTTCATCTTCCTCTTCAAAATCTATGAATACTTCTATGTAATGTGCTTTCCCAGCAGCACATCTATGTCCAGGTGCCCATGACTCTTAGCAGGTGAAACATAGTCTCTTCTTTCTCAGCTCCCTCCTGAGTTCAATATCAAGAGGCTTCTTGAATGAGCTCTCCTTAGAAGGAGCAGCTTTTTCTTCCTTCCCTTTAGAAAGGTGAGGGGCCTTGCTCTGGAAAGTTGCCTTTGCTTTTGGCAAGGCATCTTGGAGGTCTCTAGCCCTCTCAATGGCATCATGCAAAGTGATGGGCTTGGTATATTTAACCAACCCATGCAAAGGTTCATCCAAGCCATCGATTAACATGTACACCCTCCTTGCTACAGACAGATCAGGAACCATAACTGATAATCTCGAAAACTCATAGATGTAAGTTTCTACATTTCTTGATTTTTTTAACTTTGCAAGGCTCATGAAAGGTGCTTCTGGATCCTTTCTGTCAAACCTCTCCATCAGTCTTCTAGTGAATTCAGAGTAGGAAATCACATTGGCATGGCCCAATGTAGATAACCCATGTAACCACCAATTGTGTGCTTCACCTTCAAAGTGCAGCGCTGCAATCTTGATGGCTTCTGTTGTGGTTCCTATGTTTTGGCTAGATTGGCAAGACCAAAAGATAAGACAACATCAAACCACTTTGGGATCCTAGGATCTAGCCCTCCTAGATCCAGAGAGGGATCTCTCTATAAATGTAAAGAAATGATATATCTTTAAAGCTCAAAATTAGGTATTAGGCTAGGTATGAAGCACAAGGGTTTGTGATTGTTTTTTTGGTTGGATTGGTTGTAGATCATTAACTGAGAAGGTTATGGAAGTAAATAAGGAACTGAATAGAAGGATGTTTCAACATGGGAAGATAAGTCAAGAGAGATGCCAATCCATTGGGCTATGGAGTCATGAAAGGGTTTAATTTACATAACAACTGACAAAGGGTTTCCATAGGGCAAGTCATCTATACTAAAGGATATTTTTAGATAGATGGTGGAATGGAACATTAAGAATGGGTGAAATAAAGAAACCAAAGTGTGGTATGTAGATCAGGTAAGGACTTTGAACCTATCCTGCTTTGACATACTTCAAAGGAAACTCTCATAAAAGGCACAAAGGGTAGCTTAAAATCAGGTCAGATGTCATTTAAATCCAGACCTGCTTTCAACATACTCTTCAAGGAAAAATAGTCCAGCAGTCCTCATAACTGCTTTCAGAGTAGTAGAAAACATTTAAGATTAGACACAGAGTAAGGCCTAAGATCAGAGAAAGAATTTTAACCTTCAATGCTTTTGACACTCACTTGAAGGGATCTTAGAAAGGCCAAGTGTTGGAAAAGGACCCCAGTGGACAGGGCTAACTCTAAATCCCTAGTATCCCAATTATTTTAGCTACAACCAAACAAGAACATCTAGGAAACAAACTCTAAATTCATGCATCAATAAGCACGGGAAAACCAACCTCTTTGACTGGTTAAATTATGTGAATTTGTTCTTAGATAGACAATCAGCAGAAAACATCAAAGATAAGAAGAGCAGGAAGCATTAGGGTACTTTGCAGCAGTATATCCTAAGCTAGATTACTGATTCTTATCAGAGAATGATGGACAGTATGAACAACATGAAATGAGACAACTGCAGTAAGAAAAACATCACAAGTAAGAAAGACCAGGATCCTATGAAATTTGCTTGTTTAATTGATGTGAAAAACCAGTCACATACTTTGAGCTCAATGGCTTTTACAGCCCAAACTTTCTCCTCCCAGCCTACTAAATTACAGACTACTTAGCTACTTCCCCCAATAACAGTTCTAACAACTAATAGAATCCCAACAACCAACAACCTTTACAATGTATTTTCAATGAATATTTATAGGTGAATGGAGAGGAGGAGTAGTATATGTAAACTTAAATGATTCATTAAGACAGAGTGGAGGAAGTATCCAAATGCCCACTCTACATAATGGTTTTTCATTAACATGTTTTTACTCTGTAGTCTGGTCTAGAAGTCTTTGTTAATAACTTCAGGTATGTTCCTTGATGTACTCTGGCTGCATGGTACTCTATTCTGCCTTCTGAAAAAGTAAGGTGGCTAGCAGGTCTGCAAGGTCTCCCATACTTCATAACTGTTGTCCTCACAGTTCTTTAAGGCCCCTGTCAATGTAATAATGGTTCTGGTGTTCGATGGAATATGGTAGAAGTGATGTAGCTAGTCCTTTTGGAGAAAAAGTGTTCCGCTGATATTAAAACACAGATATGGCTTGTTTCATGTGTTTTAGGCTTCATTAAGCCTTCTTGATCTTTTTTAAAGTCTTCATCTGTGTCTTTTGTGCCTTTGAAAACTGGAATATAGTATTCACATCCTCAATAATATACCTTTAATCCCTTTAATTTCCGTACTGACCTGACCTGTTTTGGTACATATATAGGCTTTGGAGGCGCAGGAGGGTCTAATCAGATTTTAACACTGATCCTTTAATGAAATACATGTTTTAAAACTTCTTCATTGGCGTATTTCCCTGTACCTTTGGCTCTGAGACAGTTTTCCAGCGCTTCATGTCACCATTGACAGTGACTATGAAACAGAGTGATTTTAACACCTGTAACATTGCATAATACAACAAACAAGTTATGAAATCTGGAGGGAGTGGAGAAGGATTTCTCTGGAGGGCTGAGGAAATGGTGGCGCGGCGATAACAATGGTGGCTGCAGGTGAAAAACTGTGAAAAACATGACGGAATGGAAGAAAATGGGCCTGACGGAGTTCAGGTGCGACGAGGGTTCCGAACTGTCAGATTAGGTCAGACCATGGTAATCAACAGTTGAGATTCGTTGATAGGATCGTTGGGAAGGTTAAGTGGATGAACTATGAATGGAGATAATATTATATCACGACCATCAGATTTCTTTAAACAATGGCTGGGATCCTTTTAATCAGAGTCATTAGGGAGCAGATGAATAGGCGATGAGTATATACGAGATCACGCCCGAACCGTTGGATTAAAGGTTTTAATGGTGGAGATCGGCGGAGAGAGTTATTCGAGGAAAAATTAAATGGAAAGTGGGCGGAGGTAAGGTTGAATCCGGACCGTTAGATCAATTTGATGAACGGCTACAATCGAACAAGAAAATACACTGTGGTGGATGAGTGGTAAGGCGGAAAATCGGCAGCGATTTTCGCGCGGGGTCAGAGACAGTATATGGTTTTTACAAAAATCACGCGATTCCACTCATCGTGTGACGTGTGGCAATACAAAACCACTTATATCGCGTAATTTTGGAGCATTAACTATCAGGCATAAAAATAACACGATATGTTTGTAGGTCGTTGGATGATGGGCGGCTAGATCCGACAGTGGAGGTGCGAGCACGATATGGGAAGGTGCACAGTCGGTAAGGTGGGGAATGGTCCAGGGCGGTTTAAACACTGACCGTCAGATCTACGGAATGGATGGCAAAGATTTAAAAGAGAAAGTGGAGGCAAAGGGGCAAGTGAATGGGCGGGGAGAAGGAGAGTCATTGGATCTATCGAAATGAACGGCTGAGATATAATCGCATTGGAGAAAGGCAGGGGGCCAAAACTCTGAGATTTTGATGTTGCGATTACGTGCGGACCGTCGGATCAAAGCAGAGATCGACGGTCGGGGGAATGACGGAGGGCACATGAGCGGAGCGCGATTTAATCTGGGCCATTAGTTCTTGTGGATTCAACGGTCTAGATTAAACCGAAAAAGCGATGATGTTAGGCTATCGGGTTCATCTCCAACCATCGGATCTACACAAATGGATGGTTGAGATTAAATTAGAGATCTCAAATCAGAGGGAACAATGGGTGGCGCTTAAGACTTCTTACGATTGGTGATTATGTGAGTTAGCGTCGGCCGTTGGATCTTCAGAAAGATCCACGGTCAATATTCAAGCGGAGGGGTGATGGAAAGAGGCTGATGGGCGCGATGCGATTAGCGCTGATCGTCGGATCTCTAAACGATTGACAGTGGAGATTGCAGTGGGGGTTGACAGAACAAAAGTCCATCACATCGGAAATTTAGAAGAAACAAAGGAAAAGGCATTCACAGAAAGCTCTGATTGTGATTAGCGCCCGGGGCTTTAGCGCGGGTCATATGCGGAGAAGGGGCTAAGGGCTTAGTCGAAAGGGGCTTAAGGCCTCAAATGAAAAAGGGGTTGTTTTAAGCCAAAAATGAAGGTTTTTTAGGCTTAGAAAGGAGTTCCAGTAGAGGAAAAAGGGGATTTTTAAACTGAATAAAGGGTAGTATAAGGTTTTAAAAAGAATTTTGATGATTTAGAGGGTTAGTGAGGAATTTTGGAGGAATTTTGAAAGGGGGAAAAGTGGTGAAAATGGGATTTTGTGAGGATATGAAATAGGGAAAATGGAGGCCTTTTTGAGCATTTTCTTTCACAAACAGTGAGGTTTATTAGATGGAAACAACAGTGAAGATTTCTTCAAAGGGAAAAAGACACATGGAGGCTTCAAGGATGAAATATTTTCAAAGTAAATGTTTCTCTTGAAGACTTAGAACATATTTAGCCACTTGTTTGCTTGACAAAAATTTATAGGTGGCTAATAGCTTCAATCTCAGGGACTTTTTTCAACTAAAAGTAGATATCCAGCTTTTCTATCCATGCCTTGGAAGAAATGGTGGATGACCCATCAAACTTGGGAAAAAATAATCTGCCCATAGAGTGGTGTCTATCATGATTATGAAAGAACCCACCATCTCTATATTGCTGCCTTCGTCTTCTTTTGTCCTTGAGGTGAAAAAACTCTTGGAAACTCAAGTGGTCTCTGAATCTCTGATTATGAGATTCATATTCCACAAAGTAGTCTTAAAGAGATGCTTGCTCTTGTGGTCCTTCATTCTCCACAGCCAAGAAGGTAGGCATAGTGGAGCGTTGTGGAGCTTGTGGGGCTTGTGGTTGGCTCACTGGTTGACCAGTCCAGTGGTGAGACATGTCAGAACTTTCCCCAGGATGAAATCTCCCAGGAGATTCCCTCATTCTTTCCATCCTCATTTCTTTTATCTCTCTAGCAATATCTTGCATGGCCACCAAAAGAGTTCTTGCAAACTCTTCTCCTTCTTTATCACTTGCAGTTTCAAGGGCTTTACCCTTGTCTTGATCATCAATAGTGTAATCAAAATTCTTGTGAATTATGTTCTGATACCTCTTCTCCCTCTCAGTAAGAGGTTCATCTTCTTATTAATTCACCATGGCTGTGGTGCTCCAATGAAAGCACAGGCTGTGCCAAGAAAGGAGCTCTGATACCACTATAATATTCCAAAATTGGGATTGCGCAGCAAGCCTGCTGAAATAACGCACTCCTGAGATATCTATGCAAAAAAATGAGTTTGCAACCCTTGGATACCTTAGATCAGTAGATCTGGAGTCTAGATCCAAAAGGGGAGAAAAAACAAATAAAACTAGGTGTGGCAAATAGATCTCCCACCACCTAGTCTAGCTGAAAAACACCCTACAAGAGGGACTGTAGCTATGCACAACAAACTGCTTCATAAATAACGCAGTCTTGGAAAGCATGATAAGGAGGCCATAAAATAATATCAACTTGTGAATATACAACAGAAAATCATAATTACAATGATGCTCTACATTATACAGTAGAATACAGGAGACAATAGAGCAAGAAATCTTCAGAAAAGAAGTGTGCAACACATATATAAAATGAAAACTGGCTTAACAGCATTATTTTAAGGAGCTGCAGCAGCTAAATGTTACACTTCAGATCTAGGATAGATCTGTGGATGAAATATTAGATCCATTTCAGATCTGTACTCTAGAAGGAATCTATTACAAGATCCCCTTGGGGTTTTGACCAAATCATGCGTTACAAAGATTAGATTTGAGTTTTAAGTTGAAAATCTGTAAAATGATTTAGAAATTTCTGAAGATGAATTTACATTAAAACAGATAAGATCTAAACAGAACATGGATCAGCAAGCTAATCCATGGATCACCAAAGTGAAAGGCAAAGCCTAGCACCAGAGATCTCTCATCAAAAATGGGGTCAAAACACCCTACAAAACCTCCACTGAAAATAACGCAGTCCCTCAAGGGAAACTGCATTGTAGCTTGAATAACAGAGATGGCCTGATGCCAATATACAAATCTAAAGCTCAAAATAGTGGATGCACTCTTCCAAGAGGTTAAAAGACACACTCACTGAGAAGAGGCTCTAATACAAGCTAGATCTGAAAAAATCTAGAGTTCCACTTGCTGCAACCTACAAAAGCAAACAAACCCTCACTAGATATGCATTGAAGTTGGAAGTATAGCTTGGTCCAAAGCTTGATAGTGGATAAAATCAGCAATACTCCTCCAATAATCCTCAATGGAAGAGGTGAAATCCCTGCATAGGAACTCCAAGTGCTAAGTAGCACAATTCTCCATTGAACAACATTGAATAGTATTTGTATAAATAGCCAAGATACTAAAAAATATAAACAATCAACAACCTTCTCTTGCTGCCTTCCCCCTCCTTTTATAAGATGAAAGCCTTTGCAAACCCTAAACCACCTTGATGAGTTAGCTCCTTTCACATGAGGGGCCTCCTTCTAGAACTGTGTTGTCCCTTTATGAGCAACATTGAATCTAGACAGCGCTGTAGATTTGGTCAAGGTTGACCCAGTCTCACAACTCAAACCCCTTTCACACCTGCAAATGATTTATTCACATGGCCCTGATTTATCCTTGTTCATATGGGCATTCATTTATTCATTCTTTTCAGGAGTTTTACATGTCCTCCTTTATTCATTTATTCATGCAACAGAAAGTAAAACAAAAATGCATATTCCTCTTAGCTCAGGCTAAGTAGGAATATTACAGATTGTGTGGGAATCAACACTACTCATCATCCCAGATGTGGACGCTTGGAAAGGATCTTTTGTAGAAGATGAAGTCTTCTTCTTCCATTTCCGTGTCGTTGGCTTGGGTGTGTCTAGCTCTTTTGGGGAGTGTAGACTTACGCAGTTCTTGCCGTTATTAGCTTAGGGAGATGCTCAAATTTAATTGTATGATGAAAGTGTGAACAACTCCGGCCATAAGTATGCGTGATCTTCTCTTGGTTAGAGATAAGTTTCTGTGGAAGAGAAGAGACTGTGTGAAAATTTTTTGCTAGGTGCTTCAGCTTTTTGCACTGATTGACCCGGTGGTCAATCAAGTCGCATAGTCTGAATGTTATCCTAGGTTGGGCCGGGGTCATGCTTGGTTGGTGCACCTCCACAGTTTTTCCATCACGCTGATGTGGGTGTGGGGTTGCTAGCCTGGGGGTAATATACTTTCTATACTATTTGAGTAGATCGTGTTCTTTCTTCTCTAGTGTATGGATCATATCAATGAGAGGAAGAACTTGCGAAATATAAGTACAGTGCTACCCACAGTGATTGCCTTGATATACTGGGCAGAATAACTTAGATATTGGGTGCCCATTGTGTGTACTTGGTGGCCTGACGGGGTACTAGCGGCATAGCACTTCTAAGTCAGGGCAGGTGGCGACCACATGATTGGGCGTTTTACATAACACACATGTTGGTCTTCTCTGTAGATAGCAGTTGGGGGAAACTAAGGATTCCCTGATTGGTCGCTTTTCAACTGATAGGAAGAGGATGGATCAGCTCATCACTTCTTCTTGGTTTTTAGAGATGTTCATAGCTTCTGATTATGTGTCATCTTCTTGGGAGAGGCGTACTATGGCTGAGTGAAAACTAGCCAGCACTAATCAGAATCGGGGAATATAGTGAAATTTTCTAGAATGTGGTTGTCGACACATAAAGTACATGTGAATTGCGCTGCCTGTAAACCAACATAATAAACCTGTTCTATAGGATACCATCTGTGGATGAGTTCCAGGGCTGTGCATTCTTCGATGAAGTGACCACGTTCATCACACAACGTGCAGCATATGATAGGAGGGAGAAATATGAACGAGAGTCTTTCTGGTGATTGTCGTTCTTCCTGCAAGTATAGTATGGTGTGAGGTTCATCTCCAGATGACTGGGTGGAGGCATCCTCTTGATAGGATCGCTCGATGGTGTGTAAGGCGTCCCTATATCATAAGATTTCTGAGCAATGATGGGTATAGTGCCCATAATTGCTGCAGATAGCACATGTGTGATTAGTACGCAATGCTTTGCCTTTTCTTTTGGTGGCAGGTTCCTTTTTACGAGAACATGGTGTCACGATGTCTACCTTGGAGATAAGGAGCAGTTTTAATTCGTCCAAATCTGGGCAGATGTGGGTAGGGTGACCTACTACATCACATATGGCACAACCTGGTGACTCTCATTACGTGGCGAGAGTCTCCATCCTCTTTCCTCTCTCGGTTTTCTAAGCCGTAATCATTGGTTTTGCAATGGGAATTTCCTTTGCAGGGATGTTTTTGACAGTTTCCTAAATGGGTGGGGCCTCATCGAGACTGAGGGACTTTAACCCTATGGTGGTGATCTGTGTGGCTCCTGTTCCAGTAGGGGGAACGAGGTACCAAACTGGTATTGCAAAATATATGTTTGGTAACACCACAGTGGCCAAGACTTGTTGGGATATGAAACCAACTGGGGGGTAGAGGAAAGGGGTCTGGGAAGTAGCGTAGGCTAGAGAGGCTACTATGGTCAAGGACTCGGTGTCATTATTTCTCATGTCTATGTCCTGACTAGCTTCGGCACTTGATGTTGACATCATGCACACTAGAGCCCCTGTGACATCAGGTGATGACTCAGGTATAACCGAGGGATCTCCTAAGAATGATCCTAGGATGGATGACAGTTTGAACTGGCTGAGGCCATATTCTTAGTACTGTGAAAGCACATTCACAGATGTGTCTACGTAGGGTAGAATGACATCGGTATTTGTTAGGGGCCGCTTTTCTCTATGCGTCAATTGGTCGACAATGACGATGCAGTCCTCATGGGGGAACATCATAGTTCGGAAGACGGAGGAGGCGACGGTTGACATGGCATACATATAACTCCAACCAAGGAGTATATTGTAGTCCAACTGGGCATCCAAGACTTCAATGTCTATAAGGACCGTCTTTTTGGCTAAGAAGGTCGAGATGTTTTGGTAGAGACTGACAGGGGCCTAAGGGTGACCATCATATGCTCTAAGCGTGATGTCTGATGGCTTTAGTTCAGGTGATCCTAACTTATCCCAAACGTTCTTTGATATGATGCATGTGGATGCACCTTCGCCAATGATACATCGGTGAATGGAAATGTTTTGGACTGACACTGGTATCTAGAAGGCAACCATTAAAGGAGCCTAGGGGTGGCTTTATCTAAATCAAAATCCATTAGGCATGTATTGGTAGGGTCGATAGCACCTAATGCAGAAAGCAAGGCTTACCGCTGCTTTGGGAATGACTGTAATACCTCCAAAGCTGACATAGCGGCGGGATATTGAGCTAGATCATCCACAATGCTATAGTTATGGGTTGCTTTGGAATAGTTTCCTGCTCGCCTAGTTGGTCCCTTAGCCATCTTTGGCAAAGGTTCAATAGGCATCTTTGATATGGTCAAAGGTGTAGTTGGTGAACTGGCACTAGCCCCTGATGCGTTGGTGTCTGGTGGGGTGTCATAATTTTGATTCCTATGGTTGGCTTTGGGAGGGTTGCACAAAGTTCACCTGTGCATTATTATGCATGGGCGGGTCTTGTGCTAGGGACTGAGTGTAATTTTGTCCTTGGTTTGTAAATGGATGTTGGGGGGGAGCTTTTCCATCAGCATGTCTATCTGCGTACTAGGTCCCCTTAGACGGAGGATAGGGTCCTCCATGCTGATGGTGATACAATGATGCCCTACTGGTCAAATTTTTTGGAGGCATGTGATGAATTTGGTAGCCGGGTTGTGGTATGTTCTAGGTAGAATCATACGTGTAACTCGGGTATTGAAAATTGCTGCTTGGGTGACTTTAGGTCAATGATCCAATTAAAACATCTGCAAAGTTCGATGCACCTAGCAATTCTTTGTAATTTTGCAGGCATGAGGCCTTCAACAATATATTGTAAATATACCCTGACTGCGTATAGATCAGCTCGAGTTGTTGGGCCTGATTGATGGCGTCCTCTTCGGATATGGGATTATGTTGCGCCAAATCTTTCGAAATCTCTATGGTGAGAGTTTTCAGGAATAGGTCTAACAGAACTTGATCATCGATTTTGGCTTTGCACAAGCTACGACGCCGCCACCATTCATGAAGATGGTCTGAGATATGGACGGTGGGGGTTTGCCTAAAGTGGGTCAGTAACTCCATTCCGGAATCATGATGGATGGGTAACTGAAAATAGGTCAAGAATGCAGTGGCGAGGGTGTTAAAGGTTCCATGTGTATAAGAGGGTTGCTCCACATACCATTTCGCTGCCACTCCAGTTAGAGTGCATTAAAACAGCCTTAGTTCAATAGTATCATCAACGATGTTGTTTGAAAAACACCATAGGTGGAAAGTCATAACATGATTCCCGAGATCTTCTGCTTGCTTTCCTTCGAACTTTGGAATGTCTGAAGGGAGCTTCGTGGGCACGGGAGGCCATATGGGGTTGTGCGCAATGGGGTCATTTGTCAACTTGGTCAAATTTGGTAGATTTAACGAAGCTAGAAAAGGTGAATATGAGGTTGTAGCCATTGCGACTTGTGAAAACACAATGTTATGGTTAGGAATAGGGTTTGTCTACGACGTATCCTACTGTGTGTTCAACTGGCTTCCCGAATGGGTAGCACTCCTCTACCCTCTAGGGTTTGTGGGAGGAGTGGTGTGTGGTGACCCTATGGGGGTGTTCACCGGTGTAGCATTGTGATACTGACTAGGGTTCCCAACTAAATATGCCCCAATAAAGGATGAACCAATAATGGTGGTCGTGTTCCATATTTGACGCCTAAATGGAGAAAGACCTAGAACCCCTCCCAGTAATGAGGGGAGATCCAACAGACGTCTAGATCGACGAGGTCTTGTTGGGTCTGTTCTGGCATCGACTAGGTATGGCTTTGGAAATATTTGAGAGGATATAGATTATAATCAAAGAAAAATTCTGATCGCATATGTAAAACAAAGTGAAAATAAAAAAAATTTCCCCTTTAGTTTAATCCTTTGTGATCAGTCAATCAAAAAATATGGTTTTTGTTTGTTTATGTATGATACTCAAATCCTAGAAGACTTAATCATCCTCACACACTCAAATGTAACTGGGCCTTGAGAAGATATCTTGTGAATGCTGTCACAACGTCCTGTAAGATCTAGCGATGCCACCAATCAACCGAGGAAAATCCACCAAGGTAAGGGTAGAGGATCTAGTGCTTGCCTACACCGTCACCTATAGGGAAAGGATGCCCTAATTTTTTTCCACTAAGTACCATCATCCCACGTGAGCGTTCAAGTCTTGGGCTTCTTGGTAGTTCATCTAACAGTACCGAGTATCAGTTGGGTCAGGTAGCCCCAACTGATACCACATGCACTGTGCCTAAGCCTAACCCCCTCTGAATCGGGTCTCTGTCGCGCTCATGTTTTCTTTTCCATGGGATGATAGGTGGATTTGAAAGTTCTCTAAATAGTCAACTTCTATGTTTCAAGATGAAGAATGATCAAGGAGGCTTATGGGATGCCTACCACCTTGATCCTAACTTGGACAATAAATTCTTTTGTGGCCCCTATGGGGAGAATTTAGTGATTTTTGTTTAGTTAGTTTTAGGTGTCTTTGCCTTGCTCAGGGTGTGAATGTGTGTGAGAAAAAAGTGTACAAGTACATAGTTTGAATGTGTGGATATGCAATGACCCTTTTCAAAATCCCCTATTTAAACTATGTTCTATTGTTCCTTGCTCAAAAGAAAAACATGCGTGGATATGGGCCTCTTTCAATGTTTCCTAGTTAATCTATGTGATCAACTATAGGGAGATGGTGAGTTGTGAATAGAGAGTGTTCATATGCTTGCCTAGGATCACCAGAGGGTGCAAAGGCAGTAGAGATTACTTTCTCTTCTATCGAAAATTCGATCCTGGTCCTGCAATCCTAATGCAAAAATTGAACTAAACTAATTAATTTTACACTAGAAAAAGAACTAGCTAAGCATGCATGGATTTGGGCCACTTACTTGACTAATTATCTAGGTGTTTTGGTACCTAAATTTGAAAAACATAAATTATTTAGGAATGCAAGTTAATTTTCCTCCTACTTAAACTATGTGTTAACTTTGCAAAAATCAACTTGAAATAAAACTAACACCAAGCCTACCAAAAGAAGCTAAGAGTGAGCTTTAGCATGCTGCGGGGCACCTCAACCAGTGCTGACAGATGTATTATGGGTTACCAATCACTTTTACAAGTAAGAAAAGATGGAAATATTGGAGAAATTTTCACTTATATTTTTTGAGCGCAAAAGGCTGAGACAGGCATGATTTATGTGTGCAAGTCAGCTCTAAATGCGCGCCCTGGGGGGCGCCTATCTGTAATAAAGCCGCACAAATTCCTACAATGTAATTTTTTTGAGATCTTCAGCTTCAGCCTGTCACTTGGGATGAACCGGGCAGTGAAGGAGAGAAAGGGGGCAATTACAGCCCAACTCCACAGCAAATACGGGGGTATCTGCAAAAAGGCACAACCACATAAACTTGGAAATAAAAGTTAGTGGAGTCACCAATCCTGTGTTAGTGTGTTTGGTGCACGCATGTATGAAATCACACCAACTAAAGAGGGGTGGTTTTTCCCTCTTAAGTTATTGGTCATAGGCAGAAAATAGATGGAGTCAAGCAAGTTAGTGGAACATGCTCAAAGATAAACATACTAGATAGAGAAATAACATGCATATTCAAACATAAAAATAAACTAAAACTAAAACAAATAAAACAAAATCTCTAAATAGAGTCAAACAACTTCAATAATCCAAACGGTGGCTGTTACATCCCCTCTTATTGATTGCTAGTAGGAATGAGGATGAAAATTTAACCCACTTTCCAAGGGGCCCATAGAACTAGGGGTTCTAAGTCCTGATGCAAGGATGTCTTTACTTCCGAGCTACCTTGGCGCAAAGTCTCCCTCTCTCTACTATGGTGGACTGGAGTTGTTAGATGGCCAACAATTGAGTCCCCTCTATCTCTACTCCGAATCACACACTGCTGGTATTGCTTGGGGAAATTTTGACCAGCATAACAATGTGCTCTCCTGTTTTTCATCTCTTGGTGGCCTTTTATAGCAGAAGTCAAATTCTCCTTCCCTCTCTTGGTACATTGTGAATAGTGACCCAAGAGAGGAGGGTGATTCCATTGTGTGCCACATTTATTCCATTGTGTGCTCCCTTGATGTCCTAATGAGGCTTGGGCGGCTGTCCTTAGGCAACTTTAAGTGTGGAATCAATGTCTTGGAGTGTGCCTTGTGGTCCCGGAAAGTGACTTCTGCCACTCCCAGGATTGCGTGCTATTTTGAGCAAAAGGCGCGGAAAGGGGCATTTATCGAAGTTTTTTGCGCATAAAGGTACTTTTTACTGGTTATTCTTGTACGCAATTTGATTTTTCCTCGGACCTTAGAGATTTTTAAATACTTTCAGATTCTCTAATGTCTCTAAGCCCTCTAAATCCTTTTGCCTGACGTTAAATAATGTCACCTTTCAATTGTAAGATTTTCCAGTGATAACAATATTCACTGGACTAAGGTAGATTTTTATGAGAAGGCTACTGAGTGCTTGGATGACAATGGAAAACATAGAATATTACAGGGTAAGAAGAAGGATACATCAGTCAGAATGGTTACAACTGTATAGGCAAAGCACAATCGCAAGAAAGGATGTGTGTTATTTGCAATTCATATTTCTAGTGATAAAGATAATGATGTTAAAGATGCAGAGATATTGAGAAGATACCTAATTTTGTAGTAGTTTTAGGATGTATTTCTAACAGAGATTTCAAATTTGTTGCCTCACAGGGAAGTGGAATTTTCTATTGAGTTGGTACTAGGGGCATCTAGAAGAAAGAATGTGATAGCTAGTTGGGTTGGTTGGGTCCATGGGAATGAATGGATAGTAGCAAGAAAGCCATGATAAAGGTAACAAAAAAGGTAAAGTAAATGGACTTAAGGTATCAGATTCCTTGGCTAAGTTAGGAATTTTATTCTCAATGTTGTGCATGTTGTGCAAAGATAAAGGGAGTTCTCTTAACCTTAACCTTATGATATCTAGTAATTTTTCATGTATGTATGTATGTCATGTCGCCAAGGGTTGTGATTGTTTTATGCTAGTGTTTATATGTAAGTCATTGTCAGATAAGATCATCAATAATCATTCTTGTGGAGGAATTATTTCTTATGAAGGTGAATGGCGTGATGAGGTTCCTGGTCTTACGAGGAATCAAGTGGGAAGAGTAACCCTTATAGATCTATAAGGTCGGTATCATGTGGATATGAATTGATATTATATGATTGTACTATGTCTATGTTTATGCTATGGAAAATTGATGTCGAGGGATACATCAGCCAAATGGAAGCAGTATGATTTGTGACATGCCGTGACAAAAATGGATGGTGGAAAAATACTAGAAGCAAGGTTTCCTAGTAGAGACAATGTTGTCTCTGGATGTGTGGTACTGTTGTTGTGTATATTTTGTATATGTTGTACAAGTTGCACCTATGATGTTATGTGCATGCAGTGTTGTGTATATATGGTGTTGTGTACATGTTTTCTATGCAGTGCTGTGTACAAATGGTGTTGTGCGCATGTTGGAAATGTAGTGTTGTGTAAAAATGGTGTTGTGCACATGTTGGATATGTGGTGTTGTGTGCATATGGTGTTATGTGAATGTTTCATATGCAATGTTGTGTACATATGGTGTGGTGTGCATGTTGTACATATGGTGATATGTACATGTAGTGTTGTGTGTATAATTGTACAAGTGGTGCTATGTGCATGTGGTGTCGTGTACATGTTGTACATGGGTTGTTGTGTGCAAGTGGTGTTTTGTACATGTCATGCATGTGGTGTTGTGTACACGTCGTGCATGTGGTGATGTGTACATGTGGTGTTGTGTACACGTTGTGCATGTGGTGTTGTGTACAGGTTGTGTAGGTAGTGTTGTGTACATGTTGTGTAGGTGGAATTTGTGTACAAGCAGTACTGTGTAATGTGGTATTATGTACATGTGGTACTGTTTACATGTGGTACTATGTACATGTGGTACTATTGTACATGTGGTATTTTGTGCATGTCATACATGTTGTGTTGTGCACATGTGGTATTGTGTGCATGTCGTACGTGTTGTTTTGATTACATATGGTACTATGTATGTGCATTGCGTAGTTCTAGTATCGTGACATGTGTATTCGTTGTGTTCTATTTTGCGTATGTATATGTATTTTGTTGTGTCATACGCCAGGTATAGGTGCATGTCTTGTGTTGTATGCTAGGTGTAGGTTATGTTTTGTATGTCAGGTGTAGGTGCAGGTATTATATTGTGTTGTATTCCATGTGTGGTTATATGTGTGTGATGTACAATATGTGTATGTATACATGGTTGAAGAGAAGGCACTAAGTGCTTGCTGGGCATGGAAATCGATCCAGTGTGTGTACAAAAAGGACAAAGGATAAAGGCAAAAGAAAAGGACCGATTGAAGGATAAGTATCAATATTTTATTTCAGTTTTAATTATGCATGTGATTTATGATTATGGTTTATGATGATTACATGTGATCTATGACTTTGATTCTGATGGGTTTGTTTTGAGATAACCAGATGTGATATGTTTGTACATGGTTTTTACATGATTTGATAAAAAATCTAGTTTTACTTGTTGTGATAGGAAGTAAACAAGATTGCAATCTTACCTTGTGGACGAGCCACCAATGAGGTATGATGTGAATCTATTTTAATTTATTTTGAATTTATTTGCAGTTATGTGCTTGGAATAGGAAATCATGGTTAAAATTCCTGGTTTGGGGTAGTTGGAATTAACTGCAAGAATTAGAAGCAAAACCAAAAGGAATTGGAATAGGCAGCAGTATGTTGGTAAAGAACTTGAGGAGTAGGGCCATTGTGGTACACTGGTACCCAATAGTGTCCATTGATTTCCATGAGCATGCTATGACCAGTATGATGGTTTTGAGGTAGGTATATTTCTTGGTTTTTTGACCTTCCGATGTGAGGAAGCCTTGCCAAGGGATGGATCACCTAGGGTATGGGGCGCCCAGGAACTTGGAAGGCGAGTTAATGCATGGAAGGGGGTGTCCAGATTGCACTAGGGATTTTGTAGCAGAGAAGGGAAGGTTAGGGATGGATTTTTTTTTGTCATTACCATTTCCATATGGAATCAGATGCACATTGGGAGTACACCCTATAACAATGAGATGGTAATTGTTCACTAAGAGGAAAAGTAGCACAGGATTGTAGCACTGGACATTGGATGCATATTTGACTTTGACAGTGCATTCTGGAATTCCTGGGAAGGAGGTGAACCTGGTACTACTTTTGAGGGTGGACGTGTGAGCCTCTAGATTCCCTTATTGCAGATACATGCATCATATCTTTTTATTTGTTGGTTGAGAAAATGTGCATATGTGTATGTGTATATTATTATAAATACTTTATCAAGATGGATTTATAAAACTCCATAAATAGTATGTTTATTTGTTGGTTGAAGAAAATGTGAATTATTATATGTTATTGTTATTGTAAATATCGTAATGAGTTGCGTTATCAATCTCTAGTAAACGGTATGTCTGTCATGTTTTAACAGGTTGTTCATTGTAAATACTACAATGAGTTGTGTTATTAAGCTCCATAAGCAATATGTTTTCATTTTTCAGTGATTTTCCTGGTTATAGGTGTCATTGAAAAAAAAGGATGGTGTTTCACCAAGGGGGAGGGTTCTATGACAACCTTGGTTAAAACAATCATGTATATGTATATGTATATGTATATGTATATGTATATGTATATGTATATATATATATGTATATATATATATTATATATATATATATATATATATATATATATATATATATATATATATATATATATATATATATAAGACTAAGGTCATGGAGCACATATTCCAAAATGAATGTTGAGAAAAAAACCCTTGTGTGGGTGTTCATTTTGGTTTATTATGGCTAAATGAAATGGAAAGTCTTGAATGCGAGGAGGAAAATGAAGAAAAATAATGGAAAATGAAGAAAATATAAGCCTCATTAATAAAAAGGTTTATGAGGATTAGTTGGTAGATTTTTGGCCATCTAGTTTTGGAGCTCTCTCTCTCTACTCTCTCTCTCTCTCACTCTTGGAAACTTAGAGTGTTCTTGGAGCATTCTAGCATTGGATTAAGAAAACAAAAGTAAGAGAAAAGAAGGAAAAAGGGAAACAAAGATCAAGCAAGGAAGAGAAAAGAAGGCAAAAGGGAAACAAAGATCAAGCAAGGAAGAGTAGGATCAAGCGGCTACAACGAGATTTCTTGCAGGTATCAATTTTCATGTGTGATCTCCTTGCATTTTTGGTATGTATGGTACATGCATGTGTTTATATGTTTCTCTTGTTATCATTGGCATGGATTTTTCCAGGTGTGACAATGATCTTGAGCCTTGCCTTGCCATTTCCGGATAGCCATGATGTGATGATGGCTTCTCTTATTTGGTTGAGATAGATTTGTAGATGGTATCGAAGTTGAGTGAGGTGGTCTCTAACGAAGAACATAAGGCCTAATGATCCCTAGACTAGTAAAGGTGGGATTATGGTAAAGTCAGATTTTTTATACCTCGGTGGGCCTAGGAATCCTCGACCGGTGAATTATAGGATATACAGTAAATTCTAGAGTTTTGTGCCTCGATTAGGCCTAGGAATCATCAAACAATGAATGATGGGATATACAGTAAAGCCTAGAGGTATGTACCCTTGATCAAGACTAGGAATCCTTGACCAGAGAATGGCAGGATATACGGTAAATCTTGGAGGGTGGATTCTCAACTAGGCCTAATAATCCTCAACCAGTGAATGGTGATATATAAAGTAAATCCTAGAGGCTAGGAGACATGAAAATTCCTCACAATATAGGTGGAGAGACTCAGAGGCATCCATGCTTGTATAGGCCAAGTGATCCCTATACCAGTATATGGTGGGATTGCGGTAAAGCTTGGTATTATATGTTTATTGTTAGGGCCTAGGAATCCCTTGGTGGATTGTGGTAAAGCCTGAGGAAGCCTTGGTTGGTTTTTTTGTGACTCCCACATTCATGCTTGGAATATGGCACGAGGGCCATTGGCTTAAAGAAATATTTGGTTTAGCCCAATATATGGTCAGGTGGTTCATGGAAGTCCCTGACTTGGTTGGCATGTGCATTCATCAATAAGAGCTCCTTATCCTTGGTATTTAATGTGTAAATTTACTTGTTCATATGTGGTTTTTTATGGTTTTTATATCCTTGTTATTTCTGGTGGTAATATGCTGGTTATGAGCATGTTTTATGACATACTTGACGTATGGATCTCATCATGTTTTGATTAGAAAATGAATGAATAATTAATATAAGACCTAATAGATGATAATGCAACTACTTTGATAAGGCATCAATGCTTCCTTACAAATCTCAGATAAGCATGAGACCCCTATGCTCAGATATGTTGTTATAACCTGTAGATTACATGTTTGTGACATGTTTGACGAAATGCCTGTTATGGTTAGTATGGGTCAGATCAAGTACTTCTACCAATGATTGCATTGGTAGCCTTATTCCATTGTTATCATTTATTTATAAAAGGTTCATTAATTTCTGGGTAGTGGCCTGAGACCTAGCCCTGAAAAAGTGGCTCATAATATAAGGCCGCTGGCTTAGAAATGTCTAAAAAAGTCCATAGTCATTGGAATGCCTTATTTTAGGAGCCAGTATAAGGTCGTAGTAACATGCATGGATTGTCATGGGAGCGACTGAGGGTCCATATCAGAAAAAGGGAAAGTTAACTCAAGTTTTGGACATCTGGAAGGGTGGTTTAGCCCTTGGGGGTCTTGTATCACTTGAGGAAGGTAAGTAACGTTTTGTTTTGTTGATTCCACTTCCTTAAGGTGATCTAGGAGGTTGAATCATATCATAGTAGCCTCTCGTCACATGTTTATCCCAGTGGACTAGTTAGATTAGGTAAATGTGGGAGGAGGGTGTTACGGTCACCTTGTTCAACTTACTATAAACAATGCATAACTCGAGAGTGCCACCCTTCTTATTAAAAAAAACACCGATGAACCCCATGGTGATACACATTGCCTAATATATCCCTTTTCAAGTATTTTCTTCAACTTCAACTTCAACTCTACTAACTCTAGTGTACTCATCCTGTAAGTTGCCTTTGATTCTGGCGTTGCCCCTAGCATTATTTGAATAGAAAAATCTACTTCCCTGTGAAGAGGAAACTCTGAAATATCTATTGGAAATACATCCTAAAACTGATGCAAGATCGGGTACCTGTTCAATACCTCTGCATCCTCATCCTCCATACCTTTATCACTAGAACTATGCACTGCATATAACACACACCCTTTTTTGTGATTGTGCTTTTCCTGCATGGATGTAACCATTAACAGATGTTGCCTTCTTCTTACCCTGCAAGATACTTTGTTCCCCATTGTCATCCAAACATTCAATAGGTTTGTCATAACAATCTAGCTTAGTCCTATGAAGATATAACCAATCCATGCCCAAAATCATACTATATGATCCCAATAGAATTACATTGAAATGCATTGATGTAGGCATACCATTCAACTCAAATGCACAAGCTCTTACCCAATGATGAAATATCTTCTTTGTACCTATAGCTAACTACAGTAACCAATATTTTGCATGCACTTCTTTATTCAAACCACACTTATCCACCAAGTCAGGGTTAACATAGCTATAATTAGATCCAGGTTCAATCAAAATGGAAACAACTTGATACTCTCCATATCGATAATAGACGCATGGTGATATGCCCGCCTATTATCCAATACTGCATAGATCCATGGAATGTTATTCCCAACATCCATAACTATCTGCGCTTCCGGTGCAACGTAAATTTGAGGCTTACCACCCTGATTTTGTGGGAAATCCCTCTTAAGGTGCTCCTTACCACATGTCCAACACCGCAAATGTCCCTTACCATCACCTCTATTCTCCTACCCTCCAGGATGTGGCCCATGTCCTTGACTAACTATGTTGAACTTCTTGTAAGGTGCCACATTTTTTTTGTCTCCTTCATCCCGGGGTCTTGTTCTTTTCGACTATCATTTAACTTTAGCTTTGTCTTTTCCTTTCCATCCTTGTTGATATTATTTCTTATGCTTTGAATGCACATAAAAATTATTCAATTTCCAAATGACTTCCTCAAGTGGCAATGGCTCATCATACTCAATCTGATCTCTAAATGCTAATGAAAATCCAGTGACAAATCTATGAACTTTGTCTTTTTCATCTTTAAGATACGATACATACCTCAATAACAACAAGAACTTGGTCTTGTAATCCTCATCCGTCATCGATCCCATATTTAGCTCTTAGAATTCCTTAGCTTTCTCATTGGAGTACCTATCTGAAAAATATCTCTTCCTGAAAATTCGCTTGAATTCATGCTAACTCAAGTCTTCTGTCCTGATGTCTCTCACCCGCTTCAGATCTTCACACTTGATGTCTTATTTCCCTTTGGGGCTAAATATAACTATTATGGCCTTCATGTTCTCTATGTAATCATGAAACTCAAATAATTTCTTCATCACAAGTAACCATGCCTCTGCATCTTCTCGTTTCTTCAAATATCCATTAAAGGTAGGTGGCTTGCCTTTCTTGAACTCATCTACAAAATATCCCTATCAATTTTCCTATAAGGATGACAAGGATGAAAATCATAGTGCCTATCAGAACCAAAACTAGAGTAGAACATGTGTCCATCGCCTCTCCTATCCAGTGTATCCAAGAGCCTTCCATCTCTGACCGTATCATACCTATCCAACCTGTGCCCACCATGAGATATACTACCATATCCCCTATGAGCCCTATCATCTTTCTCATGGCTGATCCAAAGCAGTCCTTGTCTTTGTAATTCTGATAAACTATGAAGTATTACTGCATTGAATTCTTCTTAGTTCTCTTATGCCTGAATGATCCTATCATTATCTTCTTTGCAAATTCTTATTTCTGCCTTCAAAATTCTCAATGTGTCTACTAAGTCAGAAGAATTCCCACCACCACACTGCTCATATGAACCGTAGGGAGAATCTCATGAATTCTAATCTACCATTTTGCTAGTGATTTTTGATGTCTTTCCTACAAGTATACCATGTCAGCTAAAACCAAAACATAACATAATCAACATATCTCAGAATAGTTCAAGGGAGGATATATCGTCTTCAAGATCAACCAGATTAGCACCATACATGTTAATCATAATCGTAATAGTATACAAACATCATTTCAACCATTGTCCAGTTACCAATGCATAAATATACCAACCACATACCATGACCTCATGCATGACAACTATCACCATGTCAATGTATGAATAACAACATATAAACACTAACATGGATAACCGATGCATAACTGACATATAATGAAGATAGACACGTCCAAAATCAACACCAAAAAATTTCACATGGCGACACAACTGTAACCATGAACACCACCATGAAAAAAAACAAGAATATAGACCACAAGAATAAATAACACACATGCAACTGACATGTATGCATGACCAACAAACCACCCATCTAGTCCAAGGGGTGAACCATGCTTTGATACCACTCTCTAACACCCTCCTCCCACATTTTCCCATGATAATTGATCAAATAGGGTAAACATGTGATGAGAAGCTACTATTATGTGATTCAAATCCCCATGTATAGTTAAGGAAGTGGAACTGACAAAACCAAACCAATCTAACCTTCCTCAAGAGTTACAAACCCTTTAGGAAGCAACCAACCCTTCTAGGTGCTTAACCCCTAAGACAACTTTTCATTTTGGTAAACTGGACCCTCAGCCGATCCCATGACAAGTCATGCATACGACTGAGGTCTTCCAGACGCTGCCACATCAAGGTATGCCAGCGACTATGGCCTTTTTCAAGCAGTTCTGAGCCAGTGAGCCCAGATTCTGAGCCACGTTTTCAGGGCTAGGTCTTAGGCCACTGACCATAACTTCATGAAACTCCCAGAATGAATAATAATAAAATAATAAGGATACTAATGCAATAATTGGTACAAGTACTTGATATGACCCTTACTATCACAATTATGTAATCTACATGTCATAACTATACGGGTCTCATACTTATTTGAGATTCATAAAGAAGCATTGATGCATTATCACAATAGCGGAATTATCTTCTATTAGGTCATATATTCATTACTCATTCATTTACAAATCAAAACATGATAAGAGCCATACATCAAGTGTGGCATAAAACATACTCATAACCAACAGAAATAACAAGGATATAACAACAATAAAAATCACATATGAAAAAGTACATTTACACATCAAATACCAAGGAGATGGATCTCTTATTAATGAATGCATAATCCATCCAATTTAGGGATCTCCACGAACCACCCAACCATAGATTGGGTTGAACCAAATCTTTCTTTCAGCCACTCACCCCCGTGCCATATTCCAAGCATGAATGTGGGACTCACAATAGAACCAATCCACATTTCCTTAGGAATTTCCACAATCCACTAAGGGATTCCTAGGCCTAAAAAATAAACATATAATACCAATATTTATTGAAATCCCACCATATACCAGTCGAAAGATCACTAGGCCTATACAGGCATGGATTCCTCTAGA
This sequence comes from Pinus albicaulis, assembly GCA_034641835.2. Classification (NCBI taxonomy): domain Eukaryota; kingdom Viridiplantae; phylum Streptophyta; class Pinopsida; order Pinales; family Pinaceae; genus Pinus; species Pinus albicaulis. Next base: position 4,071,347 of record CM076572.1, read on the forward strand.
TCTCTTCACCTAAAATGTGAGGAATTTTCCTGTCTCCTAGTCTCTAGGGTTTATCGTATATCCCACCATTCATCGGTCAAGGGTTCCTAGGCCTAATCGAGACTCCATTGTCCAAGCTTTATCATATATCCCATAATTCACTAGTCAAGGATTCCTAGGCCTAATAAATGGAAAACACCTCTAAGATTTACCATATATCCCACCATTCATCGGTCGAGGATTCTTAATACTAATCAAGGGTATGCACCTCTAAGATTTACCATATATCCAGCCATTCACCGGTTGAGGATTCACAGGCCCACTGAGGTACACAAATTTCATCTTTACTGCAATCCCATCTTCACCATTCCATGGATTCCTAGGCCTTGTGTTCTTCTTCAGAGACCAACCCATCCAGTTTCGAGACCATCTGACAATGCGACTCGACCAATCAAAAGAGAACTCATCACACCATGGCTATCCAGAAATGCTTTCGCAAGGCTGAAAATCATTGTCACACCTGCAAAAACCCATGCCAATGACAAAAAGATAACCAAATAAACACATTCATGTACCATGCATGCCAAATCTAGCAAGGAATTACACATGAAAATCAATACCTGCAAGTAATCCCATTGTATCCACTTGATTATGCTCTTCCTGGCTTGATCTTTTCTTCCCTTTTCCTTCTTTTATTTCCTTGATCCAATGCTAAAGTTCTCTAAGAAAAATCTAAGTGTTAAAGAGTGAGAGAGTAGAGAGAGAGAGCTCCAAAACTGAACTGACAAAATGTACCAACTGATCCGCAAAAGCCTTTTTATTAATGAGGCCTCTAGTTTCTTGAATTTTCCATTATTTTCCTTCATTTTCCTCCTCACATGAAACATGTGACCTTTCACCTTCCTTTTCTCCTAATTTCCATTATTTTCATAAATAAAGTGTCAATTAATGACTCGTGCCTTTCCAAATCATTTTTCATTTCCTTTTCCAATTTCCCCTACCCATAATAAACAAAATGAACACCCATTAGGATGTTTTTCCCAAAATTCAGCTTGGAACACGTGTCCCATGACCTTGGTTATTATTTTTCCTTTATTAACTTTATTACATTATTTTTTACTAGGGATGTTACATAAACAATAACACAAAAAAAATAAAAAATAAAAGAGTTGCAGAACATGAGAAGTAATATGAAGATTGAGGAGCAGATCAAGGTAGGAAAAGTTCAATCAAGAAATATCTAACTTAAATAAAAATTTTGAAGAATAATTTTTCTCAGAAAATACTATAACATTTTGGGAAAAGAAAAATATTTTGTGGAATTACCCCATAAATATTCATACACAGAAAATGCTTGTAAAAGAAGGGGAATCCAATGAATGCTCAATACCAGAAGTTATGTGAAGATGAAAACAAAGGACTCCTGAAAAAGGGTCTTCTCAGAGAATCCCAGAGTCCATAGAATTGGTATGGATTTTATGTAAATAAGCATTTTGAGCAAATTAGAGGAATTACAAGACTAGTCATAAATTACAAGCCCCTAAATGAAGTATTGACCGATGAAACTTACCCAATACCACATAAATCCAATCTTGTGAAAATAATTACTGGGGAAAAGATCTTTTCAAAATTTGATTTCAAATCTAGATTTTGGTAGGTTGCTGTGAAATAATAAGATAAATTTAAAACAACATTTAGTGTCCCAACATGTCATTATGAGTGGAATTTCATGCTATTTGGACTTAAGAATATGCACATGAAAAAATTCCAGAGGGTGATGGATAAAGTTTTGAAGCCTTATTTTGATTAGTTGATTGTATATATAGATGTTATTTTAGTTTTTTCCAGTTACATATAGGAACACATAAAACATCTGAAAAAGTTTTTACAAGTGATCAAATATGCCTACCTAGTAATTTCCAATAAAAAGATGGAATTATTTCAAACATCCATTAAATTTCTTGGTCATATTGTCTCAAATGGTCAGATTATGTTACAACAACATGCTGTTGATTTTGGAGACAAGTTTCCAGATAAAATAACCGATATAACTCAATTGTAGAGATTTTTAGGCAGCCTAAACTATGTGAGTCATTTCTACAAAATTTGTGTCGCGGATAGAAAAATCTTGAATGAAGGATTGAGAAAAGATCCAACGCCGTGGGCTGAAAAATTCAAGATAAAAACATTGCCTATACTTCATGTTGCAGATGATGATTTACCAAAAAATGTAGAAACATATTCAAGCAATATTGTATGGGGAGACGTGCTTAAGAAGGTGAGAACCACCAATGCAAGAAAAATTGAAGAAGTTGTCCAATTTGCATCTAGGACATGGATGGAATAAAAAATAAAATATGCAAACATCGATAAATAAATTAAAGCTACATTAAATGCATTAGACAAATTTGAAATATTTCTGATCAATGAGAAATTATTGTTAATAACTAATGTTGTAGCCATGAAGAAGGTTCTAACAAAGGTGAAGAAGGCTAGTGAGGCAGAATTTTCAAGATGGAAGGCATTATTTGCAAACTTTGATTTTGAAATTGAACGCATTAAAAAAAAAAAAAAATCAATTCCTAATTTTCTAAGTAGATAACATATACAGAAAACATGGCAATAGACAAGCGAGCGAGAAAATTTCACATCAAGCGAGTGAGAAAATTTGAAAACAAGCGAGCGAGAAAATACATGTGAGCATGTTTTAGGCGAGCGTGACCAATGTCTAGTAATTGTCACATAATGTGCCAATGGAAAAGAACAAGGTAGACAAATTCCTAACAACATGACTTGGAAAATACACAAGATGGAGTGGAAACCCACCTCGCAACTTCGCAGTACTCAAATCTTAGATCCAAGTCTTCAACCCAATACTGCACTAATCCATCTTGTACAAGTATGAAATTCATAGAAGGTCCACATCTACAGCTAAAGTATCATACATGATCCATGAAAGATATGTTTAAAAGGAAATCTAAGAATAAAATCATTTACAAACTGTATTTCGAGATATTATTCTTATTTGGAAGCAAATGAATAATAAAAGTAGCCTATTACACCAATAATTCAATATTGAAATACCAAAGACCCATAATGAATGGAAAATATTGAACCCCACTCTCAAATTCCCAGGGACTGATTATGACTACAATCAATACAGAACTTATGGTGGGACTTACCATGAAAAGATAATATAACAAAGAATTATACCACATTGGTAAAGTTCAAAGCAGTAAATATTTTAATTTCTTGGAAACATCATGAATGTTTGTTAGACTGGAGGAAGAAATTTGGCCTTAACAAAAGCGCAATGGACCCTTACATAATTGAGGGAGAATATTAATCACTTGAGGTTCCACTTTCAAAGATCATAGAATTACAAGAAATCAAAGTCATTGATGAAAGGAATGCAATGGATACATTTCTCTATAACCATCATCAATGGCTTGTGAAGATGAAGTTGTCTGTTCAAAATCTACAAGGGAGGCCTATCATGTTGAAATTAATGCAGAATATGTATTATTAGAGAGAGGTTGTTTCACAGTTATGCGATTAGTATTAGTTCCTATTTTCTAGGTGTCAGTTTGATTCTCCTTATTATGATATAAACTTATATATCCTAGTTCTAATGATTAATTAAACATAGCGTTCTCTGCTTGGGTAGTCTCTAGGTGTAGCTTGCTCACATGTGAGCTGCTAGTTTCAGTGTATAAAATTCATCATCTTAAATTTTTAACATGGTATTAGATATGGTGAGGCTTAGAGGCTAGTGAGAGCTTTAGTGGTTGGTGAGTGCCATAGTGGATGAAATTTGGAGCCTTAGTGGATGGAGATACTTTTTTTTTCCTCTATCTCATTGGAGCAGCATGGAACCGATCTCTCATTCACACATTGATCAACTGAGATTTGGTTTGGGGTCAGCACGGGTCTGAGGCTCAATCATGCGTTGATCGACCGTTCCTTAAACAGATTTGGAACAACGCGCCCAGGAAGCACGAAATCGATCCCCTAATCTCGCGCTGGAAGTAATTTGAGTCACAATGACTGGTTTGGTAGCATGGTCAATTCGTGGACTAGGAAGATGTGCAACAGAGGCATGGCAGTGAATTGTGGCTTCCCTGATTGATTCAGATCTGCTAGGATATCGTGTGCATGTTTTTGGATGCATGAGAAATTTTTTTGATTGGTGAGCATGGATCATTTGGTTCCTGTATTGATTGGTGGAACCACCAGCCTAAACCCAATGTGAAGCAGCGGATCTTGGTATCGTGGTATAGGAAGAACTAGATAGTAATTAACGTGCATCGATTGCTGGAGAGATCATTTTTGTGTCAGATCTACGTGGTATGCCTGTGGTGCACATGATCTGCATGATCGACCCATGGTACGTGATCTGCCTGGGCTGTGTGAATCCTACGTGATCACGATGGATCGTTGGTAGTTAAACCTTCGAACTATGCGCAACAATAGTGAGTTGGCACACTTGGTGGTGCCTTCGTGTAGGAATGAACTATGGAAGTCGTGGAAGATTGGTTGCAGTTGCAGCATGTTCGTAAAATAGTGGATCGTTGCTGTGTGGATCCTATCACAAAAGTAAATTGATGGAACCTTGGAGGCATGGAGCAGATCCGTTGGTGTGGTGAACCTTTAAGGCATGAGTAATAGATCCGTTGGTGCGGTGAGCATGGAGGAGTGAGTAAATTTGTGGCAGATAGGTTGTGGTGTTGCATTCCTCCTTCCCACATGCGACAAGGGCATAGAAGAGTGGTAATGTGTTCACAATGTTGCCATCGTGTGAAATTTGTTTTTGCAATCGATGTCTGATTTAAAGTTTTGGCCATATCGGTCTCTATTTTTAAAAGTTGCTACAATCGGTCTCTAATTTTAAATTATTTTGGGTCTCTAATTCGTTGCGACAATCGCTCTCGAGATCTCCAATGTTGGTAAATTTTTTTGGCCAAATTGATTGTTGGAGATTGTGGATCTTGTGCTAGATCCATAGATCGATCTTGTCATGATGAACAACCATATTTCAGAAGTGTACCTGAATGAGAGAAATAAGCTTGATGGGTCGAACTACAAAAATTGTAATTTCAAATTGCAGAAACTTCTCAAGGGTTCGAGTGCGTGGGAAATCACAAATGGGGATGAAGTGAAGCCAACCATAACTAGAGGTGGAAAAAATGCAATCGTTCATGATTGGGAGAAGAGGGAAAGCAAAGCAAGGGTGTTGTTGAAGACGTCGGTAAAGGACTCCATCATCCCTCATATTAGAGAGTGTAAATATGCCAATGATATATGGGTGAATCTTAAGGAACTGTATGAGACAAAGAACACAAATCGATTATTTTCCCTAAAGAGTAAGATTCTCTCCACCAGACTAGAGGAAAATGAATCGATTGCTTCATATATCTCTTGATTCAAAGACCTTAGAGAAAATATGGGCGATATAGGGGAGAAAGTGTCAAAACTGATCTTGTCACGATTACCTTGAATGGTATGACTAATGATTATTAGAAATTTATTACAAGGCTAACAAAGAGAGAGAAATCTCCCACCTTTGAAGAATTGACAAGGATCTTGATGTAGTAAGAAGAGAGGCAGATGAACCTGAAGCCCCAAAGTGCAGATCTTGCATTAATGGCAAAGAAAAATCCTTTCAGAGGAAATTCAGGAGCATGATAGAAAGGCAGTGGTATAACTCAGAAAAGACCATTACAAGGTATGTCTCTGACGAGAAATGATTCAGGAATCAAGTGTTTTTAGTGTGGTAAATATGGTCACATTGCTAGGAATTTTCACAAGAAGAAGCTTGATCAAACTTGACACAAATACAAGAAGCATGCAGGGCACTTTGTTGATGAAAGAATCAAGACCTTAGACTGTTTATGTTTGATTCTTCTCTCTTTGCTGAGAATGATGAAGAAAAAACTTGGTTTGTGGATTCTGGAGCTTCCACTCATATGACATGTAATAGACATTGGTTTGAAAATTTTAAAGAGACCAGCAATGGTGCTAATATCTACATGGTGATGACAGAGGATACCAGATTAAAGGGCATGGAAATATTCTTGTGATATTTCCTGATGGTAATATCAGGCATATTCAGAATGTGATGTATGTACCAGGAATTAAAAATAATTTGATCTTTGTCTCTATGATTACACGTCAGAATCTAAAGGTAGATCTTTTTAAATCTCACTATGTTATTAAAGATCTTCTAGATCATTTGAAACCAATTACACCATAGATACGAGTTGGAGGCATGTATAAGTTGAATGTTAGCAAGTGCACCACATCAAGCGTTAAATTCAACATCTATGATAGTAGAGATTTTGTGGAATCAAAGATTCAAACATATCAATATTCATGATTTATTGTTGCTTCATAAAAAAGGTATGGTCAATGGTCTCCCTGTTTTAAAAAATGCACATGTTGATTGTGAAGGATGTGCACTTGGGAGGATGCACATGGATGAATTTCCCTCAGATTTAGATAGAAGGAAGAGATATATACTAAGACTTTTGCGCACTGATATATGTGTGCCAATGCAGACAAGGTCATTAGGAGGTGCTTAATATTTTTTATTATTTGTTGATGACTGCACCAGATATATCTGGGTATATTTTCTCAAAAATAAAATTCATACTTTTGAATATTTTAAAGAATTCAAAAGCATGGTTGAAAAACAGATAGGGAAAGTCAACAATATTATCCGCTCAGATCAAGGGGGAGAATACAAGCTGGGTAACTTCATCAAATATTGCAAGGACCATGGAATAGTTCAGTAGTTCACAGTACCCCACACTCCTCAATAGATCGAGGTTGCAGAGAGGAATAACATAACTCTAGTGGAGTGTGCACACAACATGTTGAAAGGTAAGAACATGTCTAATGGTTCTTGGATAGAAGTAATAAATATTGCAGTTTATTTAAAGAATAGGAGTCCAATGAAGAGTCTTGATCTTAAAACTCCATTCAAGGCTTTATATGGTTTTAAGCTCGCAGATAATCATTTAGGTGTATTTGGTTCAAAATCATTTGCTCATGTTCCAAAAAAGGATAGGAAGAAATTGGAATCTAATGCCACAAAATGCATATTTGTAGGGTATTTTTCTGTGTTTAAAGCATACAAATTATTTAATCTATCTACTCACAAGGTGTTTGCGAGTAGAGATATCATATTCCATGAGCAATTTGATGAAAGAAACAAAGACAAAGGATATGAGGAGTGCCACATGCCTTTGTTGATTGAAGATGGTAATGAGGAAACTAAAGACAGTCATGTGCAACAACAACAACAACAAAATGAAGAATCGAGTGATGCAGATGCAGTCAACAATCCTAGCCCCATTAGGGCAATTTGGAGGTCTAAAATGGGTCTCCTAAGGAAATTATAAAATAATAGTGGAAATAATAAAATAAGATTTGATTACATCATCAAATTTTAGTGGGAAAAAAAGAAAAAACTACTTTTTCAACTCATATTTTCAATTTATCTCCCAAAGTGTTTACTCAAATTTCGAGCGGGAGTACCCATTGGATGAAAAATTTAATTCCTCATCCAAGGAGTACCCATGTTCCATACTTTCGATGGGTCCTACTATATTAAAAATGAGAAATACATGAAAAATGTGATTGTAATCACGGTTTTATATATATATATATATATATATATATATATATATATATATATATATATATATATATATATATATATATATATATATATATATTTCTCAGTTTTATTATAGTAGAGTCCATCAAAAGTATGCAACGTGGGTACTCTTTGGATGAGGAATTAAATTTTGCATCCAACGAGTACTCCCACTCGAAATTTGAGTAAAAATTTTGGGAGATAGGTAAAAAATACGAGTTGAAAAAGTAGTTTTATTATTTTATTATTTTTTAATATTTTTACCCTTACTTAAAAAATGGTGAATCATCCCCCATGGTTGACATCAATATCTTGAATTCTTTTGGTTCTTATAAAGTTTATTTTTGTTGTACATTTTTCTTAAGAGGCCCATTTTAGACCTCAAAATTCCCCTAATGAATGAGGAGTGACCAAGACAGATTTGAGGTCAGTTCACTACCAAGGAGATCATGTAGGCAAACTCAATTACCAGCAAAATATAAAGACTATGCTCTTATGACCAATATTTTAGATGTTGTTGAGCCATTAAGTTATAATGAAGCAAGTTAGTTTGATGAATGGAGGGCAACCATCAAAGAAGAATATGAATCAATAATTAGAAACAGAACCTGAGATTTAGTTGAACTACCTGAAGGAAAACAACCCATAGGTTGTAAATGGTTATATAAGCCTAAGTTTAAAGTAGATGGTATTATAAACAAATATAAAGCTAGACGGGTGGCTAAGGGGTGTTTGCGGAAACAAAGTATTGAATATGAAGAAACTTTCACCCCTGTAGCTAAGTTAAACACCATCAGAATGCTAATAGCCTTAACTACAAAACATCATTGGAAGATACACCAGCTAGATGTGAAATCTGTTTTCTTAAAATGGTTAATTGAATGAAGAGGTGTATTTAACAGAACCTGAAGGGTTTATTGAACAGGGGCATGAACACTTAGTCTGTAGATTAAGGAAAGCATTGTATGGATTCAAACAAGCACATGTCATGGTATGAAAAGATAGACTCTTTCTTTTTGCATAATGGTTATAAGAGGAGTAAAAATGACCCAAATCTGTATACTGTGTTTGATTTAAAGGGGAAAATTGCTTTGATTTCTTTATATGTTGATGATCTGATTGTGACTGGAAATGATGATGAGTTGATTAAAGAGATCAAACTGCATATGTCACATGTTTTTGAGATGAAATACCTTGGAGAATTACACTATTGTTTGGGTCTTGAAGTCTAGAGGGATTATGGTCAGACTTTTCTGTCTCAGGGAAAGTATGCCAAGGGTTTATTGAAGAAATTCATAATGGATGAGTGCAAAGCTGCCAAAGTAACTTTATAGCAGAATGTCAAACTTTAGAATGATGATGGTTCTAAGGAGGTGGATGCTACACTATATAGACAACTAGTTGGGAGTCTGATTTATTTGACTACAACTAGACCTGACTTAGTTTTTTCAGTCAGTGCATTGCGTCAATTTATGACAAAGCCTCTTGAGAGTCATTGGGTGGCAGCGAAAGGTGTCTTAAGGTATTTTCAAGGAACCTTAGACTTTGGTATTAAATATACTGAGTCTTTTGATGTTAGATTGATAGGTTTTTCAGATTTAGGCTGGGCTAGAAATCTAGATGACAAAAGATCCATAACAGGTTATGCTTTCAGCATTGGGTCCGGGGTCATTTCATAGAGCAACAAGAAGTAGAATACTATATCCTTGTCTTCAGCAGAAGCGAAGTATCAAGCTATCATTGTCCAAAAAATATATTCAAAAGCATGGGATACCTTGTACTATGATCAGACATTTGCAAATCATAACTTGCATTTTGACTAGGAGAGGAGTCTGTCCTCTCAAATATGTATCGCCTCGAGTCTATACATATGTATTATTTATATTGTTTTGAGTCTGTATATGCTTACTTTCCACATAATTCTCTAATTAAAGGTGAAGATTGACCCACATCCTCAGGGAATCTACAAAAAATCAGTGTGAGCACTAGTCTAAGTCTGTTAGAACCTCCTACTTTTAGGACGATTCCTTTATACTCTGTCAGAAAATCATAATTCAAAGAGATACCTCTTATCTACTAACATGGTTATTAACAAGTTGCATAATATATTATAATAATAATATTTTACAAATGTAAAAAATTTATTATTAAAATTTCCATCGATTAATTTAAAAAAGACTATGAAAATATGCTATCTTTCATTCTCGTTCTAAAATTGGAATGTGCAGTTAGAATAAAAAATTAATTTGCCAGAATTCAATAAGAAAGATCCTATAAATGCAATTACAAATGGATAAATGAAAAAGATGATTTCCTTATTGAACTATTGGTTATTAAATATTACGTAGAAATAGCTATGGCAAAGACTTGGTGAAAAAATAAGATTGATAGAGATTAATCCAATATTTATTGGCATGAAAGAGAGTTCCTTCACGAAAAAATATTTATACATAAAATTCATTTATTTTGTTAATTTATGATAAGTTCTCATAACTTAATATTTAAAATTAAAGCATATATATACAAAAAGAGAGAACTTTTATATTTATTTTGCTAGAAAAAGATAATGATACATTGTTATATATAAATAATAATATATATAATTTGAAATTAGATTGAAATTAAAAATATTAGAAATGTAAAATTATTTGTTAATATCTATATAAAATATTTATAATTTAATTAATAGATAAAATAATATAATTTTTTGGTTATTTTTAATTATAATTAAGTAAAGATTTTTAAAAACTCAAATTTAAGTTGTTAAATTTGTAAAATTAAAGTTTTTTATTTATTTGAAGACATTATTTTTGGTTAATTTTAACTAAAATTATCCTGAAATTTTTAAAAACTCAACTTTAAATTGTTTAATATGTAGTATTGAAGTGTTACATGCCATTTTTAAGATGTAAAATCCATTTATATATTTAAAAGTATACTTTAAATGACAAAAATCACAATCGTTAAATTGAAAATGACTATTTCCTCTTTGAGTTCAAGTGCACTTATAAAATAGAAAATTTATTATATTATTATTTAAAGAGGAAAAATAATTATTATCTATATAATATTGATAATATGTTTTATTTTTAATTTAAAAATAAATTTAAAAAATTAATAAAATATGAATAAAGTTAATATTATAATTATGAAATTTCCAAAATATTCTTAAATCTACATGCAAATTACATATTTAAAACACCATCTTAAAATGCAAAGCCTGGTAGGTAAAGAGTGAAAACATCTCATGTACTTAAGATTAAGAAGTTTTTCCTTTAACAAGATAGGTATAATTTTGTTTAAAATACTTTTCTACATAGATATGTTTTTAATCTTAAAATATTTCAGTATGCCTATAATTTCGTTAAAGAGATTTCTTTTTAAGTGAAAATACTTTTGTCAAACATTTAAAATCGAGTCGAGAAAAGGTAGGCGTGAGATGGAGGATCAGAGGTGGGCGAGTTAAATTAATTCCGGGCAAAATAAGCATGAATTCCACGGCCTGCGGAGAGTCGGTCAGACGAATTGTTTTAATGGAAATTGCAAAACGTGGCGAGGGCTGCTCGGCTCCATGCAGTCAAATTTAAAAAATAAATACCTACTTCGCGAGGACAGCGAGGATGGAGTAGGAAATCTATAGAATCGAATTTAGAGTAGTACAGAGTACTACACGCGCGACTCAGTCTTATACCAATCCATCGAACCCAAGGTTTTCAGAAGCCAAACGAAAATTCATCTAATTCTCCAGTCATGGTCGCCAGAACAATTACAGGTGCAGCAATTGTCATAATTAATCTCGGCCTCATTCCATTAGCCATAGCCCATGGAGGTAGTGATTCTGGAGGTTCTGCTGATGGCTCATTGAACTTGAGAGCAAAAGGCCTAATACTAGTTAAGATATGGTGTCTCTTAATAGTTTTTGTGGGCACATTTGCAGGGGGCATTTCCCCCTATTTTTACAGATGGAACGAGAGTTTTCTATTGCTGGGAACTCAGTTCGCGGCTGGCGTTTTCTTGGGGACGGCTTGGATGCATTTTCTCAGCGATTCCGCAGAAACATTTGGGGATTTGACGGACAAAACGTACCCTTTTGCATTCATGCTCTGCACTGCAGGGTACCTTGTTACCATGCTCGGAGACCTCATCGTTGCTTGGATGTATCAGAAGCAAGATGGGTCAAACGTCACTGCAATTCCTCTTCAAAGAATAGCCAGTGAGTGATGTCCATTTTGATATGGTTTTAGTTAATATCCATCTTCTGCCAAACGGTTCTGTTGATACAAACAAAAAATTACAATTAATCCGTTTTGATGGTTAAATCCAATTTCGGTGGCTGATCCATAGCAGTAATGTTGTAATTACCAGATATTCGTGCTACTGAAAGTGGAGTACCCACACAAACTTGCGAGGCAGCACTTAACTTTCAGGTGAGTTGAATATGAAATTTCATATATATTTTTTCTTTCCGAGGATGAAAGTGAAGTTTGGTTAGTCCAAGGGTTTGTTGTCAGTTTGAAGATTATGCTTGCCGACCCTTCTCGTTTTTCTCTGGAAATTTTAGGGGGCTGATCGATCTTTCGCCTTGCCTTGCTAATGCTGATTCAATAGATTATCAGCTTGAAGGTTATGCTCTTGAAGCGCTGTTCCTTATTTCTTTGGAATTTCTGGATGTATGCCAGCCTTGCGGTTCGTAATCTCCGGGTTATCAACCAGAAAGTTATGTTTGAGCACTCGCCCTTCTTCCTTGGGAATTTCTGGATTGGTGCCAGCCTTGCTGCTGGTAATCCGTTGGCTTATCATTCCCGAGAACTCTCCCTTTTTCTTTGGATTTTCTAGATAGAATCCAGCATAGTGGCTGGTAACCCCTGGGCTGTCAGTCCTAAGGTTATGCTTGTCCAGTACTCTGCCTTTTTCTTTGGAATTTCTAGATGGATTTAGGCCTTGAACCTGGTAATGTCCTGAGTTATCAACAGGAAAGAATTGTTCGAGTACATTCCCTTTTTCTTTGGAATTTCTGAATTGAGGCCAACCTTATACTGGTAATTCCCCGGGTTCTCAGCGCATGGGATTTTTCCTTTTCCTTTTTGGATCTTCTGGACGGATGCCTGGTAATACCTGGGTTATCAACCCTGAGGTTATGGTAATCAAGCATTCTCTTGTATTTCTTTGGAAAATTTGGGAGGAAGGTGGGTTTGATCGCTAGTTTTGTGGTTAAATAATAAGTGATTTATTTTAAGATAATTGAAGCGGGGTTAATGGTTAAGAGTGTTTCTCTGTTTTTGAGAGTTTACAAGTTTAAAACCAAAAGGGAAACTATATACACCTCTTTAAACTTTAGCAGCTAAATCCCACAGAAGAGTGGATCACACCAGGTTCAAAACCAGAGGGAAAACTATATACACATATTTAAACTTTAGCAATTAAATCCCAAAACAGAGTGGATCACACCAAATTAGTGTGAGTTTACAGGTTCAAACAGAGTGGATCACACCAAATTAGTTTGAGTTTACAGGTTCAAAATCAGAGGTGAAACTATATACACCTCTTTAAACTTGTAAACTTTAGCAGCTAAATCCCAAAACAGAGTGAATCACACCGATTTAGCGTGAGTTTACAGGTTTAAAACCATAGGTGAAACTATATACACCTCTTTAAACTTTAGCAACTAAATCCCAAAACAGAGTGGATCACAGTGTGAGTTTTACAGGTTCAAAACCAGAGGTGAAACTATATACACCTCTTTAAACTTTAGCAGCTACATCCCAAAACAAAACAAAGTGAATCACATCAAATTAGTGTGAGTTTACAGGTTCAAAACCAGAGGAGAAAATTATATACACCTCTTTAAACTTTAACAACTAAATCCCAAAACAGAGTGAATCACACCAAGTTACAAATTCAAAACCAAATTCAAAACCAGAAGAGAAAACTATCTAACAGTGAAATCCCAATACAGAAGTTGATCACACCAAATTAGTATCTAGATTAGTGCTCTTGAAATCCCAATACAGAAGCTGATCACAACAAATTAGTATCTAGATTAGTGCTCTTGCAGATTTGACATCAATGTACAGTGTGTTGTTGAGATTTTATTTTATCAATGTACAGTGGGTTTGGAGAGGTTTTCTTTGTTACGATGAGAATGTAACTAAATTTGATTTCGATATGATTATGAGATGAACAAACCCTCAAAACACTGTCGCAGGCAGATGGAGAACCGAACATGGTGAAGGCGGCATCATTGGTAAAGAAGACCTCCATGGGAGATAGTTTATTGTTAATACTCGCACTGTGCTTCCATTCTGTCTTCGAAGGGATCGCCATCGGTGTTGCAGGCAAGTCTTCTTTCTTCTATTATATTGTACTGTTCCAGCGCCAAATTTGCCCTGTTTTCAGATTAAGGTTAATTAGTACCTCTATGGCAATTGAACTGTAAATTTTTTTGATACAGCGACCGAGGCTGATGCGTGGAGAGCTCTGTGGACGGTGTGTTTACACAAGATATTCGCTGCAATAGCGATGGGCATAGCCCTGTTGCGCATAATTCCCAACAGGCCCTTCTTCTCCTGTGCAGCATACGCCTTCGCCTTCGCCATTTCTAGCCCCATTGGAGTTGCAATTGGGATACTTATCGATGCCACTACACAGGGCCACGTAGCGGACTGGATTTATGCAATTTCAATGGGCTTTGCCTGCGGTGTTTTTGTTTATGTTGCTATTAACCATCTTCTTCTGAAAGGATTAATACACAACCCTAAAACCCCTGTTATCCCCTTTGACAAACCATTTTACAAATATTTGGCTGTACTCACTGGAGCTGGATTGATTGCAGTGGTAATGATTTGGGACTAGTTGCAAAGTGGTAATGGTTTGGGACTAGCTGCAAATTTTGCCAATATAAAGTTCAAATACCGAGTTCATAGGAAGGGAGGAGGTGAGAATAAGAGCTATTTCTAAGAAATTAATTTAAGATTTTCAAATTTAACTTCGCACAATTCTTGCCATAACATCCCTCCCTAATACACCGTTAAACATATCATTTTTTTTTGTATCCAACCGCTGTAACACAGTTTATCAGCAAATTCATTTGTCTTTCTGAATCCCAAACAATGTTATGAATTAATCACATTGCTTTCTTACATTGTAGTTGGAATGCTTTGTAGAAGCGATTGTTAAACTTCTGCTCATCTCAACATTTGTAATTGTTAATTCTTTTTAACCTCTCCGACTCTGGTTCATGAATTACATCTACATGTTAAATAAGAGATTCGATGTGTCTTTCTCCCATCACATTACTAAGTTATGTCAATTGTGTGTCCATAGCCACTTCAACTTTATTGAACTTACGTTACTGTCACCTAAATCTGAGTAGAGCCGACGCCCTTGTCGGACTTTATAGAAATTTCTACACAGCTACCCACCATAACATTCCAGTACTTTGATGGCGCACCTTAATCCGCAAGAGCCAGAAGATGAGATAGCTACCTTCTTAATTACTTCACCAGGGAGAGGGCATATACAACTGGCACCTTAATCCGCAAGAGCCAGAAGATGAGATAGCTACCTTCTTAATTACTTCACCAGGGAGAGGGCATATACAACTGGCACCTTAATCCGCAAGAGCCAGAAGATGAGATAGCTACCTTCTTAATTACTTCACCAGGGAGAGCCATATACAACTGGCAGGTAGACATATACATCTTGCTGATATTTTGCTTACTAACCTGCCAAAATCCAATTGTGAGTATATACAATCCCACTCATTTAATACCCAATAACCCCTACTCATTTAACACCCAATAATAGGCTTACTTATTTTCAGCCTACTCAATAACACCCAAACCCAATAACCCCTACTCATTTAACACCCAATAACAGGCTTACTTATTTTCAGCCTAGCCCACTCATTTAATGCCCAAACCCCACTCATTTAATGCCAATAACAGGCTTACTTATTTTCAGCCTTACCTATCTGTGGGGTTCAAATGCCTTTCCATAAGCCGCTCGGACATTAAAATACCATTAAAATGTCAAGCTCAGGAATCGTTAATGAGCCTTCGTGATCAGAGGAAATGTCAAATACCCCAGGACTAACATAAATTACTCTATTTAATTGTGTACAATTTACATGCCTGTGCGGAAGAGATAGTTTGTGGAAAAAGAAATAGCTCACAATTGGCCTTTTTCTTTTTAATTCAGTGAAATAGTTTTAGATGAAATTATGTCACAATTGCTTACAGAGACACAAGGATAAAACTAAATTTTATTGATCAAATTGCTTGGACCACTAATACATTATATAGACATATATAGACAATTTTCAGGACAAAATAGATCCAAATAATTTGGATGACTAATTTAACACTAACTACGAATACTCAACTCATGAAAGATAGACTCAAACACTAACTACGAGAACAGGATGGGAGCCTTCCTTTCCTTGATGTTCTTATCTGTAGGAAAGATGATGGTTCTTTCTCTCATCAGGTTTTTCGTAAAAAAACCCATACTGAGCAATATCTTCGAGCTGATTCTCATCATTTCCCTGCTCAAAAGTTAGGCGTTCTCAACACCTTAGCCACTAGGGCATTGAGAATCTCGGATGAGTCTCACTTTGAGGGAGAAAAGACCCATCTTCTTGATGTTTTTTGTTCTAATGGTTATAGTAAGTCACAAGGACTTAAAGCTTTTCTTAAAGCTGAAAGAGGTTCCTTGGTTATAAATAAAAATCCTGATCAATGGTCCTGCAATGTTAGGCTTCCTTTCATTCAGGGTACCACTGATAGGATTGCTAGAATCCTTAGGAAGCATAAGGTTTCCTCTTCCTTCAAACCCCTTAACACGATTCGCAGCTCTCTTAACTCAGTTAAAGATCCTGTGAACCCTAAGGTAAAAAAGGGGTCTATCTTATTCCTTGTTCATGTGGGACACCTTACATTGGTGAAACGGGTAGGTCCATTAACCAAAGGATTTGTGAACATGCAGCTGACCTTAGACATGGCAGGTCCCGCACCTCTGCCCTAGCTGAACATGTGGAAAAAACTAACCATCATATATGTATCGAAGAGGCTAAGGTCTTAGCCACAATTGATCATTTTCATCATCGTAAGTTAAGAGAGGCCCTTGAAATTGAAAAAAGGCCCATAAATCTCAATAGAGATGACGGTTGGAATATAAGCAGGTGTTGGATCCCTGCCTTATATTCTTAATCCTCTTCTCTTTTTTTTTTTTAGTTTTTAATTTTTAATTTTTACTTTTTATTTTTAAATTTTTTTATTTTTTATTTTTTTATTATTATTTATTTTATTTTTTTAAATATTTTTCTTTATCTATATATATATATTTATATATATTGATTATATAATTATAATAATATAATATTTAAATTGTGAATAATCAATTAACTTTATTCTTTTATATTTTTTATTTTTTAAGATAGAATTTCAATATAATAATATTATTCTTTTATTTATTTTTAATTTTTTAAGATAGAATTTTAATACAATAATTTTAATTAAATAATATTTGTTTTTGAAAATTCGATTAACGATATTAATAAAAATAAAATTTTCTATTATTTTGAATATTCAAACTAGCGGTTTCAATTTGTAATTAAATTTGTAAATTAAGGGAACTGTTTTATTTCTAGTTTTATATTTATTATTATTATTATTTAATTATTTAATTGTTTATTCATTTTATTTTTAAAGATTTACAATAAAATAATGTATAATAATCAATTAAAAAATAATAAATAAATAAATAAATATAAATTAATAATAATAATAATAATAATAATAATAAATAAAATAAAATTAAATAATTAAACTATAAAATTGAAATTTATTTTTATTTATAAAAAAAAAAATTTAATTTGACTTTTAATTTAAATATTCAAACTAGCCGTTTTTTATTTTTTTTAATTATTGAACTAACCGTTTTATAGTCAAACTAGTTGATTTTAACGGTTTTCTTTCCTCTCCTACATCTATTTAAACTTAACCACTGATCTGATCTCTCACCTAGTCCTGATGATGAACCACACTGGTTGGTTCGAAACGCGTCGACTTTGTTCATGATAATGTGATTTTTACCGAAAGATTTCTTCCTAATTTATTGATGGATCACAGAAGCCAAAAATCTAGTAATTTGGAGAACACAACTCATCAATTCTATCTGGACCCACCATTTCGACATTATTCCAACATTCCCCCTTAATGGAGAAATGAATTTTCAACAATGCCTAGTTGTTGTCTACATATTTCAAAGTTCATCTTTCCAAGAGACTTGGTAAAGATGTCAACTACATTTTCACCTGTATTACAATAGACTAAATGAAACTCATTTGATTGTATCTTTTCTCTTTCAAAATGATGTTGGACTTCAATATGTTTTGTTCTAGCATGATAAACTGGATTATTTGCCAGTTTGATGGAACTCTGGTTGTCACATTTGATGCTTGTTGGTCTTTTTTGTTTTTCTCCAATATTTTCAAGAATCCTCCTTAACCAAATAGCTTCACAAGTTGCATTGGTGAAAGCTTTGTATTATGCTTCTGTGGATGGCAAAGAAATAATTGATTGTTTCTTGCTGCTCCATGATACGATCCCTAAACCTAAATGGAATGCATATCCAAAGGTTGATCTTTTGTCATCAGGATTTCTAGTTCAATTTGAATCAGAAACCCTGCCAACTCAACATCAAATTCATCAGTATACAAAACACCAAAATTATTTGCCCAAAATTATTTATGCCTTTCCTCAAGTTTTGCACTCAAAAAATAGGTTTGCACCTTGAGAGATTTGATCCCTCTCGGCGCATGATAGATCCAGAGTTAGATGGATCTCGTTATATTTTCTTTTATAAAAATCTTTAGAATGATGTTGGTTTCTAATCTTATTTGATTGATTGCATTAGGTGCATTGATTTCAATGTAGAAGTTATTTTCTAATCTTATTTGATTGCTTGCATTAAATGCATTGATTTCAATGTATATGTTGATTTATGATTTGATGTAATTGGATATATGACGGTACATTAATATTAAAGTAATTGGATTAACAATATGCATTGATTTTAGTATAAGCACAAAAAGTTATTAACAATGTAGATTGATTTTTGTGTTATAGTAATTTAAGCTATTAATATTGGAGAGCAAGAGAGACAAGGTATCATGTTTACTACAACAGATTGAGCTAAAGATTTAAATGGTTTACGATTTAAATTTTCTTTTTCATATAATTGATATGAAAAGATAACAAAACTAACAAGGGAGGAAATAAGAATAGTAGAAGAAAATAGTTTGAGATTGATTGTAACATGAGTACGTTCTTATTATTCACATTTTCTATCTTTCAACACTATTATTTTCACTTTGCATTTAAAAAAAATATTTCATCATTTTTCATCATTATAGTTATTAACAATAATTATCATCTCAACGAACTGAGGTAACTAAGAAAATTTAAAATTAAAATGACCAAGTTAATTTCAGAAATATTTAGCATATTTAAAATGATTATATTAATATTTGATATATTTACATATTACTGATAAAATTAATCATATCTTTGATCGATTTTCCTTGGCAGCACACGACTGAAACCAGCCTAGATCCATCTTACATCTCAAAAATATACAAAAATTTTAATAAGCTGAAAAAGGTAACGTTGATGCCTCCGACTGGAACCAGCCTAGATCCATCTAACTCTAGATCTATCATGCGCCGAGGAGGATCAAATCTCTCGAGGTGCAAACCTTTCTTCAAGTTTTGCACTCAAAAAATAGGTTTGCACCTCGAGAGATTTGATCCCTCTTGGCGCATGATAGATCCAGAGTTAGATGGATCTCGTTATATTTTCTTTTATAAAAATCTTTAGAATGATGTCCAGGTTTGCCACAATAATAAAAATCATCATTTTTCTTATCATGAATTGGAAATTTAGATTGTGCCATACCTCTCTACTTTGCTTGAAACGTGCCTCCTTTAATTTTTTTTCCCATGGATTGTCTTTGTATGGCTATTTACCCTTGGCTACCAATGCCAAATATGAACCGTTTGATGCCCAAATTGAAGTTTTTCATCCTCTCTTCCTCTTGTAGAAGAACACTGGTCAATTCATCAAAAGTATGAGGCTTCTCCCTAGTTGAAAGACTTGAAACAAAAAATTGATAATATTGCACTAAGACATTTAATGTGATGGTGACCAAGTCATTGTTGGACACCTTTTCACCAATGTCTCCTAACTTATCACTTAGCTCTTTGACAAGAGAAATGAAATTTCTTATGCTTTTATTGGCTTCCATTTTAATTGACAAAAGTTGGTCTTTAAGAACAAAATCCGGTTGTTATTAGATGTTTCATACAAGCTTTTGAGAACATCCCATGTTTAGTTGGATGTTTTACAGTGCCTAAAATAAGGAATGATGTTGTCCTTAACTGAAATTCTTAGGAACACCTTTTCTTTTGTTTCTCATTTTTCCCAATTTGGAATAGCTGCAACTACGCAACTACAGTGGGTTTGGGCTGGACCCCACTCACTATGGGCCACAAATTATTTCTCTCTAAAATTGTTAATACCTTGAATTTCCAATTTGCACCAGCCTATATCCATCTAACTCTGGATCTATCATGCGCCGAGAGAGATCAAATCTCTCGAGGTGCAAACTTATTTTTTGAGTGCAAAACTTGAGAAAAGGTTTGCACCTCGAGAGATTTGATCCCCCTCGGCGCATGATAGATCCAGAGTTAGATGGATCTAGGCTGGTTCCAGTCGGAGGCATCAATGTCACCTTTTTCATATTTTTGAGATGTAAGATGGATCTAGGCTGGTTTCAGTCGTGTGCTGCCAAGGAAAATCTATCAAAGATATGATTAATTTTATCAGTAATATATAAATATATCAAATATTAATATAATCATTTTAAATATGCTAAATATTTTTGAGATTAACTTAGTCATTTTAATTTTAAATTTTCTTAGTTACCTCAGTTCGTTGAGATGATAATTATTGTTAATAACTATAATGATGAAAAATGATGAAATATTTTTTTTTAAATGCAAAGTGACAATAATAGTGTTGAAATATAGAAAATGTGACTAATAAGAACGTACTCATGTTACAATCAATCTCAAACTATTTTCTTCTACTATTCTTATTTCCTCCCTTGTTAGTTTTGTTATCTTTTCATATCGATTATATGAAAAAGAAAATTTAAATTGTAAACCATTTAAATCTTTAGCTCGATCTGTTGTAGTAAACATGATACCTTGTCTCTCTTCCTCTCCAATATTAATATCTTAAATTACTATAACACAAAAATCAATCTACATTGTTAATAACTTTTTGTGCTTACACTAAAATCAATGCATATTGTTAATCCAATCACTTTAATATTAATGTACCGTCATATATCCAATTACATCAAATTATAAATCAACATATACATTGAAATCAATGCATTTAATGCAAGCAATCAAATAAGATTAGAAAATAACTTCTACATTGAAATCAATGCACCTAATGCAATCAATGAAATAAGATTAGAAACCAACATCTACACTGAAATCAATGCATTTACTCAAAGCAATCAATGGAACAAATATATCTACCATTTAAAATCAATGCATTTAGCGCAAGCAAAGAAAATAGTATTAAAAATAATCTACGTGGAAATCAATGCATCTAGTGCAAGCAATCAAATATAATTATAAATCGACGTCTAAATTGAAATCAAGACATCCAGTGCAAGCAATCAAATAGTATTAGGAATCATCACCTACACAGAAATCAATGCATCTAGTGCAAGTAATCATATATCATTAGAAATAAATATCTACACTAAAATCGATGCATCTAGTGAAAATAATCAAATAGGATTATAAATCACCATCTCCACTTAAATCAATCCATATAGTGCAAGAAATATTCTTCCCTCTTTCCACCTTCATCGCCCATCTTTACTCATCACACCCATCGCCTTTTTTCTCCATGAACCCCTAAACACACACGCTCTCGCACTCACTTATATATCTTCTCTTTGTCGATCACCCTCTCTCCCCATCTCTCTCTTCTTCCCTCTCTTCCCCTTCTCTCCCTCTCTCGCTAGCTCCTCTCTTTCTCCTTTCTCTCTTTCTCTCTCTCTCTCCCTTTCTTCTTATCACTCACTCTCTCTCTCTCCAGGAACTAGCACTCTACTGCCTTTGAAGACAAAATTACGTTACTGGAAAGAATGCAAATAGGATTAGAAATGTATCTACATTGAGAATAAATGCATTTGAGTGCAAACTTAATCAATGGATTAAAATCATCCCATGTGGGAAGAATTAAGTCATCTAGTGCAAGTAATCAAATATAATTATAAATCGACATCTAAATTGAAATCAACACACTCAGTGCAAGCAATCAAATTGTATTAGAAATCACCACCTACACTGAAATCTATGCATCTAGTGTAAGTAATCAAATATCATTAGAAATAAACATCTACACTAAAATCGATGCATCTAGTGCAAATAATCAAATAGGATTAGAAATCACCATCTCCACTTATATCAATCCATCTAGTGCGGGAAATATTCCTCCCTCTCTCCACCCTCCATCCATATCTATATCCCCCTCCATCTATTCTTTTTTGTCTCTCTATCTCACCCCCCTAAACACACGCACTCTCGTACTCCATATATATCAATCTCTTTTTCAATCACCCCCTCTCCCCATCTCTCTCTTCTCCCCTCTCTTCACCTTCCATCTATATCTCAATCTTCCCCTTCTCTCCCTCTCCCCCATTAATATCTCTCTTTCCTCATTTTGTCCTCTCTCCCTCTCTCTCTCTCTAGAAACCAACATCTACACTGAAATCAATGCATTTACTCAAATAAGTCAAATAGGATTAGAAATCGCTATCTACACTGAAATCAATGCATTTAGTGCAAACAATCAAATAGGATTAGAAATCATCTACATTGAAACCAATTCATCTAGTGCAAGTAATCAAATATAATTATAAATCGACATCTAATTGAAATCAAAAAATTTAGTGCAAGCAATCAAATTGTATTAGAAATCACCACCTACACTGAAATCAATGCATCTAGATGATAATCAAATATAATTAGAAATAAATATCTACACTAAAATCGATGCATATAGTGCAAATAATCAAATAGGATTATAAATCACCATCTCCATTTATATCAATCCATCTAGTGTGAGAAATATTCTTCCCTCTCTCCACCCTCCATCCATATCTATATCCCCATTCATCTCTTCTTTTCTGTCTCTCTATCTCACCCCCCTAAACACACACTCTCTCGCAATCCATATATATCAATCTCTTTGTCAATCCCCTCCTCTCCCCATCTCTCTCTTCTTCCCTCTCTTCACCTTCCATCTATATCTCTATCTTCCCCCTCTCTCTCTCTCTCTCCATCTTCCTTATCACTCATTCACTCTCTCTCTCTCCACCTTTCTCTCTCTATTTCTTTTTTCTTACCTCTCTCCTCCCCCCCTCCAAGTCCATCTCTCTTTCCCTCCCTCTCTCCGCTCTCTCACATCCTCTATTCTCCTTCCTCTCTTTCCCTTTCTCTCCCATCTCTCTCTCCCTCTCTCTCTCTCTTCACCCACCAACTATGTTACTATATCCCTCCCTCTCTCCTTATATCTCATTCTCCCCCCTTATCTCCATCTCTCCTTATTTGTCTCTTTATCTCAGCCCCAAACATACACGCTCTCTCTGTGTCTCTCCCTTGTCACTCCTTCTCTCTCTCCACTTCTCACTCTCTATATTTCTTATTTCCTACATCTCTCCGCCTCTAACTCCATCTCTCTTATCGATCCCTCTTTCCTCCTCTCTCTCTCTCCTCCTCTCTCTCGTCCTTCCTCTCTCTTTCTCGCCCCCCCCTAAATCCCTCTCTCTTCCCTGATATCTCTCTCTCTCTCTCTTTCTCCAATACTCTCTCTTCCCCCATCACTCTCCTTCTCTCTCTCATCCTTCCTCTCTTCCCCTTTCTCTCCCACCTCTCTCTCTCTCTTTTCCCTCCAATCCTCTATCTTCCCCCATATCTCTCTCTCTCTCTCTAATCCTCTCTCTTCCCCCATCCCTTTCTTTCTCTCTCTCTTTCCACCCCTCTCTCTCCAACTACATTATTATATCCCTCCCTCTCTCCTTCTCACTTCTTCTCTTCCCCCTTCTTTCCATACATCTTACTTTGTCTCTTTATCTCACCCTTAAACATACACACTCTCTCTCCATCTCTCCCTTATCACTCTCTCTCTCTTTTTCTTCTTAGTTATGTAAACTAATGAACATAAACATTCGTAAATATAAAGCAAATTATGGAGTAAATATGAAAAAAGGTTTTATTTACTTACCATACCTCTAGTTTATTTATATTTTTATTTATTTACCATACCCTTTTTCTTTACTATGGTATTTGGCCCATAGACTTGTTATATAATTAGATTTTTATTTATAATCCTATTTGATATATTGTTATTTATTTACCTTACCTCTTTATGCCTCTTTTATATTTATTTATTTACCATACCTCTTTATATCTATTTTATATCTATTTATTTATTTATCATACTTGTTTATACCTCTTTTATATTTATTTATTTACCCATGGTATTTCTCCCATGGTATCAATATTAATTTGTCCCATGGTATTCGTCCCATAGGCTTCATCTAAATAAAACCTCTTTTTAAAGTTGTTTTAAATATAAAAAGGTTTATGGAATAAATATAAATTTTTTTATTATTTATTTACCATACATCTAGTTTATATATATTTTTATTTATTTACCATAGCTCTAGAGTAAGTATAAATTCATTTTAAAAATATTTAATTAAAAGAAATATTAAAAGATTTTGGATTTTGATTGTTTGTGTTGAATTAACTCTTTTCCTTGATTTAGGAAATGATATTGACTTTAATAAAGAGTAAAAATGTTAAAAATTTTACTTAATTTGGAAATTCAATGTGGTAATTTTTTTTGTTAAAGGTAAATTTATGACCCATTCAAATTCACATATATAATTTACTATCTATTCAAATTATATAAATAATACATGATTTTATTAGAAATTGATATATGTTCTAGCACAAAGCGATTTTTATTTTTTATTTTATTTTTTTTAATTTTAAACTTAAGCTGACATTTTGTATGAGGACGTGACCCACCTGACATCGGGGTCATATTGGGCTGTAGATGCGCCTATCGGCAATTATATAAATAATACATAATTTTATTAGAAATTGATATATGTTCTAGCACAATGCAATTTTTATTTTTTATTTTTTATTTTTTAATTTTAAACTTAAGCCAACATTTTGTATGAAGACGTGACCCACCTGACATCAGAGTCATATTAGGCTGTAGATGCGCCTCTCGGCGCAATAATTTCTTTCATCAAATTTCAGCCAAAAAAATTTGACGTTTTTCCAAAAAAATATATTCAATCTTTAAAATATATTGAAGCCATATCTAAAAAATAAATACATCATTATTGCTCATTTTTACCAAAACCATATTTTTCATTTTTTTAATCAAATACACATTTTTATTTTAATTTATCTCATATAAATACTTCCACCAGAAGAATCCCGACAACATTTTTAACATTTTTTTAACTCTCTTCACCCAAAAAAAATACTAATAGAAATACTTTTTGCCCAATAAACAAAACAAAATATTTTCCCAGATTAACTCCTTATGTCTCCTTTAATCCATGTGCAATCTATTCTTCATAAGACAAACAAAATTAAGTTTTACTCCTTTAACCTTGAACGTTTGGCTTGGCTTCCTTTAAAAATCAAATCATACCGTTGAACTCAGGCAACACCGTGGCAAGCAAGAATAGTGGTGAATAAATATTCACTTTCACATGATGCAGGTCCTCCACTGAAAAGGATTACACGCTGCAGTTGCTCGTTTGGTTTAAAAACAATGATGCAACCGGTTCACTGGTCAGAGGCTTTCACACCCCAATTTATTTTTTGCTTGCACTGACTGGAACTGCCTCAGGTCTGGGACTCTTCAACAGATCTCATCTCCAAATAATGCAAAAACTTGCCTCTTTGTGGTCAACCTAGTGCGCATTTGCGCTTCTTTCAACTCAATAAACCACTGTAAATTCACGCACACTTTTTTAACCCAGAATCTCTCGATCTGGCTTCTTAGATTACCTCTTAGTGGATGTAACATCAAATTATTTCTAAAGACACAACTCATGACAGATAGAATCAAACACTAACTACGAGAACCAAACTCGTCAACTCTATCTCCACTCACCATTTCAGAATTCTTCCAACATGCCCTCTTAATGGAGAAATGGATTTTCAACAATGCCTAGTTGTTGTCTACATATTTCAAAGTTCATCTTTCCAAGAGGCTTGGTAAAGATGTCAACTGCATTCTCACTTATATTACAATAGACTAAATTAATCTCATTTGATTATATCTTTTCTCTTACAAAATGATGTTGGACTTCAATATGTTTTGTTTTCGTATGACAAAATGGATTATTTTCCAACTTGATGGAACTCTGGTTGTCATATTTGATGTTTGTTAGTCTTTTTTGTTTTTCTCCAACATCTTCAAGAAGCCTCCTTAACCAAATAGCTTCACAAGTTGCATTGGTCAAGGATTTGTATTCAACGTTTGTGGATTACAAAGAAACAATTGGTTGTTTCTTGCTACTCCGGGATACAATCCCTGATCCTAAATTGAATGCATACCTATCTTCTGTCATCAAGATTTCCAGCACAATCTAAATTAGAAAAACCTGCCAACTCAACATTAGATTCATCAGTATACAAAATACCAAAATAAAGTGTTCCCTTAAGATATCGAAGAACTTTCTTTGCTGCTTTCTAATGGCTTTCACAAGGCTTATCCGTAAACTAAGGATGCCGACACAATATGCTATATCTACCCTGGTAGTGGTGAGGTAGTTCAAATTTCCCACCAATTGACGATACAAAGTTTCATTTACTTCTTCATATTTGCTTTGTGTGATGATTGTCTTACCAGATTCCCTCCAAATTTCAAGACCCAAACAGTAATGCGATTCACCAAGATCCTTCATTTCAAATACCTATGACAACTAAATTTTAATTTCTTCAATAAACCTGAATGCACACCCTGTTATGATAATATCATCAACATATTTAGATATCAATGCAATATTTCCATTTTCATCTTTCTTGATGTACAAGTTAGGATCACTTTTGCTTCTCACAAAACCTTTTTCATAAAAGAATGAATCAATTTTCACATACCAAGATCTTGGTGTTTGCCTTAAACCATAAAAAGTTCTATTTAACCCGCAAACAAGATGCTCCTATCCCTACTTTACTAACCCTTCAGGCTGAACCAATTAAACTTCTTTTAACTCACCATTCAAAAAAGAATATTTGATATCTAATTGATGCTTTTTCCAAATTTTGTTTGTAGCTAACTCAATCATGATTCTAATTGTATTAAGTTTAGCTATAGGTGGAAAAGTATCTTCATGATCAATGCCTACTTTTTGTGAATAACCTTTTGCAACCAATCTAGCTTTATACTGATCAATATTTCCATCAACATTAAACTTTGTTTTGAACAACCATTTACATTATCTAAAATTTTTATTTTAGGAAATTATGTTAATTCCCATGTGTCATTCTTCATTATGGAGCTATATTTTTCATTCATTACATCTCTCCATTATTTATATTCTTTAGCTTCTTCATAACTTGAGGGTTCTACAACATTCATTACATGAGACATCAATGCATAATTTTTATACCTTATAGGTGGTTGAATTTGATGCGATGTTCTCCTTAGAGTTTTACTGTTTTCATCCTTTTTTCTACTTTGTGGAGTCTCTTATTCTCTTCTTGGAGTGTCATGACTACTAGATGCTTCCTGCTCTTGAACCTGTACCTGTTCTTGTACCTATTGTTGTATCTATTCTTATTCTCAATCAACAATTGCTTCTATTTTGACATAATCATCAGTATCATTCCATACACATGTATTATTCATTTTATCACTTTCATTTGCATTTTTAGGAAACACCACTCCCCTACTTGCAAGAAATCTATGTGAACTATGATCAAACAACTTGCATGCCTTTTGATCATCACAATAACCAATGAATGCACACTTAATTGATTCAGCATCAATTTTTCTTCTTTCATATTTTGGAATATGAGCAAATTCTTTGCATCCAAAAACTCTTAAATGGTCCACTTCTGGTTTATATCCATAAAATGCTTCAAAAGGTGTTTCCAGATCTAAACTTTGGTTGGACTCATATTTTTCAAATAAATAGCAGTGTTAATGGCTTCAGCCCAAAAACCTAGAAATATTTTAACCTTGAAGCATGCTTCGTGCACATTCCACTAGTATTATATTTTTCTCTTAGTAAATCCATTTTGCAGCGCTGTATGAGGCACTGTAAATTTTTGTAGAATCCCACAAATTTTACAATATTAATTAAATGCTCTTTATTTGTATTCTCCCCCCTGATGAGATCTGAGAATTTTGATGTATTTTCCAATTTATTTTCCACCATGTTTTTGAATTCCTTAAAGTACTAAAAACATCACTTTTCTTTCTTATGAAATAGACCCAAGTATTGTAGAAAATTTGCCCAAAGGGATTCAAACTGATCTTGTAATGTAATAAAACAAGACA
This sequence comes from Pinus albicaulis, assembly GCA_034641835.2. Lineage (NCBI taxonomy): Eukaryota > Viridiplantae > Streptophyta > Pinopsida > Pinales > Pinaceae > Pinus > Pinus albicaulis. Next base: position 4,099,676 of record CM076572.1, read on the forward strand.
CTGATTCCTTCTACAATTTGTGGAAACAAAACAAGATCACAAAATCACATAACAAGTAAGAGAAATAATGAATCAATCACACAACAAAATATTTATCTGGGAAAAAAACTGCTCAAAACCCCGCTATCTGTATATTGCATAAAGTCAAGAACATGAAACAATACAATGATATTCCTCGCACTGAGAAAATTCTGCACTATCTCTGGTTGTCTCACTACCGACCTGTGCACAAGCTTCTCTTGCACACCTTTCTCTCACAAGGTCCACACACAAACTTGTGCTTCTGATTTCTTGGTCTCACCAACTCGTGCTCACCAAAAAAATGATTAAACTTGTGCCTCCATTCCTCCTTTTAAAGACATTTTTCTCTAATTAAGAAATGAATTATTTTAGGCCTTCTTCTAACTACATGCACTATATGTACAATTTTCTAATTATACAACTAATAGTCTTCTTCCCTTTAACCCCTTCTCCAACTGGGTCTTTCTTATAAATGACATGCAACAACTATTTATAATGAATTATCAGTTAACTGAATGATCACTACGTGTAAATTAAACATATTTAAGTCACTCGACCTCCCATTAGCTCTTCTCTTAATTAGAAATATTTAAATTGATTTTAACTCAATTTCTTGAGTTAGCTAATTACAACTCACAAATCACTGTAACTGGACCCCCTAAAATAGGAAAATCATCTACATACCTCCTCTTTGAACTCTAACTTGAATTTCCTAAGATACCTAAGTCTTCCTGACTCAGTTAACTAATGATAACTAAGTCTTCCTAACTCAGTTAACTAATACAAGTTGTCATGATATGAAATTACAATTTCTCTTCCTATTTAATTAAGGGAAAATTAAATTATAAACCTCATATAGTGCCATTTATGGGTGCCATTTTATAGTTTCCGTTTCTGGTTGTCATTTTCAATGTTTCTTTTTTCCAATTTCAACACTCCCTCTCAACAATGACGTATTTCAATATATCTTGATCCGGTACCTTTGGAATGTTCTGCATGCAACACTTCTCTAGTGTTGTTTGCTCCTGCAACTCCTGAAATTGAATAGCCTAAAAAAAACTGAATTAGTATAATGCATCTATCATCAGAGTCTTTGACTCCCGCTAGCTACTATACTGTCTACGGGAAACTCTACATTGCTATTGACTCTGCATCTGTGCTCTCTGCACTGTTGGCAACTTTGATCTGTGCTCCAATATCTGACATCCATCACTCTTACAAATGACTGCATCAATCCCATTGATCCTTCCTACTATTGTGTAATGTGGGCTCCTCATAGCTAGGTTTGATCCATGAGACAAGCAGTCTTAATGGATCTTGCCCAAATTTCTTCTCTTGGGATTATTTCTGCACATTGCCCCACCTCTCACTTGGAGGTATCGCTGCATGTGCTCCCTATGTCCATCTAACTCGAAATTTCCCACTTTTGGAGGTCTATGCTTGAGTGAATGCCTCCACTCGGTCTACACTCTACTTCTCCAATTGTGGCTACTCCACAAATTTCTCAGAGTTCTTCTGAGGTTGTAATTTGAGAGGTAATTTGTGCTCCCTCTCAACCACCAATTCACTAACCTCTGCTTTTCTCCTCAAATCTTTACATGCATATTGTATCTCAAGTGCATATAGGTTCCTGACTCAAGCACACTGAAATTGTCCCGCTGTCACAAGTTTTTTTGAAAAAAGAGTTGATTTTAAATCAATGATATCTCCCTCATCCGAACTCTGATTCAACATATTTGTTTTTGAATATGGGTTTTTTTTTGCAGGGAATCCAACTATGCTATTTGTTTTTGAAAATTTTGTACCAAAATTTTCAGATATTCTCTGCAAACTCACTGCCCAAAAAATTCTTGCTATGATACCATGTAGAAATTCTACCCAAAGGAATTCAAATTGATCTTGTAATGCAATAAAACAAGATACTGAATCCTTCTACAATTTGTGGAAACAAAACGATCGCGCAATCACATAACAAGTAAGAGAAATAATGAATCAATCGCACAACAAAAGATTTATCTGTGGAAAACAACTGCTCAAAACCCCACTATCTGTATATTGTATAAAGTCAAGAACATGAAAAAATACAATGCTATTCTTCACACTGAGAAAATTTTTCACTATCTCTGATTGTCTCACTACTGACCTATGAACAAGCTTCTTTTGCACACCTTTCTCTCACAAGGTCCACACACAAACTTGTGTTTTTGATTGCTTGGTCTCACCAACTCGTGCTCACCAAAACAATGATTAAAATTGTGCCTTCATTCCTCCTTTTAAAGGCAATTTTATCTAATTAAGGAATGATTTATTTTAGGCATTCTTCTAACTATATGCACTATATGTACAATTCTCTAATTATACTACTGATAGTATTCTTCTCTTTAACCCTTGCTTCAACAGGGCCTTCCTTAGAGACACTCAAAGACCATTTATAATGAATTATCCGTTAACTAATTGATCACTACTTGTGAATTAAATCATATTTAATTCACTGGACCTCTCACTACCTCATCTCTCAGTTAGAACTATTTAAACTAGTTTTAACTCAATTTCTTGAGTTAACTAATTACAACTCACAAACAGCTATAATTGGACTCCCTAAAATAGGAAAATCCTCTACATGCCTCCTCTTTCCCCTCTAACTCGAATTTCCTAAAATATCTAAGTCTTCCTAACTCAATTAACTAATACAAGTTGTCATGAGATGAAATTACAATTTCTCTTCCAATTTAATTAAGGGAAAATTAAATTAGAAGCCTCATATGGTGCCATTTTTAGGTTCCATTTTCTGGTTTCCATTTATGGTTTTCATTTTAAATGTTTCTTGTTGCCAATTTCAACAAGTATATCTAGATATATCATCAACAAAAACAAGAAAGTACATTGATCCTCCAATAGTTTGCATAGGTCCACATACATCAGTATGAATTAATTCAAATATTTCTCTGTCTTTTTTATTCATGTACACGAAATTTATGTCTATGTTGCTTGCCAAGTAGACATGTTTCAGGGTGAAAATGTAAAGTTGAGTTACACTTTTTACCCTTTTTTAAGAAAAAAACATCATTTTTAGAAGTTCTTTAACTTTCTGCAAGCCAAATTTTTTTTTTTCGTTTAAAATTTCATTTTACCATAAAAATAAATATTGTCAGAAAGTTTATTCACTTTCTATTACTTTTTTGGGAGCTTTTTTATTTACATTTGATATGTCTACTTAACAATTCTTTGAGTGTGTGTTCTTTAACAATCAAGGGATTCATAAAAATGCATGTTGAGTAGCACTGGTGTATGCTTTGATAACTTGATGTTTTTGAGAAAAATAATGTGTTGCAACAATATAGACAGATTTTACTTCGGTATCATTATATTTACGAAGACAACTAATGCATATCATAATTACTAGAATTTTTTGAACTAAACCAATATGAAAGAACTACAGATTTTGAATATGTTTTGGTCGACGTCAAGTTTCTCAACATATTAGTTATAAATTAAAAATCTAAAAACCACCCATTACAGATGACAGACCAACGTAATGCACTATAAATTTTTCAATTTTTTTTACAATGTATTTTGGGAGATTCATAATTTTGATTTTACTCAATCATAATGACTTTCAAAAAAAAATTGCACCCATTTTACTAGAAAGTTAATTAAAATTAGTAAATATCTATAGAATTCCATAAAAGTTATATATGCTAAAAGTAGATTGAATTCTGCAAATCCTGGTCTTGGTTCGGAAAGTTAATTTATAAAATTTGATGTAGTTTAACCATTCCAAATTTGAAGAAATGTGTTTAGAGCCGAGTTACAGCGTAGTTGCAGACGTTTGAGTAAGACCGAATTTTTGTAGTAGTACGACCGAAATTTTATCGACGCCCTGTCCTGTTAATTTTAACGACAAATAAATTTTGGCCAAACTTTTATTAAAAGTTTGGTCAAAATTTTGATTACACATTTCTTCGAACCAATAAAATTTGATAAAGCCCAAAAAAAAACAAATTTCAGTTGAAAATAAAAACATTATTTTCACACATTATTCAATATTAACTAAAATTTATATATTTTAATTAAATTTCTAATAATAAAATCAATTATTAATTACAATTATATTATTATTACCGTGAAAAATAATTTTATTATAATATTATATTATAAAACTATAATATTTTACCCTTTTAATTATATTAGATATAATTTTAATATATTATTATATTATTTATAATATATTTATTATATAATATATTAATAAATCTATTTACAATTTACTATATAGTAAATTTATGTGGTTATTATTTTAATCAAGTTTTTATTTTTAATTAATGTTTTTTTAATTGAGTCTACATATTTTTAGTGTTTTTTTTTAACTTTCCTTAAATATAAACAATTTTTTAAATCCAAACTTCCAAACTAAAAATTATTAATATATTTCTAGTAGAAGATTTTTATATATTTCTAATATAAATTTTATTTATTTATTTATGAATGATTAGATTCACATAGAAGAATGTAGTGCCTTATCCCTTTTTATCAATATTTATTTTTGTTACAACAATTTTTTTTTAATTTTATTTTATAGTTTGAGAATAACCCAAAATAAAATCAATTTATATAAATTAAATATAAATAAAATATTTTATTCTTATTATTTTTAATTTTATTTTATAGTTTGAGAATAACCCAAAATAAAATCAATTTATATAAATTAAATATAAATAAAATATTTTATTCTTATTATTGAGCCTACTAAATTATATGTAACAACTAATATAGTATAATTAAAGTAACATTTGATCTATAGTGTGAGTAACCTAAGTATTTAGTATATATATATATGGTTTATGTTCTCTAAGAAAACATAATAGTTAGAACATGATAATTATATTTTATTATTGGTAAAAACTAATATGTGCATGTATATGTATTTAGTTCGTAAAAAATAAATGTGATATAAATGATATTTTATAATGTAATATAAGGAATTAGAAATTTTATCAAATGGGATTTTTAAAAAGTTTTCTGAATTATTTTTTCGATCTAATTTGTTTAAAATCTAGCAGAATTTATTGAAATCACATGTTTGATGGGTAAACTCTACACAATTGAAGTTTCTTAGGGGTTTTTCAAGGTGTTGAATCCATATATGTAGTCAAAAACTCATTTTAAATAACACAAATCAAGATTTCACCTCCACTAGAAACTCCAAAAATTCACATTAAAGACAACCCCCATTTTAAACAATAAAAATTCACAATCTTACTAAAAATTATGTTGTGATATGTTAGAAAAAATAAACCATTTCACCTATTAACTCGCACAAACACAATAGTAAATGTGGTTGATATACGCAAAAGACATTATTTTCCATCTATTATAATTAGTAATTGCACCTAAAAAGTGCAAAGATACACCGAAGAAATATGCGAACTAAAAAAGATGCTATCAAGTGCCAACTAACAAGAAACCAAAATATGAACTAATGTTCCCATTAATATGTTGAAATACTACCTTCTCTTACATAAATATATAAAGCTTTCAAACTTGGATGCAAAATAAAATGAAAGTGAAAACTCAATTATCATAAACTACATCACAAAAAAATGGCAAATGAAAACTCAAATATCATAATCATTCATGAAAGAAAAAGTGTTTTGCACCAACAATATCATCTTTCGTAAAATCTCCCATCCACTTTGTTTTGTAAAGTAGTTTAATTTTTTCAAAAAACAATGGTCCAAAACCCAAATTAACATAAAACTTCATGCATAAGCCCTAATGCTTTGAGCTTTCAAATATCTAAAAAGACAAGATACAACCAATGTATTTTATTGGGACCTAAACTAACCAAATATTTTATGTGTCTCAGATAAGAGTAAAAAAGGGCCCATTTATGACTTACCAATGCGTTAACAATGCTCAACCTTCTCGTCAAGCGTCTACCCCAATATGCAAAGCCTATCTAGACCATTATGCCTTTACTATTCCTAATTGGCTCGTGACCATCCTTCTCTTGGCTATGAAGTTTCTTTCTCACATTGTTGGCTTTAAGATGAATTCCTTATCTTCCACAATCAACTCGTTCGTTTAGCTAAGGTTGTTGGTTAAGAGATTAGCTCTAAAACCATATAAAATTAAACAACACGTCAATTCACTAACTCTAACAATTACATTGCATTGGCTTTAAAATATAAACAAATGACACCTCTAACAAAGTATTATTATGATATTTTTATTAGATAAGAATTAGAATCTAATAGATTGTGTTGGCAACCTATAAATATAGGATTCATAATTTTGACTTCACTGATGATAGTGGTGTAAATATGTACAAACTTTGCTTTCTGCAAGTTGTTTTCCAATACTTTGTAAAAAAATAAAAAATAAAAAAGAGGGTAAAAAGTCTTAAAAGAAAAATCAAAGGACTTAAAAAAAATAAGATACCCCAAAAGAAAAAATATGATTAAAACATGAAAGTGTGCAGGTCTAAATGCCACTACTTTTACTTTTTGCAGTTGATTATGGCAGAGTGTCAATAAATGCCATAGTCCTTGATGAGTTAAACACTTTAATCTTGACTCGTCATCTTTCAATTTCAAATGTTGTAGATAGAGAATAAACAATTGTCATACAGTTTAATCATGACAATTCATTAGTTAGGTAGAGAATAAAAGAATCCAACAGTTTAATCTGGATTCTTGGTTGAAATAAGTGTAGAATTAGATAGTTTACTGCTTTCAAAAAGAATAAAATGTTGTAAGGTTGCTAGTTCAAATGCACCTGATTAAAATAGAAGGAAACATGTTAGAAGATATGATTGGGTAGGTAGAAGAAGGTGGGAGACATCAATGTAAATATATTTCACTGGGCTACAAATAACTAATTTCCCCTCCCCATTGCAATTTGATATTCTAAACTATCATTCAGAGAGGCTCAAAGCATTTCCTTGACTTCTGTTGGGTCGGACCCAAGGCTCAATGACTGATTAGTTGAAAATGTTAAGTTTCTATATTAATCCCTGAAATTTTCATCATTTACCCCTTCATGCACTCATCACCATTTAACTTCATAAGTGAGAACTCTTTTCTTACTTAAATGTTACATAAAGGCCCATTTGATTAACTTCATCCATTTTACAAAACATAAAACCCTAAAAAAAAATGATATACTAAGTAAAAGTGAATGAGTTATGAAAATGAAGCTTTACTCTAATTTTCACTTTCCTTAATTTTATTTATGAATTTTTGAGTATTCATTGTCCCTTTTCATATTAACACTTAACCTATTTCTTAACTCCCTATCAAATATCCTAGTCCTATTAATATAAATTCTTTTTATTTAATAACCCAAAACCCCCCTTATTTTATGCTTTTGTGTCAAAGATATTAATCACATGTTGAAATAACATCCTGAAATTACCCCTTTGACACAAGACTACCCATAAAAAAATATTCCCGCTCCCCTATAGTTTTAGAACTTTAACTAAATCTAAAACTATATAATATAATTAAATTTTCAAAAAAACACATTTTTATATACTCTGTATTAAAAATAGTGCAGAAAAAGAAGTACTTACTCATGTTCCCGCATTGCCTCTACCCAAGGTTAACCTTACCCCTTTCCTCCAGTATTTATCCCCTTACCATAGATTAAACCTTGGTTAATCATTTAAACCCGGCCCATTCTATGTATAAACCCCTTTTATACATAAAACTCCATCAAATAACTATATGCCCTCACAGTCATTCCCAACCCTTCGATCATCCTTATATTCAAATCCGACGATCTACGCTCGTCGCAATCATTGGGCCTCATGCCCCACCATTCCCTATCGCATTAAGACATGACCGTCGATCTTCTCTTATCAAATCAACGGTGCGTATCAAAAAACCAGGTCCCACCTTGTTTCCCTGCAGCTGCCCGATGCATCTCAGTCGTTCGCATCGCTCAATCAAATCTGACGGTGTGGATCTCATATCACATTACAAAAGTGATCGGGAAAAGTTGGCAAAAAATTTTGCGATAAAAGTTGCTTCTCGAAACCACCATCTGCTACGTGTCTCATTTCTACTGGATCGCATTGCAAAAGTGAAAAACCGTTTACCGCCTAGGAGCAATGCGATAATCGCCGAATGATTTTCGCATTCAAAATGAAAACCGCTCCTACCACTGACTATGACCTGCAAGAAATGATACATATTATGACAAATATCTAAGGTTTTACCCTAATTTCTCATCGTTTTATTTATTGTTTACCACCTCGCCTATTATGAAAAATGCGCCTAGACCCTGTGAATGAAATCTAAACCTTTGATAGTAAATTTTTCTCCCTGAAGCGAAATTTTACCACAGTGACTGCATTTAAAAGACTTTGAAGTTTTCCACTCAGTCACAACATCCAGTTTGAAGCTGATATGGCCAAAAAATCTTGTTTTCGACTGTGAACCTTTTTAAAGCCAATTTCCTCAATTTTCACAGTTTAAAGATTAAATTCAAGGATCTGAACAACTAAAACCACTGAATTACCTTGATATTCCCTGTTTTTAATCAAACCCATTCAGAAAACCTAATTGAGCAAAAAATCCCAAAATAAGCCATCCTTAGCCTAAATTGCTCAGTTTCGTCTCTGTTAAAGTGAATAATTCCTACAAACAGTCTAATCTTGCAGTAGCTACCCAAAATGCCTAAAAAATAGAGTTAAACCTCCACAGACTGATTTCATTCTACAGGTCTTTCAAAAAACCTTCAATCACCTCCTTGCAGACCTGGATTTCATTAACAAATTGTTTGATTTTTGCAGGTTATTATCAGAATATGGATTTGGGCCAACAATTTCAATACTAGTTGACAAAATTGTTTGCTCCAAATTCTTAGATTTTAACTCAATATCTTCATTCAACAAACAGTTTGTATGAAAAGAAAGAAAAAAATAAAGTCAAAGAGAGATCATAATGATGAAGTTTTTATAATGAATGGTAAAAATGAAATCAAAATTCACAATGACAGTAAAAACATAACAGTCAAAGAGTATCAGTGGTTAAAGTGTATCGGGTAAAAGTCAGAGTGAAAGTTAAAACAAAGTTACAAAGCAATCAAAGGTAAACAGTAAAAGTAAATACAGAGGCAGTAAATGGTAAAAAGAGATGAAAATAATTTCACCAACAATGAAGTTTATCCAAAGTGAAAGTAAAACAGTTAAAAGAACAAAAAGTTTTAAAGATGAAAACACAACAAGAAGGAACATTTTTGCAGAAATTCATGTTTAAGTCATTGATTTGCAGAACATATTGTGACCAATCCAAGATGAATTTTGCAAAAATGAAGGGGGTTTATGTTCTTAAAAGGGCCATCTACAGAAACCTCTCTCACTTTTCTAATAGCCATTATGGATTGGGAAATATTAAACAATATTGGAGAGCACTTTTTACAGAAAAATCCTGTTAAGTCATCATTTTTCAGAGATGATTGTGGCCAGTAAGAAATAAAAAATTTAAAACTGAAGGAGGTTGTTGTTCCTAAGAGAACCATATACAAAAACCTATCTCACTTTTTGCACAGTCATTTCATAATGGGAGATACATGCACTTCTTTACAGGATATTTTTCAGACTCTGTAAAACTCTATTTTACACATCTTTTTGCAGAGCCTATTGTGAACAACTGGAGAGGAATTTTAGGAAAATGAAAGAATTTTATCTCACCAACATATTTATCTACAATAACCTCTTTCACTATTTACATATCTATTATGGATTGAGAAATACAAAGATATCATTAGACCCCAAGTTTGCAGAATTGTTGGAGCAGAATGCACAAAGAAAGGAAGCAGTTAGTGACTTGGATGCCTCATCATCAACTAAGAGTTGGATAAAATTAGAATTCTCCTCTTAGTCATCAAATATCCATAAAAAATAGTGCCAAATAGATGCATTAGTCTTGAGTGTCCTTTACTTAAGTTCTATTTATGTAAAACAGTTAGAGATATTTGTGAACCAATCTTGATATTTTTTCAAGATATTCTAGTTTAGAATTTGTATAAATACTTCACTCTTTGAAGTATTTTTGTGTGGAATAAATTTTTTCAAGACTACTATAGACATTTTTTCTGAATACTTTGGAGTTTGTGTGAGTCTATTTGTAAAACAGTAGACTGGAACTAAGTCAAACAGACATCATAACTCAGGATTCTTGTGTTGATAAGATAAGTCAAGTATTTTCATGTTTTCACTGTTTATCTTTCAAAGTTCCATACATAAATTTAAATGTTTTCTATCTTTAATGATTAACTAGGAAATCTAAAGCAGGATTAGTGTTAAAAGCTCCCTGTTTTTTTACTATTTATTCATTGATATGTTTTCTGTTGATAACCGGACTTAATAATTCTTAAATGCTCTTAGTCCCCGTTTGACCCCTTTCTTTCATCTTCATTTCTGTAACTTAAGGGTTCTTAATTTCCCTTTTGTTCAGATTTCACCCATTTCATCAAAAAGCCTATTTCAAAACCCTTTGAAGGTCATCTACCCTACCCTTAGTATATTTTCACTTTTGACCTTATTTCCTAGCTCTGCTTGCCAAGAAGTTGACTCCATAGCCCAATGGTCTGGTAGATCCCCTTGTGGTTTACATTGAAGTACCTTTTATTCCCACTAAACTTTTAAAACAAACCAATTGTCCAATTATACCTAGCCTAAAATCTTATAACAAAAATCAAGCTAAATCTTGAGAAGAGATCCCTCTCCAGAATTTAGGAAGGCTAGATCCTAGATTTCAAAAGAGGTTCTTGGTTACCTCTAGTAAGTTACAAAGTTTTAAATATTTCTGATAGAAAATTTACTAGAGTGATAACATACTAGCGACCATATTGGGGAACTAACCACTTTCCAGTTTTAAGTTTAATCTTAGAGGAAGATTTTTAAAACATATCTTTTCTACTTTAAGATTAAGTTTAAAGGTTGTGGGTAATATAATGGCGACTCCGCTGGGGAAGACTAACATTTTTCTTCAGAAATATTTTACAGGTTCAGATCTAATCTATGATGGTAGACAATGATCAGACACACAAAGGTTAAAATCATCCACCTGGCGACTCCAAATCAATTTCACAATCAAGACTCCACTAGAGGAATGAACCTGGAAGAACAATATGGAAAGATCAGGGTTTCAACTTGGGTCTTAATCCAAGACATTATGTTCTTTCTCGTTAAGAAAGTTTTTCAATATATATTGTATTTTATATAAGGATCTAACTTGGTTTTACAGATACCGTGGCCTTTCATTATGGCTGATTTTCAAGATGATCCAAGAATAAAACGAAGATATGCTCCCATGAGCAGAGATCACATACCTGTATTTCCATACAAGCTACCAAAGGTAAATTGGGGTAACAATCTGCCCATGTTTTGAGATGAGAATATTGATGATCCTTTACTACATCTCATTAAATTTCATATACACTCATCAAGATTGAAGGGTGATTGGCATGAGGATTGCCTCGTGAAAATATTCATGGCAACCTTAGAAGGAAAAGCAAGGGAATGGTACGAAGCTCTCAAACCCGCAAGCTTGTTTTCTCTAAAAAAATTTCATAAGGTATTTTATGAGCATTACAAAGAAGATTTTCCATCTTTATCATTAGCTGAAAATTGTTGTGATCAAGCTGAAGATCTTATACATTACCTTAAAAATATTGATGAAGATTTTGAAAATTGGCATCCTGAAGATTTATTAGAAGAAGTCCAAAACTTTCATTCTCAAGTTAAATGTCATAATAATCAAGAGGAGTTAAACAAATATGAAAAAAATCAGGAGATAAATCAAGATCCAAAAAACCCCTCTGTATTAACAAATGATGTTTCATTTAATGTTTTGAATGGAGTTAAAGACAATAATCAACCTCATGATAAATTTTTAGATAAGAGAAAAAACAATTGTCATTTCAATCTAAGAATTCAGAGATTCCCACCTCCCCTCACCAAAGAAGAAATAAATTTGCTTCTAAACATGCAACCATCCTCAAAATATTTACATAATGAAGAAATTGTTTCTACTTCTTCTAATGTTGATGAATGTACAAAAGTTTTTATCCATGAAGGGACAGAAGAACAAGTTGATGCTCATATTATTCTACTTTCCCAAAAAGGTCCATTGCTTGATAACACTCCTATTGAGCAAAATAATGACTTTCAAAAAGAATGCAACCAATCTAATCAAGACATATTGGGATTGTTGGAAGAGAAATATGCTGATCCAATGTTTATAATTGATGACATTCCTTATTCTGAAGATTTGCCTAAATATGATCAGTATGATGATAATTATGTTCTCCCAATTCAAGATAATTTCACAAAACAATCACTAGCTATTTTGAGGGATGAGATCTTACAATTTCAGCTTGATGAGGATTTTTTAAGAGCTATCTTTCTTATTTTGAAATTAAGAAAATATTCTCCTCAACTTAAAAAATGTGTTCTTGAGATAATTTCTGAAAATTATGAAAATGAAATTAAACTTTTGCATTCTCAAATTCAGTCCTATAATTTCCGAGATCCTAAAGAATTCTTGGAAAATCTTCCTTCTCCTAAGCAAGAGGAAATTGTACTATCTTTTGACTTGCATATTGAGGATGATTATTCTTTCAAACACAAGACTGAAGAAATAGTTTCAGGGATTAATATTCAGAATACAACTGAGCAACTAGTCATTGAAGGCCTAGAAGCACAAATCATACATTATGCTTTTAATGATCCTATAGCAAATTATATGGAGAATATTTTTAGCTCAAATATGCAAACATGTTTCATCTATAAGGATCAAATACATCAAAACTGGCCTTTACACATCATATTTTTTATTATGAATACACATGATCAAGTTATAATTCCGAGTTTGATCACAAGTAGTCAAATTATTCATTCATTTCTACAGCTACGTGACTGGCTTCATTGGCATTTTTGTATTACCTGATTCAACAAAATTAATAGTAGATTAGATTAGGTAGATGAGTGCAAATAAGATCAAAGCTCTAAGCAATTTTTTTTTTTAGTATTCAGGTTTCAACTAGTTTTGTAATAATTCATTAAGATTTAAAGCTAAGGAGAAGGTCCTAAAGATATTTAAGATCTAATCAGTTTGGTTTGAGAATTGCAGTATGTTTTTTTTAGTTTCAGATCAGATTTCAGTTTGCAGGAAAAGGACTATATTTAGTTCAAGATTTTCAGCCACAACAAATGCATGTTTGGGATTGGCCCAATGGATCGGGCTACTAGTCAACGATGTTCTTGACATCTCACAAGGAAATGTCATCCCGAAGTGAATCCGACGTTAGCAACCTATAAATATAGGATTCATAATTTTGACTTGACTGATGATAGTTGTGTAAATATGTACAAACTTTGCTTTCTGCAAGTTGTTTTCCCATATTTTGTAAAAAAATAAAAAATAAAAAATAAAAAAGAGGGTAAAAAGTCCTAAAAGAAAAATAAAAAGACTTAGAAAAAATAAGATACCCCAAAAGAAAAAATTTGAATAAAACATGAAAGTGTGCAAGTATAAATGCCACTATTTTTACTTTTTATAGTTGATTATGGCGGAGTGTCAATAAATGCCATAGTCCTTGATGAGTTAAAAACTTTAATTTGACTCGTCATCTTTCAATTTCAAATGTTGTAGATAGAGAATAAACAATTGTCATACAGTTTAATCATGACAATTCATTAGTTAGGTAGAGAATAAAAGAATCCAACAATTTATCTGGATTCTTGGTTGAAATAAGTGTAGAATTAGATAGTTTACTACTTTAAAAAAGAACAAAATGTTGTAAGGTTGCTAGTTCAAATGCACCTGATTAAAATAAAAGGAAAAATGTTAGAAGATATGATTGGGTAGGTAGAAGAAGGTGGGAGACATCAATGTAAATATTTTTCACCGGGCTACAAATAACTAATTTCCCCTCCCCATTGCAATTTGATATTCTAAACTATCATTCAGAGAGGCTCAAGGCATTTCCTTTACTTATGTTGGGACCGGACCCAAGGCTCAATGACTGATTAGTTGAAAATGTTAAGTTTCTATATTAATCCCTGAAATTTTCATCATTTACCCCTTCATGCACTCATCACCATTTAACTTCATAAGTGAGAACTCTTTTCTTACTTAAATGTTACATAAAGGCCCATTTGATTAACTTCATCCATTTTACAAAACACAAAACCCTCAAAAAAACATGATATACTAAGTAAAAGTGAATGAGTTATGAAAATGAAGCTTTACTCTAATTTTCACTTTCCTTAGTTTTATTTATGAATTTTTGAGTATTCATTGTCCCTTTTCATAATAACACTTAACCTATTTATTAACTCCCTATCAAATATCCTAGTCCTATTAATATAACTTCTTTTTATTTAATAACTCAAAACCCCCCTTATTTTATGCTTTTGTGTCAAAGATATTAATCACATGTTGAAATAACATCCCGAAATTACCCCTTTGACACAAAACTACCCATAAAAAAATATTCTCAATCCCCTATAGTTTTAGAACTTTATCTAAATCTAAAACTAAATAATATAATTAAATTTGCAAAGAAGTTCATTTTTATATAATCTGTATTAAAAATAGCACAGAAAAAGAAGTACTTACTCCCGTTCTCGCATTGCCTCTACCGAAGGTTAACCTTACCCCTTTCCTCTGGTATTTATCCCCTTACCATAGATTAAAACTTGGTTAATCATTTAAACCCACCCCATTCTATGTATAAACCCCTTTTATACATAAAACTCCATCAAATAAATATATGCCCTAGCAGTCATTCCCAACCCTTCGATCATCCTTATATTCAAATCCGACGATCTACACTCGTCGCGATCATTGGGCCTCATGCCCCACCATTCCTTATCGCATTAAGACATGACCGTCGATCTTCTCTTATCAAATCAACTGCGCATATCAAAAAATCTGGTCCCACCTTGTTTCCCTGCAGCTTCCCGATGCATCTCAGCCGTTCGCATCGCTCAACCAAATCTGACGGCGCGGATCTCATATCGCATTACAAAAGTGATCTGGTGAAGTTGGAAAAAATTTTTGCGATAAAAGTTGTTTATCAAAACCACCATCATCTATGTGTCTCATTTCTACTGGATCACATTGCAAAAGTGAAAAATAGTTTACCGCCCAGGAGCAATGCGATAACTGCCGAATGGTTTTCGCATTCAAAATGAAAACCGCTCCCGCCACTGACTATGACCTGCAATAAATGATACATATTATGAAAAATATCTATGGTTTTACCTTAATTTCTCATCGTTTTATGTATTTTTTACCCCCTCGCCTATTATGAAAAATGCGCCCAGACCCTGTGAATGAAATCTAAACCTTTGATAGTCAATTTTTCTCCCTGAAGCGAAATTTTACCATAGTGATTGCATTTAAAAGAATTTGAAGTTTTCCAATCGGTCACAACATCCAATTTGAAGCTGATATGACCAAAAAATCCTTTTTTCGACTGTGAACCTTTTTAAAGCCAATTTCCTCAATTTTCACAGTCTAAAGATTAAATTCAAGGATATGAACAACTAAAACCACTGAATTACCTTGATATTCCTTGTTTTCAATCAAACCCGCTCAGAAAACCTAATTGAGCAAAAAAGCCCAAAAGAAGCCATCCTTAGCCTAAATTGCTTAGTTTCATCTCTGTTAAAGTGAATAACTCCTGCAAACAGTCTAATCTTGGAGTAGCTACCGAAAATTCCTAAAAAACTGAGTTAAACCTCCACAGAATGATTTCATTCTAGAGGTCTTTCAAAAAACCTTCAATCACCTCCTTGCAGACCTGGATTTCATTAAAAAATTGTTTGATTTTTGCAGGTTATTATCAGAATATGGATTTGGGCCAACAGTTTCAATACTAGTTGACAAAATTGTTTGCTCCAAATTCTCAGATTTTAACTCAATATCTTCATTCAACAAACAGTTTGTATGCAAAGAAAAAACAAAATAAATTCAAAGAGAGATCAAAATGATGAAGTTTTCACAGTGAACGGTAAAAGTGAAATCAGAATTCACAATGATAGTAAAAACATAACAGTCAAAGAGTATCAGTGGTTAAAGTGTCAGGTAAAAGTCAGAGTGAAAGTTAAAACAAAGTTACAAAGCAGTCAAAGGTAAACAGTAAAAGTAAATACAGAGGTAGTAAATGGTAAAAAGAGATGAAAATACTTTAACCAACAATTAATTTTATCCAAAGTGAAAGTAAAATAGTTAAAAGAACAAAAAGGTGAAAAGATGAAAATACAACAAGAAGGAACATTTTTGCAGAAATTCATGTTTAAGTCATTGATTTGCAGAACATATTGTGACCAATCAAAGGTGAATTTTGAAAAACTAAAGGGGGTTTATGTTCTTAAGAGGGCCATCTACAAAAACCTCTCTCACGTTTCTAACAACCATTATGGATTGGGAAATATTAAACAATATTGGAGAGCACTTTTTGCAGAAAAATCCTGTTATGTCATCATTTTTCAGAGACGATTGTGGCCAATAAAAAATACATCATTCAAAAATGAAGGAGGTTTTTGTTCCTAAGAGACCCATATACAAAAACCTATCTCACATTTTTCACAGTCATTTCATAATGAGAGATACATTCATTTCTTTATAGGCTATTTTTCAGACTCTGTAAAACTCTGTTTTACACATCTTTTTGTAGAGCCTATTATGAACAGCTGGAGAGGAATTTTAGGAAAATTAAAGAGGTTTATCTCACCAAAATATTTATATACAATAACCTCTTTCAATGTTTACATATCTTTTATGGATTGAGAAATACAAATATATCATTGGACCCCAAGTTTGCAGAATTGTTGGAGTAGAATGCACAAAGAAAGGAAGCAGTTAGTGACTTAGATGCCTCATCATCAACTAAGAGTTCGATAAAATTAGAATTATCCTCTTAGTCATCAACTATCCATACAAAATAGTGCCAAATAGATGCATTAGTCTTGAGTGTCCTTTACTTAAGTTCTATTTATGTAAAACAGTTAGAGATATTTGTGAACCAATCTTGATATTTTTTCAAGATATTCTAGTTTAGAATTTGTATAAATACTTCACTCTTTGAAGTATTTTTGTGTGAAATAAATTTTTCAAGATTACTATAGACATTTTTTCTGAATACTTTGGAGTTTGTGTGAGTCGATTTGTAAAGTAGCAGACTGGAACTAAGTCAAACAAACATCATAACTCAGGATTCTTGTGCTGATCAGATAAGTCAAGTATTTTCCTGTTTTCACTGTTTATCTTTCAAAGTTCCATACATACATTTAATTTTTTTTTCTCTTTAATGATTAACTAGGAAAGTTTAAGCAGGTTAAGTGTTAAAAGCTCCCTATTTTTTACTAGTTATTCATTGATATGTTTTCTGTTGATAACCGGACTTAAGAATTCTTAAATGCTCTTGGTCCCTATTTGACCCCTTTCTTTCATCTTCATTTCTGTAACTTAAGGATTCTTAATTTCCCTTTTGTTCAAATTTCACCCATTTCATCAAAAAGCCTATTTCAAAACTCTTTGAAGGTCATCTACCCTGCCCTTAGTATATTTTCTCTTTTAACCTTATTTCCTAGCTCTGCTTGCCAAGAAGTTGGCTCCATAGCCCAATGGTCTGGTAGATCCCCCTGTGGTTTACATTGAAGTACCTTTTATTCCCACCAAACTTTTAAAACAAACCAATTGTCCAATTATACCTAGCCTAAAATCTTATAACAAAAATCAAGCTAAATCTTGAGAAGAGATCCCTCTCCGGAATTTAGGAAGGCTAGATCCTAGATTTCAAAAGAGGTTCTTGGCTACCTCTAGTAAGTTACAAAGTTTTAAATATTTCTGATAGAAAATTTACTAGAGTGATAACATACTGGCGACCATATTGGGGAACTAACCACTCTCCAGTTTTAAGTTTAATCTTAGAGGAATATTTTTAAAACATGTCTTTTCTACTTTAAGATTAAGTTTAAAGGTTGTGGGTAATATAATGGCGACTCCGCTGGGGAAGACTAACATTTTTCTTCAGAAATATTTTACAGGTTCAGATCTGATCTATGATGGTAGACAATGATCAGACACACAAAGATTAAAATCATCCACTTGGCAACTCCAAATCAATTTCACAATCAAGACTCCACTAGAGGAATGAACCTGGAAGAACAATATGGAAAGATCATGGTTTCAACTTGGATATTAATCCAAGACATTATGTTCTTTCTCGTTAAGAAAGTTTTTCAATATATATTGTATTTTATATAAGGATCTAACTTGGTTTTACAGATACCATGGCCTTTCATTATGGCTGATTTTCAAGATGATCCAAGAATAAAACGAAGATATGCTCCCATGAGCAGAGATCACATACCTGTATTTCCATACAAGCTACCAAAGGTAAATTGGGGTAACAATCTGCCCATGTTTTGAGATGAGAATATTGATGATCCTTTACTACATATCATTAAATTTCATATACACTCATCAAGATTGAAGGGTGATTGGCATGAGGATTGCCTCGTGAAAATATTCATGGCAACCTTAGAAGGAAAAGCAAGGGAATGGTATGAAGCTCTCAAACCCGCAAGTTTGTTTTCTCTAAAAGATTTTCATAAGGTATTTTATGAGCATTACAAAGAAGATTTTCCGTCTTTATCATTAGCTGAAAATTGTTGTGATCAAGCTGAAGATCTTATACATTACCTTAAAAATATTGATGAAGATTTTGAAAATTGGCATCCTGAAGATTTATTAGAAGAAGTCCAGAACTTTCATTCTCAAGTTAAATGTCATAATAATCAAGAGGAGTTAAACAAAGATGAAATAGATCAGGAGATGAATCAAGATCCACAAAACCCCTCTGTATTAACAAATGATGTTTCATTTAATGTTTTGAATGGAGTTAAAGAAAATATTCAACCTCATTATCAATTTTTAGATAAGAGAAAAAACAATTGTACTTTCAACCTAAGAATTCAGAGATTCCCACCCCCCCTCACCGAAGAAGAAATCAATTTGCTTCTAAACATGCAACCATCCTCAAAATATTTACATAACGAAGAAATTGTTTCTACTTCTTCTAATGTTGATGAATGTACTAAAGTTTTTATCCATGAAGAGACAGAAGAACAAGTTGATGCTCATGTTATTCTACCTTTTTGAGCTCATGTTATTCTACCTTCCCAAAAAGGCCCATTGCTTGATAGCACTCCTATTGAGAAAAATAATGACTTTCAAATAAAATGCAACCAATCTAATTAAGATATATTAGGATTTTTGGAAGAGAAATCTGCTAATCCAATGTTTATAATTGATGACATTCCTTCTTCTGAAGATTTGCCTAAATATGATCAGTATGATGATTATTATGTTCTCTCAATTCAAGATAATTTCACAGAACAATCACTAGCTATTTTGAGGGATGAGATATTAGAATTTCAGCTTGATGAGGATTTTCTAAGAGCTATCTTTCTTATTTTGAAATTAATAAAATATTCTCCTCAACTTAAAAAATGTGTTCTTGAGATAATTTCTGAAAATTATGAAAATGAAATTAAACTTTTGTATTATCAAATTCAGTCATAATATTTCCGAGATCCTAAAGAATTCTTGGAAAATATATTCCTTCTCCTAAGCAAGAGGAAATTGTACTATCTTTTGACTTGCATATTGAGGATGATTATTATTTCAAACACAAGACTGAAGAAATAGTTTCAGGGATTAATATTTAGAATACAACTGAGCAACTAGTCATTGAAGGCCTAGAAGCACAAATCATACATTATGCTTTTAATGAACCTATAGCAAATTATATGGAGAATATTTTTAGCTCAAATCTGCAAACATTTTTATCTATAAGGATCAAATACATCAAAAGTGGCCTTTACACATCATATCTTTGATTATGAATACACATGATCAAGTTATAATTCCAAGTTTGATCACAAGCAATAAAATTATCCATTCATTTCTACAGCTACGTGATTGGATTAATTGGAATTTTTGTATTACCTGATTCAACAAAATTAACAGTAGATTAGAGTAGTTAGATGAGTGCAAATAAGATCAAAGCTCTGAGATTTTTTTTTTCGTATTCAGTTTTTAGCTAGTTTTGGAATAATTCATTAAGATTTAAAGCTAAGGAGAAGGTCCTAAAGATATTTAAGATCTAATCAGTTTGGTTTGAGAATTGCAGTATGTTTTTTTTAGTTTCAGATCAGATTTTAGTTTGCAGAAAAATGACTATATTCAGTTCAAGATTTTCAGCCACAGCAAATGCATGTTTGGGATTGGCCCAATTTATCAGGCTACTAGTCAATGGTGTTCTTGACATCTCACAAGGAAATTTCATCCCCAAATGAAGCCTATGTTAGCAACCTATAAATATAGGATTCATAATTTTGACTTGACTGATGATAGTTGTGTAAATATGTACAAACTTTGCTTTCTGCAAGTTGTTTTCCCATATTTTGTAAAAAAATAAAAAATAAAAAATAAAAAATAAAAAAGAGGGTAAAAATTCCTAAAAGAAAAATCAAAGGACTTAGAAAAAATTAGATACCCCAAAAGAAAAAATATGAATAAAACATGAAAGTGTGCAAGTCTAAAGGCACTACTTTTACTTTTTACAGTTGATTATGGCAGAGTGTCAACAAATGCCATATTCCTTGATGAGTTAAACATTTTAATCTTGACTCGTCATCTTTCAATTTCAAATGTTGTAGATAGAGAATAAACAATTTTCATACAGTTTAATCATGACAATTCATTAGTTAGGTAGAGAATAAAAGAATCCAACAGTTTAATATGGATTCTTGGTTGAAATAAGTGTAGAATTAGATAGTTTACTACTTTCAAAAAGAATAAAATGTTGTAAGGTTGCTAGTTCAAATGCACCTGATTAAAATAGAAGGAAAAATGTTAGAAGATATGATTGGGTAGGTAGAAGAAGGTGGGAGACATCAATGTAAATATTTTTCACCGGGCTACAAATAACTAATTTTCCCTCCCCGTTGCAATTTGATATTCTAAACTATCATTCAGAGAGGCTCAAGGCATTTCCTTGACTTTTGTTGGGACCGGACCCAAGGGTCAATGACTGATTAGTTGAAAATGTTAAGTTTCTATGTGAATCCCTGAAATTTTCATCATTTACCCCTTCATGCACTCATCACCATTTAACTTCATAAGTGAGAACTCTTTTCTTACTTATGTTACATAAAGGCCCATTTGATTAACTTCATCCATTTTACAAAACATAAAACCCTCAAAAAACATGATATACTAAGTAAAAGTGAATGAGTTATGAAAATGAAGCTTTTCTCTAATTTTCACTTTCCTTAGTTTTATTTATGAATTTTTGAGTATTCATTGTCCCTTTTCATATTAACACTTAACCTATTTATTAACTCCCTATCAAATATCCTAGTTCTATTAATATAACTTCTTTTTATTTAATAACCCATAACCCCCCTTATTTTATGCTTTTGTGTCAAAGATATTAATCACATGGTTAAATAACATCCCGAAATTACCCCTTTGACACAAAACTACCCATAAAAAAATATTCCCGCTCCCCTATAGTTTTAGAACTTTAACTAAATCTAAAACTATATAATATAATTAAATTTGCAAAAAAGCGCATTTTTATATACTTTGTATTAAAAATAGTGAAGAAAAAGAAGTATTTACTCCCGTTCTCGCATTGCCTCTACCCAAGGTTAACCTTACCCCTTTCCTCTGGTATTTATCCCCTTACCATAGATTAAACCTTGGTTAATCATTTAAACCCGCCCCATTCTATATATAAACCCATTTTATACATAAAACTCCATCAAATAACTATACGCCCTAGCAGTCATTCCCAACCCTTCAATCATCCTTATATTCAAATCCGACGATCTACGCTCATCGTGATCATTGGGCCTCATGCCCCACCATTCCTTATTGCATTAAGACATGATCATCGACCTTCTCTTATCAAATCAACGCCGCATATTAAAAAACCCGGTCCCATCTTATTTCCCTGCAGCTTCCCGATGCATCTCAGCGCTTGCATCGCTCAAACAAATCTGACGGCGCGGATCTCATATCACATTACAAAAGTGATCTAGCGAAATTGGCAAAAAATTTTGCAATAAAAGTTGTTTCTTGAAACCACCATCCGCTACGTGTCTCATTTCTACTGGATCACATTGCAAAAGTGAAAAACCGTTTACCGCCTAGGAGAAATGCGATAACCGCCAAATGGTTTTCGCATTAAAAATGAAAACCGCTCTCGCCACTGACTATGACCTGCAATAAATGATACATATTATGACAAATATCTAAGGTTTTACCTTAATTTCTCATCGTTTTATGTATTGTTTGCCCCCTCGCCTATTATGAAAAATGCGCCCAGACCCTGTGAATGAAATCTAAACCTTTGATAGTCAAATTTTCTCCCTGAAGTGAAATTTTACCACAGTGATTGCATTTAAAATACTTTGAAGTTTTCCACTCGGTCACAACATCCAGTTTGAAGCTGATATGACCAAAAAATCATGTTTTCGACTGTGAACCTTTTTAAAGCCAATTTCCTCAATTTTCATAGTTTCAAGATTAAATTCAAGGATCTGAACAACTAAAACCACTGAATTACCTTGATATTCCTTGTTTTCAATCAAACCCATT
Organism: Pinus albicaulis; assembly: GCA_034641835.2. Classification (NCBI taxonomy): domain Eukaryota; kingdom Viridiplantae; phylum Streptophyta; class Pinopsida; order Pinales; family Pinaceae; genus Pinus; species Pinus albicaulis. Next base: position 4,122,394 of record CM076572.1, read on the forward strand.
CAGAAAACCTAATTGAGAAAAAAATCCCAAAAGAAGCCATCCATAGCCTCAATTACTCAGTTTCATCTCTGTTAAAGTGAATAACTCCTGCAAACACTCTATTCCTTCAGCAGCTACCCAAAATGCCTAAAAAATAGAGTTAAACCTCCACAGACTGGTTTCATTCCATAGGTCATTCAAAAAACCTTCAATCACCTCCCTGCAGACCTGGATTTCATTAACAAATTGTTTTATTTTTGCAAGTTATTATCAGAATATGGATTTGGGCCAACAGTTTCAATACTAGTTGACAAAATTGTTTGCTCCAAATTCTCAGATTTTAACTCAATATCTTCATTCAACAAACAGTTTGTATACAAATAAAGAACAAAATCAAGTCAAAGAGAGATCAGAATGATGAAGTTTTCACAGTGAATGGTAAAAGTGAAATCAAAATTCACAATGATAGTAAAAACATAACAGTCAAAGAGTATCAGTGGTTAAAGTGTATCAGGTAAAATTCAGAGTGAAAGTTAAAACAAAGTTACAAAGCAGTCAAAGGTAAATAGTAAAATTAAATATAGAGGTAGTAAACAGTAAAAAGAGATGAAAATACTTTCACCAATAATGAATTTTATCCAAAGTGAAAGTAAAACAGCTGAAAGAACAAAAAAGTGAAAAGATGAAAACACAACAAGAAGGAACATTTTTGCAGAAATTCATGTTTAAGTCATTGTTTTGCAGAACATATTGTGACCAATCCATGATGAATTTTTCAAAACTGAAGAAGGTTCATGTTCTTAAGAGGGCCATCTACAAAAACCTCTCTCACCTTTCTAACATCCATTATGGATTGGGAAATATTAAACAATATTGGAGAGCACTTTTTGTAGAAAAATCCTGTTAAGTCATCATTTTGCAAAGACGATTGTGGCCAATAAAAAATACATAATACAAAATTCAAGGAGGTTTTTGTTCCTAAGAGAACCATATACAAAAACCTATTCATGTTTTGCACAGTAATTTCAGAATGAGAGATACATTCACTTCTTTATAGGCTATGTTTCAGACTCTGTAAAACTCTGTTTTACACATCTTTTTGTGGAGCCTATTGTGAACATATGGAGAGGAATTTTAGGAACCTGAAAGAGGTTTATCTCACCAAAATATTTATCTACAATAACCTCGTTCAATGTTTACATATATATTACGGATGGAGAAATACAAAGATATCATTGGACCCAAATTTTGTAGAACTTTTGGAGCAGAATGCACAAAGAAAGGAAGCAGTTAGTGACTTGGATGCCTCATCATCAACTAAGAGTTGGATAAAATTAGAATTCTCCTCTTATTCATCACATATCCATAAAAAATAGTGCCAAATAGATGCATTAGTCTTGAGTTTCCTTTACTTAAGTTCTATTTATGTAAAATAGTTAAAGATATTTGTGAACCAATCTTCATATTTTTTCAAGATATTCTAGTTTAGAATTTGTATAAATACTTCACTCTTTGAAGTATTTTTGTGTGGAATAAAATTTGTCAAGACTTCTATAGACATTTTTGCTGAATAATTTGGAGTTTTCGTGAGTCGATTTGTAAAGCAGCAGACTGGAAGTAAGTCAAACAGACATCATAACTCAGGATTCTTGTGCTGATCAGATAAGTCAAGTATTTTCATGTTTTCACTGTTTATCTTTCAAAGTTCCATACATACATTTAAATGTTTTCTGTCTTTAATGATTAACTAGGAAAGCTTAAGCATGATTAGTGTTAAAAGCTCCCTGTTTTTTACTAGTTATTCATTGATATGTTTTCTGCTGATAACTGGACTTAAGAATTCTTAAATGCTCTTAGTCCCTGTTTGACCCCTTTATTTCATCTTCATTTCTGTAACTTAAGGATTCTTAATTTCCCTTTTGTTCAGATTTCACCCATTTCATCAAAAATCCTATTTCAAAACCCTTTGAAGGTCATCTACCCTGCCCTTAGTATATTTTCTCTTTTGACCTTATTTCCTAGCTCTGCTTGCCAAGAAGTTGACTCCATAGCCCAATGGTCTGGTAGATCCCTCTGTGGTTTACCTTGAAGTACCTTTTATTCCCACCAAAATTTCAAAACAAACCAATTGTCCAATCATACCTAGCCTAAAATCTTATATCAAAAATCAAGCTAAATCTTGAGGAGAGATCCCTCTCCGGAATTTAGGAAGGCTAGATCCTAGATTTCAAAAGAGGTTCTTGGTTACCTCTAGTAATTTACAAAGTTTTAAATATTTCTAATAGAGAGTTTACTAGAGTGATAACAGATTGTACACAATAAGAATCGATTTGTGTAATTATTGAGATGCTTGTCTTATTAATATAATAAGATAATGAAGCCTCTGAGTTGGCCATGACACAAAATTTGAACTAATGGAAAAAATAAGAAATAGTTTCTAGAGACGACTAGGGAAAATGAATTTGTATGAAGATTGCATCAATATTCCACGTATTTCCTTAAAATACTTAATTGATAGCCTAGATTTTCGGCGAGTATCCTTAGTCCTAGTTGTTAGGTGAGTGTGGAAGTTGAAATCTTAAGAAAATATAACTATAAAATAACTAGAATCTAGTAATATCAATATATACCAACACCTACTTAGTAGTAGTGAGTCCCAACCTTTCCGACTAAAGTCGACAAGGAATTGAAGACCTTAGGTAAACTTACCGCCTTAATCCTTTCTCACTCCCATACATGTCACAACCTAATATGATGGATTCAATTGGTAGATTGAATTAGACGAATGGGACTTTTCCAAACATTTAATGGTAGGATCCAATGCAAATACCTTTAGCTCCCCATATGTAAGTCAAAGTCAAATGCTTTAAAAATCAATATGGATCTAGCTATGGATTTAATATATTTTTCTTTCTACACACAATTCTATTAACACCTTCAATTAATTATAGAATAATGAGAAGTGAGCTATGTTTGGAAGTGAAACACCTATATGAACAACAAACTATATACAATATAATGACCAGGAAAAAAATACAATAAAACCAACATATCTATATCCATAAAGAAATATAAAAAATACAATCAAATTACTTCCATACTTGCTAGTTAAGTAAGCATATAAACATGAGAAAGATAAGAACTTCTAATATTATCATAGATCATGTAAAGATGTCACAAAAATTAAAATAAACATGATGGTCACTTGAAGGATCACAACATAATTTTAATCATCGTGGATGGAGCAAACATGCGTGGCCTTATTAAAAAACTCAAATAGAATTAGTACATGAAGATATCTGATATATTTTTTAACAAATAATTATGTAAATCCTTACCAATGAAAAACATTAAAAACATTAAACCAAGGGACTAAAAATACAAACTAATTGAGTGAAAATAAGAGAGAGAAGGTCATAACTAAACCTGATCAACCTCATCCCACCATCGAAATTCTGATTCAAACTTGTTCCAAAGAACATTATAAAAAGAGTCGGATAAAATAAGACGCAGGCATGTGCTCCAAACTTAGTAAAAAATTTCAAGAAAAAGATAAAAATGGATTCCTTGAGATGAGATAAGAAGAAATCAAATACATTTAATTACTGAAAAGTATAATTGTTGCCATATGATGTCATGCCTACATTCATAGTTGAGATTGACAGATGTTTCTATATTCTAGAAAATAAACTCTTTTAAAAGATTCTTCGTTAACATGCAAATGGTCATCAAAATATATGTGCGCACACTTGTGGATTTCCACGATACATGTTTAGTTCTGAGACTGGAATGTACACAAGTGTTAGTAGATAGCAAACAATTTGTTAAAACAAGCGGTCAACTTTAAAGTTTAAACCAAGGTACTCTCTTTTGTTCCAATCGATGAATTTGTGCTAAAATCACGATCCAATTATATCCCAATCTATTACTACGCGAAGGGTGGTAAAAAGTGGAACTGCGATCCAATTTTGCTATTGTGCCAAGGCTGGTAAAAAAGGATAACCATGGTAACGCCGAGAGGCATTTCCTTGTACATGACATGGAATTCACTGCCACTGTACTTGATTCCAACCTAGGCCAAGGATACCTTCAAGACCGTCGCCGATAAGAATTTTCATAAGGTCAAAGAGGTGGCTTCTTCGGCCCTTAACCCTGCAGGTAATAATTTGATACACTTAGATTTATTTTTTCCCTGGTGTGTTTTAAGAACCTTATCCATGTTACACCTAGTAAGATTTTCTTTTCCCCTTCTCCGTGTTTCGATAAGTTTACCAGTGTAAACTCGTCAAAAAAATTTCTCCTATGACATCTGCATTAATGATAACTAGTGTTAACTAGTTAAAAGACAATTTTAATTATTGTTTTAAGGAAAGATTATTAATGAGGATAATAAAATTAGTTATGAAAAATAACTTGATAAAAAGTAGAAGTTGATGGTAATTGTTTTCCAAGAATTGGAAAGAGGTTGGGGACAGTTGGAAACCATTACCTACTCCTCTGGGAATAAGAGACTGATCCCAGGGAGGAGTAGGAGATTTTTTTGTTTGGGAAGGAAAGAAGAGTGTGGATTTCCAGAGTTGGTGGAGACCAGTGGAAAGCTCTCAGTAATCCTGAAAATTGTTTCTGGCACTGACTAGACTGGGCGTCTTGAGGTCATAGTAGAAACATCCACTGATAACCCGTACCATCCAGGATTGGAGCACGAGGGCAAGAGGAGGACATAATCGCCTCTCTTGATGGTTGGGAGGACCACAACTTCAAACTACGTAATCAGATAAGTAATCTGTGTAATTTTTTGTGAATTCAAGTATTGTAATAACTTCGTTCTACATGTGCACATGTATTCATTTATACCTTATTGACAATGTCAAAAAATACCCTATAGATTTTTTTTGCAAATGAATGAAGTAATCTGTCTACTTACTTTTATTAACTTTAATTAAGTTTGCTAGAAAATGATTGGGTACTGTAAAAAAAAAATAGCTGTAAGCTGAGTGGAAATCACAGACTAAACTTCATATTACAGTTCAAGCTTCTTTTCAAACATATCAATCATATTATATATATACTACGGTGAATCTCATAAACAAAAAATGGCTATTTGTATGAGCTATAAGACTGTAACAAAGAAAGAATACGTTAGTCCACTAATTTCTTTTAATAGCAGAGATTGTTTATGGTAAAAGGATAAAAAAAAAGGAATTATAAGTTATGTGTGTAACTACATAGATCTCTATAATAAACCCCATAGTTTATCAAAATTGTAAGCAAGTTAAGAAATGAAGATGAGAACTGTGAAGGGAGTAAAGAGATTATGACAATATTTTGTAGGGATAAAAGAATCCTATGTATGCCTATTAAAGAAGATGTTCTTGATTAAATGATAGAGGAGACTGTTGGTCATGGGTACAGGGTAAAACCTTAACCCAGGACGCAGTGGTTCCTTGAAGTAAATCTATACAAGGACAGAAAGTACAGGTGGTCCGGACACCCCAGGTTAAATAAGTAGATAAAACCTTGAATACTACTAAGCTATTACAAATTAAATCGCTTTGAAGTAAAGCAGAAATAAGTGGAAATGAGTAAATTCATTCTGCAAGAAAATAACATTTATTCTCAAGCTTGATAGAGCCGCTTTGGTAATCCTATGTACATTTGGAAAGTATAACAGCAAGAGGATAGTAGACAGAAAATTCAGAACTCGAATAAAATATTATGCATGTACATATTCACTTTCAAGAAAAGAAAAAAAAAACAAGAATTCTAATTTAGAACGTTGCAGGAAGATGCAGAATGCTATGAGTGAATCAATAGAAAAAAAATATATTCTAAGAGAAAAGATATATAATTACATAAAGAGATGAAAGGAGTAATAACCGGTAACCATATCATTCAGGTGAAAACTCCAACAAGGAACCAATAACAAAATCACCCAAGAGTATCTAGTCAAAATAGGGTGATGATGAATTTCATAAAATAAACTTCTGTGTATAAAGCTTTAAAAAAATAAATATTAAATTTATAGAAATCACAAAGTACTATTTTGTTTAATACAACAGAACTAATAACTAAGCCTTGCAAAGGCATAAAAGAGTCGTCACAGGCTAAAAGCCCTAACTTTAAATCAACTAAGACGACTGATAGAGCCTGAGAGTAAGCTTAAATACGTTGGTTAAGTACCTGTCCCTTAATCAGGAAGAAGAGAATCGATCAGCTGCGGCAGATTTATAGAGAGGATGAACATTTCTTCTCCGGGTAGAAAGAAATTTGTACCTACACGTAACAAGGGAAAAATGGTCTTAAACTCACAGAGTCAGTAAAATTTAAAGATTTACATAACCTTTAAGGAACATGAATGGAACTTTAAAACTAAAGACTTTACCTGGTGGTATGGAAAAACTTCCATGGTTTTGGCAGACCTCCTAACTGGAGAAGATATAAGTCCGTCAAAGGGAAAAGTTGGATTAGTACGCCGGAACCTTTTTTAAAATTCATTTTCGTTCCCTAGAAAACAATTTGCATTTACTGAGTCAAATAAGAACAAGGGATTACCTGCGACGAGACTTGGATGGAACCAACTCCACTGTGCGTAGTGGTGGTCCAAGGATTCACCATTTCTATGAGAGTTATAACCCTTTATTACACAAATGAACCATAGAGAGAATGTGCAGTTTATCCAAAATCTCAGTTTCGGGAAGCATAATAGGCAGCGCTCCCATGAGTTCAATGATAGAGTGAAGACTGTAACGCTATGAAGTCTTCCAGGAATAGAACTATGTTCAGAATCGGGACGCGAAACCTAGCATAGCGGCAGAGCCAAAGTTTGAGCAAATGAGTGGGCACAAATGAAGAAAACGGTTAGGGATTATGGATTATACCTAAGCCTTCCCACCTCTTTGTACAATGTCGATCACCTGGGAAGATCAGACGACAAGGAGAGAGCCAAGCGGCCTCGAGAATATAAAAAAAATCAACAGGTACATGATTAAATCTGTGTTTGAGTACAAAGAAATAAATTTGAAAGAGATGACAGTACCACTGTAATCGAAAAACGATATTCGTAGAGTGATATGTGTCAAATGGTTGTTGTAAGTAAGCAGTACGATGGGAAAATAATTAATGTAGACCATAGAACCGTTCATGTGACCTGACTTAAATAATTCAGAATTAAATCATGGGTTAAACGCATAGGATTACCTATGTATATTTTCTTTGAAGTTCATAAAATTCTTATCATAAGTATGTTTAAAGTTACGTGACTTCTACCTTATGGTTGAAAGTATATATATATATATATATATATATATATATATATATATATATATATATATATATATATATATATATATATATATATATATATATATATATATATATATATATATATATATATATATTAAGGTTAATAGATATGTAAAATGTTACAAGTGGTATCAGAGCCAAAGGTTGCAGCACTGGCGCCTTTGGGATTTGTTAAGCGAAAGAAATTGAGGTATGATTCTAATGGACATCAGTTAAGGTACGATTCTATAAATCTACATATTGATTGTTATATGAATCTAGCAATCTACATATTGAATGATATATGCAGTAGTCTACTCTTGACATGAGATGTGTGATTCATGTTTATAACTACATTAAAGAGTAATGAGTAATAAATGTTGTTGCAAAATGGTTTTCATAAAAATGGAATCTTGTTGAAGATAAAAGAAAATAAAACCTTTGTTGTACTTTTGAACAACGTGGGCACTCACTAGTGAAAGTGAGAAGGCAATAAAACCTTTGTTGTATTTATGAACAACCTGAGTACTCACTAGTGAAAGTGAGAGTCGTTAATTAATAGTGGTTATAGGACATATTACTCATACATTTAGTGAACATAACTAAAGTTACCATGCACTACTTAAAAAAAATAAAAAATGAACGTGTATAGTGATGGTGGGTGAAAATAATGCATGAATGCAAAAGGTGAGGAAATTCCTTATATAAGATGATGGAGTGTTTAAAATGAAATTGAATGAAACCTTTCGGATGTGAAAAAGATATAATGGGTCCAAGTAGTGAGACTTGACTATAATGACTAGTTGATTGACTCGTTTTTGAATGAGTCGTCATGATGCATTAAGACTTTAGTGGCATTAAATGAATAGTTTTTGAATGAGTCGTCATGGATGCATTAAGACTATTAGTGGCATTAAATGACTAGTTTTTGAATGAGTCGTGTCATGGATGCATTAATATTATTAATAACATTGATTAGTTATGAATAACTAACTAATGAAAGTTATATGCACGAATCGATTTTTACTAAAGCTATTTGAAAATTGTGAACAAGTGATTATGGTAATTACTTCATGTGTCAGTCTGTTGATAACAAAATATTGTGGGAATTGGAAATATTTGCACTCATACCCTAATCGTTATTGACACATACGCATTAATGAATATTTGTATCATAATTGTATGCTTGAAAACATTTTATGAAGGAAATTAAAATGATTGCATAAGATAATACGTGCTTATGAAATGCATAATTGCGATTATCATTGTTGCTTATAGTAAGCATGGTTAGCTTAATGGCAACAGAAAACCGTGAAAATAAATCATTGCAAACAATGCAATGCAAATTGCAACAGTAAATGTTTAAGTATCATGTTATAATGTGCATGATTTTGTTATTTTGGAAATAATAATGTACAACACATGTATGTTAGTCATGCGTATATTAGTCATGTTTCCTATTAATCTAGATATTATTGGACCCATGTTAAGGGAAAGTATGATGTATGATGTACACAAAGTTTCTTTTTCTTTATATATAATGTCCATAAAGTTCATTGTGTAATTTACTAAGGGAAACAATGCTAAAAGAGAAATTTAACACACCAAACATTTATGAACAGTTGGGAAAGGCTAGAAGGCCTTGGGTTGATGGTGGTTGCCTACCCGGAGGGGTTGATGGCGCTTATCTGCCCGAAATTCCTCTCTCTAGAGATATATGATCTCAGAAGGAAAGGAGTGTGCCAAGATGGTGAAGAGGGGAAAACTTGAGGCAACTCTATTGATTTTGGAGCCTGTTGGAGGAGGTCCAAAATTCCTCATAGACGGGACGATGTCAGAGGAATAGGCATGATGTTGCCAAGAGGAATCCTACACTGGACCTGGAATGGATTTTGTCAAATAACTGTCTGGATGTGAAAATGACTCGATTTGGTTTCGGAAACCAACTCCCATGGGTTGGGAGGAGCATTTTGTTTATCACTGTGATTCTCATAGCAGAACAAGTTATGCAACAAGTTATGTGCTATATAAAAATGAATTTTTATATGATTATGTAAATATCTTATGTAGATATTAAGAGGAAAGGAGTTCAAAGCTCGGAAAATGAATTACTGAATGTATAAGTTCATTTATTCTATTTGTTTGAATGTCTTAGCAGAGGCTAGGATATTCCCATGGTGCATTCATTGACCATTGGTATGAGTAGAGAGCTAGGTGTTCTCTGAGTACTTTTAGAAGTACTGTGTGAATGTCTTAGTAGGAGCTAAGACGATATGCACGTGAAGAATTTATTAGAGGGGTGGTGCTCTCTGAGTACTTGTGGAAGTACTCTAATTAAAACATCCCTTGATATTGTATAAATGTTTGATAGTTGCAAGTATTACATTTGATTGAAAACTATGTGACTATTGTGATTGAATTTGTTATTCATACATTACAGGCTCTTTCCATGGAGTGTTGATGGGTTGTTCAACCATTCACAGAGAGCTTATGTAAAAACCATCATTATAGTAATTGGTAAGTAATGGTAAGTTCGTATAGAGATTTTTCTATGATTTTATGAAATTAAATAATGGATAAGTGGTTTTAAAAAAATGGAAAATGAAATATTTTTCTTTGAGCTATACATGCTCATGAATATGGATAAAAACATTATTGTTTCAATTAATGACATTTAAGGAAACGAAAGTGTCTTCATTGGGAAGGGAAAGGACCCCCTTTTGGATTGTTATATTGTTATATCATGAGTGTAAGTTAAAATTTTAATGAGAGAAGCACACCGAGGACGGTGTTCTCTTATCATTCTTTTCTTGAAAGAATAGTTTGCATACAAGTATTATTATGGTGTTGAAAGATGCAGATCAATTCATTGCATAGCTTAAGCATAGTAAAAGATAAGTAATATGGCTTGTCTATATATATATATATATAAGCATCTTATGTGAAAATATAGGATGCTTGTTTTATTTTGGAAATGATTTCGTACATGTGTGTATGAAATGTTAATGAAATCCAAGCTATTTTCCTGAAAGTAAATATAGAATAAAGAGGGTAATCAGTCATATATTTTCATGGGTAGCGAAAAAGAAAACATAAAATCTAGTTAGATGAATTTTCTGGGAAGGGTTTCCATGAATTTGGGTACAAATGTTACCTATGTTTTCATTTAAAGTCTGCATGAGTGCACAAAGATTGGAAAGGAGTTTTGTGCATGAATTAATAAAAAAAGGGGGGGCATATGAATCTTGTTCATAAAAGAACAAGAATGCATAAAAGGTTAAGTTAACCTTGTTATGGTTTCCTAGTTTTAATGCATAAAAGAAGGTTATATATGATAAATTCTTGAATGAGAAGCATAAGAAGCTTTCAAGTATAAAGACAACAAAACTAGGTTATGATAACTTCCTGATGCAAATGAAGTATGCATTTGTTTAAATAAAATGAATAGTTAATGATGGTAGAATTCTAAGAATGGAATAATGTGTTGCCTACGTTAAAGAAGGATTATTATGATAAGCTCTTGCATACATCAAGAATAGCCATTATGTTATAGTCATATGTTTTTTGCATGGATAAAAGAAATACTGAGCTATCTTAATATTTAGGAAAATATGTGAGTACCTTTATGCTAACAAAACTATTATGTAGTTTATGTTAGTTTCTTTTGGAATAAGATCATGTATATTATGCGATATTTGTATTAGATTTCATTGGAAAGAATAAACATTTGTATGTGGGAAATGATAACAAGTTTTGTTATCCTACATTGGAAAAGATTATTTGGCAAAGAAGATGAATTATATATATGGGTAATGTTGGTATAATATCTAGAGAATAAGACATGTATTCTTATGCTTTACTCCATTAGTTTTATGGAACAGAAATCATGAATTGCATGCCTATTATGTTATATTTCCTCGAAAAGGAAACATGTGTTTGCATGCTCTATTATGTTAAGTATTCTGTTGGGAAATTAATTTTAGAAAACTTTATGCATTGTATGCATAGGAACAACGTTAAAATGTGTTAGCTTTATTATATTTGCATGCTCCAGAAGCAATAGTTGAAGGGCTGGTTCTTCTGTTAAAGTTTAAGTAACTCGGATGCGCATTTTGTCATTTTTTCCATTAAAGGAATTCCTGGACAATTGTCGTGAATTGTTCTGTACGAATGTGAGCATATGCGAGCAGTGTCATAATAATGTGGGGATTATTTTGACATGAATTGATAATCAATTGATTACACTAAAGTAGTGATTTTAGAAGAAATTATGCTCTGATATTGTATTCATATTTCATGTATGCACATGAATAAGTGTTAAAGGATTGCTTAAAGATTGATTATTGATTGATTGGGGCTTTATCTAATCATGTTATTAAGGCATGTTGATGACATCAATAACAGGAAGCGATGATGACTTATGAAAAGGAAATATTATGCTTAACATGGTGGCAGGTAAATGATTATGGTCATACAGATGAGTGTGAGCTGCAAGATGATCCAATGTATGATGGACCATTGTAGGTAGAGCCGAACAATGAATTTCTGGTCGAGCCGCAACACATACTTAACCAAAGGGAAATTATGCTTCGGAAAATGAGTCACCACCCAGGTTAAAGTACAATGGAAGCACTTCGGGCCAGATGAGGCTACATGGGAGGACGAAATATGTGTGCATGAGGCTTACCTAGAGCTATTTTTAGAGCTATACTGAAACAACGAGGACGGTGTTACTTCCAGGGGGGGAAGTTGTGACAACTGCATTTATGATAACTAGTGTTAACTAGTTAAAAGACAATTTTAATTATTGTTTTAAGGAAAGATTATTAATGAGTATAATAAAATTAGCTATGAAAAATAACTTGATAAAAAGTAGAAGCTGATGGTAAATGTTTTCCAAGAACTCAAAAGAGGTTGGGGATAGTTGGAAACAGTTACCTACTCCTCTGGGAATAAGAGACTGAGCCCAGGGAGGAGTAGGGGATTTTTCTGTTCGGGAAGGAAAGAAGAGTGTGGATTTCCAGAGCTGGTGGAGACCAATGGAAAGCTCTCACTAATCCTGAAAATTGTTTTTGGCACTGACTAGACTGGGCGTCTTGAGGTCACAGCAGAAACAACCACTGATAACCCGTACCATCCAAGATTGGAGCACGGGGGCAAGAGGATGACATAATCTCCTCTCTTGATGGTTGGGAGGACCATAACTTTAAACTACATAATCAGATAAGTAATTTGTGTAATTTTTTGTGAATTCAAGTATTGTAATAACTTCGTTCTACATGTGCACAGGTATTCATTTATACCTTATTGACAATGTCAGAAAATACCCTATAGATTTGTGTTTCAAATGAATGAAGTAATTTTTCTGCTTACTTTTATTAACTTTAATTAAGTTTTCTAGAAAATGATTGGGTACTGTAAAAAAAATAGCAGTAAGTTGAGTATAAAGCACAGACTGAACTTCGTATTACAGTTCAAGATTATTTTCAAATATATCAATCAGATTATATATATACTACGGTGAATCTCATAAATAGAAAATGGCTATTTGTATGAACTATAAGACCGTAACAAAGAAAGAATACGTTAGTCCACTAATTTCTTTTAATAGCAGAGACTGTTTGTGGTAAAAGGATAAAAAAAAGGAATTATAAGTTATTTATGTAACTACATAGATCTTTATAATAAACCCCACAGTTTATCAAAACTGTAAGCAAGTTAAGAAATGAAGACGAGAACTGTGAAGGGAGTAAAGAGATTATGACAATATTTTGTAAGGATAAAAGAATCCTACGTATGCCTATTAAAGAAGATGTTCTTGATTAAACTATAGAGGAGACCATTGGTCATGGGTACAAAGTAAAACCTTAACCCAGGACGCAGTGGTTCCTTGCAGTAAATCTATACATGGACAAAAAGTACAGGTGGTTCAGACACCCCAAGTTAAATAAGTAGATAAAACCTTGAATACTACTAAGCTATTACAGATTAAATCGCTCTGAAGTAAAGCAAAAATAAGTGGAAATGAGTAAATTCATTCTGCAAGAAAATAACATTTATTCTGAAGCTTGATAGAGCCGCTTTGGTAATCCTGTGTACATTTGGAAAGTATAACAACAAGAGAATAGTAGACGGAAAATTCAAAACTCGAATAAAATATTATGCATGTACATATTCACTTTCAAGAAAAAAAAAAAAAAAACAAGAATTCTAATTTAGAACGTTGCAGGCAGATGCAGAATGCTATGAGCGAATCAATAGAAAAAAATATATTCTATAAGAAAATATATATAATTACATAAAGAGACAAAAGGAGTAATAACCGGTCAATACGGTCCATATCATTCAGGTGAAAACTCCAGCAAGGAACCAATAACAAAATCACCCAAGAGTATCTAGTCAAAACAGGGTGATGATGAATTTCATGAAATAAACTTCTGTGTATAAAGCTTTAAAAAAATAAAGATTGTACATTTATAGAAACCATGAAGTAATGGTTCGTTTAATACATCAGAACTAATAACTAAACCTTGCAAAGGCATAAAAGAGTCATCACAGGCTAAAAGCCCTAACTTTAAACCAACTAAGACGACCGACAGAGCTTGAGAGTAAGCTTAAATACATTGGTTAAGTACCTGTCCCTAAATCAGGAAGAAGAGAATCGATCAGCTACGGAAGCTTGATAAAGAGGATGAACATTTCTTCTTTGGGTAGAAATAAAATCGTACCTGCACGTAACGAGGGAAAAATGGTTTTAAACTCGCAGAGTAAGTAAAATTTAAAGATCTACATAACCTTTAAGAATATGAATGGAACTTTAAAACTAAAGACTTTACCTGGTGGTATGGAAAAACTTCCATGGTTTTGGTGGACCTCCTACCTGGAGAAGATATAAGTCCGTCAAAGGGAAAAGCTGGATTAGTACGCCGGAACCTTTGTTAAAATTCATTTTCGTTCCCTAGAAAACAATTTTCATTTACTGAGTCAAATAAGAACAAGGGATTACCTGTGACGAGACCTGGATGGAACCGACTCCATTGTGTGTAGTGGTGGTCCAAGGATTCACCATTTCTGTAAGAGTTATAACCCTTTATTACACAAATGAACCACAGAGAGAATGTGCAGTTTATCCAAAATCTCAGTTCCGAAAATCATAATAGGCAGCACTCCCATGAGTTCAATGATAGAGTGAAGATTGTAACACTATGAAGTCTTCCAGGAACAAAACTATGTTTAGAATCGGGACACGAAACCTAGCATGGTGACAGAGCCAAAGTTCGAGCAAATGAGCAGGCACAAATGAAGAAAATGGTTAGGGATTAGGGATTATACCTAAGCCTTCCCGCCTGAGTCTTTGTACACTGTCGATCACCTAGGAAGATTAGACGGCAAGGAGAGGGCCAAGTGGCCTCGAGAATATAAAAACGAATCATTAGGTACATGATTAAATCTTTGTTTGAGCACAAAGAAATAAATTTGAAATAGATGACAGTACCACTGTAATCAAAAAACGATATTCGTAGAGTGATATGTGTCAAATGGTTGTTGTATGTAAGCAGTACAATGGAAAAATAATTAATGTAGACCATAGAACCGTTCATGTGACCTGACTTCAATAGTTCAGAATTAAATCATGGGTTAAACGCATAAGATTACCTATGTATAATTTCTTTGAATTTCATAAAATTATTATCATAAGTATGTTTAAAGTTACGTGAATTCTACCTTATGGTTGAAAGTAATTTTTTTTTTTTTTTTAAAGATTAATAGATATGGCAAATGTTACATCTCCCTTCTCTGGGTTCCAAGAAGTTTAGCAGTTTAAACTCTTCAAAAGTTTTTTTTTTTTTCCTTTCTCTCTTTGTTTCAAGAAGTTTAAGGATAAGCACGTGATATGATATGTATGATAAAACTAGATGTCAAGCATATATGAAAATGGTTGACTAATACCTAGCCTAACAAATCTACAAACTCATGAAATATTTTAAATATTTCATTAAATATAGAGAAATTAAAGATAATTAATTCAAGTCTTACATGGTGAAGTAGCTAAATTAAATTCTTAATTTCATTTATATTCATTGACTTTTTAAATATTTTCAAATTCTACATATTGAAGAATCCACCATTTTAATAAAAATAAAAATAACACTCCTACAAAAATCAAATCAATTATAAATCAAATGAATAAAAAATAATCATTATAATATATAGAAAATTAGTAAGAAATTAGTTTTTTCATATTAAACAAAACGAAGCCATTTATATATTATGGGATCAATTATTTTTCATATAAAAAATATTGTCAAGATAAATTTATTTTATTTTTTAATTCCTTACACAAATATCCTATATTGATAAATCATTTTAGAGTCAAGTATTTTAAAGTGTAAAACATTTGGAAAAACTACACCATATAAACATAAACATAAATTTATTTTACTTTTTAATTCAACAAATTAGAAAATCAAATTATTTACTAACTACATCGTTATTTTATGAAATATAATTTTTCCAAATACCTTCTTTTACAGATCTGTGAGCATGCTGCTGATATCAAACATAGAAGATCTCGCTCTTCCGCCTTAGTTGAGCATGCAGAAAAGACTAACCATCATGTTTGCATAAAAGATTCTAAGGTCATTGCTAGGATCGACCATTTCCATCATCGTAAGTTGAGAGAGGCCATTGAAATTGAAAAAAGGCCCGTTAATCTCAATAGAGATGACGGTTGGAATATCAACATGTGTTGGATTCCTGCCTTATATTCTTGATTTTATTTCTATTTATTTAGATTTTTGTATTCATTTTTATTGATTATATTTTTATTTTCGTTTCGTTTTATTTTTATATTTTTTCTATTTATTTAATTATTTTTATTTTTATTTTTTAATTTTTATTATTATTAATATTATTATCCTTATTATTTATTTATTTATTTATTTTTATTTTTATTTTTAATTAATTAATTAATTAATTTTATTTTATTTTATTTTATTTTAATTTTTTAATTATTTATTTATTTAGTTTTTTTAGTTGACTCAATGTTTGATTTTTTGATAGGTAGTTGGTTATACTGTCCTTTTTTCCTTGGACTTTGACTCTTAGAAACAGTTAAATATACGAATAAAAAGTTATTTATATTTATTAATTAATAATAATAATTGATTATTATATATTTAGAATCTATGCTTCTGTGATCCATATAAAATTGTAAAATCTCTTTCGGTAATAATCACATATAATATAATACAAGGGTTTAATATTATAAACCAAAGGAATTGGTGAATTTTGATCATTGCTGGTGGTCGAGGAGGTAGCGATCTGAAGAGAGATCAGGAACGATCTCAGATCCAGAGCCAGAACACTGGCAAGAAGCCCAGATCTCCTCCAAGATCTGCGGCAACGAGGTCTCAAACTGGCGCAAAAAGTTGGACGGCCGGGGGCCCCTGGAGCCCCCACTTTCAAGCAGGTCATCATAGACAAAGGTAAGAAGCTGGCTGAGGGTTCGAAGATTCCGGGTTCCTCAGCAACCCGAAATCGTGCCGGCAATGATGAGTTGCTCTCAGGCGGCCTTACGGAAGAGACGATGGAAGGTTTAGCCAGAAAAGCCGGAATTAGCTTGGAACAACCCTCGCAAGGGGTAGATCCGCTAAGAAAAGCAGCAGATCTGAACAATAATGCCCACCAAGGCCCCGATCTTGGTCGATCTAGAGATTCTGGAGAAAATAGTGGACAACCAAAGTTTCAAGGTCGATGTAAACCAAAGGCTCTTGATAGCCTTAGGGTTAACATCACTGACCCAGATCTGCAAGAATATCGGGATCATATGTCTGTTTATGCGGTGATCTGCAAATTCATGGGGTTTTGGCCCAGTGAAAAAGCTCTCTGTCAATGGATCAAGCAAGTCTGGAAACCACGAGGGGAAGTACAACTTCACCTAGGAGCCAAGGGTTTTTTCACTGTAGTTTTCACCAATCTGGACGATAAGGACTGGATCTTTGAAGGAGGCCCCTATTTTTACGCTTCTGCGGGCCTCTATATGCGGCCGTGGAAACCTAACTTTGCACCCGAGCAGGAGACCTTCACTCAAGTGCCAGTCTGGATCAGAATTTTCTCCCTGCCAATAGACTACTGGAGGCCAGCAGCGCTGGAAAAAATTGGCAACACTTTGGGCACTTTCGTCCGTGCTTCTGAAGCCAATTTTCAAAAAAGGTACACAACTTATGCTCGCATCTGTGTTGAAATGGATGTCTCTGGACCTCTGCACGAAGGACTATGGTTAGATTTTAGAGATGAAACCTACTTTCAAACTATTGACTATGAGCAGATACCATTTAGATGCCGGAAATGCCATGAGCATGGGAATTTAATCAGAGAATGCCCTCAAAACAAAACGGAGGAAAACCCCAAGGGGAAACCCTCCTCGACCTCGGATAGATTCATTCGACCCACAGGTAGACACAGAGCCAACCGCAAAAATCCTCCTAAAACAGTAGATCCAAACACTGGCATAACAAATTCCTTTGGAATACTGGGCGAGGAATCTAAGAAGGATAAGGTAGAACAAATTCCAGTAGTAAAGCCGATAACGGAGATAGATGATCAAACTAAAGAAGCCTTCGAATCGGCGGCTCTCAACACAGTAAACTCAGAAGACAAAGACCAGGAAGGGGATGAGGACATGGTCCTCAGTGAACAGGGCACGGAAGACCTAGAATTGGGCGAGATTTTGGAAAAAGAGGGGCTAGATCTTAATTCAATAGTGGAATAGTGGAAACAGAAAGGGTTAGACAAAATACCAGAAGAGGAAATTAACAGGGTTAACCATCTGTTCTTAACCAGACAGGATGCAGTATCAAAAGGAATGAAACGAGGTCATGGAGTTACCAAGGGCTTGGGCATCAAGTCACAAACCCTACACCATACGCAAGCCAGCAGCCAGTATAAAAAGAAACGAGGGAGAAGATCAGACAAAGATTCTCTCCTCGATTTGGGTCAAATGTTGATAAACTCGGGAAAGATGAAAGCCCTTGAGGCTTTCTCCTTCTCCTCCTAAACCTTTTTTAACTATGAAAGTCCTCTCATGGAATGCAAGAGGACTGGGAAGCCTCAGGAAACAGAAGCTCCTGAAAAAGAAAATCACACAAGAAAAATCGGATATGGTTTTCCTCCAGGAAACCAAGTGCACAAATCAGAAATTAGTTGAGATAACTAAGCATCTGGGCATAACTCTCGAGCATCTAGCTGTGGAAGGAACAGGCATGAGTGGAGGCTTAGCCATCCTCTGGAATCCGAATGTCTACCATCTCATTAACGCTAAAGCCTCAAAGAACTTCCTGGCCCTGCAAATGCAGATTATCGGGGAAAAAGGCTCCTTCTTATTTGCCAATATCTACAGCCCCCAGCGTCTGGAAGATAAAATTCTGCTGCTCCGTCAATTAACCAGCTTTCATCACAGGCACAGCACCTCTTAGGCCATTTATGGTGGAGACTTTAATATGATAACCTCTCTCGAGGAAAAGAAGGGGGGCATCAGGGCTCTCAGCAATGATGCCCGGGCCTTTAATGCCTTTATTCAAGAAGTAAGTTTGGTAGACATCAGACCTCGCAATGGTTTGTTCACATGGACCAACAGACAAGGAGTAGACAGGCTTATAGCATCCCGATTGGATCGTTTTCTAGTCTCTGAAAGCCTTCTCCTTGAAGGGAACATTATGAGTTATGAAATCCTCCCTTCCGGGGGATCAGACCACTGGCCCATCTCTCTGCAAGTTTCGATCTCGGGCACCCCTAAGAACAGGCCTTTCCGCTTCGAAAGATTCTGGCTCACCCATAAAGACTTTATTCGCAATATCAAAACTTGGTGGAAGGCACCTCTGCCTGTAGAGGGAACAAAAATGTTCAATTTACAAGCAAGGCTCAAGTTCATTAAGGCACAGCTAAAAACATGGAATCGAGAGGTATTTGGAGATATATTTGCAGAAAAATTCCATTTGGAGCAGCAACTGGAAGGGATCCATAGCAGTTGGATTCAGGGCAACATATCACAGGAGTCCATCAAGATGGAAAAGCAGCTCATGAAGAAATGGAATGAACGATGTGAGTAGGAAGAAATACTATGGAAGCAAAAGTCGCGCAATCAATGGCTGAAGGAGGGCGAGAGGAACACTAAGTTTTTCCACAGGTCTGATATTGACTATAGATGCAGCAATAGAATCACCAAATTACAAGGAGAGCATGGAGCGGTTCTTAGCTCACACCAGGACATCGCCAATCAACTCCGCAGTCATTTTCAATTCATTGCCACTGAACCAGACTGCGATCGAAGGGAGGCCATTGCCAAGGTAACCTCAACCATACCCAAGCTCATATCAGATGAGCAAAACAGTGCCCTGGAACGACCGGTTTCTCTCCAGGAGGTGGAGGCAGCAGTCAGAGAAATGGCCAACGGGAAGGCGCCAGGGCCGGATGGCTTCACTGTGGACTTCTTTAAGGCCTGCTGGGACGTTGTGAAAGAAGACATATGGGGAGTGGTGGAAGATTCAAGAATATCTTCCTCCATCTTAAAGTCATTGAACTCCACTTTTATTTCTTTAATCCCCAAGGAGAGGGATGCCTGCACTCCGTCCAAATTCAGGCCCATTGCACTCTGCAATGTGGTTTACAAGATCATTTAGAAAGTCATAGCTAATAGATTAAAACCTATTTTACCTCAAATCATCTCAGAGGAACAATCAGGTTACGTGGAGGGGCGACAGATCATGGATAACATTCTGTTAGCCCACGAAATGATTCACACGCTACAGACACTAAGAAAGGCAGGCATGATAATTCAATTGGACCTCTTAAAGGTGTATGATAAAGTAAGTTGGGACTATCTAGAGGCTGTCCTCAGGGCTTTTGGCTTCAGTACCAGATGGATAACTTGGATCTCAGCTCTAATCAAATCGCCCAACCATTCGATTTTAATTAATGGAGCCCCTACTCAACCCTTCTACCCGACCAGAGGTATAAGGCAGGGGGACCCTATCTCCCCTTTCCTTTTTGTTATTCTTATGGAAGGTTTCAGCCGTCTCATTAAATCAGCTAAGGAGAATAATATGATAAAGGGCCTGCAGCCATTAATCAATTTTCCGGCCACCACGCACCAGCAGTTCGTGGATGACACGATGTTACATGGCACGCCTACTGTAAAAGAAGCGAAAGGCTTTAAGAAAATTCTCACCTTGTTCAGTGAGGCATTTGGAATGGATTTCAACTTTGACAAATCCTCGGTTTTCTTTTTTAATACCCATCTGGCAGTTCAAAGACATTTAATTGAGGTCCTCAGTTTCAAGCGAAGCACTCTTCCTTCCAAATATTTAGGGGTTCCCCTCACGGACAAGCCGTGGCATAAGTCTCATTGGGAGAAGCTAATTACCAAGCTCGCTGACAAATGCAACCACTGGACCAACCGAGTCCTCAATCTGGCAGGTCATATGGTAATGACCAAAGCAGTTCTCCAAGCTATTCCTCACTACATGCTATCGATTCTCCCGGCCCCTCAAGGGATCCTTCAGAAAATCAGAACCATCCAGCGAAACTTTCTCTGGTCGGGCAACTCTGGGAAGCAAAAATGGGCGCTTGCGACTTGGGACAAGCTATGTAGGCCCAAGATCTTTGGAGGGATAGGGCTGCAAGATCCTGGAACAACCAACAAGGCCAGTGGCACCAAGCTGTGGTGGAGATGGTTAACAGAGCCGCACACTCCGTGGGTAAAATTGTGGAAAGCTAGATATGCAGTACATTGGCAACAAGAAGAGCTAGTCTGAATAACCGACGTCCCGACGGGTTCCCCCATCTGGAACATGGCTCGAGCCAGTCGGCATATAATTTAGGATCACTGTTTTTGGGAAATAAGAAACGGGCAGTGTGCTCTCTTCTGGGAAGACGCTTGGCAACAGCTCCCGAAACTGGAAGGCCCTAATCTTCAACCTTTGCAGCGATGGTATCAGGAAAAAGGGAAAATAAAAGTCCATCATTACTGGGCTCAGAGCAGGGAACCACAGCAATGGAGGAGCTGGAATCCAACTCCCCCTCCTTCTGAGGAACTCCTGCAGAATCTGGTCGACACACTCAATACCACCCTCAGGCAAAGAGTTATCAGGGAAATGCACGGTCTGGACATACTCTGTTGGGGCAAGCTCTCTGGAGGCTCATTCAACCTAAAGGAAGCCAGGCACTACTTGGACAAAAGAGAGGAAGGAGACAAGGTGGACTGGTATGAAAATGTCTGGGCCGGAAGTCTGTGGCCCAAAATTAAAATGTTCTTATGGCTCATTCAAAACAGGAAAGTCCTAACATGGGAAAATCTCACTAAAAGAGGGTTTACAGGGCCCTCCCGTTGCCCATTATGCGAGCAACAGGAGGAAACCACCAATCATCTCTTCAATAGCTGTGACTGGACAAACAATCTTTGGGAATAGCTTCAAGGAATTTTCCGCCAGTCGGACAGACAACGCAATTCAATCCACCACACTATAACCAACTGGCGTTCACAATACTCTAACAACACTATGGTAAATACTCTTTGGAGGAACAGTCCAGGATTCCTAATATGGAATGTGTGGAAAGAAAGAAATAATCGTATTTTCCAAAAGCATAGCATTCGGCAACTCGATGAATTAAAACTGGTCATCATGCAGGGGCTGACAGAAACAACCCGTACCTGGTGTAAAGAGGAAAAGGCTGAAACGATTTCTCCCAACGACAGAAGAATTCTAGGCATCTTCGGGCTCATCGATTCAGCGGAACATCTCCTGAAGAAAACTGCCCTCCGACTGGCTCCTCCTCCTGTTATTTGGCAGCGTCCGCCCCATGGCTACTGCAAGTTGAACTTCGACGGCGCAACAAGGGGAAACCCAGGCCCAGCTGGGGCAGGTGGTGTTCTACGTGATGACAGGGGCAATATCATTCGCATCCTGAGTAGAAGTATGGGCGAAACTACAAACAACGACGTTGAATTCACGGCTTTAGAACAGGGTCTGCGACTCTTAGTTCGGCTTGGCAAGGGGAGGGTTATCGTGGAAGGCGACTCTCATTTGGCCATAACCACAATTAAGAAAATCTAGCACGGAACGAAGCCAAGCAAGGCAATCAAGCACTGGAGGTTAGCTGCGGTCACAGAGACTATTGCACAGCATTTGACATCCCTCAGCGGGATAATACTGCAATCTGTGCGAAGGCAAGCTAACTCGCTTGCGGACCACCTTGCAAACTACGCTGTTGACAACCCGAAAAATGCCTGGGACACGTGTTGGCACGATCTCACGAATGAACAACTTCGGAATCAATGCTACACCATCTCAAGGCAAGACTTGAATGCGGGTGATTCCGTAGGACAGACAGCAGGTCATCCGTCATCAGAAAATCAGGAGTAACGGTATGGTGATTGCGCACGTCAGGCGACACACGCAGGATCGGTTAACGAGATACCATTGGGATCAACCTTCCTTAATGATAAGGAATTATGGTAAAAGAAAGAGCTCTACCAAGCGCATTAAGCGAAGGATGCCAGCGTGGGAAGGATCGGATCGCAGGACAGAAATCCCCGGTCACACACCGAGCTTTGGCGGCAGTACAATTCGGCAACTTGCCTTGCATTATGGCCTTAAATGGCCTCTCCGCATCACGCTTCTACTCGACTCCAACCTCTTTATTAGTTCCTCCCTTCGACCTTTCTTTCTCATTCTAGCATTGGATAATCGACCTGTATGCTCTTCATCTGATTTGGGATTCAGCTTACGGAGAGTGATCGTTGCAAGCGCAGACCCAGGCACCATGGCGGAGGTGAATCTGCGAAGCATTAAAGCTTCACAGGCCCTCAAAAGGGCCAAGGACTGTTATGAGGCTTCAGTTTCTAAACGCGACAAGAAAACTATCGAGGTTTTGGAGGAAGAAGTAGAACTGGCTCGAACAAAGACAGATGATACTACCATCAGCGAGGAAGTTGACTGGCTCGTGGATCCAGGGACTCCCCCCACGCGCCAAACCCAATTTCTACAAACCCAAGTTGTAGCGTGGAAGGTGAAAACGATGCTGGCTAAAGCGATAGCCATGCAGGGGGCAGCAGTGAAGGAGACGTTTGTGGCTACTTCCATGGCGTCAGCTCGGAACACAGCCCGCCTTGAAAAACTGGAAGTTTCATTCAACTCGCTGGCCGAGGAATTACACCAGCATGGCAAGGCCCTGGAAAAGTTCGTCCGTCGCTTCGAAATCTACCTCCGCCATATACTCCATGTGTCCATCGAGCTTCCTTCGGACGACTCGCAGGCCACTGTGATTAGATGGTTCAAGCCCCGGGCTCCTGCCACCGGCGGT
Source organism: Pinus albicaulis (assembly GCA_034641835.2). Taxonomy (NCBI): domain Eukaryota; kingdom Viridiplantae; phylum Streptophyta; class Pinopsida; order Pinales; family Pinaceae; genus Pinus; species Pinus albicaulis. The sequence continues at coordinate 4,146,016 of CM076572.1, forward strand.
GAGGGCGCTACTCCAGTCGAGGGGGGACACTCCGGTGCTTCCACTCCCACTCTCTAACAGCTCAGTAGTTCATGTGTATTTCTTTCAACTGGTCAATTTATTTATCTTTACTTATGTCTGTCTACAATAAACTTTCGGCTTGTAAAAGGCCACTCTGGCCTTTAGCAAAGTTTTGGTCTAGTTTTGTTGTCATAGGGCAACCCTGCGTGGTAGCCTTGAAGTTTTGTCTAAAGGACTAAGATGGTCACAAATCTAGCAAGTGTTCAGCTCTGTCAAACTCAGTCCTTTGTAAGCTTGAAACGAAGCAGGCCTCTCTACTGTCAAAGCCATAAGTCTTCGAGCCTCCATGCTGTAATCTCTGTTCATATTATAATATAATGATCCGTACTTACTTACAAAAAAATAATAATCACATATAATAGAACATTGTCGACGCGTTTCGAACCAACCAGTGTGGTTCATCATTAGGACTAGGTGAGAGATCAGATCAAATCAATAAGCTTAAATAGATGTAGAGATGGTTAAACTAGCCGTTCAGAAAACGACTAGTTCCCTCCTACTATTAAACCATTTAATTAATTTATTCACTTAGTTAATAGATTAATAAACTTATATATATATATATATATATATACATATATATATATATATATATATATATTTATTTATTTATTTATTTATTTTTTATCAATTTTATTTATTAATTAAAGCTAGAGGCTTAAGTAAAAAATAACCAAAGAATACATACAAAATAAAAAATAGCAAAATAATAAAATAATAAAAAAATAAAAAATAAAAAAATAAAAATAAAAATAAAATAAAATAAAATAAATAAAAAAGGAATATAAATAAATAAATAAATGAATATAAAATTAAAATTAAAATTAAAAATAAAATATCAAACTTTCAAAAAATAAAAAAATAAAATAAAATAAATCACAAAGGAAAAAAATAAATAAAAAAATGAATATAAAAATAAAAATAAAATATGAAACTTTCAAAAAAATATAAATATAAATAAATATAAATATAAATATAAATAAATAAATTAAAAAAAAATAGAGGAAAAAAAAAATGGGCAAAAATAAAAGATAATCAGGAACAAAGGCAGGTATCCAACACCTACTGATGTTCCAACCATCATCTCTGTTGACATTAAGGGGTCTTTTTTCGATTTCTAAGGCCTCTCTTAACTTCCGATGATGGAAATGGTCAATCCTAGCAACGACCTTCGCCTCTTCAATGCAAATATGATGGTTAGTCTTTTCTGCATGTTCAGCTAGGGCAGACGAGCGGGATCTTCCATGCTTAATGTCAGCAGCATGTTCAGAAATTCTTTGATTTATAGACTGACCAGTTTCACCAATGTAAGGTGTCCCACAGGAACAAGGAATGATGTAGACACCTTTCCCATCCCTAGGGTCAATTGGGTCTTTAATCGATTTGAGAGAGCTGCGAATCGTGTTAAGGGGCTTGAAAGATGAAGACACCCTACGCTTCCTAAGGACCCTCGCAATTTTATCAGTGGTTCCTTGAATGAACAGAAGACGCACACTGTGGGACCATTGACTAGGGTCTTTATTATTTTTAGTTAGAGGACCTTTTTCTGCTTTAAGAAAAGCTTTAAGGCCTTGCGATCTACTATAACCATTTTTACAAAAGACACTTAGCAGATGAGACTTTTCCCCCTCAAGGTGAGACTCATTAGAGATCCTCAACGCCCTTGTGGCCAAGGTGTTTAGGACACCTAATTTTTGAGCAGGGAAATGGTGTGAACTAGCATGAAGGTATTGCTCAGTATGAGTTTTCTTTCAAAAAAATTGATGGGAGAAAGAGCCATCATCCTTTCTAGAAATAAGAGTGTCAAGGAAGGGAATGCTTCCATCTATTTCATATTCCATAGTGAATTTTATGGAGCACGATTGATCATTAAGGTGATGGAATAAAATATCTAACTTATCTTTGCCATGCGGCCACACAACACAAGTATGATTATTATATAATTTAATCAACTAAATTAATAAAAAAGATATACATATATACACCACTATTCGTTAAATAACTTCCATTATATTAATTAATTGGTTAATTAGTTGTATAAATATTTTAAATATTTTATAAATAAATAAAATAATAAAATAATAATAATAATAATAAATAAATAAATAAATAATGGAATAATTACTTTTTCAAAGTCAAACTAGCTGTTATCCTAATGGCTAGTTGAGCCATTTCTACATCTATTTATACTTAATGTCCAGATTTGATTTCTCACATAGTCCTGATGATGAACCACACTGGTTGGTTCGAAACGCGTCGACCATGTTCCATTGCATGTGATTATTACCGAAAGAATTTTACTAATTTATATGATGGATCACAAAACCTTAGATTCCAAAAAAAAAGAAGCACATTGTTTTTTTGAAAAAAAGCTACCCATGCTAACGCCTCCAAATGTCCACATGAGAAAATCATCATCATCATCAGAATCAAACATATCTAAAAATATAGACATGTTGTTAAAAGTCCAGCTTATCTGGTTTTGTCTTGCTTCCAGATTTCGACTCCACTCGGTCCTCTAACGAGCTCCAACAACCTCGTTACCACGCAGGTGGGTTGGCAGCTCTTCAACAGTAGAACCTTGTAGACTGTCGCTTCTATGACACGCAGGTCTCAGTGCCCTCAGCTCTTGCGACGAGCAACAAAATGACCTCTGAACAAGATGGAAAAGCTATTATATCCAATTCACATAGTTTTAACTCAAATGGAGATAGATGCTTTATGCATAGGTAATGCTCGCGGACTTATGGAAAAGTACGTCGAGTTTATATATAAAACATTGAGAAAAGTTAGTCAAAACCCAAGCGCACTCACTGCATGGTATGACACTTTCTCAACACTTTCAACAATCCACCCTGATTGCATCAAACTTCAATCCGCAGCTTCAAATTTCAATCCACTCCTTTGCACTTTTTGAAAGAAACTTTTCAAAATGCATTTTTTAAGAACCTTTAAAAAAATAACTCCACTTATGAAAAGAATTATTTAAGAATTCCACTTCATAAAGGAGAACCATTAAAAAAATTCCCTTTTAAAACATGAAATCATGTGCATTTTCAATTTCCATGTATGAAAAATTCACGTATGGGAAATTCCTTTTAAAAATACCTTTGAAATACCTTTACGTAAGGAAGTTCCTTCAAATTACGTGTATGGCATGCCAATGGAGAGTATGATTTTAAAATCACTTTTTTTTAAAGTTTAAGATAGTGCGGTGGACAACGATCTCATCCCCGAGGGGGCCTGGCTGTAGGAAAACTCGAGGAGGCCCGCCAACGTAAATATTTCCAGTAAAGATGCTCTACGATGTCGACTTCGTGGAATTTTTTGTTGAACACACTAAACAGTTCCGGTTTCTGGACAAGGCTGCCATCACGTGAATGAATTGAGGTTAGTTCTTGCCATCTGCTCCCCTATGAAATTTACAGTGTCATTTAAAAGAACCGATGCATCGCAGCCGTGGAGGAGTTATACTACATAAGCTCGATTCCTTCGCTCAATTGTAGCGTGACAAGGCAAGAAAAAAAAATTTCGTTGCTGGAGTGCTTCTCCCTCATGATCCTCAGTCCATGTTTCTTCTTCGCCGAAGAGGGAAATCGTGATTCCCTTTGATTACAGCAGGTCAAATCCGATCTGCCTCTTAAGTGAGATGTCATGGCGTTCAGACCAAGTCCCACGCAGCGTTCTGAGGGTGTTCATACGCAGTGTTACTTAGAGCAGGCTCATCACACATAAACACCGATTTGCAAGTTTATAATCCGCAACTCGCATCTACTATGTCGATCTATTCCGCCTCTATACGCAGACGTAGAAGATCCAACTCACCCAATTTTTTTTTCCTTACAACACACAGGTTCACTCTTCGACCTGATGCTTTGATACCATGTCTTTGACATTTAGTCTATACAAGCTCCCCACATGCACTCCTGATGCAACTGTTTCCATATTGCTATCCTTTATGACACACCATGTCTTGATGAATTCAACTAGCAGATCCTGATCTGTTATCATAGATACAGAGATCAAGTTTTTCCTAATCCCAGGCACATACAGTACATTCTTAAGATGTTTAATGTCACCACTAGGCAATCTTACTGGAATATCACCATACCCTTTTATCTCATATCCTCTGTCATCTCCTATAAAAATTTTAGATCCACATGAAGTTTCTTCAAGAAATTCAAACCATTCTTTCTTACCTGACATATGTGAGGATGTGCTAGAATCGACATACCATATGTCGTCCTCATATTCCTTAGAAGCTGAAAGCACACAATCAACCACAAATAGTTGAGTTTCATGACTATAGTCTTCATCTTCATTAACAAAATATCCTTTGTGCCTACTCTGACTATTCCTTGCTTCGTCTGTCTGCCTCTTAAAACAAAACCTAATTTCGTGGCCAATTTTCCCACAGTAAAAACATTTATTTCTTGAAAATTTGTTTGCAGACATACCTCTAAACGGTCTCTTTTGAAACGAGCTACCTCCTCTCTATTGCTGCTGTTGCTGCTGTAGCTGTCTCCCTCTAAATTGTCGCCTCTTCGCCACTAGAGCAAGATCGTCATTCTGCGGTCTTAAATTCTGCTGCCACTCTTCTTCTTGTAGCAAAATTCCTGTCAATTCTTCAAATGCAAGGGCTTTATCCCTCGCTGCCAATCCTGTGATGAACATCTGATATTTGTCCTTCATTCCATTTAATGTAATTGTTACTAGATTAGAATCGGACGCCTTTTCTCCGATTTCTCCCAATCTGTCCTTCAGGTCTTTAACCCTTTCAATGAATCCAACAACAGATTCATTTTCCTCCATCTTCATTGCAAACAACTTGCCTTTGAGTGACAAGATGCGATTTGTATTTTGTGTCTGGTATAAATTCTCGAGCATCGTCCAGATCTCAGTGGACAATTTGCCATCTCTAATGTGTGGGATAATATTATCCTTGACGGACATATTTAGTATGAATTTTGCTTTGTTCTCCCTTTTATCCCAGTCTTGTATAAGTGCGGTTGTTCCTGTTACAATATTTGGTTTCTGCTCCTCACCTATGACAATCGACCACACATTTTCTCCCTCAAGCAATGTCTGTAGCTTGAATTTCCAATTGGTGAAATTGGACCTATCGAGTTTGCTAGACGACACTGTTACCGATGAAATAGGTAACCGCACTGTTACCTACTTTTTTTTGGTAGCATAAAAAGCACCCGATTTTGAAAAGTGGTGATGCAGAATCAGCTTCTTCTTTTTTAGCACATTTTTGACACTCTAATATTTTTATTTATGAAGTATGAATATTTGTTTTAAAATGTTAGTGATTTTCATGCTAATTTTGAAACGTATTGATGCAGCATCAACTTTTTTTTTTAGAGCGGTGATTTTCATGCTAATTTTGAAACGTATTGATGCAGCATCAACCTTGTTTCTTAGAGTGGTGATTTCATATTGGTAATAAAGCACAAAACTTAGATTATATATATATATATATATATATATATATATATATATATATATATATATATATAAACAATAAAAAAAACCAATAAAAATGTAAAAAAAAACAAAATTAACTCATAAAAATAAAAAAATTTAAACAAAAATAAATTAAAAAACAAAAATATTCGAAAATTATATCAAAAGAAATGACAAAATTTGAAAAAAAAACACATAATTTAAAGAAAAATAACAAAAATTAACCAAAAAAATAAAAAAATAAAACATCAAAAACATTTTTTTCTAAGTTATTAAAAAAAACCATATAATTAAAAAAAAAAGTTAAATAGAAAATTTAAAAATAATTTAAATTACAAAATTAAAATTTAAATAAAAAAAAATAAAATACAAAAAAGAAAAAATTAAATTAAAAAATAATAATAATAGGAAAAAAAAATACAAATTTTAAAATTAACAAAAAAAAAAAAAAAAAAAAAAAAAACAAAATTGAAAATTGAAAAAAAAAAATTAAAATAAAAAAAACTATCATTAAAAAACAAAAAAAATGAAAAAAATCATGTGCAAATAATTAAAAAACAAATATCCATAAATTCACTGCTTTTTTAAAAATGAAACCGTTTATAAATTTTAAAAATGAAAAACTAAATAAACTAAAAGATTAAATTTTTTTTTAAATTAAATTAAAATTCAATAAATTTAATAAATAAATTTAAATTTTAAAAAATAATTAATCTAAAATATTAAATTTAAAAACAAAATAAAAAAAAACAAAAAAAATTAAAACAAATTAAATTTAAAATAAAAAAAATTGAATTAAAAAAAATAATAATAATAATAATTTTTTGAATTAAAAAAAAAAAAAATATCGAATTAAAAAAAATATATTAAAAAATAAAAAATAAAAATTTTTGATCGTGGTGGCGCCGCCAATCAGCCTCTCGCCCAGGTCGCAGCGGAGGCTAGTCGCTGGGCGGGCGGGCAATTTCAAGAATTGGCCTCCCGTGGTGGGAGGCCGATTCCGGGAATCGCCCTCCCGCGGCGGGAGGCCGATTCCGAGAATCGCCCTCCCGTGGCGGGAAGCCGATTCCGAGAATCGCCCTGAGGTCGATTCCGGGAAACGCCCTCCTGCGGCGAATCGCCCTCTTGCCACAGGAGGGCGATTCCGGAAATCGCCCTGAAGCCGATTCCGAGAAGCTCCCTGAGGCCGATTCCAGGAATCGCCCTCCTGCGGTGGGGAGGGCGATTCTGGGAATCACCCTGAGGCCGATTCCGGGAATTGCCCTCTCGCGGCGGAAGGCCGATTCCGGGAATCGCCCTCCCGCCACAGAGGCCGATTCTAGGAATCGCCCTCCCGTCGCAGAGGCCGATTTTGGGAATCGCCCTCTCGCGGCCGATTCCAGGAATCGCCCTCCCGCAGCGGGAGGGCGATTCCAAGAATCAGCCTTAGGGTGATTCCCGGAAGCGGCCTCTCGCCGCGGGAAGCTAATTCTCGGAATCGGCCTCTCGCCCAGCGGTCGGCCTTCGTCACCACCTGGGCAAGAGGCCGATTGACGGCACCACCACGATCATTTTTTTTTTTAATTTTTTTTTTTTAATTTTAATTTTTTTTTTAATTCAAAAAATTTAATTTAATTTAATTTTTTTTTTTTTAAATTTAATTTTTATATTTGAAATTTAATTTGCTTTAAATTTTTTTTGTTTTTTTTTTTTAATTTTTTTTTTTCTAAATTTTGTTAATAATTTTTATTAAATTATGTTTTTTTTTTTATTTGATTTTTTTTTTCATATTTTTTTTTATTATTAAATTTTATGTTTAGTTTTTTCATTTAATTTTTTAAAATTTAGTAAAATTTGTATTTTTTTTTAATTTATTTTAATTTAATATTTTTTTTTTAATTTTTAATTTTTATTATTATTATTTTTTTAATTATATAAAATTTGTATATTTATTTTATTTTAATTAAAATTGTCTATTTAAAATTAGATTTTTTTTTATAATTAAACTTAATATTTTCAAATTAATTTGTTTTTTATTTTATTTTTTATTTAATATATATATTTTTTAATTTATTTTTTTCAATTTTTCAATTTTAATTGATTTTTAAAGTTTTTTAACTTTGTTATTTTAACAATGTTTTTTTTTTTTTCTTTATATTTAAAATTTATTTTTTATTTCAAAATTTATTTGTTTATTCATTTATTTTTTAAAATTTAATATATTTTTTTAAATTTAATATGTTATTTGATTATTAACATTTTTTTAAAATTTAATAAAATCTAATATATATATTTTTAATTTAAGTTTATATATATATATATATATATATATATATATATATATATATATATATTGTTTTTTAGAATTTAAATTTAATTTATTTTTTAAAATCTATTTGTTTTTTTAATATATATTTTTTTAAATTTAATATTTTTATTGTATTTTATTTTTCATTTTTTATTTTTAATTAATTTTTCATTTTTTTACTTTTAATTTCAATAATGTTTATTTATTTATTTATTTATTTAAGTTTTAAAGTTATTAAAATTTAATATATTTCTTTAAATTTAATTTTTTTTTTAATTTAATAAACATTTTCTTTTTCTTTTTAAAATTTAATTTCTATATTTTACTTTTTATAATTTCTTTCTTTTTTAACTTGTTTTTTTTTCTTAATTTGATATTTTTATTTTTTTATTTTTATATATTTTGAAATTTTAATCTTTAAATTTTTTTTATTTTTTATTTTTTATTTTTTTTCTTAAATTTTAGTTTTTTTTAATGTTTGAATTAAAATTTTTATTTTGTTTTTATTTTTATTTTTTTAAATTTTTTTATTTTTTAAATTTTAGGTTTTTTTTAATGTTTGAATTTTAAAAATTGAAAAAATGTTATTTTTATTTTTAAAAATGTCAAAAATATGACACAAATTTTTTTTTTGTTATTCCAGCATCAACTGGTTTGTTTTGAGGGTGTTTTTTCAAACCTTTTTTCAATAAACAATTTTGTTTTTAGCATAATTTTATAAAATGTTGGAATTTGACCTTAAAAAAAAACCAAGTGCGTTCTGGAATACACTTTTTTTGTTTTTGGGGTGTTTTTTCATGTTTTTTGAGTCTTTAGGGTTCTAGAGTTCTGCTTTTGAGGTCAAAGCACTTATTTACTCCAGAATAGCAGGTAAATGTTGAGATATGTTTCTATGATATTATTCATACCGGACCGATCCGATTCCGGCACTCCCTTCAAGGCTCTTCTAAACTTGGCCTCTGCATAATTACAAGCTACATTAACAGGAATACAATACGTACTAGATCTTGATCACAGATCTGCCACCAATCTGGCCCGATCTTGTGAGTGTAACTCAAATCCTCCACTGATCTGATGGTTACTGTGTCTGCGACTTGAATCTACCACCAACAGGCAGATCCCCTATGCAGAACCGCCAACAAATGTGTCTGCGACTCGATCTACCACCACTAGGAAAATCCCATGTGCAGAACCGACAATAACGTCTGCGACTCAGACCCACCACAAATGGACGAATCCCATGTGCAGAACTTCCAAAGAGAGAGATTGGCACTTTTCTGAGGCAAATATCTGCGCCGAATTAAAATTCGTATAAGTAACCAGATTGGCCCAGGTATGGCCCTGGAAGTTGCGCCAATTGCGCTTTTCGGCACAACTGTCAGCGAAAAAAATGCGCGAACCCTCCTGTGCTCAGAGATTTCAAAAAATCATTCAAGACTTGTGAGTTAGGTATTTTCTGCAGACCCCCTGCTCCTATGAGAAACGAAGCTCTTATGTGCACCATAGCCACTAAGGCTTTAAAAAAAACAAATCAAGCTCACCCAGTCTGAGGTCTGATACCAAGATAAAAACTGGATTGAATAGAAACTGCAACTCACAGATGAGTACTACACTCTCCATTTGTGTACAGTCTCCAGGTGCAGTACTCACTTGTGAGCTGCAGTTTCTATTCAATCCAATTTTTATCTTTGGTAGCCATCATTAATGTCTATTGTCCACTTAAAATTATATGTACAATCAATCTATATAAATTATTTCATGATTTTAGGTAAAAGTATTATGGATAAAGTATTTTTGATTTTACTATATTTTCATGACTGATTTTAGGTATGATAATTAAATATTTTATATCTGTTTCATAATTTTATTTTATGCATACAGTTTAAATCAATGATAAATTTAATATTCAATGTATCCATATCGTTATAAATATGTTATCCAAACCACTCCCCAGAAACTGCCAGCTCTTCCCATCCGCCTTGCATTCCTTCCTTACTTGCCGAACCACCGAACTTTTTAAGATTCCTTCCATTTTTCATCATAAATCAATTTCCCACTATATATTCCATCATGTTAAATATGTTAGGCTTTTAATATTTGCAATAAATGGAAACTGTGAGTTTAACTGTTCTACTTTTGTATTAGTAAATTCCAGGTTAATGGAAACGGTTAGTTTAACTGTTTTATGTATTTGCAATTAATGGAAACGGTGAGTTTAACTGTTTTACTTGTGTATTTGTAAATTCCAGGTTAATGGAAACTGTTAGTTTAACTGTTTTATTTTGTATTTGCAAATTCCAAGTTGATGGAAAAGGTGAGTGTAACTGTTAGTTTAACTGTTTTTTTTTCGGTAATATTAATTTTAAATTGAGTACTTTAATTTATACATGAAATATTTTTTTATTGGAATTAGATTATATAATTTTAAGTAAGATTGTGATTTTTAGTTGTTTAAATTACATTTTTGAATGTATAAATGAAATCAGGTCATACAATTTAGAGTAAAATTGTGATTTTTAATGGTTTAAAATATATTTTTGAATATATAAATAAATTCAATACCTTGAAAAATCTATAAACCGCTCAAATTTTAGAAATTAAACAATTTAAACTCAAATTTTTAAAAATATCTCAAAATTTTAATTAAAATTAATAAAAAAATACTTTCTTCTATAAGTTAAACTACATCATTTTAAATTGTTTAAAATAATTATTTTATTAGCAATTGCACCAGATGTTGCAAAGGAAACGCCGTAAGACAATAGTGTAGGAAAGAGTAGCATTAAATTGTTAATCTTCCATGATGACATTGAAAGTGCAGGAAAATGTTTCCAAAAAGTGTAAGTAGAAATTTGTATCTTAGTTAAAAAGGGGTTCTCATGAATTGCATCATTGACATGATAGGAATATCCATGGTCTCAAGTTATCTCTTTTTGGTTATTTAGTGTAGTTGCCAAAGAATGCACTGTAGAGATAGCAAATATCTCTATCCTTAGCAATTATTGACCAGAAGACCTTGATTTGGTCTTTTGGTTAAACATCAATATGTATTTGCACTCGAAACACTTGTGTTTGAAGTATTTTCTACTTGAATGGTTGGAATTTATCCATGATTCCACTCCTTATTTGTATATGCCAAAATTATTCGGGATTCAAGATTTCTACAATGTATCTCGATCATATATTAGTTTAGGAAAAAAAAAAAAAAAATTATCAACATCAAAATTCAATTATGTCAACCTACTCTTCTTCCATTGTTGAAGTGGTTGTAAAGATTTTTTCCTTTTCATAGTTCGAGCTTAATCTCTGCAACCTCAATGTGCTCAAATCCAATAGTCCTTTGAGTGAGTATCCAACCATATTTATGGTTGGCTACTTCTTACACATTCACAATTCAAAGGACTACATTTTATTATTGATGCAGGAGCATCGAGAACCTACCCAGCAATGTGACGTTTTGGTCACATGTTGTGGCTAATTGGAAATAAAATAAACTTAGGAATAGTCTAAATCATTTAATTATTAAATTTGTTATTTATTTTAGAGAATTGTTAATTTGTTTTATATTTAATTAAATTTGGCATAATAGTAGAAGTTGGTTTCTCTCCCTGCGTGGATGTAGAGCCAACATAGAGATAACCCTAAAAAATAGGAAGGTAGAAATTTATTGAGAAAGTCTATTCTAAGAGAAAGTAGTTTTATTTCTCAAGTGTAAATAGTTGAAGGATGGTAAGGGAACTTCAAGTTTTTGTTTTGTCGATATGTAGATTCCAAAAGTTTTTATGAAAATCTAATCAGTAGATTATTCATATCGGTTGAAATGTTTTTATGGATTAGTTCTGCAATTTTATTATACGTATACATATTTCTGGATTGTATGAGTGTAGGAGACTGAAAAGCGTTGTGACTATGTCTACGAGAAGCATTTCGATATGAAAGAATACCATGCATGAGAATGGTGAGATAGAAGTTGTAAAGTCCGAATCGATGTGTATGGTTGCTACTACGTGTGATCGAAGGCGATCCTGACAGTAAGGGACCATGGCTTGATCGATTCTCTGCGCGCAAACCCAAGACAACAACTGGAGGCGGTATTGAAGGCGATATGAAACTTTGTTATTTGTTGTAATGTTAAACCACATAATTATGTATTGAAGAGACCACGCAGGTTTAATGAGATCACGCAGGTTTGATGCATTATGAAATCTGATGTGGTTTGATGAGACCACGCAGATTGGATGTGTTATGCAATTTGATGCATTATATGTCGTGATGCAATTTGACTATGTTACCTGCCACTGATTGGAAACTACGCAAGTTGATTGCATTATGAAGTTGATGGATGCATGGTTGTGATTGCAATAAACATTCAAATGATATTGCCAAAGGTCGAATGATATTGCAGGTTGAATGACATTGCGGAGGTGGAATAAAATGACTTTAATGGTTTTAAGATGTGGCTTCCACCATAGATATCGTTTACAAGATCCTTTGTCAATGGTTGTATGTGTATGGTAGAATAATTAAATCATCATATATGTTGGGTTTCAGCTATTATATATGTTTGGTTGGAAATTCATGGTATTCGAATTCTTTAATGAATTCAAATTTGAAATTATCAATTGTAAACAATAAATCTTCTAATGGGGTTTGAAAAAGAAATACCATTATGATAAGAATAGATGGTATGTGGTCTCAAGATGGTTACATCATTATGTTGGGAAAATTGGGCAATTTGACATTGATTAAAGTTGTGAAAATAAAAAAGCAAACTAGTTTTTATAAGGGAAGTGTGGGCCTCAGTAAAATTTATACATTTTACTATAGTAATTGATTTGTAGGAATTGTGTATTCTTTATTCCTACATCATTTTTGGTATCAAAGATTGTTAAGCTGTTTTTGGAGCATTACAGAGAATTCCGCTCAGAAGAGGAGCCGGGATAAGTCGAGGGAGACCTATAGCAAACACAGTTTTTCTAGATGAGATCCAGCATTTGCACATGAGATTGGCTACAGTAGAAACCACTCAGAGGAGAGCAGCAGATGGTGGAATTTCCAGTTCTGATGAAGAAGAGACCACTGACGAAGAAGCGGAGGAGGAAAGTGAAGCAGCCAAAGTTATGAAAATGCTCGCAAAGGTCAGTAACCGACCAAAGGTAGAGGTACCTTTATATGATGGAAGTCTTAGTGTGGAGGTGCTAATGGACTGGATCAGTTCATTAGATAAATACTTCGACTATGAAGAAGTCGGCGATAAGAAGAAAGTGAAGTTTGCAGCCACGAGATTCAAAGGCCATGCAGCCTTATGGTGGGACGAATTGCAGCTACCCAGGGAGTGAAAAGGAAAGCCCAAAATCAAGCAATGGGACAGGATGGTAAGTAAGCTGAAGGATAATTTTTTGCGGAAAGATTACAAATTAAGTCTGTTTAGAAAATTGCAGAACTTAAAACAGAAAGGGATGACAATCAAGGAATACACTGAAGAATTTTATAAGCTGAGTATTAGATCTGGCCATGTTGAAGATGATCTAGAAAAGGTAGCTAGATATATAAATGGTTTGAGATATGAAATACAGGATGAGATCAGCTTATTAAATTTGAAGAATATTGAAGACGCTTATCAAGAAGCCTTGAGAGCCGAAGAAAAGATGTTGCACAATAAAAACTAGAGAAATAGAGGTAAAAGTCCAGCAAAAGGAAAAGGAACATTTAAATCCATACTTCAACACTCTTAGAATGAGGCAAGGAGTGCAAGCAATAGATCACCGCAAAGAGGAGATTCTGACCGCGGAAGGTTCGTGCCCAGAGGCAGAGGCCGAGGAAGAGATGTACAATGCTATGCATGTGGGGAATGGGGACATATGAAATGGGATTTCCCTCATCAGAAGTCGGAAAACCCACGTAATGTAAATGTTACTGAAGCCAAGGAGGAGGTTCCTCAACCTGAAGCCAAAGAAGAACCGCCAGAAGCCGGAAAATCCCTGTTACTAAATAAGGTATTGCTTAAAGAAGCTAAGGAGGCCAAAGAACCTACTCAAAGGAAAAATCTGTTCCGAACTGTATGTAAGTCAAGGGGTAAGTGTTGCAAATTAGTAATTGATAGCGGTAGTATTGATAACCTTGTTGCTACTGAAATGGTAGATAAATTGAAGTTGGAAAGAACTGTACACCCAACTCCTTATAAAGTATCATGGCTTTAGAAAGTCCATCAAATTATTGTAACTGAACAATGTAAAGTTTACTTTCAGATTGGTACTTATAAGGATGTTATTTTATGTGATATAATGCCGATGGATGTACGTCACATATTGCTTGGTAGACCTTGGAAGTTTGACCGAAAAGCCATACATGATGACAGAAGAAACACTTATACTCTTGAAAAAGATGGGAATAAGCATACATTTCTACCATTGAAAGCTGAAGCTGATGAGGAAACACCTAGAAACAACATTATGCTGATGAGTGGGAAGACTCTGTTGCAGGAAGTTGAGAAGGGTGAGGAAATGCATTTTGCTACTGTTTAGAAGATTTACTTGAAGAAATTTAAAATTTGTTGAATGATGTTGCTGATATTGTTGTGGATGAGTTGTCAAATGAGTTACTTCCCATCAGGAGTATTCGTCACCACATTGATTTAATACCTGGAGCCAGTTTGCCAAATAAAGCAGCCTACAGGTTAACACCACAGGAAAATGCCGAAATTAGAAAGCAAGTGCAGGAACTGCTGGATAAAGGGTTAATCAGAGAGAGTCTCAGTCCATGTGCAGTACCAACAGTACTCAGCCCAAAGAAATGAGGTGAATGGCGTATGTGCACAGAATCTAGAGCTATAAATAGAATCACCATCAGGTATCGTTTCCCTTTACCACGAATAGATGATTTAATGGATTGTTGGAGTGGGTCAAATTATTTTTTTAAGATAGACTTGAAGAGTGGGTATCATCATATAAGAATGAGAGAAGGGGATGAATGGAAAACTGCATTCAAAACAAATGATGGTTTGTATGAATGGTTAGTAATGCCTTTTGGACTTACTAACGCACCTAGTACTTTCATGAGATTGATGAATGATGTTTTGAAGGAATACATAGGTAAATTTGTGATTGTTTACCTCGATGATATACTTATATTCAGTCGAAATAAGGGAGAGCATCTAGTGTTGAGATTCAACAAGATGATGAGCTTAGTGAAAAGAGTCTCCTTCACTAAGTGGGCCCGCAGGCTATTTTTAGACTATGTCTATTTTTAGACATGATGATCATATTTCAGAAGTTTCAGGATGCTATTTGTGGATGGTTGATCAAGTTGGAAAAATAGATGAAATTCTATTTTTATAATATTGGGCCAAGTCTATTTATAGATCGTCAATCTAAAAATAGATGCACGTCGATTATTATTAGCTCTTAATAATAATCAAACTGTAAACAACAACTTATTCTCTTGGAGCACTTCAGTTGAGTGCACAGATGTGGCACAGTAGCTGACAGAAGGAATTGCGCTATTCTTGAGGGTTTACTGGAGCTAATGCATGGAGGACTCAGTTAGAACTCAAGTGGCAGAGTTATGACACAGTTGGAAGAAGTAGTTATGGAGTTGTATTCAGTTTAACTCAGTTAGACTCAGTTGAGCTAGTTGTATCTAGTCTAACTGATTGATACACTAGTGAGAGTGGAGTGAATAAATTAGTTAATTAATTCACAAATAATAACTCATTAATCAACTGAACAATACAGTAGTTAACTACAGTGCATGGTAGTTTCAGTGGAGACCAGTGGAGAGATAGGTGAAAGGGAAAGATAGACTATCTGTTGTGACTATAGTGATGCATTGATTGCATCACACACATAGTGGAGATGCCAAGGAGGATTACGCAGTGAAATCAAGGGTAATTCAAATTCATTCAGAGCTATTCTTCATCAGAGATTACACAGTGGATGCAAGTTAGCAGGTGGCAAAGATCGGTGCATGGATTTGCAAGATTAGGCCTGTATAGTGTATAACGATTGTACTGTATTGAGAGCTTTTGATAAGATTTGTAGGCTTGTATGAGATTTTCATATGATCTCCATGTTACATAATATATAGTTACGTTTTTTAGCTTCAATCTTTCCCGGTTAAAAACTGTGTTATGTGCGATTGATAATTTTTGTTTATGCTTCACATGTGTGTGAAATTAATTTTTCCGAAAAAGATTAACAAGTGGAATTGATTCATTATTTTGCATATGTAGAAATTATATACAATATGCATGTATATATCCGGACTCTCCTGATCTCACAATATTTAACTTCTTGCAAAATACAGAATCCTTCCATTATAATTCTTGCGGAAATTTAATCAACAATTGCAAAACGCATGAAGCAATAAAAACACACATAACACAGTTGTTTAACGGGAAAGCTTGAAGCTGAAAACTCCAACTATCATATTATGTATATCATGGAGATCATATGACAATCTCATACAAACATACAAATCTTATCACAAGCTCTCAGTACAGTACAATCGTCATACACTAATCATGACCAATCTTGCAAATCCATGCACCGATCTTTGCCTCCTACTAGCCCGCCTCCACTGCGCAATCCAAGCTAATTACAAAGACTAATTCAATGTAATACCACTCTCATTGACTGCGTCATTATCATTGGTAACTCCAATGTATATGTAGATGCAATTCATGCATCACTAGTAGTCACAACAAATATTCCATCTTTCCCTTTCACCTATCTCTCCACTGGGTCTCCACTAAAACTGCCATGCACTGTAGTTAACTGATGTATTCTTCAGTTGATTAATGAGTTATTATTTAGTGAATTAATTAACTTATTAATTCACACCACTCTCACTAGTGTATCAATCAGTTAGACTAGATACAACTAGCTCAATTGAGTCTAACTGAGTTAAACTAAATACAACTCCACCAACTACTTCTCCAACTCCACCAAACTCTGTCACATGAGTTCTAACTGAAGTCCTCCATGCATTAGCTCCAGTAAACCCTCAGGAATAGTGTAATTCCTTTTGTCAGCTGTTATTCCACATCTGTGCACTTAACTGAATTGCTCCAAGAGAATAAGATAATGTTTAAAGTCCAAATATTATTAAGAGCTAATAATATTCGACATATCTATTTTTAGACTAGCAGTCTAAAAATAGAATCCGCCCAATATGTCTAAAAATATAAGTCCATATATTTTTCCAACTTGACCAACCATCCACAAATAGCCTCCTGCTACATATAGAATATGCTCACCGTGTCTAAAAATAGACATACACCTAAAAATAGCATGTGTGGGCCCCACCTAGTTTAGGTGATTATTTTCCAACTAGGATCAAGGATGATGTTTCAGGATGCCTCCTTCACTGTTTCTTGTCGCAATATTCAACAGCATAAAGTTAAATAGTGTGAGATCAGGTGAATCAAGGACATATGCATGCTTAGTGCATATAATTTCTACATGGTATCAGAGCATTGTTGATTGAAGATTGCAATTGTGAAGTGATTTTGTGCTGGTGGACAATTCGAATTTGCTACAGAATATTCTTGGTGAGGAAATCGAGTATACATTGAAATGTCTTTCAACGGTTGAGACTGGAGTATGCCCTTGATGGGAGCTCAAATTACATAGCATGTAAGGATAGGATGGAGGCGGTGCTGGAGGATAATGGGCTAAAGGAGTTCATCGATAGCGATGTTCCTAAGCCGGGATCTAGCGATCCTGCATTACTT
Source organism: Pinus albicaulis (assembly GCA_034641835.2). NCBI lineage: Eukaryota > Viridiplantae > Streptophyta > Pinopsida > Pinales > Pinaceae > Pinus > Pinus albicaulis. The sequence continues at coordinate 4,163,565 of CM076572.1, forward strand.
GATGCATGGTAAAAGAAGACTGAAAAGACGAGGAGGATTCTGTTGGAAGGTGTGAAGGACCACATTGTGTCCAGCCTTCACGAGAAAGCCACTCCATTCTTAATGTGGAAGACTTTGATAGATTTTTTCCAAAGCAGAAGTGACCAGAGGAAGTTGGCGCTTAAAGACAAGCTCGGAAAAATAAAAATGGAGAAAGGCGATAGTATTCCAAAATACCTCACGAAGTTTTTCCACTACAAGGATGAACTGGGAAGTGTGGGGGTTACTTTTGATGAAGAATACTTGGTGAGCTTGGCTCTCCTTGGCCTTCCGAAGAGTTGGCATAGCTATGAAGACTCTGTCAATGGACGAGAGAAACTGCCAGGATGGGAGCGAATTTGGTTGGATCTTGTGCAGGAGGAGATAAGGAAGGGTACCAGGGATGGATCTTCATCGAAGAAAGAAGATGAAGAGAATTGTGCTTTGGCTACCAAAGCAAGGAAAGGGATGGGGAAGAAAAATCCTTCTAAATCCGGTGCGAAAGGAAAGAAGCATGACTTGTCCAAAGTGAAGTGTTTTCATTGTCACGAGCATGGACATTTCGCCACTAACTGTCCAAAGAAGAAGAAGAATAAGTAGGCTGTTGTATCTACAACTGGAGAGGCCTTAGCCTTGCAATTTGAGTTGGATTTTTCCTTGATCGCATGCTTGGTTTCAAGCTACATGGGATCGGTGTGGTATCTTGACAATGGTGTGTCTTTCCATATGACGAGAGACAAAGAGTTGTTTAGTGACTTGGAGGAGAAGGACCTCCAGATGCATATAGAGATGGGCGATGATGGTCGATACAGTGCGACTAGCATTGGGATCATTACCTTTGAGAGGGATTTCGTAAATCCATTCTTGTTGAAGAATGTCATGCTTGTTCCAGGTCTGAAGAAGAACTTGGTCTCAGTCGCAATGTTGGAAGAAAGGGGTTATGATGTTGTTTCCAGTGAGGGAAAAGCCTTCCTTTGACATAAAACAATGGGTCAAAACAAGAAGATAGGGGTTTGAATTAAGAACCTCTACAAGCTGGAGGTAGATGGTTGTGCTGCAATGGTGGGAAAAGCATAAGAAGTGGTGAGCTGGGATGAGGGCGAGTTATGGCACAGGAGATTGGGCCATCTTCACCATGGCGCTTTGAAAATTTTGCAGCAAATTTCTATTGGACTTCCCAAGGGTACTCTTGCGCAATCAGATTAGTGCAAAGGATGTACAATGGGTAAGTTTGTGAAGACCACATTTCATGAGAAGGAGAACGGTGCTTCAGTGATCCTGGAGAGAATTCACACAGACGTGTGTGGACCATTCTCGGTTGCTTCAATAGCAAAACACAGGTATTATGTGATATTTTTTGATGAATTTTCTCGTATATGCTGGATCTTCTTCATGCAGAAGAAGAGTGAAACGTTCTCAAAGTTCTGTGAGTTCAAGGCATTGGTGGAGAAGGAGTCAGGGAAGCAGGTGAAAGCACTAAGAAGTGATAATGGTGGTGAATACATCTCTAGAGAATTCAAATACTTCTGTAGCAAAGAAGGAATTCGAAGAGAACTCATAGCGCCTCATAACCCACAGCAGAATGGGGTCGTGGAGATAAAGAACAGAACGATCGTGGGTTCTGCACAAGCGCTGCATGATCAGGGCCTACCGATGCACTTGTGGGCGGAAGCATGCAACACTGCGATTTATGTGAAAAACCATTGTCCTCATAGAGTACTTGGCATGAGTACATCCAAGGAAGATTTTACTGGTAAGAAGCCTAATATTTCTCATTTGAAGATTTTTGGCTCACCTGTTTACATTAATGTGACGAAGGATGCTAGGAAGAAGCTGGAGCCAACTGCAGAAGTTGGGATATTTTTGGGGTACACAGAAACACCCCATAACTATTGTGTGTATTTACCAAATATTCAGATGATTGTTATGCGACAGGATATAAAATTCAATGAGGTGAAAGCCATGAAGTTGTCGCTTGAGAGGGAGCTACACTTGCATGCAGAGGAGGAACTTCTTGTTCCCAAAGATGAGCCTCTGGATGTGGATCAGCCACAGGAAGAGATTCATGGAGTGGAGGAGTCCACTCACGTAGAACCAAACATCAGACAAGGCAGAAATCGTACCACAGAAGATGAGAGACTGAAGGTGGATGCGGCACAGAATGTAGGAGTCCCTACATCACAGCATAGATAGAGACAGTCACCTGACCGATATACTGGATACATGGCTCTTATGAGCAAGTGTATTGTGACAGAGCCATCTTCTTTTGAAGAAGCAGCGCAGAAGCCCACATGGGTAGATGCCTTGGTGGAGGAGTATGACTCCATTATTAGAAACAATGCTTGGGAGATTGTTCCAAGGCTGGTGGGAAAATCAGTTGTAGGATCAAGATGGATCTACAAGGTAAAGCAAGCTGCTGATGGGAGCGTTGAGAAGTATAAGGAAATATTTGTTTCCCAAGGCTTCTCATAGATTGAGGGGATTGACTATGAAGAAACCTTTGCACCTGTCGCATGGTATTCTTCTATACGAACCATCCTTGCTCTCTCAGCGTAGATGGGTTGGCACATTCATCAAATGGATGTGAAGACTGTGTTCCTTAATGGGATCATTGAGGAAGAGCTGTGCATTGAGCAGCCTGAAGGATTTGAGATCTTCAGCAGCGAGTTTCATGTGTGCAGGCTCAAAAGAGCACTATATGGGCTAAAACAAGCACCCTGTTCTTGGTACACTTAGATCGACAGCTATTTCACTGGACTTGGCTTCACCAAGAGTGAGGCGAATGCAAACCTGTACCAGATTGTGGTTTAGGGTAAGCTTTTGATCATTGTACTTTATGTTGATGATTTGATACTAATAGGTGATGAGCAGTTGATACACTCATGCAAGGCAGATCTTGCAAAGTAGTTTGAGATGAAGGATTTGGGCCTCCTTCATTATTTCCTTGGATTGGAAATATGGCAGCGGGAAGGTGAATTGTTTGTGTCTCAAGGCAATTATGATCGGGAGATACTGGAGAAGTTTCACATGCAAGGCTGCAAGCCTATCAACACTCCTCTTCCAGGAAATTGGAAGAAAGAGGATGCTACATCGGCAGAGGTAGCAGATGCCACTATTTATCGACAAGCTGTGGGTTCGCCATGTATTTAGTTAATACGAGACTGGACATATGCTATGCATTCAACCAACTTTCACAAGTGATGGTTAAGCCTACCAAGCTCTTTTGGAAGGCAAGCAAGCATTTCCTAAGGTATCTCATGGGCACATCAGAGTATGGTTTATGGTACAGACAGACGGATGAGGTGAAGTTGCATGGCTTCACGGATGCAGATTGGGCAGGAAGCCCAACAGACAGAAAGAGCACATCAGGAGGGATTTTCAGTATCGAATCTATGGCAGTTTCTTGGTACAACATGAAACAAATATCCATGGCACTCAGTTCAGTGGAAGCAGAATACATGACAGAAAGTTTAGCTGCATGTGAGGCTATCTAGATGAGGAATATTCTGGTTGGTTTGTTCGGTTCACATTTAGATCCCACGGTGATTCATTGTGATAATCAGAGTTGCATTAAACTCTTAGTAAATCCTGTGTTTCATGATAGATATAAACATATTGATATCCGGTATCATCATATCAGAGATTGTGTGCAGCGGAAGATCATGTTGTTTCAGTACATTCCTACGGAGGATCAGGATGCAGATATTCTAACAAAGGTGCTCACTAGGAGCAAATTCAAATACCATGGAGGCAGGATCGGGGTGAAGGATAATCCCTATCTTGTTGAGAGGGAGTGTTGAGATTCAACAAGATGATGAGCTTAGTGAAAAGAGTCGCCTTCACTAAGTGGGCCCGCAGGCTATTTTTGGCGCAAGTCTATTTTTAGACTATGTCTATTTTTAGACATGATGATCATATTTCATAAGTTGCAGGATGCTATTTGTGGATGGTTGATCAAGTTGGAAAAATAGATGAAATTATATTTTTAGAATATTGGGCGAAGTCTATTTATAGATCGTCAATCTAAAAATAGATGCACGTCGATTATTATTAGCTCTTAATAATAATCAGACTCTAAACAACAACTTATTCTCTTGGAGCACTTCAGTTCAGTGCACAGATGTGGCACATCAGCTGACAGAAGGAATTACGCTATTCCTAAGGGTTTACTGGAGCTAATGCATGGAGGACTCAATTAGAACTCAAGTGGCAGAGTTATGACACAGTTGGAAGAAGTAGTTATGGAGTTGTATTCAGTTTAACTCAGTTAGACTCAGTTGAGCTAGTTGTATCTAGTCTAAATGATCGATACACTAGTGAGAGTGGAGTGAATTAATTAGTTAATTAATTCACAAATAATAACTCATTAATCAACTGAACAATACATCAGTTAACTACAGTGCATGGCAGTTTCAGTGGAGACCAGTGGAGAGATAGGTGAAAGGGCAAGATAGACTATCTATTGTGACTATAGTGATGCATTGATTGCATCACATGCACACTGGAATTTCCAATGAGGATTACGAAGTCAAGTCAAGACTAATTCGAATTCATTCAAAGTTATTCTTCAGCAGGGATTGCGTAGTGGAGGCATGATAGCAGGGGGCAGAGATTGGCGCATGGATTTGCAAGATTGGGCCTCAGATAAAGGTATGACGATCAGATCAGCATCGAGCTTGTGATGGTTTTGCATGTCAGATAGATTAACACAATGATTCATGTTACAATATAGTTGGGGTTTTACCAGCTCTGCTAAAAATTGTGTTATGTGCAATTGATAATTTTTGTTTATGCTTCAAATGTGTGTGTAATTAAATTTTCTGCAAAAGATTAACAAGTGGAATTGATTCAGTATTTTGCATAAAGTTAAATAGTGTGAGATCAGGTGAATCAAGGACATATGCATGCTCAGTGCATATAATTTCTACATCTAGAGCACCTTAAATTAGTTCTAAGAACTTTGTAAAAAGAGAAATTGTTAATAAATCTAAAGAAGTGCAGCTTTATGAAGGAAGAACTAATTTACTTAGGGTTTGTAGTCTCTAAGGAAGGGCTGAAGATGGATCCAGAGAAAATCCAGGCAATTGTAAATTGGCCAACTCCTAGGAATACATTTGAGGTAAGAAGCTTCCATGGTTTGGCAAGTTTTTACCGCAAATTTATTCAAAGTTTTAGTCAAATTTTTGCAGCCATCATTGAAACATCAGAGAAATTAAACAACCATTCAAATGGAAAAAAGCAACAGACCAAAACTTTAAATTTTTAAAGAGGAAGATTACCGAGAAACCAGTCTTGGCTTTACCAAATTTTGAGAAAGTTTTTCAAGTTGAAACTGATGCTAGTGGAATTGCAATTGGAGCAGTTCTAAGCCAGGAACAAAAACCCATAACATATTTTAGTGAAAAACTAAATGAAGCTAAAAAAAAATATTCATCATATGACAAAGAGTTTTATGCTATCGTACAGGCCTTAAAGAAGTGGAGACATTATTTATTGCCAAAGGAGTTTGTGTTATATTCTAACAATCACACATTACAGTTTATAAACAATCAACCAAAATTGAATCAGAAACATGCTAAATGGGTAGAATATTTACAAAGCTCCACTTTTGTAATGAAACATACAAGTGGGAAATCGAATAAAGTTGTTGATGCCTTAAGTAGGGTGAATTTGATTATGCAAGAAATGTAGGTCAATGTTGTGGGATTTGAAGGAATGCTAGACATGTATAAAGATGATGCAGAGTTTAAAGATATTTATACAGTAGTAGAAAATCCAACAGTCCATAATAGGAGCCAGTGGTTGGATTATTCAATCCAGGGGGGTTACTATTCAAAAGTAACAAGTTATGTATTCTTAATTGTTCTATAAGGGAAAACATAATTAAGGAGAAGCACAGTGGAGGTCTGTCCGAACATTTTGGACAAGACAAAACTTTCGCTCAGGTAAATACTTTTTATTACTGGCTGAAGATGCAAACTGATATTAAACAGTTTGTGGAAAAATGCAGGATTTGTCAGCATGCTAAGGGGAAGAGTCAGAATGCTGGATTGTATCATCCATTACCAATACCTAACCGACCATGGGATGTAGTTATTATCGATTTTGTTTTGGGTTTACCAAAAACGAAAAGGGGAAATGATTCCATTTATGTTGTAGTGGATAGATTTTCAAAAATGGCTCATTTTATTGCATGCAAGAAAACAAGTGATGCGACACATATTGCTAACCTGTTTTTTTAGAAGTTGTAAGATTACATGGATTGCCTGTAAGCGTTGTGTCTAACAGGGATACCAAGTTCGTGGGACATTTTTGGAGAAATATACGAAAGAAACTAGGTACCAACCTTAGTTTTAGTTCAGCATATCATCCTCAAATGGATGGGCAGACTGAGGTCGTGAATAGAAGTCTGGGAAACATATTGAGAAGTCTGGTGTATAACAATCCTAAACAGTGGGATTTAGCACTTGCTCAGGTTGAGTTTGCTTATAACGACACTCCGAATCGTAGTACTGGCATGAGTCCATTCCAAATTGTTTTTGGAATGCATCCAAGGGGTGTATTTGAACTCAGAGACCTAGGAAAGCAAGAAGGACGAAGCGCAAAGGCTGAAGAATTTGCAGAATATATGCAGGGATTACAAGAAGATGTCAAAAGAATATTGCAGGAAAGCAATACCAAATACAAGCAAAGAGCAGATATGAAAAGGCGAGAAAAGGAAATTCAAGTAGGTGATTTAGTTATGGTGTATTTAAGAAAATAAATATTTCCTGTTAAGACTTATAATAAATTGAAACTCAAGAAGATAGGGCCATGTAAAATTGTAAGGAAATTTTCTTCAAATGCATATGAAGTTAATTTTCCAACATGGATGGGAATATCACCTATATTCAATATTGCAGATCTGTATCTATACCGAGAGCCAGACAAAGAACCACAAGGGGACACTACATAAGAAGGAAGCCTAGCACTAAATTGGGAAGAACAGATGCCTACAGCAGAAAAGAGGGAAGTGGAAGCCATTTTAGAAAAGAGAGTGTCAAAGAAAACTAGGAGCCAAACTTATTATCAGTATTTGGTCAAGTGGAAAGGACAGCCAGTGGAAGACGCCAGTTGGATGATTGCAGCAGAACTATAGAGATTGGGGGTTGACTCCAAAGTACTACAAGATCTGTTTTCTTCCCTGAGAGTCTGATGCAGGAGCATCGAGAACCTAGCCAACAATGTGACGTCTTGGTCACATGTTGTGGCTAATTGGAAATAAAATAAACTTAGGAATAGTCTAAATCATTTAATTATTAAATTTGTTATTTATTTTTAGAGAATTGTTAATTTGATTTATATTTAATTAAATTTGGCATAATAATAGTAGCTGGTTTCTCTCCCTGCGTGGATGTAGAGCCAACATAGAGATAAGCCTAAAAAATAGGAAGGTAGAAATTTATTGAGAAAGTCTATTCTAAGAGAAAGTAGTTTTATTTCTCAAGTGTAAATAGTTGAAGGATGGTAAGGGAACTTCAAGTTTTTGTTTTGTTGATATGTAGATTCCAAATTTTTTTATGAAAATCTGATCAGTAGATTATTCATATCGGATGAAATTTTTTTATGGATTAGTTCTGCAATTTTATTATACGTATACATATTTCTGGATTGTATGAGTGAAGGAGATTGAAAAGCATTGTGACTATGTCTGCGAGAGGCATTTTGATATGAAAGACTACCATGCATGATAATGATGAGATAGAAGCTGTAAAGTCTGAATCGATGTGTATAGTTGCTACTACGTGTGATCGAAGGCGATCTTAATAGTAAGGGACCACGGCTTGATCAATTCTCTGCGCGCAAACCCAAGACAACAATTGAAGGCAGTATGAAACTCTGTTATTTGTTGTAATGTTAAACCACATAATTATGTATTGAAGAGACCACGCAGGTTTAATGAGACCACACAGGTTTGATGCGTTATGAAATCTGATGTGGTTTGATGAGACCACACATATTGGATGTGTTATGCAATTTGATGCATTACATGCTGTGATGAAATTTGACTGTGTTACCTGCCACCAATTGGAAAATACGTAAGTTGATTGCATTATGAAGTTGATGGATGCATGGTTCTGATTGCAATAAACATTCAAACGATATTGCCAAAGGTCGAATGATATTGCAGGTTGAATGACATTGCGGAGGTGGAATAAAATATGACTTTAATGGCTTTAAGATGCAGTTTCCACTATAGATAGCGTTTACAAGATCCTTTTTCAATGGTTGTATGTGTATGGTAGAATAAAAAAACCATCATATATGTTGGGTTTCAGCTATTATATATGTTTGGTTGGAAATTCATGGTATTCGAATTCTTTAATGAATTCAAATTTGAAATGATCAATTGTAAACAATAAATATTCTAATGGGGTTTGAAAAAGAAATACCATTATGATAAGAATAGATGGTATGTGGTCTCAAGATGGTTACATCATTACAATGGGAAAATTGGGCAATTTGACATTGATTAAAGTTGTGAAAATAAAAAAGCAAACTAGTTTCTATAAGGGAAGTGTGGGCCTCAGTAAAATTCATACATTTTACTACAATAATTGATTTATAGGAATTGTGTATTCTTTATTCCTACATCAATTATCATTGCAAGCCATTGAACATAATGAAATTTGAGCAAGTGCTAACACCAAAATAAAATATGGTCTCAAACAGAGTGAACCTACATGATCAATACATTGTTACGTGACGAAATATCGGTAACATTTCTTGTGTAGAATAGTTGAATCTAGAATAATAGGCTTGTCATGTTAAGGAAAATATTTAGTGAGGAGATGATTCCATGTGCTTAAACATAAAAAAAGCTTCTACTCAAGTATAAAGTATTCTTTTCAGGTTCCATGCATTGAAGTCAGGTACAAAATTTGAGAGGAAGAGTATGAAGAAAGAGATAGGTTAGGCAGTTTGAAGTGGAGTTACAAGTTCCATGAGGCATACATTAGCCAATTTGCAAGAGAAAATTGTAAAGGGTTGGATACTTATTACACATACACATTGCAAAGGGATATAGATGTTATTATCATTGAAATCCATTAACAAAAACAACTTTATTGTGGGGGAACATGGGAACTTTGAAGTTCATTTTCATAATCCTTGTTATGCTAAGTCTAAAAAAAATTTCTGCAATGAGAAAATTGTAAAGGGTTGGATACTTATTACACATACACAATACAAAGGGCTATAGATGTTATTATCATTGCAAGCCATTGAACAAAATGAAATTTCAGCAAGTATTGACACTAGAAGAAACTATGCTCTCAAAAAGAGTGAACCTACATGATCAATATAATGCTATGTGACTAAATATTGGTAACATTTCATATGAGGAATCATTGAATATATAATAATAGGCTAATTATGTTAAGAAAATATTTAGGTGAGGATATGGTTTTCGGGTGCTTAAAAATAAACAGAGCTTCTACTAAAATATAAAGTATTCTTTTTAGGTTCCATGCATTGACTTCAGATACAACATTCGTCAGGAAGAGTATGAAGAAAGAGGTAGGCTAGGTAGTTTGAGGTGGAGTTACAAGAGCCATGAGGCCTACATTAGGAAGTAGCTACTTCAAAAACAAGTGTCCAATTTGCAATAATTTTATCCATATCTAAAAGACATTGTGTCATCTCATTGCTGGAAAATCACTGGCATTAGTCTTGGCTATTTGGTAAAACACTACCCAAAGGACTCCTCCAAATGTTGTGAAGGGATTTATTCTGGAAGAATAAGAGAAATTAGAAGTTCATATAGATAATCCTCGTTATTCTAAGTTTGGAAATCAGGTCCAACAGTAGAAAATTGTAAAGGCTAGTCTTAGATATGGTCATATTGATGAGCTTTCAAGAATTATTGAATAGGTCGACATATGATAATTAACCTAATTCCACTGAGTTTTAAACAAAAATCCAAAATTACACATAACAATGTAGTTTTGTGCCGAAAATGAAAATCCTTTTATTTTCGACTCTACTCCCTTCCTAATGGTGTTTGGAAATAACTGCAGCATCTTTCGTTAATCTCTGCAAATAATTGATGGCCCACGGTACATCTTTTTCCCACAGAAAAGGAATCTGAATGCCAGTCTGATAAAAGAAAAGAGGCCTTTAATATGCAGGTAACTAGGCTGCTACCCCATTCCTCGTCAATTAACGCCAATCCATGTCGGCCCTATTTGCTAAGAGTTTCCTTCCGTTGTTCATCTCTAGGGCCCAGCGCCAACCCTTTATCGTCTATGTACTGACTCCATTGTTCCCCAATTATATCCAAGAAATATGTCCCCTGCCAGTCATCCACCTACAGGTATTCTATCCCTTAATTCTGTTATATTTATTCTCTTCGTTTATTGGCACTCTTAATCCATCTATTTGCAGGGCGGTAGACAGTTGAGATGGCCGATGATAGCAGTGGCTTATCTCTGTGGATAAGTAGTGGGCTTGTTAAGCGGCAGTCACATGCTGCGCCGTGCCATGACCAAGAGCCGGCGAGAAAAATGCTTTTTTTCTTGGGGTTTCACGTTTCTTTGGTACAACGTCATGTGCCTGGGCGGACTCTTCCACCACTGCATAAGCCCCTCACCCTTCTTTTATAAAATGGATATCATTGGGACAGCCTGCTTCTCTCTCTCGATCATCCTCGGTTCGATTCCCACGAACGACACATCCAACGCCGCATAGCTCCTTCTTCTGGCTATCTATGGTGGCGTCATCTTCTCAATCGTAACCGGTTTGCAGGTTGTGCTGTAAGTGCTCTACACGGGGCCTATGGTTTTGGGAGCTATAGCGGGAGCTTGGTTTCTGTGGAGGGTTAATACGGAGGCCGCCGTAAGGCAAATGTCTCAAGTGGCAAGAAAATGCATATGGAAGTGGTTTGCAGTGGCATTCATGGGAACTTTAATGGTGGGTGGAGGTATCGTGGGGGATAAATGGTTGTGCCTACTCTTTGGCTCAAATTTTAGTCTGTTGTTTTGGGCATTCTTCAGCTGTAACATCACTTTATTTGCTTGTTTTCCGATTTTTCTCCTTCACGCATCTGAGCAAGTAAAAAACCCCAATCTGAAGCAATCATGAATAATTTCATTTACGCGGTTACACATTGTCCCAGTATGTGGGAACCCTATCCCCTGTCCTTTAGAAAAAGAGCAGTGGCCACAATTAGCAGAGTCCTAACAGAGTCCTCAACGGAGGATGCTGGGTGTGAGCTTGATCTTTTCTGTCTGACAAGCCAGATCTGGGTGCGCATGCGCGAAGAGGAAAATGCGTTGAAGAAGATGATGCCATGTCAAACAGAGCAGTTACATATGAACCCTTTTGAGATCCGTTAGTTAGTTATAATCATCCAATGACATAATATCTTCCAATTGTCTAACATATAGAATCGATGGCCCACTAATTGACACGGTAACAATTTGGAAAGTTGTTTTCAAATAAGACGCCTTACGGCGTAAATATATAAATAAATTTGAAATTAAATTTAAAATTTATATTACGCCTTATTATTTAATAGATCTGGTAAATTAAATTTACAAATTTCACATAATTTTAATTTTAAAAAACTTGTCATTTAATTTTCTTAAGTTTATGAAATTCAGTGTATTCTAAATCTTGAATTTCGGTGAAGTTAAATATTTTAATGGATAGCCTATTTATATAAGTTCATGAAAATGAAATTCAATGTATTCTATATCTTGAATTTTGGTGAAGTTAAATATTTTAATGGATACCCTATTTATATGCATGCAGTTTAGGTTGAGTGGTAAATATGTGAAATAAATAGTGAGTAAATATTTTTTAATATTTTTAAATTTTTAAAATTAATACTATTAGTAATTTTGGTTTATATATGTTTATCTACACTATTTTCATATGTCAATTGGTATATAAAATGTGGAAAATATTGTTTATGGGGTGCTAGTTGACAACTCATTTGTGTTGGGTGGATTTGTGATCAATTTTGACCATGGTCAACCATTAATGTAACAATGTATTAATGTTGCATTGATCTAATAATGTTACATTAATGTTGACCATTGTGACATTGTTGCATTAATGTTACATTAAGATTGACCATGGTTAACAATTATATTAATGGTTGAAGTGGGTTGACGAGGCTGAGCATCGTTAGAGGGTCAATAATTATTGGTCAAGGTAGACCATGGTTGACCTCAATTGACCATGATTGAAAATGATTAACATGGTTGATCAGGGATTAACAGTAAAGATTATGGTTAACTACGGTTTACCATTATTCACCATGGTTGACCATTATTACATGGTTACAATAATGTTACATTAATGTTGACCATGATTGACCATGGTTGATGTTACCTTAATGTTAATGCTAATGCTAATGTTACATTAGTGGTTACTTTAATGGTTGCAGTGGGTTGATGAGGTTGACTGATCTGAAAATGGAAGTAATTGAAAATGTGTGCAAGGTATCCATTTTCATTAATTAAATGTGTGCAAAATTCTCCATGTCTTGTTGCATAAAACAAAGTGTTTTTGGTAACTGTATAATATTTTATGTGTGAAGGCAAGTTAATTTAATTTTCTGTTAACATATTAAATCAGAAATTTTCATCAAGATAACTTCAGCATAACATGACACAGATGTTTGGTGAGCAGTTCACCCCTCCTGGGCTACGTCTACTGGATCAAGCCTCCCAAAATGAGCTTGTGCTCTTGTATTAAAATGCTTCAAAATGATAATACAAGTTTAAAAGTGTCTCAATAGACAAATATGAATTAAAATATTGATTCATAAGGCATGAAAAAGCTAAGAATGCCTTTACAAATTCACTAAACAGTGAAGAATTACAATAAACAGTGATTTATTCAATAAGGCCCTAACGGCTCTTTGAACTCCTATGTAGATTTTTGGGCTGTAGAAGTCCTCAAAAAGATCTGAAACCTCTTCCATTAGGTTCAAAATGTGGAAATTAGCTGAAAATGATCTTTGGTTCACCTCAAACAGAGAGGTACAACTCAAAACAGCTCCATTTCCCCAATGGCCTTGATGGCTCAAAAAGCTTCCCTGAAGCTAAAATGGTTGTAGAACACCTCTACTACCTCTGGAACCTATCCCAATGGCTATGGAATGCTGAAAATAGTCAAAATTGACTTTTTTTTACCACAAATGGTTAAGCATAGCCCAAAACAGCTCCAACTCCCTCTTGGCCCTTATGGCTCTTATTGCTTCCCTGAAGCAAAAGGAGCTGAAGATAAAATATAATGGCTCTATAACCTATTCCAATGGATCCATAATCCTCTGAATACCCAAAATTAAAAAAAAAATCATTCCAAAAGGTTTTGTCTATCAAAGGTTATGACCAAAATAGTATTTGCCCAATATCCCCGAAACAAACTCCACCAAATGTGGAGAAACTGGAGTTAACGCTCCAAAATTGGCGGAATTGACAAAAAAAGCGGACTCTGCCCCCAAAATTTTGGCGGTTAGTACGATGACATTTAATTTTAAGGTGAGCGGTCACATGTTAACCGCCACCTCAAACTTCGACCAAACCGTATTTAAACTTTTATTTCAGAAACGGTTACAATATATGTCACCGTGTTGGCCACATGGTGTTATTTAAGTCGTTACCTCCATCGGTTAGCTGGTGGTTTAAGCCTTAGCCCTTGGACTATGGGGTATGGTCCCATGGTGTCAGGGGCTGGCCCCCTTTGCCACCCAATGAAAAATATTTCAAACCATAAATTAAAGTTCAAACCGTTATTTAATAAGAACTGATACGCAACCCACTCGGTCGGGCCTCTGGATTGGCATCCGATAGGTCGTTGGTTCAAATCTCATAGACTACCAAAAATTTTAAAATTCCAGATTTATCACGACCTGGGGGCCACGTGGCGGCCTCCGGGCCTGCCACATGGCAGCCCTTAATTGGTCAAAATAACAAGTCAACCCAATAAAAAATGCGTGTATGCCACTTGTCACTACAGGACTAGCCTAGGTGGAATATTCTAGGGAATATTTTGAGGAATATTCCTTTTTGAATTTTTTTCAAATTTAGAAGTCAAACCTGGTCGAACTAGTCTTTTACCTGAAATTGTGAATTTTCAAACTTGAATAACTTTCACATACAGTGTCGTATTTGAGTGTTGTTCAAGCATCAGGATCGTATCGCCAAGGCCTATCCGGTCATTCAGGTTGCAAGTGAATTTGAACACTTTCAATTTTGAACTTTTTCCATAGCTCAGACTTGAGCCCCTGATCACACCTCCCAAATGAGAAGCTTTTGGACCCCAAAAGATCACTAAAATCATGAAACTAAACTGTAGTACAGAAAATGAGAGAATATCAACATCCTCTTCTCTTCAGCCTCCAAAATTTTTTCTAACTTGCCAACTGTTCACATGGTGAATTTTGCTGAATGAGCCAAGTACTTGTGTCGAATCCCGACCAAGTTTTCTCGCCATACCAATCTGCCATACTAAAATCAGCAATGACCCTTACTGAACTTTGTGCCCTCTTTGCCTGCATGCCTTTCCAACTCATGGAATCTTGCACTGCTTTGCACTGACACTTCATTATCTGCACCAATCGACACCAAAGGCACCTTGTGTAACATACGACATCAACAACAAGTTCAAAATGAAGTGTGCTATACAATTGACACAACCATCAATGTAAAAAGTGTGCATACAATCGACACAAGTCGACAAACATGTGTAACATGATCAACACAAGTCGACAAACATGTGTGACATAATCGACACAAGTCGATAAACATGTGTGAAACAATCGACACAAGTTGATACAAAACAAGATACATCTTAACAAACACATGTGTATGTATCATGTACAATGAACTATATACAGTTCGCTAATTACACATACAACCTCTATGTACATGTGCAACTTCAACTCTTCTTTTCAAATACCAACAAGTACATCATCCCAAAAACATGTGGGTGACTAAGAGCTGAACCAAAAGACATTGCTGCAATATAAGTGAGTATCATACTCATCTTTTACACCTCCATGGTGAAACTTTGCAACAAAAAAGAAATTCCTTCAACTGAAATTACTTTTACATGCAATCTTGCATCAAATTTTCAACTGAAATAAATGCATACCAATCTGAAATTTGCATGTACAAAATGAACATGACTTACTGCATTAAGAAGTTAATCCAATTCCTACCAAGCCAACTCCATGGCGTCTTTTGCGGTTGTAATACACCTTCATGTGAATCTTCCATTTCCACATCGATAATGGACTCCATAGATCCACTTACGCCAAGCTTTTTGTCCTCTAGCTGCATGTGCTTTGGAAGATTTGTTGGATGCAAGGTCCAACAATGAGAGACATCATGTCCCTTCCTTTGACAAAATTTGCAACTATTAAGCACTTTCTGAGAAATTTCTCTTTGCCTCTTCTGCTTCTTGTGTGCTTTCTTTTTCAACCAGCATCTTGAAGCAACATGGTTAAATCCACCACAAAATGTGCAACAAATATTTCTTTCATTTGAACAAGAAAAATTATCATTCTTTGCTGAAGCATAATCAAATTAATCATGTGAATAATTATACCTCTTTCGTTGCATGGAATTTCCATCCTTTTTGTCTTCGAAAGACGATGAACTAGTAGAGGAGACAACTTTCTTTTTCAGACTTTCATCACAGTTCTTATCTTGAAAACTGTTTGAACTTGAAGGCTCGCCATAAGTGACATGTTTACCCTCTACTTGCTGCAATGATGGCTTTAAAAAATGGAAATCATCCTTAAAACAAATTTGACATATATGCATAGAAGAACTTGGAATAAAGGTTCTCTTTAAATTTGCATCACATGCATTCAAGGATTTGGAGTCTTCGCCATTAAACTGCACATAACCAAGAGAAACATTCTTGGGTCACTCCACAACTGAAATAGGATCAACCTTTCCTTGTGCATGCTTTCCCAAACCTTTGCCTTCATGATAGCCCATCTTAAACATTAATTTGGACCCAATCCCCCTTGTATGTTTTTCAAAAGAACCAACACACTTTTCAATTGAGGAAATTGAAGACAAGTTGGAATGGTTTACCTCTTCCTCACGCTTGTTCTTGGACAAAACTTCTTGAGCTTGAAGGAGTTGTTTCTCCATGTCATGCAACCTTCAGAGAATTTTTTCCTTCTCATCCTTCATAGCCAACAATTGTGCATGAAGCTTAACACTTTCTCTTTGATCCTCAATGAGAATCTGCACCATGTCCTTCACCTTAATGAACTCATTCTTCATGTCATCATTGAATAATCTCGTGAAGGAGGAAACTTCACTTGTAGAAGAAGTTGACATTATGTAAATGGTCAATTTAACAAAAGGAACTTTCAAAGAAAAGTTCTCAAAGCTTTCCAACAAATGACAAGCTTTTAACCAAATGTCAGTAAAGACCCCTTCTTATTCAAGCAGCCATAAAACACAAACTCCAATAGCTTTTGTAGCAAACACTAATCAAGTGGGTTTGTTTTTCAAAGATAATCTTGAGGTACTTTGGGGTAAGGAAATAGCCTACAACTCTTTTTTTCCTTTCCAAAACTTAGCTATCAACAACTATCTTTTCAACTCAAGAAAACTCATACAATCAACCATTTTGCAACCAATAAAACAATCAATATTTTACACTGTTTTAACACCTTTTGCACAAAAAAAATGTTCAAACTAAGCACAACCAAGCTTAACCAAAGCTTCGATACCATCAGATCTAAAAATGGAAGTACTTGAAAATGTGTGCAAGGTATCCATTTCCATTAATTAAATGTGTGCAAAATTCTCCATGTCTTGTTGCATAAAAAAAGTGTTTTTGGTAACTGTATAAGAGTTTATGTGTGAAGGCAAGTTAATTTAATTTGTTTTTTAACATATTAAATCAGAAATTTTTAGCAAGATAACTTCATCATAACATGACACAGATGTTTGGTGATCATTTCACCCCTCCTGGGCTACGTCTACTGGATCAAGCCTCCCAAAATGAGCTTGTCCTCTTGTATTAAAATGCTTCAAAATGCTAATACAAGTTTAAAAGTATCTCAATAGACAAATCTGAATGCAAATACTGATTCAGAAGGCATGAAAAATCTAATAATTCCTTTCCAAATTCACTAAACAGTGAAGAATTACAATAAACAGTGATTTCTTCAATAAAGCCCTGACAGCTCTTTGAACTCCTCTGTAGATTTTCAAGTTTTATAAGTCCTCAAATAGATCTTAAACCTATTCCATTAGTTTCATAAGGTGGAAATTAGCTGAAAATGATCTTTGGTTCACCTCAAACAAAGAGGTACAACTCAAAACAGCTCCATTTCTCGAATGGCCCTGATGGCTCAAAAAGCTTCCCTAAAGATCAAATGGCTGTAGAACACCTCTACTAGCTCTGGAAAATATCCCAATGGCTTTGGAATGCTGAAAATAGTCGAAATTGACTTTTGATTTACCACAAATGGTTAAGCATAGCCCAAAACAACTCCAACTCCCTCTTGGCCCTTATGGCTCTCATTGCTTCCCTGAAGAAAAAGGGGCTGGAGATCAACTCTAATGGCTCTAAAACCTATTCCAATGGATCCAAAATCCTCTAAATACCCGAAAAAAATAAAAAATAAAATAAAATAAAATAAAATAAAAATAAATAAATAAATAAATAAATTATGTCTATCAAAAGTTATGACCAAAACAGTGTTTTCCCAATATCCCCTAAACAAACTCCACCAAATGTGGAGAAACTGGAGTTAACGCTCCAAAATTGGAGGAATTGACAAAACAGGCGGACTCTGTCCCCAAAATTTCAGCGGTCAGTACGCTGGCATTTAATTTTAAGGTGAGTGGTCACATGTTAACTGCCACCTCAAACTCCGACCAAACCGTATTTAAACTTTTATTTCGGAAACGGTTACAATATAAGTCACCATGCTGGCCACATGGTGTTCTTTAAGCCGTTACCTCTGTTGGTTAGCTGGCGGTTTAAGCCTTAGCCCTTGGACTATGGGGTATGGTCCCATGGTGTCGGGGGCTGGCCCCCTTTGCCGCCCAATGAAAAATATTTCAAACCATAAATTAAAGTTCAAACCGTTGTTTAATAAGAACTAATACGCAGCCCGCCTGGTCGGGCCTCTGCACTGGCATCTGATAGGTCATCGGTTCAAATCACGTAGGATACCAAAAATTTTAAAATTCCAGATCTATCACGACCTAGGGGCCATGTGGCGGCGTTCGGGCCTGCCACGTGGCAGCCCTTAATTGGTCAAAATAACAACAAGTCAACCCAATAACAAATGTGTGTATGCCACTTGTCACTGTAGGATTGGCCTAGGTGGAATATTCCAAGGAATATTTTGAGGAATATTCTTTTTTTAATTTTTTTCAAATTTAGAAGTCAAACCTGGTCAAACTGGTCTTTTCCCTGAAATTGTGAATTTTCAAACTTGAATAACTTTCACATATAGTGTCGGATTTGAGTGCCATTTGCAGCGTCAGGATCATATCGTCGAGGCCTATCCAGTCGTTCAGGTTGAAAGTGATTTTGAACACTTTCAATTTTGAGCTTTTTCCGTAGCTCAGACTTGAGCTCTTGATCATTGACCATGATTAAAGAGACTTGAACATTGTTGGTTAAGATAGACCATTTTTGGTTAAGGTAGACCATTTTTTACCTCATTTGAACAAGATTGACAAGGATTGACAATGATTACCATGATTAACCTCAGTTGAACATGATTGACAATAATTATTATGATTGATAATGATTTCCATGGTTGGCCATGATTAACAATGATCAACATGGTTGACCAAGGATTAAGGGGAAGATTATGGTTGACAATGGCTGATTTAAATCATACATGGTCAAACATTTCTAGCATGGTTAAATATAAATATAAAAATTTATTTATGTTACATCAATCTAACAATGTAACAATAATGTTGTCAATTGTTATATTGTTACATTAATGTTGACCATGGTTAATGTTACATTAATGTTACAAAAATGGTTTCATCAATGATTGAAGAGGGTTGATGAGGTTGACCATTGTTGAAGAGCATTAACCATTGTTGATCAAGGAAGTCCATGGTTGATCGAGGTTAACCTTAGTCGATTACTATTGGTTATAATTTTCATGGTTAACAAAGGATAAAGAGGAAGTATTATAGTTGACCTTGGTTGATTATGATTGGTTATGGTTCACATTGGTTTACCATGGTTTACCTTAGTTGACCATTGCTAATAGTTGACCTTGGTTGGTTATGGTTCACATTGGTTAACCATGGTTAAGCATGGTAACATGGTTTGAAAAAATTTACCATGGTTGACTATTTATTATAATAGATTATGATTGACAATGGTTGACTATGACTATCCATGTTTGATCATGGTTGACTATGGTTGGGCATAATGGCCATGGATTGATCATGTTGACCATGGATGAACATGGTGTGACATATTTGGCCATGGTTGATCATATTTTTCTATGATATATTGTGGTTTCCCATGTTAAGAAAGGTTGACTATGTTCAACCATATAGACTTTGGTTGACCATGTTTGACCATTTTAACCATGGTTGGCCATCAAGAGTGGGTAGAGCATGGGTTGTTCTTGGTTGATTATGGTTGACTAGAGATGACCATGGTTGACCAAGGTTAACTAGTGTTGATTATGGATAAATAATATTATGTATGGTTGAACATGGGTGACAATGAATGATAATGTTTGACCATGTATGACCATGGTTGAGTTTGTTTAACCATGTTTGACTATACTTGAGTTGCTAAAAAATGGTTGAATATGGTCAACATATGGTTGACTGTGGGTGTACATGGTTGATCAAGGTTGTTAGTGTTTACTATAAATGATTATGGTGAACAATGGTTGACCATGATGCCCATGTTGACTATGGTTAACAATGTTTTACCATGTTGGCCATGGTTGACTACTATTAACAATGATAACCATCTGAGACCATTATTGAAAATGTTTTGACCATATTTGACCTTAACTTCCCTTGGTATTCCAAGTTGTATATGGTGTAAGATGGTTTATTATTTATAACTAAGGTTGATTACGGTTGAATATGGTTGACTATGGTTAACTATGGTCAACATGATCATCCATGGATATTCATGGTCAACCACTCTGTTAAGCATATCAATGTGGTTGATATATGTTGATTGACATCATTTTCATATGTCAATAGGCATATAAAAGGTGTAAAATGCCACCAATAAACATATATCAACCACATTTACTAATGTGGTTATGCTAGTTGAGAGTCGACGTGCATGGGAAATATTAGTAGATAATGACTGACTATAATTCGTTATGACTAAACCTATTCAAAATATTGTTGACGAGGGTTTATTGTGATCAACATATAGTTGACTATAGATTAGCATACTTTTCCACATCAAACTATACTTGGCTAAGAAATATTATGATTAACAATGGTTGACCATGGCTAACTCTAGTTGCGCATGATGATTGTGGTTTGGAAATGTTGACCATCAATGGACATGGCTTGAAAAATTTGAATATGGTTAACCATAGTTTTCTATGATAGATTATGGTTGTCCATAATGATAGTGAATCACCATGGTTGACCATTCTAACTATCATTGACCATGGATGGAGATGAGGTGTGGGAAGAGCATGGGTTGTTCAAGGTGGACCAAAGATGACCATGGTTGATAATAGTTGACCAAGGTTGAGTATGGTTGACCATGGTTTAATATGGCTAACTAAGGTTTCCTATGGTAGAACATGGGTGATAATGAGTGAAAATGTTTAATAATGGTTAACCATGCATGACCATGCCTTAGTTTGTTTGACCACAATTGAGCTTGTTCAAACATGGTTGACTGTGGTCAATATTGTTGATGGGAAATAATCCCTAAAGCCAAGGGTTGAAAGCCCCAACAAAGAGGAATAGATTAATCAACAAAGAACACTCAATCCAGAATGAAAAAAATTTGAATTACTAAAATTGGAGTTAGGAACATACCCGAGGGTCCTACATTTCAAGATGTTCCCATAGGGTCGAAACCAGGGATAATTTTAAGAACCCCCCTAAATTTATATATATAAAAAATAGGCGAATCCCCATGATACATAGGAAAAATGGAAGGCGATTTTATTAATAATATAATATGTATATATAATTTTTTGGCGAATCTCTCACGAGATTATATTATCCTGTAAAATCATGGCGAATCACCAGTACAAATGGCGAATCACTACTACAAAATGCTGAATCGTTGTCTAGTGGAGTTCAGAGTGTTGGTTCCAATGAAGATATGGTAATTGAACTAGGAGTAGAAGGAAGAGAACCACCGAGACCAAGCATGGCACATGGTGACTCGTGAGGGAAGTAGTTCTCGTGTAGTTTGGAAAACACGTTCTTCTAGTTCTGCTAAGCGTAGTGTTGTTTGTCATGCTACTACTAGAACTGATATTGAGGTTGGAGAGGAGTTTGAGGAAAGGTAGCAGTGGTGGAGAATTTCAAAGAGTACCCCATGATGGGCTCCATTTTTCCCTTTGGTATTTGTGCCTGCAAGACCTTCTGTCCATTGAACCAACAATTAGTCGTTCAACCAACAATCAACTTGACTGAGTTGATTAGGTACGAGCCAACTTAGACTAATCTTCAAAACTATGCTTTGCACTATCCCATATTTATCACACTAATGCTACACAACATTGTGCATTTGCACCTAACTCTCAATAATTCTTTTCCAAGAAAAATCTATAATAAGAAAAATATTTTACTATATTCTAAAAGGTGAAGATGTCGAAATCATGCCACAAAGTGAAAGGAAATAAATGGTATTTCCTCAAACCACCAAATATATAAAGAAAACAATAATGATTATAATAATAGAACTAGATCTATCGATATATGCATGATATGAGAACCATAAGCATTCAAGAGACTAATTTCAAACTCAAGAAAATCCTCTAAACAAGCAACAAACAAACCACTAAAATTTTCAAAGATATCAAGGCTAGACATTAACACAATTTCATGTACTTGAATAAGCCCATTGTTGCTTAGCGTTAGACTTCTTAAATTAGTTCTTTATCATTTAATACTATGACACTATCTATGTGAAAAGAAATAGGTCCCAAATTCATCAAATCTGATTTCATTTCCAATCAAAGATCAAAACTAGCTTTGTTTCCAATACCAATATAAAATCACACATTTTCCAAATATCAATAATTATTTTCCAAGAAAATATAAAACTCGAAACTCAGCAAAATTCCCCAAACAAAAGCAACATATATACCATTAAAATTTTCTAATATGTCAAAGCTAGACATCAAGGTAGTTTCATGTACTTGAATGAGCCCATTGATGCTTTGCATTAGTCTTGTTAAATTAGTTATTTATCATTTAATACTAGTCAAACGCTATCTATGTGAAAATAGGTCCCAAAATCATCAAATCTAGCTTCATTTCATGTCACAAATAAGAAGCAAACAATGTAAGGATTAAATATGAAACATCAATCTTAAAATAACACACATGAAAGAAATGTAGTTGCAATGTTACAATGAAAAATACAAAATATAGAACCCATTTTTACCTGAATTTGACATGTAGTAATCTTGCATGATCAACAGAACATGTATACCAAAATAAGAGTCCTAGGGTATTTCAATTTCCCAGTTCTCATCTTGGTCATCATTTTCTACATTGTGAACATGATCTTCTCCAGATGTACTGTCATTATGAGCCTCCAAAACATTATGTTATGTATCAAGTTCATTAGATAAATTTGTTATATTGTTTTCTCCCCTTCTATCACAATCTGATCGCCAAAGCGTTAGTGCTCTTTCATATGGAAAATTGTCAACGTCATACTTTGTTACATATAATCTTAAACATGTATCCACATGTTTATCAAGCTTGTTCCTCAACTTTGACTTCAAAAATGATAGTGCACTAAACATTCTCTCATCCTCCACTGATCCCAAAATCATAGTTTGACACAAATCTACTAATTTAAAATATTCTGATATGTTTTCTTGCAGGTATTGGCTAGCACTTAAAGTATTCCATAATCTTGTTATAGCACCATTTTCATTAGGATTCTCCACAAAAGGATATTGCTTCCACATTGTTTCAGCAAAGCGTCCACCTTGTTGATACAATTTTGATGAATCTAAAATACCTTCAATCTGTTCTCCATGTATCGAGACTTTCTTGCAAAAGTGGTCTACTAAACATTTTAATCTCTTTTGAAAATTGGCTTTTAAATTTCTTGAACATTGACAATTGTTCCAATATTGAGGGTATACCACACACATGGCCTCCAACAATTCATCTCGAGGAAATCGTTCTCTTATCTCTGATGATAGTGATCTTGCAATTTCTATCAAATTTTGTCTCACCGAGATCACAATATTATCAAATTGGTCTCTTGACACGGGGCAATCTTTGGTGATTCGTCCCGTCTTACTAATATAATGAAAGGGGACCATATACCCATGCACTGTGATACATAGTATCCCTTTTTCATCAAACGTCAAAATTTTTTCAGTATTTTCTATATTGATGATCTTAGTCCAACTTGTAAACTCTGGACCAGTAAAAGAGTCCGGCATCATATACAAATTATCCAATGCAAGGCATGCTGACTTTCTCGCATTTGTGTATTCGGCAATATACATTGTGCGATTCTGAGACATTTTCACGAGGACATTCATTTCATGTAACATAGGAAGAATTCCAGCCAATGTCAATAATGTTTCTATATCAGTTAGTCGAAAAAGAAGATCTTGAGCTTTGTCTACATTGTAGCAATTTTCATACATCAACCCTACCAAAGATTTGAACTCACTAAATAGTCTTTGAGCTGGTCCATTTAATGAGATCCATCTTGTATCAACATCTTTCAGTAGTTTTTTTCCATCCGTAACACCATATGCAAATTTTTGAAACTCTAAATATCGTTTGGGACTACGAGAAAAGTATGCATGAGTCTCACGTACAAGATCTTCAACTTTTGAAACTAATGGAAACTTGCTTACTATTTTAAATGCAAGATTCATCCTATGAGCCATACAATGAATATTAATCATATATGGCGAAGCTGATAGTTTTAGTCGAACACAAAGACCATTCCTTTGTCCTTGCATTACCGATGCTCCATCTGCTCCAACACATACCAACTTTTTTGCAATCGTTAAATGATCCATACCACTTTCCTTCAAAGTATTAAGAACAAGTTCATAAATATTTTCAGCTGTAGAAGTCTCTCTCATCTTTTTAATCCCAAGTAGATAGGAATGCCTAATATGGTCATTAACCATATAAATGCTCATGAAAATCCATGAAGTATTATCAATAGCTGTAACCTCATCCAAAGACAATGCCAAAAACCTAGCATTTGCAATCTCCTGTTTCAAATCATCAATTTCTACTTGAGCTAGATATCTTGCCCATTCCCAACCACTAGTTACGGACCAATGAGAAGATGGAAAGTTTGGCACGTGAAGAAAAGATAGAAATTTCATCTGATCTGGATAATCTGTCATAGGATGACCTTTACATAAGATGTGAAATACAGTGCTCAATTGTATCGTCTTGGATAACAAACTTCTTTCCATCGTCTTTTCAAATTGAGATATGATGTTTCCTCCACTTGCCTCAAGTTTCTTCTTATTTATTAAATATTTTTTGTATTCTTCCACACATTGGCTATTTCGGCATTCCTCCAAAGATTTCCATCTGACAATAGATTTCTCTTTACCATCTACAATTTTATTTTCATAAACCTTTCTTGCATGCTTTGGTACTGTATCTAGCTTCATCTGAAATTTCACTACCTTGCAAATTTTCCAACTACACGCAAGACATTTAACTTCTCGTAAATCCTCATTTGTAGAAGGCATTTCTTCAATAAATGGAAAACTTGAGAGCCAATCATCTTGGAATTTTCTCCCTATGGTCCACTGGACTTTTTTCCTTTTCCGTGAATGGTTTGTGTCACCTTCCAAGGAAATATCTTTAACATTTTCATCATTAATTTCTGTTGAAACTGCATTTATCTCACCCTGATCACTTGCGGAACCTATTATTTCATCCATCATATGGATATCAAATGCATTTTCACAAGAGTTAACATCTCTCTCAGTAATAGATTGTTCAAAGGAGCTTGAAGCATGAAGAGAATGTGTATTCTTGGATTGAGACTTTTTAAAGTATGATAATACATCAATTTGCCTTGATAGTTTCTTCCCAGGATTAGATTTTGACATCTCACTGAATATTCCAGAAGTAAAATTTCAAATCGATCTAGAAACCCGCATCAATAGTTTCCAAGAGTTGAGAATTACTAGATTTGTAAGTAGCTTTCAAAGTAAAATAAGTGTAATGTTCACAAAAACCATTATGCAATTTTTTATTAAAATGTTGTGCCAAGGCCCAAGCCCAAAAGAAAAAATAAATCATTATACACAAAACAATAACATCATGAGTCATCATCTATAAAACAAAGAACATCATTCAAATATAAAATATAAAAAAATTTCCACTAAATTAAATCATATCTCCAAATCACCTAATGAACACTTGAAAGCTTTAAACAAAACAAAAAAATATTACAATAACTTTAATCATCCTTTCCAAAACACCTTTCCCTTAAGTTGCAAAGAATTGGTTATAAGAAGTTGAAACATATCCTCTGTCATTTTCCATGATAAAAGTGAGGAAGGAAACTAGTCAGTTACTAGTGATTCTTTTACTTATCAATGGAAAGAAATCCCTTAAGACATTGTCCTCCTGTTGACCATAGTTTCCTTTCCATAGTGAAACACGTCCATTATGGCCATGAAATAACCTAAAAAGACTCAAATGTTTTCCATGATTTGTAAACACACGGGTGCCATGTAAAGTTTCAGGCCCAAAAAAGCACGTTTGGGATCCTATAAAGCAAAATTAATTATTGTATCAAACATTTAAAACTACTAATTAGCACTTAGTGTTTGTTATTTAACCAAGTTCCATTGAAATAACAGTCATGGGATGTTACCAAAGAGTTAACCAATAGATAAATGCACACCACAAATCATACATTCATTGGAACTTCCCCTCCCATGAATGACCATCTAAGGGAAAGGGGCAAAAAAGAAGAAAAGAAGTCAACGAATCACCACAGTCAACCAATGATTCTTAGTGTCAAATCATTGGAAACTACAAATCAAGTGAAAATTTAACCCATGCATCCATGGGTTGACAAAAAGAGTTTATAGCAGCCACAAGCTAATCATTCTACGACTACGAGTCTACCCAAATCTGACACAAACTCCTAAAACTTGTTGATTAGAAATTCCCCAAGAAATTTCACTTGGTTCATGAGAGAATGAAAGACAAGTGCAAATAAACTTCCATGAAAGACGAGTGCAAATATCCTTCCATGAATGGATATCACTCTCCAAAATCATTTTGGGCATATTCCAATATGTAGGAGCCAGGGAAACATGGTGCATAACAGCAGTGTATTGTGCCTGAATTTAACCCGCATCAAGGGAACATTTGCACTCTTCACACATTGAACATTGAAGACAATTAATTAATGCCTGACATGACCATAGCAACAAAAGCATCAAGCAGAGACTATAACAAGATATGTGAAAGTGAGAAAGAACACCCATCATGAAGCATCAAGTAAATTGTAATATCATCCACAACATCAACATCACTGTTGGGAAGATTTTGATCACCTTCGCCTACTAGAAGTAACTTCTAGTGGTAAAGGTGGTTTTAAAGCTAATCTACGCGAACGACGGGGGGTAGGATTATGTTCTTCCATGATTGCTGATTAATTTTAACCAAAAATAAATAAACAAAAAGAGGGTAATTCTAGGCAAAAGGGTTTACCAGTAAACTGTGAACTTCAGAATACCTCCTGGCAAGCCAAGAAGTACGGGCAGGCAATCTCCCCGAATGTTGTGTTCGGTGTATCACAATTTAAAGGCGGCCGACTCGGTTCACTATGGATGGATAGCACCTAAAAGTTGTCCTCCCAAATATACCCGAAGATACGTGGAGGCCCAAGTCCGTAATAGCGCTGTCTAATGCGAAACCGCACAGTGAGAGCACCACCTATATACTTATCGTACTGTAACGCCACCCCAAGGGATGTGCTACGATATACTTACGTACGTGGGGTGAGATATCACACTCGGAATGTATCGCAGACAAGTTAATGACAGCTGCTATGTTTTACGACGCCGGAACACGTCTCTAGCCTAGACCTTCTAAATGTTATTGTTATGGTTCCAATGCATTTTTAGATAAATTGAGATTAATTTATGTTGATCTTGCTTAACAATTTTCCTTTCAATGGTACCGCGATGATGTATGTAGAAATTCCTAAATGCAAACTAAGAATGATAAGCAAACTTTTCACTTTTAGTTTTTCAATGAAAGACCTAGCTACAAAGGGAAGAGAGCAAATAATTTTGTGAGCAAGAAAATCAATGAACAAAAGAAAACATTGAGCACAAAACTAAATGCAGATTTCCTAATGTTCCTTTTTTGCAAAAAAAACACAATCCTACATGCAAATGCAAGTTTTTCTTTTCAGTTCCTTTAATGTTATGAATGCAAAAAAGAAACTAAGTGCATCAAACAAATGCTTTTTACTTTTTGAGAAATGAAGAATATGAACGACAATTTTATAACTGCCATCATTGCCAGCGTATACATGCCATTTACAAAATGTCAAGGAACTAGATTAAGAAGAGATATCTCAAAGATCGAATTAAAAAGGAAAATAAAACAATCATCATGATACAAGAAACAAAAATATCAGATGTCTTAAATATCAGATTTTCTCTAACTCACAACAATTTGCTTTCTGTCTGCTCAATATTAGTTCTTATTTTTCTGTTATCCATTCTCATTTATTTAAAATTCTCATAAAATTTACATAAAAGGTCCTACAATTCCCTAATTTATTCTTCATTTTGAGGTTTTATTTGAATTCATCACATTTACTTTTCATTTATAAGGTCTACTTCCTTTTCTTCGTAATTGAATATTTCTCTGAGGAACGTGTCCAAATAAATTATAGCTTATTTTTCCAACGAATTTCCATAATTAGAATCAAGCTTAAAAAAAAATCTATGAACCAAGTTCACTTATGAGAATTAACTACATTCTATTTTTTAATAAGAAAAAGGAGGCTTGTATCAAGATAATACAATCTCTCCATGCAAGGAACAATTTCCAAAGTATAATATTAAATGAATTCCTCAATGTAAGCTATTAACTTCTCTATGGTAGTATCAAACTGGTGTTTCAAGTCAGGATGAAATCATGAGGAGGCTTTCATTGATATTTACTTTTCTGAAAGATATTTTCTAAAGGAATCTACCTCCAAATGTAAGGAATCTCTGTCATTTGCATTTTGAGCGGCTTAAAAATCCATTTCATGTGGCCCAAACATATCCTACCACCTGGAATCCATAATGTTTTACCTACCACTCAACATCTAGATCCCAATTTTTGCTCTATCCACTTAACACCAACATTTCAACTGTTGCGCACTCTTGAAATATGAAATATGCATACTGTGTTATTTGCACTATCATAATGATATCCAAAATCTGGACCTTTCTTTTAAATCCAAATATTCAAATATCTAGATTTTAACAAAAGACCCAGATTCAAATTTTCTAAGTTATGATTTTTCCTTGCTATAATGTTTTGCCTTAATTATTGGGATATCTGAATCATTCTACTCAGTTCCAACTCACCCACTTGTCCACTTGCATCTGACATCACATGTGGCCTATGATATTTCTACATATCACTTGGGTTATCATAAGTTTTTGCATGTTAGGTTATGTGGCATCACAAATGTGAAATTATGTTGTGTTAGATGTATCATCATTAATAATGTGTGTTATCTAAGATGAGTCATCCTATATGGAACCCAAATCTGGGATATCTAGATTTAGTGTTCCTCTACTCATATTATAGATCATAGATATTAGCATCCTATCTCTAAGCCATCCATATATCCAAAATTTTTCTCACCTGACTACTCTTAACTTACATGGTATATGACTTAACATCCAACATGTCATTCTTTATGGCATGTGACGTGTCATTCAGATCTATGTATATATCTCTTCACTTTAATCTTTATGATATTCATTTCTTCTGGATTACAGAATGTCCATCCATCCAAATTTCACTCTAGGAATGATTTTTACCATTCAAATCCTTTTTTCCTCGAATACAAAACATACAACCTTCCAAATTTTCCTATAGGAATGATTTTTACCATTTAAATATCTAGAAATGTGGCTATTTGGTTTCCTTAGTAATTTAGTGGTTTCATTTTTTGGTGTTCTCTGTTATGTCCATTCTGCTATTGGTAATAGGTTTTGTCCATTTTTATTTTGGCGATATGGGTTAGTGGTTTTAATTATTTTGGAAGTTGGATTTTTGTAGCTCATTTTGACTTAGTTTTTTGGAGACTCATAAGGGCATGAAAATCTACCAAAGTTCTAATATGTAAATTGAATACGATTGTCTGATAATGCAATATATCTACCATGTTTCACAGTGACACTTCCTCTGCATTCCCAGCCTTCCTCTGCGTTCCCAGCGTTCCCATCTATTGGTATGGTGCTAAATGAGCATTGGTATGGTTATCAGACCCACTGCGCATAATTATTTTTGGGCTTTTAAGTTTCTTTGGTCTGAGAGAGGTTGATAAAATACACTAATATCACACATGAATTTTTCAACAATAGGGTGAATGTATTGCTCTTCCAGGAAGCACCAAAAGCGCTTGTATTTGTGATAACATTTGATATAAAATATAACAAGTTCCCTCCTTCCCCATGCCAATGGTGCTTCTCATTACTCATAAGTAAAACAAGAGAGTGGGGGATATTTTTTTTTGGAATGCCTTAATGCCCTCTCTAGAGAATGACCAATACAGTAAATTTTTGTACAACTCATCAACCCAACCTTCATTGTTTTCCTTGAGTTCTCTTACCTCTATCAAAACTTTTATAAGACTTTTGTTGCCTCATCAAGACATGCTGCATGCTCTGAAACAGATTGACTGTTCTTTCTACCATTTTCCACAAAAAAATTACTTTAAATCTTCTCATCATCATGAACTTGAGGATTTGAATTATTGTTCCCATTGTTATTCTGCTCCACAATTGATACATATACACAACATCTGGCATGATGTCCTTTCCGATGGTTTCCTGCCACATGATGCCACTCTGCATGTTTTAGTAGACCACCAAATTTGCCCCCTTTGAAATCAACCTGAGTGGTCTCTTCATTTTCTGTCTGTGTCTAAAAAGAATCAAACCCTCAAGCTCTTTCCCCAAATTACCCGGGATCTGTTTATTAATAAACAAAGATGTTGAAAAAGTGGCATCCATCATGTGCTTTATAATTAAACTCCACGTGTAGGGATAGAAGGCCCTTGCAATAGCTTGCACTGGTTGTAACTGTACAGGAGATAAGTGACATCCCATTTAAATATTAGTGGTGTATGAAATTGTGGCACTGGAATGAATATCAAATGTTGTATTTACTTATGCAAATTTCAGAATTGAAAAATAGCATCCATCTGCGGCTTTGGTCACTTGTGTTATAATTTGTAGCTTCCAAGTTTGAAGGCATCTAAAAAAAGACCTAAGTAGACTCCCGCTTTCTAGAAGTTTTCTGTAACTAGAGACTGTAGCTTGGCTATGGGTATGGGGTTTCTATACACAACAATGCCAATTCCCTCAATTGCAGCAAATACAATACCAGCTACTAAAACATCCCAATCACCTGTTTTCCCAATGATTGTATCTAATGCATTTGCTGTATAATAAGTTAATAACCTAGAGTAGGAGGAAAGTTTTCACTGGAAAATTGCTTCAAGCTCCATTAATTTTCTCTGAGAGTTGACTTGCACTTGCACGAACTACTCTACCCAAGAGATTGTTACCAAGCCTTGATGTCCTGGTATCTCTTCATTGAAAGTGCCACCACTTTAGCACTTATTGTTTTCACTTTGTTTCTCGCTCTCAGTATTATTTTCTCTCCTCTTATGTTTGAAAACCAAAAAAAATATAGAAATCTCCATTATGCTCATTGTTTTTGCTGAAGCAATGCCCAACACCTCATCGTACTCCTACTAATTGGCAAGATTACAATGAGCCCGACTAACAACCTAGATTCCCATTTCAATTTCTAAAAAAAAAACTCCTTTCTAGAATTTACATGGCTCCCTTAAGGTGATGCTCGAAAGAAGAAATAGAAAACCAGAAACAACATTGTGTCACATTGCTTCTTGTCATTAAATCTTCCAACTGCAGTGACAAAATACAGTGAAAGAAAAAATAATGAATGCAATCCAGCATCCCGCAAAACTGATGATATTGAGCTTCGGTTAATGATATGCACATTTCCAAAATCTAGTTTCACCTTTTTAGTAGACAAGTCCCTAAGAGTGGGAGTGTCACCAGGGTGGCATAGTGAGAGGATTTATTCACCCTATAATCTTCCATAATTAACCTTATCCTCATAGAATTTGACCACTGAAAAGGAAAAGGCACTCAGCGTCACTGTAGCAGAGAAAATAATCAGAAGCCTCATACTCCAAGGCATCACACTAGAAAACTGCCAAAACCAAGATGTAAATATCTAGCAACTAAAATCATGAAGCCTCCCAATGAAAGCAACACACATTATAGATGGAAATATTCTTTTAGCAAAGAGAATGGGCAATGCCAACTACATAGAATAAGAATAATCTTTTTCATTTGTATTCTTATGCAACATTTCTGTTTGTGATTCAGGAAAACAAAATGATGGTTTCAACCATTTAAGGATTTGGGGCTACTATTTTATCAAAATTGCATGAATATCAACTAAAAACACAAGTCCAAAGCCCATTGATGTCCACTCATTATGAAAACTTAAGACTTGGGTCATATGGAAAAATGGATAAGATTGACCACAAACATAAAATGAAGGAATACACCAGAGAAACCATCTCATTTAAGTCCCTGTACAGTTCTTTATCTACATATCCATTGACTTGTTATGACACAGGTGGTGAAGAAGGTCCAGAATCCAATCAAGTAGCAAGATAACCCAAATCATGCATGCCACCATATCCTCTAATATCCTTCCAGCTCTTCCTGAAGAACTGTTGATCCATTGACATGAATTGTTGCTCTTCATGATTATTAACACCCAACTGCAAA
This sequence comes from Pinus albicaulis, assembly GCA_034641835.2. NCBI lineage: Eukaryota > Viridiplantae > Streptophyta > Pinopsida > Pinales > Pinaceae > Pinus > Pinus albicaulis. The sequence continues at coordinate 4,195,870 of CM076572.1, forward strand.
ATCTAAGGACTTTATAGCTCAACAATGTAGTTATACTAGACTCAAAATTAACATTTTTTGAGTTCAATGATAGATCCATCTCCTGCTTCTGAAAAACCTATGGACCAATTTCATCTTTGGGCCAAATTTATACAGCCAAATGCTGAAAACCACCAATCATCATACTAAGTATGGTCCTCTGTTTTTTTGTCAAATATGGGAACCCAACTCAAGATCTGTGACAATTTCCCTGGGGGATCCATTAAAACTTATGTGATTACTCTTGATTTCCCAAGCAGAGAAAAACAACAATCTTTCTCAGTATTCAGATCTCAATTCTCTTGTCAGATTTCAATCCAAAAGGTTCAATGGTTTTCATATGGGATCAAGTAATTTAGAACCTTGCAACATATATTGTCAAAAATAATTTCACCATGAAGCACAAGTTAGAAAAGAAGCCCCAAAACCTTTACTCTTACATAATTTCTGAAAAAAAACATGTAACAATAGAGTCTATGGTAGTTTCAAGTAGCATAAATATCCTTGTATATGCACAATTCAGTCCTTTTATTGACTCATGGTCCTCTGTTAAAACAAGCTCACTGCTTGACATACTCAATATAGATTGTTAACAAAAACATCCAAACACATTTTACTATGATATCCCTATACTCAACTGTGTATCGACATATATAATGCATTAAAAAACCCTTCTCTTCCCAATACCAATCCTGATGAGAGAAATTCCAACCATATACATATGAACTCGAACATTGAAACCCATCTATAAGTAAATGTCATAAGTCATATTTTTTTAAAGGAGTATCCGATCAAATCAATAGATCGAAAACAACATTTAGATTTTATGGTGCAAATGGTTCTGCATACAACAAATTAGTGAAAATATTATGACCATAGTTCAAATTGTTTCATCCCACTCAGCCAAAACATCCCTTACTCAATAGTAGCAATATGTCCTTTATATCTTAGGGAAATATTTTTAGTAGTTACTCTTGCAATATTTAGTGACTGATCATAGAATAGTATTGTCGAACATGAGTCATTGAAAAAGGGTCTTGGGGATCCAAATCACAACCAATAAAATCATACAATGATATGTTATCTATCATTCTGGATTTGGGAGGGGATCTGCAGGAACATTATCTGGTTGAATGGCCAAGGTGTGTGCTCTTGTCACATAGACCTTGTATTCATCACCGAATTCTGTTCTGAAGGCTTCTTTAATGGCTTCTGCAGAAGTTCTGTGACCACCCCCTGTATCACTCATGAGAATAAGAACAGTCTTGGTTCGTTCTGCAGCCAATTCCATGAGATCCACCCTTTGTAATATGGTCAATTATTCCTTTTTAGGCTTCAACCTCTGAACTACAATCCGTCTTTGATTTATCAATGCAATTATAGCTGGCGCTAACACGATGAATTCGTTTTGAGAAAGGATATTCTGTGCATGATATTTGGTACCAGTTTCATTCCTAAAACCCAAAACAGATTGAAAACTTGAGTGCAAGTTAAATCATGCATGCCCCTAGCCCACCATCCTCATTGCATTATCCCATTTGATTATCATCTGCCATGCTAAAAGTGAACCTTGACAGCTGCTATGGAATAGTTGAGATAACCGGACCATATCTCGTAAAAATTTTAGACACTGTACACATTCATTTCTGGGCACCTATTATGACCAAGCCATGTACTTGCACATTATCATAGAGCTCAAACAATGGATCGGAGAGCAGTTTCAGATTTTTGGGGACTGCAAAATATTCTCTCCTGGATAGATGAACAAGAAAAAAAAGCTTCTTGCATTACTTCGGTTTTGTAATGTGGGGTGGATAATAAGGATACATCAATGTATCAAAATTAGGTCTCCACCATACAACAACACACTCTCAAATCTGCCAGCCCGGTTGAAGAGTACTTGAATTTGCAGCAATTTTTCTCGACAGTTTACGCTTCAAGCCTTTAATTTCATTTTCACCAGGCTTTAAGCATCCTCCAAGAAGCTTACAAAAGGTGTTTCCAATTTGCAGTAACAATATATGGGCATGGTTGTGCTCCTGTACTAGGAGGATAGCTTCCACACTTGTCTACATGCCTTCTTTCAAATAATTGACTTTTATTCTTGCAATTCTGTCTGCAACAAAGGTGTCTTTCTCCATCTTGGGCTCTTTGGTCCCAAATGTGTAGCTTGACAGAGGGTAGGCATTTATAACTGGTCCCGACAACATATTCTCTTGTCAATGTATTATACATCAGAGATCAAGAATTCCACAACAACAAGTTTTCTTATTTCTTCCTTCTATTTCCGCAATGAGCTGCTTACGACTGTGAATGGGATAGCAACTCTATCTCTTTGTAAACTTCAGCAAAACTGCCAACGAAACCTACTTTCAAATATTTTCATGTTCCTTCGTCAGTAACACAATCGATGTTAATATTTTCTGTGATTATTTTTCTAGTTTTTCTTATTTAAATTCTACAACTCAGGGATAAGTTTCCATTTCTTATATATTGAAAAGACTGTTTATGTTGGTGTTATTTCCATATTTCCATAGACAGTCGATTTGCAGAACTGTACAAATCGTATTCAATGTACAAATATAACTGAAGGTGCATACCCTTGAACAGACTGGCGAAAAGCGGCGTTGTCTGGACTCTGAGAGCGTCGAGCGAACTTGTAAATCCGGCGTGTGCTTGAGGTCGAGCGAACTTGTAAATTCGGCGTGGGCTTGAGGTCGAGCGCGGCTCTGGCACACTGTTATCTCCCACAAGAACACCAATACCATATTTTTCGAACTATATATCTCTGCTATATACCAACTGGAAGAGCCCTAACAACGAACAGATCAGAGAGGGTCGCCCTGGCTCAGCCAGCAAGAAGATCGGTGTCCAGCGGCCAGCCACCTCTCCTAACCATTGAAAAGATTGGGGCGAATCACTGTAACTCCTCATTTGAACCCTGTAAATCCAGGCGAATGCCATGGAAATTTGCTCCATAAGAAAAAAATTGGGGCGAATTTCATTTTTCCAGTGTTATGCGCCCCTTTTTTTGGTGGGCTAATACTTAATAATTAATTATTTTTAAAATATTTATTGGGCTAATTTTTTAAACTATATAAAATGGGTTTTATGTAAAAAATTAGCCCCATTAAAATTGAAAATCCCTTAAAATTCGCCTTTGGGCTAAAATTCGCCCCTAAAATTATCCCTGGTCGAAACTCTTTACTTCCTCCATATGCATATCTTCAAATCAATCACATAAGCATATATAGAGTATATAATTTAAAGCACATGCATAATAATATGTTAGATAATTATAAATAACAATTTAGACTATCATTCATAAGATGAAAACATATATCAGGAACTAGACATGAGTTTCTTTATTGATGAATAACAATAAGTACATGCTAGATATAACCTCATCCAGGCCAAAGGCACTAACGAAGCCTTTTTCTTGATTCATCCAACCATAGACACAAAGACAACCTCTATAATATATGCAAGGAGATGCTAGATAAGGGGAATGAGCATCTCTCCAAAGGAAACCAAGGTTTCCTAGAGACTGGGAATGTAGGAGGGATGCGAAAATTAGACTTAATCTAGGGGATATCAAGTATAATATTGATATCTCTCTTCTTCTATCCATTAGTGCTACCCAAGTCATGTGTATATACCACCTCAAATTGGTTTTTTCAGTTACGCCACAGGCTACTATAGTTGGGCTCTCTGTAAAACACGTAAACCTTGCCTGAAAAATAACTTTTTATTTATTTTTCATATTTAAAAATGTATACGCGGGTATAGTGTTCCGAGACTCAGGTATGTACGCTTTTTTGTGTGGGAATAGTTGTGTATGGATTTTAAAGTATACTTTTTAAAGATAAATTCAAGTCTGCAAGGGTAAAGGTACTTCCCAAGGCCATATAAGAGCAACATGTCTACATGAGTGTTCAATGATGCTATAGCATATGCCACCTAATGTATGAGGTCAGAGGAGAACATGATGGATGAAATATATTAATTATAGAGAGAGGAGTCATTCGAAAACCCGGGAGGAGATCACCATATTCCAGCCCATCGAATACCTATGGAAGGATTTAGAAATAAAATATTGTCTGAGATGGGAATACCCATGCTCAGAAGTAATAAAACATGTCTGTTGATAAAGTATAATGTGGATCCAAAATGTATACATAAGTGTACATAATGAGCTGAAGAATACATAGTGGATCATCATAACATAGCCACAAAATAACATAGTAGAGCTATGTCTCAGTATAATATAGAAGTATATATGAACAAAGATGTTGTATACCTGATCCTCATAAAAGTACCAAGTCATGTAAGTCGAGCAGTGGTACTACATAAACTCGGGTGCCAACATATAAGGTGTTGCTGAAAAGGTGTGCAACATATAGTGCTAAGAGGTGTCACTAGAAGAAAGCTAAAGGAAATTTCAAGTTAACCAAGATGCTGACACAACCCGAGGTCTTGACTGACCGCAGATCGTACATGTCTACACTATGGGTATAAATGAGTTGACGTCGACCATGTGAGAAATTGTTTGATTACCGGTCATTGATGTATATCGTTAAAAAACATGAGACAACTCACCAATAATGATAATGAGTGTCAAGGCACCCAATACAATCTAATGAGTGTGAATATATGTGTTGAAGTCGAACAATTGAAAGAATCTACCAATCAAGAGACATTGATGTATTCTCACTGTTGATAGTGAATTATTTTGCCACTCATGAATGCAAACTCTAAGTTACTAAAAAATAACTCTAGATCTTGTTCCTAGAGAAATGAGTTGGATTCAATGGGAAAATATCTACTAGAAGTAAAGAATTAAGGCATCCTACATCAACCAACGTGAGTGTGACTCGTGGGCCAATAATTTGGAAGGACTTGGAAGAATAAAGATGAAGTAACCACATATATTTACTACACTGAACTAGGTTAGCTGAGCAAGGTCATGGAAACCTAGGGTTTCCCTCACCCCTATGGTGGGCGCCGATAGAGCCCCTGATCCCATCTTGGAGAAAATCTTCCCATGGCACTAAAGGTAGCGTGACCCACACTATGGAGAACGCAAAAGGAATGAAAATTCTTGAAGGGGGGGAGGTACGACCCACCCCCCCATTGGAAGCTTTATTGTTATTAATGAAGTCGTGCGTACTGGCTCTAGGCCTCTCAACGAAATGGCAGGCAACTCTGACCCTGCAATAACCCCTGAATCTCAATCCGAAGAGGAAAAGGACAAAAATGGGCAGAAAAAAGCCTCTTCCTCCACCTGCATTCCTATTGCAGCTAATAGGCCCAAGACCTATCTACATGCCCACCATATCAATGGAAGAATACAGTTTATGAAAGACCATGCCCTCATTGGGAAGTTCATCGATTTTTGGCCCACTGAGAAAGCTCTCTATGGATGGATCGCCTCCAAATGGAAGCCCAAGAGAAAAATCTCGCTCCAGCTAGGGCCCAAGGGATTCTTCAACATCATATTCACTTGCATAGAGGACAAAAACCTCATTATGGATGGAGGTCCCTATTTCTTTAACTTGGTTGGCCTCTATCTAAGGAATTGGATCGAGAGATTCAACCCCAATAAAGAAGATTTCAACTAGGCTCTTGTTTGGATAAGGCTGTACTCCCTCCCCCAAGATTATTGGGACGATCTATACCTCAAAGAGATTGGTAGTCACCTTAGAGAGTTCATCAAAATCATCTAGGAAACCAAACTCAATCGATACACAGCCTACACCAAGATCTACGTCTACATGCATCTGGCCAAAAATCTCATAGACTCGGTAAACCTTTTTCATGATGATTTTAAATGGGTCCAATCGATTGATTATGAACATGTGACATTCCACTGCCGCAAATGCCATGAACACAAGCATCTCTTTCAAGATTTTTCCCTCAACCAACCTCTGAAATCTTCCCCAACCTCTAACAACATTAATCCTAATGGATTTACCAAAGTCTCCAACAACAAAAGGTATGCTAGAAAACTTGATTCAGACCTGAAAATATCTAAACGATCTACCAGTAATAGCTTTGATATTCTATCCATTCAAACAATGACGGAAGGTACCCCCTCCTCTACCCCTGAACCAATCCCACCTGTCCCACCTGTCATCACTCCCCTCCCCAACCCCACTCATTCCCACTCATCACCCCTAATTCCCTCCACCTCTTCCCTGCAAAATGATGATCAATACAAAGCTCAACCCAGTAACAAGCCCAACAAAGACAAGATCAAAGAGAAAAAGGTCAAGAAAAAGGAGAAAAAAACTATTCAGATTCAAGAGAAACCAACCCACATGGAGGAAGATACTCAGTTGAACCAAACTCAGCAAGATAATCATGGCAAGACTATAGATCTAGACCAGCTTACCCATATGGAAGAAGAGCCATAAAGTATAGATTTCGGTGACCTTGACATCCTTGGAATGGATTTTCTTGCAAAAATCGTGAGTATCACACGATCACAGCTCGAAAGATTGATTGCCTAGTGGACGTTCTCTCCAAAGCACAACAACTTCCATCCCTAAGTATACAAGGATGGATTTTCTCTCAAGATACTTCAAATATCTTGAGAGAATCAAGAAAAAGAGGTCGACATATAGATATTTAGCGCCTCAACCTCCTTGGAATCCAATTATTTGAATTGGGACGTTATCCCAAGCTAACCAGGTTCTATAAGGTCATCCCTCATAGTTCTCAATGATGAAGCTCATATCTTGGAACATTCGAGGGCTCAATATCCCTTCAAATAACCGAATGATAAAAAATAGAATCAAGCAGGATACTCCATCCATCTTCTTCATGCAAGAAACTAAATGTACTAGCACCACTCTTAACTCCATTATATCCAGGCTCTGGCCCGGATGAAACACATTAGCGGTTGATGCCATTGGTGCCTTTGGAGGCTTGGCCATAGTTTGGAATCCTCTCATCATCTCCCTGAAAGACCTCCACACCTCACACAACCTCATTCAAGCCTCTTTTCATCTGATCGGTACCAACATCCATAGCCATCTCACCAATGTCTATTTCCCCCAACCCATTGCCCAGAAAATTAAAATATTGAACTTTATTGAATTCCTCAACTCTCAACGATCTCAACCCCTCTGGATTCTAGGAGAATTTAACATGATTAACGATCTAGATGAAAATAAAGGAGGCAGATCCAGACTAGAAGAAAACAACCTTATATTCAAGGACCTCATTCAAAAAAATCAACTAATCGACCTGCCAACCTCAAATGGCCTCTACACTTGGAATAACTGTCGAGGAGGAGCTCCACAAATTTCCTTGAGACTGAAATGTTTCCTAATTATGGAAAACTCAATCCAATTGGGAGTCGACATCTTCTCCATCATCCTTCCATCTTCAAGCTATGATCACTGGCCCATACAACTACAATGGTCACGCCCGAGGACAACTAGTAATAAACCATTTCGCCTTGAGAAAGTTTGTCTCTCACATCCCGGTTTCAAATAAATGGTCATTTCCTGGTGGAGCAACATCACCACCCCGATCGGCTCCAAAATGTACCAATTTCATCAAAAAATAAAAATCTTGAAAAATCACTTTACCAGACATCTTTCAGCAACATCTTCAAAAATCAAAGGTATTTGGAAAACCAAATGGCTGATCTTCAACAACTCATCATCCATGAAGGGGGCACTAAGGAACAAACCCTTCAGGAATAGGACCTAATGAGTCATTTAGAATACCAAAGACCTCAGGAAGAAATCCTCTGGAAGCAAAAATCCAAAATCCGATGGCTTAGAGAAGGGGAAAAAACACCAAAATATTCCACCGCTCCACCATCCAGAGAAGAATGATCAATCGTATCTCTGTCCTAAAAAATGATCAAGGAGATAACTTAGAATCTCATGAAGATATTGAGCAAGAACTCTTGAGCTACTTCAAGGACACTCTCACATAAACAAATGCTATGTGTCAGCCTGTTATCAATAAAATCACTCAGCACATCCCCAATCTCATTACGGAGGATAATAAACAAATGTTATTGAGATCGGTCCTACTGCAGGAGGTTGATCAGGCCATGTCACAACTCAAGGACATGAAGGCACCTGAGCTTGATGGTTTCACATCCAATTTATTTCATTTATTCTAGGAGAACATTAAGCTGGAAGTTTGGGAATTGGTTGAGGAATATCGATGCATGCATTGGATCCTCCCAACCCTCAATGCCACCTTCCTCACTCTCATCCCCAAGGAGGAGGATGTTGCCACCCCCAAAAAATACAAATTGATTGCGCTTTGAAATGTCATATACAAACTCATCTCCAAAGTAATCACCAATAGGCTCAAACCCCTTCTCTTGCTGCTGGTATCTCCTGAACAAAAAGGCTATGTGGAGGGGTGCCAAATTCTGGACAACATCATCCTCACACATGAAGTCACTCACTCATTGAAAACTGAGAAAATTCTAGGTATGCTCCTCAAAATTGACCTCTCAAAATATTTTGATAAACTCAGCTGGAATTACATCCAACAGATGCTATTAGAATTTGGATTTAGTCGAACTTGGGTCAGATGGATCATGAGCCTTATCTCCTCCCCATTTTTCTCAACTTTGATAAATGGTTCCCCCTCCCCCCCCCCTTATCTCCCTCTCGATGAATTCATCAAGGTGATCCATTATCGCCCTTCATTTTCATTCTCATGGTGGAAGGATTAGGGAGGCTTATTCACCAAGCCATCAATTCCAACTTTCTCAAAGGATTATCTATCCACCATAATTCCCCCATCTCACATCAACAATTTGTAGATGATAATATTCTCTTTGGCCATCCATCTATCCAATAATCTCACTCCTTAAATTCCATTCTTGATTTCTTCTCTGATGATGTAGGAACCACCATCAACATCGAGAAATCTCAGATTTTCTTCTTCAACACCCCGGCCATGACCCGACATAATATTTCCAGGATCCTAGGCTTCTCTATTTCTTCACTTCCCTCTAATTACCTTGGAGCCCCCCTCATTGACTCCGCCATCAAGCATTCTTCCTAGCAAGAATTTCTGGATAAATTAGAAGCTAAGCTCTCCATCTGGACTCACCACGCCCTCAACATCGTTGGGCATCTCGTGTTGATCAAATATGTTCTCCAATCCATGCCCTTGTACTCATTCTCTATTCTGGCCGCCCCAAAATGGGTTCTCAAGTCAATCCATAATCTACAAAGAAAATTTCTTTGGGGCAGCAATAAAGAAAACAGGAAATGGGCTCTTGTAAAATGGGTAGAGGTTTGTGTCCCTAAAATATCTGGAGGTCTTGGGCTTAGAGACCCTAGTCATAGAAATTGAGTTATGGGAGCACGAATATGGTGGAAATGGGTCTCCAACCCATCTACTCCCTGGGCTCAGTTATAGATTTCCAAATATGAAGGTAACTGCCCTTCCCAGGATCTGATTAGATTCAACTCAGAAGAGGTGGGTTCCCAAATTTGGAAAGCATCTAAGCAGCACAAATCCATCATCTAGGAGCACAGCTTTTGGGAAATCCGCTCAGGCTCGTACGCTCGGCTGTGGGAGGACTCGTGGCAAAAACTACCCAAAATTGCCACACTGTTTCAAACATGATGATGGAAATCCATCCTCCAAGAAAGGGAGAATAATCAAATTAAACACTTTTGGTCCACCCCTCTCAATAATGGTTACCGACAATGGCTTCCCGCTAAGTGATGGCAGGATAACTGGCACCAAGAATATTATGAGGAAATCGATAAGGAGCTTCACAAAAGGAAAATTAAATTCATGGAAGGAGAGGACATCCTAAGATGGGGGAAATCCATGCAAGGCACCTTCACCACCAAAGAGGCTTACCACTTTCTCCTCCCCAATGATCTGGCTCCCCAAGGCGCCATCTGGGATTAGATCTAGAATCCTCGAATATGGCCAAAAATCTCCACCTTCTTATGGTTGCTCAGTAAATGAAATTTTCTAACATGGGACAATTTTCTGAAAAAGGGCTTCACAGGCCCGTCTCGCTGTCTGAATTTACAAAACTCAAAGAGGAAACCATCGAGCATCTCCTGGACTCTTTCCCCCTAACAAGCTGTCTCTGGGACAAAATAGCTATACTCTGCAGAAGAACTGACAGGAAAAAATGGGACATCCTCAACTCTATTCGACTCTGGCAGACCTCCCCTTTCAACAACAATATACTCAAATTTCTTTGGGCTATCCTTTGGGGCTCCTCCTCTAGACGATATGGAAAGAGAGAAACAAGCACATATTCAGGGATCAAGTTACTCCTCAAGAGATGTTATGGACCAACTTATGCAACAACATTAAGGAAACTATAGCTCTGCATCACTGGAAGGACGATGATTTCCCCTCTCAACCCCCTGAGAGCATCATCTAGGCCAATTGGAATCCCTCTGTTGGCCCCCCTATGAAATTTTTGACAAGCAAATAGGGGGCTAAATCATCTTTGAGTCTTCAAGAATTGCATTTCCTCTGAAAACACAGTCTCCTTGAAGCCTCCATGTGTCTTTTGTCCTTTGGTAGTTTCCCCTCTGCTGATTCCCCTTTAAAGCCTCTCTGCTATGCAAAGAAATGCCCCAAGGCCCCTTTTTCCCTCTTTTTTCATTCCCCAAAGCCTCTGTTTTCTCTCCCCTTTATTCCCCCTTCTTTCCCCCATTTACCCTCCAAATTCCCTCAAAATCCCCTTAAAATTCTTTCCCCAACCTTCGTTGTCCTTCTTTCCCCTTTATTTCTCTATCGTTCCCCTTCCCCAGCCCTAAAATCCATTAAATGGGCTAAAAAACCCTCTTTCCGACCTTAATATAAGGCCTGGCCCCTTTCCCACAGGCCCCTTTCAAACCACTTCCCCACGTGACCCTTCCCCAGGACCAAGCGCTTAAGTCCCGGAGCCAATCGCAATCGGAATCATCGGCGGGGGGGCAAAACCCTTTGTAATAGCAAAAACCCCGATGCGATATGTTTTTAAACGATAAATCGGCCGGCCTGTTCCGCACCGTTGATCTCGGGTCCAGATCAACGGCTGAGCGCTAATCGCAACTCCCTCCGATTGATCGCAAGTGCTTTTACCCGTGCCCCGATTGCGATCCTCCGATCCATTCGTGACCGTTGATCTTCCGCGGAGATCCAACGGCGGGCCGCTAATCGCAACCCATCTCCGATCGCAATCGCAAATCGCAGTAGTGCCGCCCCGATTGAAACCTTTCGATTGGATCTGGGCCGTCCATTCCCCTGCAGATCTAACGGTCCCGCGCTGATCGCACTACCCCTCCGATGGTCTTCCCCACCGTCGATCTGCCCCGCGATCTGACGGCCCTCCGCAGATCGCAAGTCCCTCTGCTCCTCCTCCGATTGCGTGCCCCGATCAAATCTCCGCCGTCCGTTCTCCCGCGATCCAGCGGTCAGCGCTTAATCGCAACAGCCTCCGATCGCTGATCGCGAGTCTTTTTGTCGCCGCCCCGATTAAATCCTGGCCGTTGATCTCCCCGCCGATCCGACGGTCAGCGCTCAATCACACCCGTCCCTCCGATCGCAATCGCAACACTCATCGCGCACCTCCTGATTGAGATCCTCCGATTACATCGCAGTCGTCCATTCTCCCCAGATCAACGGTCCTGGTTCAATCGCATCTCCAAGTTCAATCGCAATCGGAACTTTTGTGTTGTGCGCTCCGATCGCGATGGTGCGATTGCATCGTGGCCGTCCATTCCTCCAAGATCTGACGGTTCGTGTTTAATCGCCCTCCACCTCCCCTGGGTCCCACTCTTACATTCGTTTCCGTTGCATTTCATGTGTTTTGCGTGTTACGCCCATCTTATGTATTGTCTCGTTATTCAATCTCCACCGTTGATCTTTGTTCCCAGACCCAGATCCAACGGTCTGCGCTGCATATCATCACCACACTCCATTGTCCGTGAGAGTTCATCATGTCATTGCATTCTGTTACCATTATAGCAAAAGCCACCATTCCTCCGCCTCCATAGCATTTCTCCACCTCTGCCCGGGCTCTGTGTTAAGTTTATTTCATCATGCAGGTAGTACAGAGAGGCCATTCCAGCCGGCCCGCGAAGCAGCAGAAGCAGGATTTGAGAAGGATTCGAGCCTGTAATTGAAGATTAATATTTTAATCCTACATTCAAAGGGTTCAAGCACAGTTTGAAGACTAAGGGCACACCAGCAAGTCATGATTGCGCCACCTAGAAGCTGAGCGCGTCTATTCCAGAAAGTACACCTTCCCGCAGTGTCCTCCATGTTTCTCGAGCCCAGGAAAATCAAGAACGCTGACTGAAGCTCATTCCAGACAGTCCGGCAGCATTAAAGAAGCATGGAGGGCCATGCTGACCTCCATCCAGTTCATTCATCTCAACAAGGCAGAACAGAGGATCACAGACCCCAAGAGCAGACAAAGGTAATATCAGGGTTTTCCGTCAGCAAAGTGTTTTTCGTCCAGGACAAGGCATCCATACTGTTTTTATTATGCAGAATGCCCTTGAAGGATTTTTCCATCAAACTACAGCTCAAAGACAACTCAGGCATTTATGAGACAGACCCTCCTAGTAGTTATCCTGTCCCTGAATTCAAATCACCTGGAGTACTACGAGCCCAAAATGTCGAGATCAAATCCGAGGCAGATCGTTCTCTTACAAAAAAGGAGAGCGAAATAAATATGCAGCATTCTCAAGCAGGATGGGCCTCGGCCCTGCATTCATTATTATGCTTAAATGTAACATTCAATGGACACCTACCTCCGGAGTCGATCTGAGGATCATCTTTTGTTATAAAAGCACAGCAAGAACACTGTAGAGGGGTTGGTTGTTGTGGGTTTTATCAGCGAACTGTAAGCATTTTGTCCCGAGCCAAGTTTCCTGTGTAACAGTTGTATGATAGGCTGAGAAATATGATGTATTCAGGCTGAATGTAAAAGCTTTGGGCAGTGATGTACCCGATTGGTGTAGTGTTTAACATGATAAGCAATTTTCATTGGATCCTGATCTACAGCAGTTGGTGATGTTCTTCTTATCTCTGTGTTTATTTCCATTTCATTTCATGTTCTTCTGACTGACATCTGAATGCATGATATAAGATTTACCCTTGTTAGGTACCTTATATCCCAGCTCTCTCAGTCTTGAATGTTTTTTTCTCATATGTGTGTCTGAATATTGTTTTAATTGACTAAACCAGTGTAGTGGATGATTATTGCCTACTCTCTGATGTGCAAGTTGGTAAAATCAGTATTCAGATGTTTTTGTTAAGATTTAACTGAAAGAGGTTAGGAACATTGAGAGGTGTAAAGCCTGTCGCTGCCTCTTCATAACCTTCCCTTCCATGTAAACCTTTTCAAGATCCCTCGTGTTGCCTATGGTTTTGTCCAAGCAGGCCTGGAGTTAAATGACCTCTGGCCTGATCTATAGACAGAATCGGATGGCTTTCCATCGTTCATCCTCATCACTTAGTGTTCCATCCCACCAATCAGTCTATGAGATCCAAATGCTCTAGATGACTAGCCCAATTGAAGCTTACACATTGAACATAAGTAAATCCTTTCTTGACTCCATTGCCCAATGGCCTTGATGTTCCCTGAGTTATCTACCTTTGCCTAGCTTCCTTCTTTACCCATCCTTGTCTCGTGATGAAACCTTCCTTCCTGATTCTCAACAACCAAACTCAAACAATCAAACAAATAACTGTGAGCCTATAACTAGCCTAAAACCATAATTTAGAACTTCAAAGACATATATCCTTTGATAATCATAGAGAGATCCCTCTCTGGACCTAGGAGGGCTAGATCCTAAGGTCTGAAAGTGGTTCTATGTTGTCTCATCTTTTGGTCTTTGTCAACCTGGCCAAAACATGGGAACACCAACATAATGGCGACTCCACTGGGGAATTCTGAATGCTTCTCATTTCAAACAACCTCAGAAACTTAGAACTCTGGCTAGGTTGACGGTAAGTCACATTTTTGACGGTGAGCACTGTGGTGGACAGTGTACTCTAGAATCATCCTAAACCCTCCACCTGGCGACTCCATCGTTCCTAAACATTAAAGACTCCACTAGGTGATCAGTAGGCCTGCTGATTATCTTGGTTTCACATCAGACTCCACTGGTGGACCAGTCCCAAGCATAATGAAGACTCCACAGGGAGACCAGTTCCCAAGACAACATTAACCACAGTAGAAATAACAAGTAGGGCTAAGCTGCTTGGCTTATAAACAGCAATCTGGCTCACAGAACCATTCATACAAGAGCTTTCCCTGATCCAAACCCACCTGAAACAGTTGATAATCCTGAGAAGATCCTTAAAAGAACACCCGTGAGTAGGAGATCAACTATTTCCAGCAACATTCCTAGAGCTAATTCTGCACCAGAGGATCTTGCAGCTCTATCAGACCCTTTCTTCGACCTAGACCTTCAAAACAGATTACCTAGAACTAGGTCATTCAGTGTTTCAGACCAGCTAGACACTGGGGACAGTGAAACCCCTCCTTCCACACCACCTGATCTCCACTTTCTCCAAAACTCGGGGCTTTCTCACCCTAGGTCTGCTCAACAGACTTTGGCTGGTCCTACCATCCCTGTCATCCAACTACCAGCTGCTCAAGCCAATCCTATACCTCATCAGAACATCATCATGGCAGCCTGGTATGCACCTCTAGTTTTACCTCAGCCTTTACTGCCCTTACCAAATGATTATCAATCAAAAATCCCACACTTCCCTACTAAAGAGCCTACAACAGCACAACAACATGTGGATAAAATGGAGGACTCTTTTGATTATATGGAAATTGATGATGAAACAATCAAAATGAGAATTTTCGCGCAAAGCTTGGGAGGTGAAGTTAAGAAGTGGTTTAAAAACCTACCTGCTGGAAGTATCAATGATCTACCTGCTTTATACCAGACTTTCATCAACAAATGGGAAACCAGAGCAAACCCTCGCCAGCTCCTAGCAGAATACATGTCCCTTAAGAGAAACGCAGGGGAAAGTGTTCATGATTACACCACCAGATTCAACAGTATTTACAACGCTCTTCCCCCACACATGAAACCCCCACAAGGTATGGCCTTAGCAAAATATCCTGATGGATTTGATGCTGACATGGCCTATGAACTGAGGGATAAAGAATATACCACGTTGGAGGATATGCAGAAAGGGGCAGTAAACATAGAAGCAAATCTGATTGAGAAAAGGGCCAAACTGAGAGCTGAAAAGAGAGTAACATACAAGGATGACACTATAGCCTCCACTTCAGATCCGAGGGTTGACCTATTGTCTAAGAATGTGGATAAGCTATGCCAAGTGGTCGAAAAGATGGCTATCACTCAGAACAGGAACCAAAATCAAAACCAAAACCAAAACTTTAGAAGAAACAACAACACTCCCAACAGACAGAAAGAGTCAGATCAGCAAGTCATTCCCCCTTTCCAAAACTTTCTTGATGAGGATGAGGGAATCATAGAAGAATCTGAAGGGAATGTGATAAACATGTTCGAAACAGAGGACTCAATCCTGAACTGCGATTCAGAAGAGGACCAACCCTCAACCTCTTATGGGGAGGAGGAATGGTTTGAATCTGAGGATTATAGGTTGGGATTCGAGAATGCCATGTTACAGGTCAGAGAACAATATGAGCTCAGGAGTAAAAAGAACCAAGACTCTTCCAAACCCAAAACTCCTGAGGTAACTATCAAAAAGAGGCCTGAGAAATCTTCTAAAGGAACTGCTGTAAACAATAAATCAACAACTGAGAGTTCTGAGAAAAACCAACAGAAGGACAACCAAAACAATGAAAAACAAAGTCAACCAACCAGTAGCACTAGCACCTAAGTTAATGCTCCTGATACAACTGTGCCTACACATGTACATAATGAGAAAACGCAAACTGATTCAGCCACTAAGGTGGATGCAAACAAAACAGAGTTAAATACTTCCAAGGGTCAATCCACTTTCAGTTTAGAAAGTGAGATTGCAAAAATCAAAATCTCTGTACCATTATCTGAGCTGGCCTCTCAGGATGTATATAAAGGCCAGATTTTGAAAGCATTAAATCTAAGTATAAATAATGACACTGTAAATCTAAGCGATGATCAGCCTGCCCTCTTATTCGGTCCCAAGATTGAAGGGAAATTTCAGGAGGGGGTAGTTCCACCTTTTTATATCAGTCTTAACATTCATGACAAGATCCTTCATAATGCCATGCATGACTCCGGTGCATCACACAATCTAATGCCTAAAGTAGTCATGGAGAAGTTAGGCCTCGAAATCACCCGACCCTACAAAGACTTATACTCATTCGACTCGAGTAGGGTAAAATGTCTTGGCCTGATCAAAGACTTATGTGTGAGCCTAACTCAGATTCCTGCGAAATGTATGGTCATGGATGTAGTGGTGGCAGACGTGCCGCCCAAGTATGGCATGTTATTATCTAGATCATGGGGAGCCAAGCTGCAAGGCACCATGCAGATGGATGGCTCATATGCCACTATCCCTATATTTGGCCAATCAAGAAGACTGTATAGAGAATCCCAAATGAAATTTCTGGTCAGCAGCCCCGAGAAACCTGATCCTATAGACCTCCACATAATGGCCACTCTGGAAGAATATGATCAGGAAAACCATGGGCAGCACACTGAAAATGAAAAGGAAACCAGCAACGAAGCCTGTAGGATTTGTGGTGGACCGCTCACTCCAAGCGTGACAGAAACAGAGCAAGAACAGCAAGCTAACCACCTCCCTAACATCCATGGCTCCTACGAACAACAAGGCAGCTTACAATCTAGCTCAGACCTCCCAACTCGACCTAATGGCGAACCCAGCTGTAAGGTAGGAAGCGAAGTGGAAGTAAACAAAGAAACCTTGTGGGAAATGAACTTTGATGGGTCCTGCACTAGACAAAACGCCGGAGCAGGAGTGTGGTTGCGTAACACCGAAAATGATCACGCGGAGAGCCACGCCGTCAATCTGCATTTCAAATGCACGAACAACATTGCAGAATACGAGGCTCTGATCTTGGGTTTAAATCTGTTAAAAAAATTAGGATCCCGTAGAATAGTCGTGAGAGGAGACTCTGAGTTAGTAATCAAACAGATGAGTGGTGAGTATTCGGCAAAACACCCCAGGCTTAGGGCATATAGGAATGATACTCTAGATTTGCTGAAAACGTTCATTGAATATGATTTAGTATACATTCCTAGGGGTCAAAACGCTATTGCAAATGGACTAGCCTGCCTAGCTAGCTCTTATCCTAAGGCCCCAGTTGACCAACAAATCATCATTCAGACTAAATTCAGGCCTGCAGTGCCAGACAATGAAAAATACTGGCAAGTCTTTGAAGGAGACAAACAGATTGAAGATTTCCTGATGGGCAGAAATGAGTTTGAATTTTCTGATTCAGACTCAAAATCTGGTGACAGCTGCCCAAGTGAGGATTCCACAGATGAACTAGAAACACCTTGTGGTATAGAAATAAACTCTTTTTCTGAAGAAACTGGAGATTCAGCCGTAAAACGTGAAAACGCAGATAGAGAAGAAATGGAGGTGCTGCAAGCCAAAGACAAGAACATACCAAGAGGCTTAGCACCCTTAGAGGATCTCTTTGATTTCGATGATGTTGCAAAGAAACCCACAATAGAACATGCAGAATTGGATGTAGAAGAGTGTAACGTAGGCACTGAAGACAAACCCAAAATGATAAAGCTGGCTAAGTCTATACCTGCAGACATGAAGAAAATATACATTGAGCTGTTTAAGGAATTCATTGATGTGTTTGCATGGAGCTATGAAGACTTAAAGGCCTATGACACCAACATTATACAACATAAGATACCACTGAAGGAAAATCAGAAACCTTTCAGACAAAAACTCCGTAGAATTAATCCAAAACAATTGCCTGCAGTAGAAAAGGAAATTAAGAAGATGTATGATGCAGGCATCATAGTCCCGGTAAGGTTTTCTGATTGGGTGTCAAACTTAGTGGCTGTAAGAAAGAAAACGGGGGAGATTAGACTTTGCATAGACTTCAGAAACCTTAACAGAGCTTCCTTGAAAGATAACTACCCTTTGCCTAGAATGGAGCATATCCTACAGAAGGTAGTGGGCTCTAAAAGAATCTCCCCGCTTGATGGTTTTTCGGGATACAACCAGGTTCTGGTACTCCCAGAAGATCAACTCAAAACAGCCTTCACCACTCCATGGGGCACCTTCATGTATGTGAAAATGCCTTTTGGACTGATGAATGCTGGAGCTACCTTCCAGAGAGCAATGGATATTGCTTTCTCAGATGAGATTGGACACTTTATAGTTATCTACTTGGATGACTTAACTGTCTTTTCTAAAACAGAAGAAGAACACTTAAAACATCTGAGGAAATTTTTTGAAAAATGTAGAAGGTATGGTCTGTCCCTGAATCCTAAGAAGACTGTTTTTGGGCTGCAAGAGGGTAAACTTCTGGGCCACATTATATCTGAGAAAGGGATTAGGATAGACCCCCAGAGAGTTGAGGGAATACTTTAAATCACACATCCAAGAAACATCAAGGAGCTAGAGTCTTTCGTTGGGAAGATCAATTTCCTTAGAAGATTTATCCCCAATCTTGCCGAGCATCTTAGGAAAATGACTGAAATGCTAAAGAAAGATGCAGGAATCAAGTGGACTGTTGAAGCCAAAAAATCTTTTGAGTCAGTAAAACTTGCACTCACCCAAGCCCCTGTCCTTATCAGCCCTGACTTCTCAAAAGATTTTCTGATCTTTTCATTTGCCTCCCCACACACAATAGCTGCAGTTTTGCTGCAGAAAAATTCGGAAGGTAAGGAACATCTTATAGCCTTCTTCAGTAAAGCCTTAAGAGATGCACCCTTAAAGTACAACATTATGGAAAAGCAGGCCTATGCCCTGATTAAGGCCTTAAAAGACTTTAGGGTGTACATTCTGCATTCTCACACCATTGCCTATGTGCCAAATACAGTGGTCAAAGATATCTTGTCCCAAGACCCAGATGGGAAAAGGGGCAAATGGATTGCCACGATTTTAGAATACGACATTGAAATCAAACCCACTAAGCTGATCAAAGGTCAAGGCCTGGCCCAATTGATGGCCGAAACTAATCTACAGGCCCTTGATATCAACATGATGAACGCCCTAGATGAGCAGGAAGGATTGCCCCATCCAGCTGTTGAGGAGCAGTTTCGAAACTCTCCTTGGTACACTGATATCCTGTACGTGCTCACACACCTCAATGCCCCTCCGGAACTGTCCAAAACAAAGGCCAGATTCATAAAACTCAAAGCTATAAATTACTGCATTTTGAATGAGAGTCTATATTGGAAAAATCCAAACGGCCTTTTACTGAAATGTTTGTCTGAAACTGAAGCCGAAAAGACCAAACAAGAATTCCATGCTGGGGAGTGTGGAGGCCACCTGAGTTGGAAGACCACTGCAAATAAGATACTCAGGGCTGGTTACTATTGGCCTACACTTTTCAGTGATGTCCATAAAATGATCCTAACCTGCCACAAATGCCAGATTTTTGAGGGCAAAAGAAAGCTCCTCCCCCTCCCTCTGCAACCTATCACCATAGAAGGTCCTTTCATGCAATGGGGCTTAGACTTCATTGGAGAAATTCACCCCTCTTCCTCTGGGCAACATAAATGGATCTTGACTGCTACTGATTACTTCACTAAGTGGATTGAAGCCATACCCACTAGGAATGCCACTGATACTGTCATCATTAGGTTCCTAGAAGACTTCATCCTGTCTCGGTTTGGCTGCCCAAGGAAAATAATCACTGACAATGCTGCTGCTTTCGGATCCAAAAGAATGATTGATTTCTGTCACAGGTACGGAATTACGCTTGGACATTCAACTGCCTATTACCCCCAGGGTAATGGCCTAGCTGAATCATCAAATAAAAGCCTGGTTACAATCATTAAGAAGCTGCTGGAAGAAAACAAAAGGTCTTGGCATAAAAATTTGATACATGCCCTGTGGGCAGACAGGCTCACTACAAAGAAGTCTATTGGCACATCACGCTTCTAGCTGGTTTACGGGACAGAAGCAGTTTTCCCTACTAGCCTTGGGATACCAGTAGTAAAGCTTATTCAAGAGGTCCAATCAGAAGAAGACAACATGATAAGGAGAATTAATGAAACAATCCATCTCCAGCAAACAAGGGAGAAAGTTTATGACAGAGCTATCAGAGTGCAGGAAAACATGAAGAGACATTTTGACAAAAGAACCAAAGCAGCAAATTTCAAATTTGGGGACAAGGTCCTGAAGTGGGATTCAAGAAGAGAGGATAAAGGCAAACATGGCAAGTTCGACAGCTTGTGGCAGGGCCCGTTCATCATTCAAGCCACTGTGGGTCCTAATGCGTTTTTCTTGCAAGAACTTGATGGTACAGAGCTGTTTGGGGGTCCTGTCAATGGCAGGACGCTCAAACATTATTTCTGCTAATTCTCCATTTCCATGTTTCATTTCCATTGTATATACCGTTGCAAATTTTCATTTTCAGCAAAAGTGAAGAAAATGTTCCAAAAAAAGACAGGATGAAAAGGGAGGTTCAGACATGCTCAAAACATGAACCTCTGAGGCAAAAAGATTGGCTCTAATAAACTCAAAACCTGAGCCAAAAGGAACAAGAATAGCTGGTCCTAACAAGCTCAAAATCTGGATCGGAAATAAAGGAACATCCAGCTCTAAGATCAGAGCTGGAGAAAAGGATAGAAGTGACTCAAACATGCTCAAAACCTGAGTCACAAGAAAGAAGAAGGATGTTTCACAGTTGCGGAATTCCATGCCTTCACAGTTTTTTTTTCTTCAAATTTCTGCCCAGCAAGTCAGACTGTCTAATCCTGGCTTGGCTGTGTTTAAATTTCCTGTCCTAGAATGTAGGTGAAGAAACCTGTTGAACAGTTTAATCTCAACAGGTAATAGTATAGGTAGAGAAGCAGATGAGGCCAACAGTCTAATCTGGCCTCATGGAGCAATAAGGGTAGAATTAGAATAGGTTTGTTTTTGTTCTGCAAAATAAATGCAAAGGGTCTGCTAATTCAAATGCACCCATGGGGAAGATTGTTAGAACTCTAGTTTGGGTAGGTAGATTGGTTGGGAAAATGTTTCTACTGATTGGATGTCTTCATGGTTTGTGGCAGCAGATCAAAGAAATATATGGATGGCTTATACCAGCAGGCATATGGCCTACACCAAGAGATCAATTTCTGAATTCTTGACTCCTTCAAGAAGGAGCCATCCCCATGTGGAGCCACTGTTGGCCCCCCTATGAAATTTTTGACAAGCAAATAGGGGGCTAAATCATCTTTGAGTCTTCAAGAATTGCATTTCCTCTGAAAACACAGTCTCCTTGAAGCCTCCATGTGTCTTTTGTCCTTTGGTAGTTTCCCCTCTGCTGATTCCCCTTTAAAGCCTCTCTGCTATGCAAAGAAATGCCCCAAGGCCCCTTTTTCCCTCTTTTTTCATTCCTCAAAGCCTCTGTTTTCTCTCCCCTTTATTCCCCCTTCTTTCCCCCATTTACCCTCCAAATTCCCTCAAAATCCCCTTAAAATTCTTTCCCCAACCTTCGTTGTCCTTCTTTCCCCTTTATTTCTCTATCGTTCCCCTTCCCCAGCCCTAAAATCCATTAAATGGGCTAAAAAACCCTCTTTCCGACCTTAATATAAGGCCTGGCCCCTTTCCCACAGGCCCCTTTCAAACCACTTCCCCACGTGACCCTTCCCCAGGACCAAGCGCTTAAGTCCCGGAGCCAATCGCAATCGGAATCATCGGCGGGGGGGCAAAACCCTTTGTAATAGCAAAAACCCCGATGCGATATGTTTTTAAACGATAAATCGGCCGGCCTGTTCCGCACCGTTGATCTCGGGTCCAGATCAACGGCTGAGCGCTAATCGCAACTCCCTCCGATTGATCGCAAGTGCTTTTACCCGTGCCCCGATTGCGATCCTCCGATCCATTCGTGACCGTTGATCTTCCGCGGAGATCCAACGGCGGGCCGCTAATCGCAACCCATCTCCGATCGCAATCGCAAATCGCAGTAGTGCCGCCCCGATTGAAACCTTTCGATTGGATCTGGGCCGTCCATTCCCCTGCAGATCTAACGGTCCCGCGCTGATCGCACTACCCCTCCGATGGTCTTCCCCACCGTCGATCTGCCCCGCGATCTGACGGCCCTCCGCAGATCGCAAGTCCCTCTGCTCCTCCTCCGATTGCGTGCCCCGATCAAATCTCCGCCGTCCGTTCTCCCGCGATCCAGCGGTCAGCGCTTAATCGCAACAGCCTCCGATCGCTGATCGCGAGTCTTTTTGTCGCCGCCCCGATTAAATCCTGGCCGTTGATCTCCCCGCCGATCCGACGGTCAGCGCTCAATCACACCCGTCCCTCCGATCGCAATCGCAACACTCATCGCGCACCTCCTGATTGAGATCCTCCGATTACATCGCAGTCGTCCATTCTCCCCAGATCAACGGTCCTGGTTCAATCGCATCTCCAAGTTCAATCGCAATCGGAACTTTTGTGTTGTGCGCTCCGATCGCGATGGTGCGATTGCATCGTGGCCGTCCATTCCTCCAAGATCTGACGGTTCGTGTTTAATCGCCCTCCACCTCCCCTGGGTCCCACTCTTACATTCGTTTCCGTTGCATTTCATGTGTTTTGCGTGTTACGCCCATCTTATGTATTGTCTCGTTATTCAATCTCCACCGTTGATCTTTGTTCCCAGACCCAGATCCAACGGTCTGCGCTGCATATCATCACCACACTCCATTTTCCGTGAGAGTTCATCATGTCATTGCATTCTGTTACCATTATAGCAAAAGCCACCATTCCTCCGCCTCCATAGCATTTCTCCACCTCTGCCCGGGCTCTGTGTTAAGTTTATTTCATCATGCAGGTAGTACAGAGAGGCCATCCCAGCCGGCCCGCGAAGCAGCAGAAGCAGGATTTGAGAAGGATTCGAGCCTGTAATTGAAGATTAATATTTTAATCCTACAGTCAAAGGGTTCAAGCACAGTTTGAAGACTAAGGGCGCACCAGCAAGTCATGATTGCGCCACCTAGAAGCTGAGCGCGTCTATTCCAGAAAGTACACCTTCCCGCAGTGTCCTCCATGTTTCTCGAGCCCAGGAAAATCAAGAACGCTGACTGAAGCTCATTCCAGAAAGTCCGGCAGCATTAAAGAAGCATGGAGGGCCATGCTGACCTCCATCCAGTTCATTCATTTCAATAGGGCAGAACAGAGGATCACAGACCCCAAGCGCAGACAAAGGTAATATCAGGGTTTTCCGTCAGCAAAGTGTTTTTCGTCCAGGACAAGGCATCCATACTGTTTTTATTATGCAGAATGCCCTTGAAGGATTTTTCCATCAAACTACAGCTCAAAGACAACTCAGGCATTTATGAGACAGACCCTCCTAGTAGTTATCCTGTCCCCGAATTCAAATCACCTGGAGTACTACGAGCCCAAAATGTCGAGATCAAATCCGAGGCAGATCGTTCTCTTACAAAAAAGGAGAGCGAAATAAATATGCAGCATTCTCAAGCAGGATGGGCCTCGGCCCTGCATTCATTATTATGCTTAAATGTAACATTCAATGGACACCTACCTCCGGAGTCGATCTGAGGATCATCTTTTGTTATAAAAGCACAGCAAGAACACTGTAGAGGGGTTGGTTGTTGTGGGTTTTATCAGCGAACTGTAAGCATTTTGTCCCGAGCCAAGTTTCCTGTGTAACAGTTGTATGATAGGCTGAGAAATATGATGTATTCAGGCTGAATGTAAAAGCTTTGGGCAGTGATGTACCTGATTGGTGTAGTGTTTAACATGATAAGCAATTTTCATTGGATCCTGATCTACAGCAGTTGGTGATGTTCTTCTTATCTCTATGTTTATTTCCATTTCATTTCATGTTCTTCTCACTGACATCTGAATGCATGATATAAGATTTACCCTTGTTAGGTACCTTATATCCCAACTCTCTCAGTCTTGAATGTTTTCTGCTCATATGTGTGTCTGAATATTGTTTTAATTGACTAAACCAGTGTAGTGGATGATTATTGCCTACTCTCTGATGTGCAAGTTGGTAAAATCAGTATTCAGATGTTTTTGTTAAGATTTAACTGAAAGAGGTTAGGAACATTGAGAGGTGTAAAGCCTGTCGCTGCCTCTTCATAACCTTCCCTTCCATGTAAACCTTTTCAAGATCCCTCGTGTTGCCTATGGTTTTGTCCAAGCAGGCCTGGAGTTAAATGACCTCTGGCCTGATCTATAGACAGAATCGGATGGCTTTCCATCGTTCATCCTCATCACTTAGTGTTCCATCCCACCAATCAGTCTATGAGATCCAAATGCTCTAGATGACTAGCCCAATTGAAGCTTACACATTGAACATAAGTAAATCCTTTCTTGACTCCATTGCCCAATGGCCTTGATGTTCCCTGAGTTATCTACCTTTGCCTAGCTTCCTTCTTTACCCATCCTTGTCTCGTGATGAAACCTTCCTTCCTGATTCTCAACAACCAAACTCAAACAATCAAACAAATAACTGTGAGCCTATAACTAGCCTAAAACCATAATTTAGAACTTCAAAGACATATATCCTTTGATAATCATAGAGAGATCCCTCTCTGGACCTAGGAGGGCTAGATCCTAAGGTCTGAAAGTGGTTCTATGTTGTCTCATCTTTTGGTCTTTGTCAACCTGGCCAAAACATGGGAACACCAACACCCTCCATCCCCTCCCACTCGGTCGATGAGCCCCCTTCAAACCATTCTCCCAGCTCGCCCTGCACTTGGAGCCCTCCTCCGTAAGGCCTCTTCAAATTTAACTTTGACGGTGCCTCCAAAGGCAATCTAGGGGATGCAGGCTTTGGGGGGTATCATCAGAAACTGTGAAGGAGAGCCCTTGCTGATTTATCTTGGTTCCATAGGTTGGGACACCAACAACTTTGCTAAATTGGAAGGCCTCATGCAATGTCTCTTTCTGTCTCATGATAGTAATTTCTTTCCTCTTGAAGTTGAAGGAGATTCTCAAGTCATTATCAACATCTCTCATCATCTCCTCCTTGGCTCCTCTTCCTCCAAACTCTCCAAGAGTTAGAGACTAGTTGTTTGCTTTGAAATTTTTGAGCAATGGTTGCATCTCCACAAAGATATCTCCTTCAAACATATTCACATATCAGCTAATGCAGTTGAGGATCTCTTGGCCAATAAGGGTGTGGATCATAGTGCTCCTCTTCTCTATGGTCGGCTCCAGAGTTTTGATGATGAAGCACTTCGCATAGAATGCACCCAATTGGTGCTAAAAGATGCTCAAACCCCATATGCGGGTACTCATTAGGGATCCAGCTGGTAGCCACCTAGCCACGCCGTCGCCTCGAAGGCGTCCTCATCATGAGGAGGCACATGGCCCCAGTGTGGCTATTAAAATATTAAGCATGGGTGATATTAACTCCACCAGCCTTGAACCATCTTTCGCATCCTCTCTACACCCAGTGAGAATTAAATTCGGCCTTTGCACATGCATTCCTCCTTCAGCAACTTTACTCCTCCTGCAACCATATATGGAAAATGGAAATGTCTCTCAGACATTCTCCTTTGGCCTTTCCGTTATTCTCAGTCTCTGTTCTGTCTCCTCCCGTGCCAATTTTTCTCCTGTTGAGGCCTTGCAACATCCCTCAGCCCGAACTGCTCTCTGTCATGTAGCCTGTCCTCCTCCTCCGCATCCTTTACATTCTTGCGGCTCTGCTTCAGTCATGGCTCATCGCCACTGCATGCAGTGCCATAGAGGTGGAGGCCATGGCTTCCCATCCCATCCTCCCATCCATGTAATGGCTAGTAGAATTGTGGACTTGTCTCTAAATCTTGTTGCACCTGAGGTCCTGGGTCCTCATGACCTCTCCGCTAAGTTTTCCTTGCACCTTCCTGAAGCCTCTTCTGGGCCCTCTGGCTCTCCCTCAAAGAAACAGTTTCACAAATCCACCATGTCTCCTGCCTCACTCAATCTTCCATGCAAAATGGTGGCTTTTCCGATTAAGTTAGTCGAGGACGCCTCGAACTGTGATCGCAGATGCAACTCTGATGAGGATGGCAAGGATTGTGAGACAGGTGCCCGCTCGACCTCCTCTCCTTTGTTAGACGCCCAAATGTCCAAGCTCAAGGACGACATCTCTGAGTACATGTGCCACATAGTGGATGAGCCGCCTCAACCATCATTGCAAGATGATAAGAAGCAACCAGCATAACCTCTTGGTTTCCACTTGTCTCTTTTCTATGCTATGGTCTAGTTATGGTTTTGGTCTCTTGAATTTTTTTACGCACTACTTAATGATGTTTAAAGCTGGTTTCCCTACAAGGGCATCATTTTATCTGATACTTGGACAGGCTTGTTGGGCTAGTTTCCCCTTCTCGGGTAGCCCCTATTTTGATTTTTGAACTTTCTATTTCCCGCTAGAATTGGCTAATGCAACAATTTCGGAGGATGATAAATGTATATCCATGATTTGAATTTTATAATAGAAGTAGCCATATTTAGAAGAAAAAAAAGAGATGAAGTAACCACCCCAAATTACATTTCTGGCGTGCATAAAATGTAGCTAACACACAATAGAAATCCTCTGAACCAACCGATAATGAAAGTTGACACAGAGGTGAGGAATCCACCAATAAGTTCAAATGGAAACCAAGGTACTCCACGAATCCTAATTTTTGATAAGGTAAGTCGATGTTGAACACAAGGGAAACCACTCAGTCAAAGACCCATGATTTTGATCGATGTTGAGCACAAGGTCACCTATCAATGATGTAAATACGTCTGGGGTGCGACACTAGGTATACTCTCAGAGAAATTTTTTGAAGTTGATAAGAGCAGACCCATCAACAAGAATTCAATGGGGACCTTCTTAACTGACAAGAGTAAAGGACCAAGTAACTAATGTGATACTGAGAATAACTTGACAAACCGAGTATGGCCGACATAAATGAGTCAAGAGACACCGCAGAATGGATGAAAAAAGGTTTACTTCCCTTGAAAAAAAGCACGACTTTATGTGACTTTATGACACTATAAAATAACTTTGTATAAGTTTGCGATGTAGGAGGCATCAACAAACTCTCCATATGATTATAAGAGTTATTTGACCAGTGGAGGACTGACTCAATGTCAAGGTTTTGGCTTCCCTAAAGTAAAACTAAGTCCCATCCCAATGTAGGAAAGAATCATTTTTAAGTGCTTTGTTCAAGGGAGACACGACTGGCACTTCCTGCCATCAAATGATGAAGAAATTGTCCCATTCCCACTCTTTTTCTGGAATAATTTTTTTTGTCTTTTTCATATTATAAATCTTGAAAAAGAATTAAAAAATGCCTATAATACATTGGATATAACAAGTGTCAAGGGAAAGTGCAGTAGTTCCTAGGTTTGGAACATTCCTATGCTCAATGCAAGGTGGTGGATATTGATCATCAACACTTGGGGAAATTTCCCTCCACGAAAAAGGGTGTCAAGTCGAAAAGGCTAATGAATGCATGAATTGATCTTGTAGAAAGGTCATGGTCAAAAGTGGCTTATGTATAGGTCCAATGAAGCTTAATTAAGGTCAAAAGGGGTGCAAGTGGTCAATATGCGATTCAGCAGTACAAATTAACACACGAGTGTTTCTAGGGTATCAATCTAGAATAAAAGTAGCGAAGAAGAAGGATGCATCTTCAACGCAAAGTCATGGTGGGACTAAAGAGGGCTCTAGAGCCTATAAAAGATTTGCAGCATGGGAAAATTGTGCTATTGAGTTTCTAACTAGGAATCCCATGGATGGAAAGACGCTACCACTATGTTACGATTTGATGAAATGGCGACTGAGAGAGGTTAAAAAAAAATCACAACATAGTGGGGTCGACCATGTGGCTAAGTATCGCAGTATGAGGTGAATATGAAAAATGAAACGAAAAATGATCTTAACGTATATTCTAGATTACAGTACACTTCCATGATAGCTCAAAGATAGTGGAATCGAGACAAAATGAAAACATCACTAAGTGATAAGAACATTTTTCCTTAACCTAAAAAAGGCCCTTCCCAACACTTCAAGCAAGGTCAAAAAGTTCATAAAATTAAAATAATAAAGTTAAAATGAATTTTATAAAAGTGGGTTTAAATTTTTAAATATAAAACAAAGTTTTATAACTTACCCAACTCATTTTTCCATTCAAATGTTGAGGAGAGATCTTGATCCAGGTGGATATTGGTGGCTATCAGCCTATTACACCTAGTCACTTTCATCAGTTTTCTTATTTATTATTTTTAGCAATTTTTTGGGTCCTGAAATTCCAAAGCCATTTTTAGGCCCTAAATGGCATAGTCCTCAAAGATATATTTCCAACGAGGTATCATACACACCAAACATAGATACTATGACCAAGTTATGACCCCAGGAAATTGGCTGCCCAACTAACCCCAACAGGGCCCATAAACTGTTGGTGTTACATTTCCTCGAGTTAGGGTTTTGGTTGTTTAGGGTTTTCTCTTATTGTTCAATAATAAAAATACCCTTGAGCCTCATTTTAACACAGTCTAGAGGCATGTAGCCTCCGCATCTCTTCTCAAAAATTAGCTACCATGCCTTAACTAGTTTATCTCCATTATGTTTGTAAGCATATTTTAGTCATTTGATATTAATGAAATGAGGTTTTATTTCTGCTACATCTCTGTGTTTATGTTTATTTCTATATTTTATTTCATTCCTTCATAAATCTAGATTCAAGTTATGTCTCCATAAGGGTTTGAAACATATTTAAGCTTCAATGTTTTGCAGTAATCTTCAGTAAACTTCATGCAAGTGCCATGGTCTCCCCAGATCATATTAGAGCGTGAAAATTATCTTATTTGGAATTATTTTTTATTATCTCAAATGGGTTTTTATGGAATTTGATTTCATTTCCTGGTTTGAGAGATATGAGTAATTGAAGTTACACCTGTTTGGATCACTGTGTCCCCGCACGTCCTATGAGTTTGTGGAATCATTTTCTCACCCCACGGGTCATCAAATTTCAACTGTCTTAAATATCTATTCAATACCTCAAATGGGCCTTTTACAAAATTTGATTTCATCACCTACATCAGAAGTTATCAACAAAGTTGTAGTAAGAGGTTCATTTCAACCAAGATCTGGATCAAAGGTATCAGAGCAGTATGCTCTTTCTCGATGTTTCTTTGCATGTCCCCAATGAGGTCGAGGTATAAGGAGTTAGGGATCGATCTAGTTGAACCTTTTCAAGATCAGCCTTGCAAA
Source organism: Pinus albicaulis (assembly GCA_034641835.2). Classification (NCBI taxonomy): domain Eukaryota; kingdom Viridiplantae; phylum Streptophyta; class Pinopsida; order Pinales; family Pinaceae; genus Pinus; species Pinus albicaulis. The sequence goes on from CM076572.1 coordinate 4,225,199, forward strand.
CCCTGACGACCTCCAATGGCTGAAGAAAAGAAATACGAGAGAGGCGGATATCCTATCAAAATATTGCTTGAGGAGGCCCTCGAGAAACAAAGGAACGTGATGATGCATAAATTTTCCCATATCCTTCAATGACTGCCAATCGGCGGTGCATCTGCATCCAACAACCACTTTGGAGGCACCACTCCTTTCAAGGTACAAGTCAAATTCAACATTCCTGTATTTGAAGGCCAGATAGATGCAGACACCATAGATAGATGGTTGAATTTGATGGAAGGGTATTTTTATATCCATGATTTCTCTGACAGAGAAAATATTACTTTTTCACTCCTCAAATCTTCCCCCCATGTCAAAGACTGGTGGGAAACCTACTATGAGCAAAAGGACAAGAGGGAACCCTCTCTGTTCTTGGCCACAACCACTTGGAATTTGTTTCGAGATGACATCAAGGAAAAATATTACCATGTGGGGAGCTATGAGGACAAGTACATCCAATGGACCACACTGCAGCAGCACATGGATCAAGATGTGCATGGGTTGACGAATTTGATCCATACCCTACACACAAAGTTAGGTATTAAAGATTCAGAGATTCATTTGGTGCTCAAGTACCCCAACTGTTTGTACAAATAAATTCAGGAGGAAATGGAGTTCCTCTAAATTACATCGCTTGGCACAACCTATCGATATGCCACCAGGATCGAGCAAAAATTTAAGCAGAAGAAGCGAGAATTTGGATCCACGAATCCGAAGCCAGGGAAAGGTGCCCTTGAACTGCAAACCAAGGGGAAGTGGTGTGAATTTCATAACAACTCCACTCACAACACATGCGAGTGTTGGGCCAAACAGTCGCTAGTGGCCGAACTGAAGGCATTCAAATCAAATGCATGTTCTAATTTTGATTCAAAATTGAACAAGGGGAATGAAAAAGGGAAGAAAATAATTGATGTGGATCCCAATGCCACTATTTCAACCACCAAACTCCAGAGGGAGGATCCCGAGGATCCAGAGGAGGGGGAGCACCTATTCCGTTCGCATATGTGGGTGAAGGGTTCTCCACTGCAATTCCTTTTCGATAGAGGAAGCCAAAAGAACCTCATTTAAACAGAGCTCATGAAGTGTCTTGGCCTACATACCACATCACATCCACAACCGTATACCATCAGGTGGATTCACCAAGGAAGAGATCTCCACGTCAGCCAGCAGTGTCATATTTCGTACAACATCAAGCCCTTCATGGATGAGGTATTTTGTAATTTTTCTCCTCTTGATGTGTTTGATGTATTATTGGGCCAACATACTTGTGGAAGTGACATGCTATGTATAATTCTAGAACTCATTATGTTATTATTACTTTAGGAAATAAGTTGTACAGGATATCGGAGGTATTACTGCCTCTTGCCATCTCTCTTATTACTTCAAAGCAACATAATAAGATTATTTCCCAAACCAGGGAATTTTTTTTCATTACAATTCTCCCATAAGGAAAGAAGAATATTATGGACATAACCTCCAAACATGGCTCCCCTGCATGGCAGCAAAAAATGGACAATGTTGTGAAGGAATACAAGGACATTTTCTCCTCACCCATAGAGTTTCCTCTTCACTGTCAGGTCAAGCACTCCATTGATTTGACCCCAGGTGCACCGCTGCCTAATGGTTCCATACCTCATGCAACCCCATAAAAAAAATCCACATGTGTGTTTTCTGATGTCCACCAGGAGGTCCACAACATCTTGCAGAAATCCAATGACAAGTACAAACAGTGCCAGGATCAACATCGAGTGCCACACAAGTTCAGGTGGGTGGCACATTTTGGTTACATTTGCAGAAGGAGTGCCTCTGTGGACCCCACCACAACCTAAACCCACTTCAAAGCAGGCCAACTCCTTCACCAAGTTGTCAAATCATGCCAACTCCTTCACCAGGGAAAGTGGTTCACTGGGGAAGAGGCTCTGCATGCAATGGGGACCATTGCTTCCTAAGGGGGAGGAATGATCTAGGTGAATATGCCACCCACCTATTCCACCTAGTCACTTTAATTAGTTTTATTAATTACTATTTTTAGCATTTTTTGGGTCTCGAAATTCTAGATCCATTTTTAGGCCCTGAACGACATATTCCTCAGAGAGATCATTCCAACGAGGTATCATACACACCAAATGGAGATACTATGACAAATTTACGACCCCGAGAAGTTGGCTGCCTAACTAACCCCAACGAGGCCCATAAAATCTTGGTGTTACATATCCTCAGGTTAGGGTTTTCTCTTATTGTTCAATAATAAAAGGTCCGTGAGCCTCATTGTAACATAGTTCAGAGGCATGTAGCTGCCACATCTCTTCTCAGATATAAGTTACCATAGCCCTAGCTAGTTTATGTTCATTCTATCTGTAAGCATATTTCAGTCATTTGATATTAAATAAATGAAGTTTTATTTCTGCTACATCTCTGCGTTTATTTTTATTTATGTATTTTATTTCATTCCTGCATAATTACATATTTAGGTTACGACTCCACTAGGGTTTGAAACATATTTAAATTTCAATGTTTTACATTAATCTTCAGCAAACTTAATACAAGTGTCATGGTCTCCCCATATCATATTATAGAGTGAAAAATATCTCATTTTGAAGTATTTTTTATTATCTCAAATGGGTTTTTTTATGGAATTTGATTTCGTTTCCTAGTTTGAGAGATATGAGTAATTGAACTTACACCTGTTTGAAACATTGCATCGCCACACGTCCTATGATTTTGTGGAATCATTTTCTTACCCAGCAGATCATCAAATTTCAAATGTCTTATATCACTGGAAAGATCTATTCAATACCTCAAATGGGTCTTTGACGGAATTTGATTTCATCACCTATAGCAGAAGTTATCAGCAATATTGCAGCAAGAGGTCCATTTCAACCAAGATCCAGATTAGAGCTTTGGGAGCAAACTTGGGCAAGAAATTTCAACCAATTTCACCAACGGATTCGAAAATCGTGAGCTCCAAGTAATTCTTAACTGCGATTCCTTTCATTTTGATTGAATTTTCAATGATTGAATTGATTTTTATTTTATTTTTGACATTAAATTCAAAATTGGATATGTGTATATACGGGTCTGGTTCTATCGGGCCACGTATAGAAAGCACTATACGTGGGTTTTCAGAAGGAAATTCACATGTATACATGGTTGTATTTTGAAGAAAACTCATGCACATGAAACCAAATTCAAAAATAATTTTTATATCAGTGGAAATTGATATCGATCATTCGGTGAGAATGAGAACACGATGATGTTGATAACCAAGTCTTGGAGAACCAAGAATCATTGGATGGATTAAAAAATTGCGGCTTGTTCAATATTTTTATGATGTAGAATATGAGAGCCCAAACTAGATTACTGGAGATGTTTATCAATTACTGGGACCCAAAGAAGAAGCATTTTTTTATAGATTCAATGCCACTACAGATTGACGTAGAAGATATTTACTTCATTACAAGACTCTCCAGGAGAGGAGAAGCATTCAATCTGAAGGGTAGGGCCAACAAAGGCCTAAACATCGATGATTACATTTTCGTGTACTATGAACCAAATACTAACAAGGTCGGGTCACAAATCCCAATCAAGGATATCACAAACTTTCCAATACAGTTAATTTTTTTCATAATTGCTAGGATATCAGGTTCAAATTCTTTACATCGGGCTTCACGACCAAATATGTTTATAATATTGGAGTTCTTGAAACCAATTGTATATAATTGGTGTACAACACTATTGATCAACATGAAGAGGTAACTCACATCATGCCAATAGGGGAAGACAATTTTTTTTTGGATATAGTAATATCCATTGCTTATTCTTCTTTAAGTGGATCCTTGTGTTGTGACCCAAAGTAACATCTACCATTAACAGCCCCAAAGATCCTAGGATGACTAGATGGGAAGACATGATGAGGAGACTTGGTGGAGGAAAAGTCACCTAGGCGACATTTGAAGGAAAGTTCTTCCATTGTTAGGAGGAACAAGTCATAGCCATTGAGGACTACCCCTATGTAGGGCTATAATTCTGAGGGGATTCAGAGTTAGCACTTCCCTAGGGGGCTACATGGGGCGACATTAGTAATTTTCTAACATATTTTATTTTTTTTGTTTTTTAAGGATAATCTTAAGAAATTTGAAATATTTTTTCGTGAAGAAAAAATACTAACAATATTTTAATTATCATGATGAAAATGTGGGGTCAATGAGACCTGAAGGTCTATCAAGGAATATGCTTCTCGACATAGAAATTTAAGGCACAAATGTTGAGTCTTAGAGGGTCCTTAAAGTAGTACAAAGGAACTTGGAGAGTTTGACTCGCAAGGCTCCTATCGCAGTAGTAGAGGACCTTCTAGAGGCCATACAAAAACGAGTGGTCGGAGTACCATGTGAGTGGGTGTGTCTCTTCTTAAGAGTGATGAATTCCATCGTCTTCTATCGAGAGGCTCATCCAAGGAAGGGCCCTCAGACTTGGATTTTTAGATAGACTAATATTTTGATAGAGACATGGTCAATCATAAGCCCTAATTTTGCAGGACATTTTTCCACATTTTGTAATATGTTTTGAAGCTTATCTATCTATATATACAAAGATTTAAGGATGAATATATCATATATAAAAATGATTATTTTATGTTTTGATTTAATGCAATGAATTATTGATGTGCCAATCCAGTGCTTGGTTAGATATATAATCAACAAATGTATTATATAATTGTGGAATTTGAATAAATGTGATAACATTAAATGATATTTGTAATAATCTCACTCTGAGAAATTGACGATGTAATGAAGGATCACTCACATGATAAATATTATTTAACTTAGACACCACGAGTTGTGAGTCCAAGTAGACTACTGATGATTCAATACCATAAGATATTTCCTCAAAAATTAAATTGATTACGACACAATATTCATCCATATTATTAGAATCACGGAAAATACATATGCCTCTTGCAACCAACAACTAACCAAATGGATAATGAGTTACCCATGTCACGGAAGCTAGATTTTTGGTGTGTCTATTGGTGTCATCTACAAATCCTAAATACACCAAATAATCCATTGATACCTTCCAAGGAAGATAAAAAACACCGTCGTCACCATGATACTCATAAACATAAACTAAAACTATACAATATTTACAAAACAAATAAAATGCTCAAGAAAAAGCCTAAGCATAATACTTCTTGAGATAAATCCCATTTCTAGGCTCCGACAACACATTCCCTTTGAAATCAACTAACTCATAGTAACCCTTCAGTTCAAGACCCTTTTTATAATGAAAGTACCGTACCACATAGGTTTTAACTTTCCTACCCACAAGGTGTATTTATCTTGGTCATAAACCAAGACAAGGTCACCTTCAAATGAAACCCTAGGTTGAACAAACTTATCATATTGAGATTTAACTCTTTTCTTATTAGCCTCGTTCATTGTGGAGGCATCTCAACACTGTTCATATATATATTCCAAGTGAAGAAGCCTTTCTTCTAAACTCGAGGTGTCTGGAAGAAGTTGGACTTCAAACTTAAGTGATGGAATCTCACATTCTATAAGAAATATTGATTCTAAACTATAGACTAACTAAAAAGGAGTGAACCCCATGGTAGTCTTGACATGCATTCGATATGCCCATAAAGCAGGATAAAGCATGATGTGCCAGTTGGACTTGGATTAATTAAATGTCCTTTGCAGGATGGTTTTAAGGTATTTTTGAATGTCTTCAAATTTTCCATTTTCTTGAGGATAATAAAGAGACAAATTCTCGTACCAAAATCCCAATTTTGAAGCTAACTTAGACATCATCTTATTTTGAAAGTGACTACCATGGTCAGTGACATTCTCTTTAGGGATACTAAATGTGAGAAAACTTGATTAAAAAGGAAAAGTGTTGTTTTCTCACCATTATTATTGAAAGTGGGCATAAATTTGACCCACTTCGTAAAGTAGTGTACTGATACGATAATTTACTTGTGTCCCTTAGTCCAAGTCAGGTGAAAATTTGTAAAATCAATTCCCCACTTGGTAAATGGACCGACAGTGATGACATGAAAGAGAAGAGATAAATTAGCGCACATTTTCTAAGTATATATTTGACATGGGTGGCATTTTTTTACTTCTTTAATGCAATCTTTGAACATTGAAGGCCCAAAATACCATGCACGCAAGATCTTTTGAGTTGTTTCAAGCTCAGAAAAATGACCACCATAAGCCCCACTGTGACATACATTTAAAATTGACTTAGCTTCTTCTAAGGTAAAAAAAATTCTAAGGATTGAATCCACCCCACAATGATATAGGGTATCACCAATGATCATATAACTCTTAGTAAGATGACGTAATTTATGACGTTCATCCTTAGAAAAATACTGAGGGAACTTAGAAGTCTAGAGATATACGATGATGTACCCGTACCAAGTATATTGCGAGGAGATAAGAAAAATATTTTCATCTGGAAATGATTCTTCACAAGTGAAATCTCCCTCGCAAGGAAATTCCAAAATTAATTCTTAAAAAACCAAATATTTCTTTGATTTGGCTAACATGAATTAGAGATCAAACTCTTGTAAAATTACGATTCGTTTGTTTCAATTTGCCTCAATCACTCGCCTACTTAGGAAAAATTGAAATGGATTGATATAAAAAATTACAATGGTTTTTCTTAGCAAAATATAATGACAAAGTCGCTGAACAACATGCCTGCTAAAGCCAATTTATCAATGAGGGAGTATGATAGTTTAGGACCAACTACACCATGACTTAGATAATAAATCACATGTTCTCTAAGGGCATCATTTTCCTGAACTACCATACCTATGGTTAATTCTACCTCCGTGGGATACAAAAGGAAATCTCTATTATAATCAGGTGGACTTAATAGGGGAGAAAAGGTCAATTCCTTTTTCAAAGCATTGAATGAGCATTGGGAAAATTCGTCCCAAATAAATGGAACTCCTTTCTTAAGTAAGCACATAAAACTTTTGTAATCTCACCATAGTTCATGACAAACCTCCTTCTAAAGTTGGATTTTCCTTAAAGACTTTGAAGTTGAAAAATATTAAATGGGGGAGGAAATTGAAGTATTGCCTCAAACTTGAAGGGATCAACACGAATCCCTTCACTAGAAATTATGAATCCCAACAATCGACTAGATGTAACAACGAAAACACACTTATTAGGGTTCAACTAAATTTTGTAGTGATGACACCATTCAAAAACCAAATGAATATGATTTGGATCTTCCATTCTATTGCAAGAGTGAGAAACTAAATCATCTAAATAAGCCTCAATTATGTGCTTGATGTCGTTGAAAGCATATGACATAGCCCACTAGAAATTAGATCCAACATTTTTAAGGCCAAAAGGAACTTTATTATACACAAATGTGCCCCAAAGAAAAATAAATGTTGTTTTATGTTGATCTTTGTGATTAACTGTTATTTGATTATATCCAGAGAATCCATCCATGAAGGAAAAAATTTCATTTCTAGCACACTCATGAATAATTTGATCTACAAATGTAGTGGCGAAATTGTACTTTAGGTAGGATTTATTTAAATCCCTAAAATCAATGCATACATGAATTGTTCCTTATTTTTTGTCCACAAGGATAGGATTCAAAACCCATTCAGTAAGAGGAGCCAAGTAGATGAAACCTTTTTTAAGCCGTTTCTCCACTTCTGCCTTGATAGCCACAACTTTCCTAGGGTTGACTGGCCAAAGCTTTTGACGCACAAGCTTTGCATTTTCATAAGACTTGATCCCATGCAAAACTATACTAGGATTAATCCCAGGAATTTCCTCATAATACCACGAAAATACATTTTTAAACTCTTTGAAGAGGCAAGTATAAATTTCAATCTCTTCAGGGGAAAAATAGGCTCCATTGAATACATTTTCAATGACGTTGAGATTCTTGGAAATGTTCATCAGAATAGTTTCTGAACTATTAGCCATATTACCTTCAACAAAGATATGTGCTAACGCCAAAGGTTTCAAAATTTTGTGAACATTTCCATAAGAAGGATAACTAGACAAACTTGATTCAACTTTAGCAAGTCAGGGAGAAAATAAGATCGATGATGCAAATCATCCCATGACCTTTCTACACCTGTCATTTCTTCTAGAATTTCTTCCTTATATGGTAAAATTATATCAAGGAAATCCATAACCAAAGTGGAATCAGTTGTCTAGATGTGTGCCATATCATCATCCAAATATTTTGATGAAACAAGGATTGGATTAAGATTTTAGTATTAATAATCGATTGATATAAAATTTTTGGTAGAGATATATCATAAGCCATTTCACCAACTTTCCCTTCTTCTAACATGGCAGTAGGAGGGGGTAAGGTCCAAGGATTCAAAAAATAATGAGTTCCAAAATAAATTTGTCGAGGCATCACCTCGGAGGATGAGATGGAATTGGTGTATACAACAAGAGATGGAAGATAAAAATTACTCATCAATGAGGAATGAATTCAAACTCCTAAATTATTAGTAGGTTGCTTAGAATTCTTCACTAAGGGGATAGTAGAATCAGCAGATGCATTTGGTTCATGGGGAGAATAAGCTAACTGGTCAACCGTAGAAATCATCCCTTCATGAGGAAAACATAGTATGTGAAACACAGATGAAACTATGGCATAAATCTCATATACCAAGTTATGACCCAATAAAAAATTATAATAAAGATTATAATTGATTATCTATACTTCCACATTAACAATCTTTCCCCCTAAACCAATAGGGAAGGCAGGCAGAATCCCATGAGGCCTATTAGAATGACCATAGAATGTGGTTAAAAGAGTAGGAGAGGGAACAAATTTAGGGAACCCGATACCTTTCCAACATGACATAGAAATGACACATGTGGAAGCCCCTTCATCAACTACGATACGAAATATGGTATTCTTATGATACATAGATTTAATTTGAAAAGACATGTTATGAGGGGGTATCTTTTTGACATTTGACATTTGACATATTGAATGTAATCACTAGAGTGTTTTTTGGGTCAACTTCTCCGATCGCAGTGAGAAAAGAACTCCTTCGCAAAGGACATGACCAGAGTATCACTAACGTCAACATAAAACAAGGGATCTAAGATAAATTTTCAATAATGGAATATTTCTAAGAAGCCATAGCATTTGGATTATAAGTCGATTGTTTTGAGGAGCTTTTCATTATTCGAGGCATAGGTTCAACTATGGGCCTCTCTATATGAAGAGGCTCTTGAATATCGAGATAATTTTTGGCCTTAGAAGATTCTAGTTCTCCATAATCATGAGCTCTTGTTGAAATGTCAACATGAGACTTAAAAATATACACATTCAATGTGGAGTCATCCTCCTGGTTGCCCCCTATAGGGGTTATAGTATTAGAATTTGTGCCAACAAGTAATTTATACCCTTGGGGAAAAGGGTTAGTAAGCACAACCTGGGAATTAGAAGAACCTTTTTCGGATAACAAGCATTGAACATCTTGAATCTTGGGGAAAATATGAGTAAGATGATCCCCAATGCATAGCTTGCATGGGAATTTAACTTTCTTTTTAGACTCCTTCTTTCCCTCACTAGATTTCTCACTAGGTTTATTTTCATTCCGCTTGTCTCCCTTATCTTTCTTTTTCCCGTGTCCTTTCTTCTTCCCTTCATATTGCTGATTTCGTTTGGAATTTGAGGACTAAATGACATTAACCAAATAATTTTGAGAAGAGGGAGACAAATATGGTGTAGTCTTTGTCATAGAACTAGACTGTAATGATAATTTTTGCAATTGATTCACTAACAAACTAGCCACATTGGTATCAAGCGATCCTACAACTTCATCGACATGAGGGCCAGGTTTCGGTTTAGCGAGATCAATTTTAGATCTAGGATCATCAAGAAATATATTATAGAGGACTCCAGACTAGGAGTAAATAATCTCTAATTGATGGACTCTAAGATCTAGGATCATCAAGAAATATATTATATAGGACTCCAGACTAGGAGTAAATAAGCTCTAATTGATGGACTCTAAAGATAACCCGTTCTTTTGTGAAAAATATTGAAAGTGACACATCCTTAGATATTTCAAGCTGTAAAGATTTCAAAAACCACTCAAGAAGAAATTCATCAGTGAGATAAGCCTTGATCAATATCTTCCTTCTGCATCACCCTTGAATGTGGTCAGAAATATGGGTGGCCTTATCCTACTCAAAATTGGATAGAATTTTAGTTCCAACGTCATAACAGAAAGACAACTGGAAGTGTTTAAGGAACATTGTAGCCAACTTACCAAACTTAGAAAAGGACCCACCCTTTAATTCAATATACCATTTCATCACATTTCCAATTAAGGAGTGTTGAAAGAGTCTCAACCTAATTGAATCTTCATTTAAGGAGTTAGATGAGCACCATAAATGGAAAGTAGTTAAATGATCTGTTGGATATTCACCAAACTTCCCTTCAAACTTTGGTATGTCTGATGGAAGTTTGGAAGGGACCGGGGGCCAAGACAAGTTGTAACTAATTAGATCATTAGTTAATTTAAAAATTTATGGAAAATTGAGAGTTTCCAGGAATGGTAAGCATGGTGAGACAACTGAATTCCAAGCTCCAAGAGTGGAATTCCAAAATCTTGGAAAAGAATATCCTAGATTTTGAGAGGCACTAGGTTTCAAAGAATTACTCGTAGAAAAACCTAAAAAATAAGGAAAAACTTGTTGTCCACTGGTATACCTAGGATATCCTCCACCTACTACAAAACTACTATCCATAGGAAAATTTCCTCCAAGTGGAGCACTATAATAAAGATTTATTGGTAAGGGTTCCAAGCACTAGCCAAAGGTGGAAAAGTTTGCGAAGTACTGCTTTTAGAGAAGGGCACGCTCCCCTGCTGACCAAACAATTGATAAGGATTCCCAGAACCAAACTACTAATCATAGGATATACAAAGTCCTAACTCCCTTAAAAAGGATTAATACTTTTAGTAGAGCCAGGGAAAGGCATTGATACTATACTCAACGATAGATTGGAAGAAGGAAATGTCCACTTTCAAATGCGAAACCTTGTAAAGATGCAAAACTACTAGCCATCAAAGTCATAGATACCAAAATGGTAGAAGGTAAAGTTGATGGAACTGAGGGAATCCCACTAGAAGAAATTTTGAAAGTAAAAATACCAGTGAAAGGAGAATAAGGTTGGCTGACCACCACTTGGACTAGGAGTGGATGTAGAGCCTGTTGGGGTTCCCATGTTTTGGCTAGATTGGCAAGACCAAAAGATGAGACAACATCAGAACCACTTTTGGGCCCTAGGATCTAGCCCTCCTGGACCCAGAGGGTGATCTCTCCAAATAGAGCTAAGAATGATATGTCTTTGAAGCTCAAAATGAGATGTTAGGCTAGTTATGAAGCACAAAAGGAGGTTTTAAAATGATTTGGTTGGTTGGTTGCTGGGTTGAGTCATGGGATCATGAACTGAGAAAGCAATGGGAAGAAAGGAAGCAGAGCAACAGGATGTTTCAGCAAAGAGGATAGGCCAAGACAGTGCCATCCATTGGGCTATGGAGTCATGAAAGGAAATTACTTGCATCCACTAGCCAAGGCTTTCAAAGGGCAAGTCATCTACACTAAAGGATATTTTAGGCAGATGATGGAATGGAACATTAAGGAGGGAAAGTGGAAGAAGGAAAGACAACCAAATTTTAGTCTATAGATCAGGTCAGAGGTCATTTAACTCCAGACCTGCTTGGACATACTCTAAGGCAGCTCTCAAAGAGACAAAGGGGCTGCTTATAGATCAGACCAGAGGTCATTTAACTCCAGGTCTGCTTTAGCAACTCCAAGGGAAAGAACAGAGATAAATCTAACAAAGAAGCATCCAAGAAGCAAACCCCCAAGTTCATACATCAGCTAGCAAGCAATAAAATCCGCTGCACTGGTTAAACCACATGAATTCACTCTTAGACAGCACACAAAGCAGAAAACATTAAAGGTAGGGAGAGCAGGAAACATAGGGCACCTAACAAGGGTGAATCCTATGTTATACTTCTGTTGCCTGCCAGAAGAACATGAAACAGTATGAAAATGTAATAGATAGAGTTAGAAAAACATCACCAATAGTAATAGACTAGGATCCTGTGAAATGTGCTTTGATTAATTGATGCAAAACCAGTCATGTACAATAAGCTCAATGGCTAATACAGTCCAGAATTTCTCCTCCCAGCCTATTACATACAAACTACTCTGCAACTCCCTCCCACGACTGTTCTAACAGTCAAAACGAATCCCTCTAACAGCAAAATTTTCAACAACTGAACAACAACAACCCTTACATTATGTTCTCGGGGATTTTTTATAGGAGAAGCGGAAGAAACAGAAGTAGATGAACATTGAATTGATCTCATTAAGACAGAATCGGCAGAGGTGTCCACGCCCATGCTGCTTAATGGCTGCTTGCAACGCTGTGAGTATTTTAAGACTGGTTCGGAGATCTCTGTCAGGTCAGATTTTGACCTCTGATGTTTCGTGAAGTCCTTCTGGTGTTTGGTATCTGTACTGCCATTCTGGAATAAGTGAACTAGATGAAAATCTGCAGATCTTCTCCATACCTCCATTACTGCTGCTCAGACGGTCTTCAATGAAGCTCCAGTCAGTGTATTTAATTGTCTCAGGGCTCGAGAAGGCATGGAGGATGCTGTGGGAAGGTGTACTTCTGGAGGAAAATGTCCTGCTGATATTTAACACAGATACGAATTTACAGTGTGTTCTTTGTCTTCAAACTGTGCCTTGAGCCTTTGACTGCAGGATTAAAACTTTAATCTTCAATTACAGGCTCGAATCCCCCTCAAATCCCGTCTCTGTTTCTTCGCTGGCTACTGGATTAGCCTTTCTGTGACCTCTGCATAATGAAATAAGCTTATTACCGAGCCCGAGCAGGGGCGGAGAAATGCAGTGAAGGCGGAGAATAGGTGGCGGAGTAGCGGAGGAGAGAATAAGCAGAAGAAATGGTTAATAGCATAAAAACCCAACAATTGGCTTTGGGCGAATAACAAAGGAAATCACCAACAAACGAGGGAGCGGAGCTTTGGATGTGGGGCCGACCGTGGCGGGGGGCGATTCATTTCGAACCGTTAGATCTTAAAACCCAATAGACGGTGGAGATTCGATCGGAACAATCACAATCGGAGGGGCACAACTGGGTCTTGCGATTGCGATCGGGCGGAGGGTGCGATTGTGCGCTGACCGTTAGATCTGAAGGCCAGATCAACGGCTCACAATCCATCGGAGGGAGAAATAGGAGGTGCGAAGGGAACGAAGCGATTAGCGCTGGGCCGTTGGATCTGCGAGGGGAACGGACAGCTATGATGCATTCGGGCAATCGCAATCGGAGGGGGATAGGGGTGACACACATTGAAAGTTCCGATTGCGATTGGGCGGAGAGAGCGCTGACCGTTGGATCGAGGGGGGGATGGACGGTCAGGATTTAATCGGAGGGCGGTGGAAAGGGCTTGCGATTGCGATTGGATGGGGAGTTGCGATGGAGCGCTAGCCGTCGGATCGGCGGGACGATGGACGACCAGGATTAAATCGGAGCATCGCAATCGGAGTTCGGGAGACAAGCCATGCGATTGATCGGGGATCAGAGGAAGAGGCTTGCATCGCAATCTCTTGTGACGGATCGATCGGAGGGTGCACAATACATGTTGCGATTGCGATGGGCGGGGGGCCTGCGATTAGCGCTCCGTCGTTGATCTTTACGACAGATCAACGGATCAAAACACGTCGCGAGACTTTGTGTGATAAAACGATCGCATCGGGGATTTTCACTGATGCAAAGGAATTGCACCCGCCCGATGCTCCGATTGCGATTAGCGCTTGGGACTTAAGCACTTGGTCCTGACGCCTGGGCACATGTGGGGAAGTGGTTGGGGCTTGCGGTAAAGGGGCTAAGCCCTATAATAAGGTCGGAACATGGGTTTTTAGCCCATTTAAATGGATTTTGAAGGTTGAGAAGGGTAACGATAGAGAGATAAAGGGGGAGGAAGGTCAACAAAGGTTGGGGGGGAAATTTAAAGGAGATTTTAGGGGAAAATGAAGGGTAAGAAGGGAAATAGAAGGGGAAACAAAATAGAAGCTAAGTGGGGGTGAAATAAGAGGGAAAAAGGGGCCTTTGGGCATCTCTTCATAGCAGAGAGGCTTTATAAAGGAGAATCAGCAGAGGGGATTTCATCAAAGGGTAAAGGCACATGGAGGCTTCAAGGAAACTGTGTTTTCAGAGGAAATGCATTCCTTGAAGACTCAACAATGATTTAGCCCCCTATTTGCTTGTCAAAAATTTCATAGGGGGGCTAACAGTGGCTCCACATGGGGATGGATTCTTCTTGAAGGAGTCAAGAATTCAGAAGATGATCTCTTGGTGTAGGCCAGATGCTTGTTGCTTGAACCATCCCTTTATTTCATTGATCAGCTGCCACAAGCTATGAAGACAACATATCAGCAGAAACACTTCCCAAACAACTACCTACCCACACTATAGTCCTAAAAAATTTTCTTCTGGGTGCATTTGGACTTGCAGACCCTTTTACATCATTAATTTTTACAAACAGGAAAAATAAACCTATTCTACTTCTACCCTTATTACTCCATGAGACCAGATTAGACTGTTGGTCTCATAGTTTCTCTACCTACACTACTACCTGCTAGGATTAGACTGTCTAGCAGGTTTCTTCTCTACATTCTAGGACAGAAAATGAAACAACTAACCTACTTGCTCATAGGCTGAGCTTTATTGAGCTTTTCCTACCTACCCTACTCTAACTGGAATATTTACAATCTAGCTTACAAACATGGTCTTCCAATGCAACCAGTCCATCAAGTGATCCCATGGCTGGTCCTTCTTGCTCAACTCCTTGAGCATGCTGGATAGGCAGGGCAGCTCCCACTCTTTTTGTTCAACAACAGCAGCCTTGAAAATTTTTGTTTCTGCTTGCAACATGCTGCTCAGGGAGACCTTTGATCCTTCTCCAAATGTATGCAGGAAGTATGCATAAGGATCATGGAAAGATACCTGGCTATGAATGTTTGGCAGGCTGGCTTCGACCAGGATCTCTTCTTCTTCCACTGGATCAAGAAGAAGACTCTCTTGAGAGAGAGAATCTCCCTCATCTTCTGAACTGGAGGACTCATTGTATATTGCAGCTGAGTCCTCCTGGAGCTCTGATATGTTCTGCTCTGGTGTGCTAAGCTCCGTGAAAAGGTCCATGTATTCTTGAGCAGGGGCTTGTTCCATTACTTCCTCCTTTTCAAGAGGAAACTCCTTGCTTTCATCGTGCTCAAGAATCTCTTCTTTGCTTTCCTCCTCATCTTCTGAAAGGAAAGACTGCTGGTCTCCGGCTTCACTGATGATCTGTGGTGAAGCAGAATGAAGATTCATAGAATCTTCATCTGCTATTATTCTGTCATAGCTCTCGCCATCAATGTCATAAATAGGCGGACTTGACCAAGTCCACCATTCTGGGCACACGGCAGGTCTTTCTTCGTCCTGATCCACAGAGGAGTCTTCTGAATATGAAACATCAAACTCAAGAGAGGAACGAAAATGAGCATATGTTCTATGAAAGATTTCGGAGGTGGACCGCCGGTTTAATATCCGATCAATCTCTTCTTCTGTCAAAAGAGGGGTTTCCCTTTCATCATGGACAGAAGAACAACAGTCCTCTTCCTCTTGTATTAGCTGATTTGGAGGCGGGATGATTTCTTGAGCCTCTTCTTCTTCATCAGATTCTGCCTCCTCCACGTGGTCACTTGTCTCCTCAAGGCAGCGTTCCCTATTAGCTTTCGCTATTAGGCTCTGATGTTCTCTGGTCAGCGTAACACAAGGCATAGGTACGCAATCAGGCAGCTCCTGATCACTTTCCTCCTAATCTTCTATAGATTCTTGAGCATCATACATGTCTTGCTCATCTTCTCGGCTTTGAGTTTGTTCTTGCTCTGAAGGAGACATGGGTTGTTCTAAATATTCATCATATGCATTCATATCAGCCATGTACCTCTCTAGCACTTCGCCAAACATTTCTATTATTCTACATACTTTATTATACAAAGCATTATACTTTGCATCTCTGTCCATGTTTGGATTTATTTATGCAAAGAAGGCTACTACTTCTTCTCGACCAGTTCAGTGTCCTTCACCAGTGGAGTCATCAGGTCTTTGGATCATAGGGAGTGTCGAGTCACCAGGTGGATGATTATGAATATTAGAAGCAGGATGCTATCCACCATCAGAAATTAGAAGCCAATCTAACCAGAGATCTTGGGTCTATGAGTTCCTAAGGATGTTTGAGGTGAAATGCACTCAAGTCCCCAGCGGAGTCGCCATTATGTTGGGGTTCCCATGTTTTGGCCAGATTGGCAAGACCAAAAGATGAGACAACATCAGAACCACTTTTGGGCCCTAGGATCTAGCCCTCCTGGACCCGGAGAGGGATCTCTCCAAATAGAGCAAAGAATGATAAATCTTTGAAAGCTCAGATTGAAATGTTAGGCTAGTTATGAAGCACAAAAGGAGGTTTTAAAATGATTTGGTTGGTTGGTTGCTGGGTTGGTCAGGAGATCATAGACTGAGAAAGTAATGGGCAAAAGGAAACAAAGCAGCAGGAGGCTTCAACAAAGAGGATAGGCCAAGACAGTGCCATCCATTGGGCTATGGAGTCATGAAAGGAAATTACATGCAACAACTAGCCAAGGCTTTCAAAGGGCAAGTCATCTACACTAAAGGATCTTTTAGGCAGATGATGGAATGGAACATTAAGGAGGGAAGTGAAAGAAGGAAAGACAACCAAATTTCTGTCTATAGATCAGGTCAGAGGTCATTTAACTCCAGACCTGCTTGGACATACTCAAAGGTAGCTCTCAAAGGTGGACAAAGGGGCAGCTTATAGATCAGACCAGAGGTCATTTAACTCCAGGTCTGCTTTAGCAACTCCAAGGGAAAGAACAGAGATAAATCTAACAAAGAATCATCCAAGAAGCAAACCCCCAAGTTCATACATCAGCCAGCAGGCAATAACATCCGCTGCACTGGTTAAACCACGTGACTTCACTCTTAGACAGCACACAAACCAGAAAACATTAAAGGTAGGGAGAGCAGGAAACATAGGGCACCTAACAAGGGTGAATCCTATGTTATACTTCTGTTGCCTACCAGAAGAACATGAAACAATATGAAAATGTAATAGACAGAGTTAGAAAAACATCACCAATAGTAATAGACCAGGATCCTGTGAAATGTGCTTTGATTAATTGATGCAAAACCAGTCATGTAAAATAAGCTCAATGGTTAATACAGTCCAGACTTTCTCCTCCTAGCCTATTACATACAAACTACTCTGCAACTCCCTCCCACGACTGTTCTAACAGTCAAAACGAATCCCTCTAACAGCAACTTTTTCAACAACTGAACAACAACAACCCTTACATTATGTTCTCGGGGATTTTTTATAGGAGAAGTGGAAGAAACAAAAGTAGATGAACATTGAATTGATCTCATTAAGACAGAATCGGCGGAGGTGTCCACGCCCATGCTGCTTAATGGCTACCTGCAACGCTGTGAGTATTTTAAGACTGGTTCGGAGATCTCTGTCAGGTCAGATTTTGACCTCTGATGTTTCGTGAAGTCCTTCTGGTGTTTGGTATCTGTGCTTCCATTCTGGAATAAGTGAATTGGATGAAAATCTGCAGATCTCCTCCATACCTCCATTACTGCTGCTCAGGCGGTCTTCAATGAAGCTCCAGTCAGTGTATTTAATTGTCTCAGGGCTCGAGAAGGCATGGAGGACGCTGTGGGAAGGTGTACTTCTGGAGGAAAATGTCTTGCTGATATTTAACACAGATACGACTTTATAGTGTGTTCTTTGTCTTCAAACTGTGCCTTGAACCTTTGACTGCAGGATTAAAATGTTAATCTTCAATTACAGGCTCGAATCCCCCTCAAATCCCGTCTCTGTTGCTTCGCTGGCTGCTGGATTAGCCTTTCTATGACCTCTGCATAATGAAATAAGCTTATTACCGAGCTCGGGCAGGGGCGGAGAAATGCAGTGAAGGCGGAGAATAGGTGGCGGAGTAGCAGATGAGAGAATCAGCAGAAGAAATGGTTAATAGCATAAAAACCCAACAATTGGCTTTGGGTGAATAACAAAGGAAATCACCAACAAACGAGGGAGCGGAGCTTTGGATGTGGGGCCGACCGTGGCGAGGGGCGATTCATTTTGAACCGTTAGATCTTAAAACCCAACAGATGGTGGAGATTCAATCGGAACAATCACAATCGGAGGGGCACAACTGGGTCTTGTGATTGCGATCGGGCGGAGGGTGCGATTGTGCGCTGACCGTTAGATCTGAAGGCCAAATCAACGGCTCACAATCCATCGGAGGGAGAAACAGGAGGCGCGAAGGGAACGAAGCGATTAGCGCTGGGCCGTTGGATCTGCGAGGGGAACGGATGGCTATGATGCAATCGGGCAATCGCAATCGGAGGGGGACAGGGGTGACACACATTGAAAGTTCCGATTGCGATTGGGCAGAGAGAGCGCTGACTGTTGGATCGAGGGGGGGATGGACGGTCAGGATTTAATCGGAGGGCGATGGAAAGGGCTTGTGATTGCGATCGGATGGGGAGTTGCGATGGAGCGCTGGCCGTCGGATCGGCGGGACGATGGACGACCAGGATTAAATCGGAGCATCGCAATCGGAGTTCGGGAGACAAGCCATGCGATTGATCGGGGATCGGAGGAAGAGGCTTGCGATCAATCGCATCGCAATCTCTTGCGATGGATCGATCGGAGGGTGCACAATACATGTTGCGATTGCGATGGGCGGGGGGCCTGCGATTAGTGCTCTGCCGTCGATCTTTACGACAGATCAACGGATCAAAACAAGCCACGAGACTTTGTGTGATAAAACGATCGCATCGGGGATTTTCACTGATGCAAAGGAATTGCACCCGCCCGATGCTCCGATTGCGATTAGCGCTTGGGACTTAAGCGCTTGGTCCTGGCGCCTGGGCACATGTGGGGAAGTGGTTGGGGCTTGCGGTAAAGGGGCTAAGCCCTATAATAAGGTCGGAACATGGGTTTTTAGCCCATTTAAATGGATTTTGAAGGTTGAGAAGGGTAACGATAGAGAGATAAAGGGGGAGGAAGGTCAACAAAGGCTAGGGGGGGCAATTTAAAGGAGATTTTAGGGGGAAATGAAGGGTAAGAAGGGAAATAGAAGGGGAAACAAAATAGAAGCTAAGTGGGGGTGAAATAAGAGGGAAAAAGGGGCCTTTGGGCATCTCTTCATAGCAGAGAGGCTTTATAAAGGAGAATCAGCAGAGGGGATTTCATCAAAGGGTAAAGGCACATGGAGGCTTCAAGGAGACTATGTTTTCAGAGGAAATGCATTCCTTGAAGACTCAACAATGATTTAGCCCCCTATTTGCTTGTCAAAAATTTCATAGGGGGGCTAACAGAGCCAATAGTTGTTGTGCTAGGTGCAATGGTAGGGATAGAAAAAGTGCCTCCTCCTATAGCTAAAGAAAGAGTATTCATGTTGGTTGTATCATTGGCCACACTAACGCTACTAACATTGGCCATTAAGAAAAAATAAGGAGAGTGAATAGGTCTATCCAACCTATGAGATGGAGTACCCATGTACGATACATCATAAGGAGGTGAGAAGGAAGAGATATTTAGGAGTCCCAGGGGACTCTAAAACGTCTTCAATTTCTAGTTAGTCTTTTGACTGGGAGAGTACCCTATCAAGAACCAGAGCGTTTCCACATAAATTATGGGATAGAATAGGTTCTCTTTGTGAAATAGGATCCTTGGGTGAAGGATTTGTCTCTATTTTGTTAGTCGGCACTGGTTCAAAAGAACCAACATAATTAATCCTACGACTTCTCGGTGAAGGCTCGCCATTCGAAGGTGAAAGCCTGTAAGGCCTTCTAGATCGATGAACCAGTCAATCAACCACCTTTCTATATAAAGAAAAATTAAATACTCAAATCACATAAGGCAAGCTAGGATTACAAATCTGTCTCTAGAAAATGTCCTAAATATATAAACGTGCAAACAAATTCCAAGTATTTCCGCTCTGAGTGATTAGGATCAGATGCCAAAATAAAATAAAGTGAAGAAAAGGACCTCTTGAACGTAATTTCGGATGATGAGGGCCCAAGCCTACTAGCGAAGGTATCATAAGAAGTTACCCTCACCTCCAGACAATAGCTTTGCTAGTGAAAGCACCTAGGCTTCGCGAGGGCACCCTCTAGAAGTATTATGAAAGTGATGTAACGTCTGCCTTAGGTACTATGGGAATTCCCCCTCCCCCGTAATCACCTATGTGATCCATAGGAAGGAAACTAAGGTCACTATTTATTGATCAAAATCTAGGGGGAACAATCATGGGTGTGTGATTTAACAAGTAGGAGAGTGGGTATCTCTTTTTCCCTATCTTCACATGTTCTCGTGCTTGACTCCCATTTTAGAGGAGCTTTCCCAGAAAAATTAATGACACTGGATTTCCACTCAATAATAAAATTCTATAATTTTTAGTTTAAGTGGCCTTGGAGATTTTACTCCCCACACACCTATTCCAAGGCCCTATAATGCCTTAGACTAGTTGATGTTTCTATGAAAAAAGAAAAAGTCTAGTTCATTTTAATTTAATCTTTCATTTTAGTTGTCTGTTGTTTAGGATAGAAGGAAACAAAAGTGCAACTGATGATGTTATGACACAAAATAAATAAATAGAAAACCTAGGCTACATGAAAATGCAACTCTTCTTTTTCTTCAATGGAAGAGATTTCTATAAAGTTTCTACGAGAAACTTGATAAAGGAAAAACTCATTTTTCTTTATCTTTTACAATTTGGCACTCACACATTCAAAATCTAACAAAAAGAACTAAATTATATATAAAATGCACCTAACCTAATGCACACTATTATGAAAATGCAAGATTTAAAGAGAAATCTAAAGGCAATAAAACGTGATCAATAAGAGAAAGGAAAATCCAAATAGTAAGGAGAAGCAAATTTCAAGGCAAAGAACACTTCCCAAAGCAAAAAAAAATATTTGAACTTATCACAACAACCTGCACTTTTACCAAAACATGAAAGGCTACAAAACCAAGAAAAAAAAATAAAAGAAAGAAACAAGAAAGTGATTTTCTCTTTCTTTTAAGAGTCTTGAAAAACTAAAAGTTCAAAAAGGGAAGCAAATGAAAAATCACAAAGCCAAAAGTATGAAGAACACTCAAGTCCACCTAGTCACAAATATGATCATAAAGATTGAAAAAATAGCACAAACAAGAGACTTACAGCTTCAAAAACTTTGCCAAAAGGATGAAAGAGATTCAGAAAGATATCAGAGAACTAAAATCTCACATTCACCAAAGAATCTCAAACCCTTTTCGAAAAACAAGAAAGAGAAAGAAAAAAGAGCCAACTTCTAGGTCATAATATAAAAGAAGAAAAATCAAGACTTAGTTATGAACAACTTCAACAACAATAAATATTTGTTTGAGAGCCACGGAATAATTAGATACTTCATAAGAAATACTTGGGACCCAACTTTAAATGAAAAAAATTTGAAAAATTCAAAACCCTAGGTTGAAATAAGAATTTCACCAATAAGAGGAAAGACGTCAATGGAAGAAATTACCAATATGATTCTAGACCACACAAAGATCACAAAATCTTAAAGAAACAATCCTTCACAAACCAATCAAATCCGAACCATCAACTTACCTCGACTAGACAGTACCCTAATCTAGGCCAACGAGACTCATTGTTGAAATCCAGTTGAAATATTCGTCTAGGGCGACAATAAAGAATGTATTCCATATTCTTTAGGGACATTTTCTCTATTCATAAAACTTTACACGCGTGAATAATGATCAATCCACTACCTCATCGGTTGGTGACCCTCAAATGACTTGGGTGCCCAAAAATATAAGTCCTCTCATCAGGGCCCCACACTAGCTATTGAGTCCTCATTGTGGAAATTTGACACCTTCCCACCATACACAAGTCAGAACTCATCAACTCAGCTCAAGATCCAACCAAATGTAGAATATCAAGTACCCTTTGGTCAACTTAGGGTGAAGCCACATTGGATTCCTCCATCATCAACTAGATTACTAGTAACTAGATGATGGAATTCACACAATGTAACAACTTATTCAACCACATATTGTAGTCGCATGGGGCTATGCGATTAACTCTACATAACATGAACCTTTTTTTTTAAAGTTCAGCTAGTGAGACATGTCAAAGGGAATTGAAATTCTAATCAATTAGATACAAAATGTATTTCCAAAATGTTTTTATTCTAATTGTGATACCACTCACAAACACATAACATGAACGTATTAGTTGAACACATAAGGCCTCTGTGCCCTACATAACCATGAGAATTGCACATACACACACACACATCTCATCATAGATAAACATGAACAACATATTCCTGTATTAACAATGCTAATACATTGATCCGGGTGGATATTGTTGGCCACTTGATTATTGCACTTGGACCCCCAACAATATTTACTTCCATATTCTTAATTTCTAGCACAATTATTATTTTTGGCAATTTTTTGGATCCTAAACTTTTGGAGTCATTTTGAGGTCCAGAAATATGTTTTCTGGGATGAAGAACTTGAAAAGTTCCACAATGCATTTTAAATATTTTTTTTCTTTCCTCACGAAGATGTTTGAAATGAGGTGTTATGACAGGAAAAAAAATATTGTATGCTAAAGTAATGCCCTTGGGAAGTTTTTTTGAAAAATGCAACAAGAAAATCTCAGTTTGAATTTGCCTTGGTAAAAATAGAAAAAATTCGAATTTCTATTTCAGCAAAAATCTTGGAGTTAGTTAACCGAGGTGACATGGAACTTGTAATTCAGTTAAATCAGTTAATTCAAGTTGAGAAAGCTTGAGTTCAATTAAATATGGTTGATTTATAATTTTTAGCAATATAATTCAGTTAAATTGAGTTATTGTCAGTTAAACTAGTTCTAACTCTTAGAGGAACTAGTGGAAGGTCAATTTGTGCAGTGTGACTTCAGTCACACTCAGTGATCATTCATTTAACTGATGAATTAGCCAAAAATAATTGATGCATGCAAAGAACTCGAGATACCCGGTTGAGATAGAGATTCAAGGGCATTGTACTATCAGTTGTAGACTATTCCAAGTTGTACAGGTGGAACATGCAATCAAAGGAACAACCTAAAGGAATTGTGCGATTCAATTGAGGTAATTTCCTAATTAATAGGGGCCTACTTCCTCAAGCAACAATACAAGGAAATAGAAGCTTGGAGAGATTGAAATTTGGCTAAGTTTTGGCTAGAGTTAGTCACTCAAGCAAAGGGATATACACTTGCAGGTTGTGCTCAGGCTTGAACCAGAATATGTGTTCATATCTATTATTTGGTTAATGCAATATAGATAGGAAATGGTTTTAAGTGGTTTCTTTCCCCTATTAAATCTCTGTGTATGTGTGATGTTTCCTTTTCCATGTCTATGATTTGTGTTCTAGATCATGAATTGAATTCCGCAGATGAGTATAGTAGCTTTGATTCTTATGATTTAGTAAATTTCAAGAGAGATTTCAAATCTACACATAATTTATACATGGTATCAGAGTGGGATTCAGAGTAGAATAGAAATTTCAATTTTGGTTCTCAGTAGAATCAAATTTGCAGATAAGTGTTGTAGGATCTCGCCATAGTTGAGAAGAAGAGATTCAACGGGTTGAGGTTAGAGTATGCCTTGGAAAGCGGCTCTAATTTCATCACATGGAAGGATCGTATGAAGGCGGTATTGGATGACAATATCTCAAGTATAAAATTCCACAACCCTATTCAGTAGATGTCCAAGACCATGTTAAATGGAAGAAGGATGTGGCATAGGTGAGGAGAATTATCATGGAGGGAGTATGTGACCATATTGTCTCAAATATACACGAAAAATATACTTCATTCACAATGTGGAAAACACTAACATAATTTTTTGAGAACAATAGTGACCATAGGAAGCTAACACTCAAGGATAAACTTCAGAATATCAAGATGCACAAGAATGGCTCCATACCTCAGTATCTGAGTAGGTTCACACAATGTCATGATGAACTTGAACAGGGTTGGTGTTACTGTTGCAGAGGATATGTGGTAATCCTATCCCTTCTAGGCCTTTCCAAGAGCTAGCACAAATACCAAAATTTGGTGAATGAGAGAGAGAAACTACCAAATTGGGAACTCTTGTGGTTCGATTTGGCCATGGGGGCTTCACTAGGGGAGCAATACCATAACACATGCATTCATATTGGGGAATATATATTGAGGAAAAAATGACATAATATATTGAGCATATATTAGAGGGTAAAGGGTTTTTATATTCATAGGTATAAAAAATGGAACTCAAAGTTAATGAAAACATATAAAGGAGTACACAAAATGTTAATGAAAAATAGATACCTACAATATCTAGTGAAAGTAGGGGGTTTTTAAATTGGGAAGGTGTATTGAGTTTTTATTGGTAGGGGGTTAAATAATGTGATTTTTATAGTTATTTTACAATATGTAGTTAAATTAAGGGTATTGTTTATTATATCACAAAATTACGTGATATGTTATAGGTTCATTGAGTGAAGCCCTCGTGTATTTGGTACAGGAGTAAATAAGGCAGTATACTAGAGATTGGACTTTATCCAAGGGCGAGGATGAGGAAAAATTTGCATCGGATGGAAAGACAAAGAAAGGGAAAGGGAAGAGATCCCAATCTAAATCTAAATCTAGTCAAGGTGGAAAGAAGAAGGACTTGTCCAAGATTAAGTGTTTCAATTTTCATGAATTCAAGCACTATTCCATGAAGTGTCCACACAAGAAGACAAACAAGAAGACCTCAAGAGGAGAAACAGGTGAAGCCTTGGATTCATAGTTTGAGCTTGAATTTAATCTCATTGCATGCATGGCCAACATAGTGATGGGAAGCGTGTGGTACTTGGACAGTGGTGTCTCATTCCACATGACGAGGAATAGAGATTGTTTTAGTGAATTGGAGGAAAAAGACTTGAAAATTCACATGGAGATGGGGGATGATGGAATGCACAATGTGACCGAGATTGGTACAATTTCCTCTCAGAGAGAGTCAGGCTCCACCCTCAGGCTCAAGGATGTCATATTCGTTTCAGGATTAAAGAAAAATCTCGCCTTCATTGTAGTTTTGGAAGACCATGGGTATGATGTGATCTTAAAAAAAGGAAATACATTTTTGAGACACATAGCCACAAGACATGTAAAGCATATTAGGGCTCAAGTGAAGAAGATGTATAAGCTAGATGTGGAAGGTTGTGTTGCATTAAGAAAAAAGGTGGAGAAGGTGTAGAGTTGTGATTTCAGTGAGCTATGGCATATAATACTTAGCCATTTGCATCATGGGTCCCGGAAGATTTGGCAGCAAATAACCATATGAATTCCAAAAGGTGCACTATAGAAGCAGGATGTGTGCAAAGGATGTACTTTGGGGAGTACACAAAATCGACTTTCCATGATCGGGACAACAAGGTGCATGAAGTCCTTGAAAGGATCCACTCTAATTTCCGTGGAACTTTCTCGACAACCTACAATGTGAGGCACAACTATTTTGTTATATTTGTATATGATTTCTCATAAAAGTGCTCGATCTACTTCATGTAGAAGAAAAACCAAACATTCTTCAAGTTCGTTAAATTTAAGGAACTTTTTGAGAAAGAAACCAAAAGGAAGGTGAAGGCTCTCAGGAGCAATAATGGAGGTGAGTACATGTCGAATGAATTTAATTTTTGTGCAAAATAAGGCATTTGATGGGAGTTAAAAACACCCCACAACTCACAATAGAATGGGTTGATTGGGAGAAAGAAATGTAACATTGTGGGAGATGTGGGGGCTATGTTGCATGACCAAGGCCTACCACCACACTTGTGGGTAGAGGCATGCAACACAACAATATATTTGTAGAACTGGAGTCCTCATTGGATTCTAGGCATGATCACATCGGAGGAGGATTTCTCGAGGATAAATCCATATGTGTTGCACTACAAGATTTTTGGAGAATCAATTTATTGTTATGTCTCAAAATAATCAAGGAAGAAGCTCGAGGCAACATCTGTGTGAGGGTATTTGTGGGATACACAGAAACTCCTAACAACTACCATGTATAATTTCCATCCCTCAGAATGAAATCTGTACAAAAGGATGTGAAGTTTGTTGAGGAGAAATAGATGCAATGCTCTCTTGAGAAGGAACTTCAGATTCCCTTAGATGAGGAGCTTTTAAATCCAAAGGAGCAACCTGAGGAAGTTGTGGAGCAACCACAAATTGAGGATCAAAGAGTGGAGACATCCACTCAAGCATAATCATCCAAAAAAGGTTAGAACATAACCAGGGAAGCTAAGATATTATTGTATGATGTTAGAGAGAATGTGAGAGCACCCATTTCACAGCGCAGGAAGAGGAGGTCACCTGATCGGTACAATGACTACATGGATCTAATGATTGAGCTTGAAAATAATGAACCATCCTCTTTTGATGAAGTAGTAGAGAAACCTGTATCAGTTGATGCTATGGTGGAGGAATATGATTCCATGTCAAAAACAGTCTTTGGGAAGTGGTCCCAAGACCAAAAAATAAATCACTGGTAGGTTCAAGATGGATATTCAAGGTAAAGCATGCAACATACAGAATCATAGAGAAGCATAAGGCCAAATTTGTAGCCAAAGTTTTCTCTCAAGTTGAGGGAATTGACTATGAGGAGACATTTTATCCTATAGTAAGGTACTCACCCATTATATCTACTCTTTCACTGGTTGCACAGATGGGGTGGAAGATTCACCAGATGGATGTAAAGGCAACATTCCTCAATGGAGTTATTGAGTACGAGGTGTGCATTAAGCAACCAGAATTATTTTAGACCTTTGATCGAGAGTCACATGTGTTCATACTCAAGAAAGTGTTGTACGGTCTCAAGAAGGCACCTCGTGCATGGTACACTAGGATCGACAACTATATCATCGGGTTTGGCTTCACCAAAATTGAAGTAGGTGTAAACCTTTATCATATATTGGTTGAAGGTAAATTTTTGATTATTTTCTTATGTGTTGATGATTTAATTTTAACTTGTGATGAGAAGTTGATTAGATCTTGCAAGGAGGACCTTGCAAGAGAATTTGAGATGAAGGACATGGGACTCATGCAATACTTCCAAGGATTGGAAGTATGGCGAGGAGATGGGGAACTGTTTGTCTCTCAAGGAAAATATGCAAATGAGATATTGAAGAAGTTCTACATGGAGAGTAGAAAACCCATGGAGACTCCTTTATCAATTAGTTGGAGGAAAGAGGATGCCACTTCATGTGAGGAAGTGGAGGCTACCATTTATCGACAACTTGTGGCTTCACTAATGTAACTTGTGAACACATGACCAGATATGTGCTATGTAGTTAACGAACTGAGTCAAGCTATGGTTAGGCCAACCAAATTATTTTGAAAGGAAACTAACCATATTCTATGGCACCTAAGAGGAACCACCCAATTTGGACTATAGTGCAAACAGACAAAGGGAGTGAAGCAATGTGTCTTCACAGATATATATTCGGTGGGGAGTCCATCAAATCGTAAGGGTACATCAGGAGGAATATTTAGTGTCAGGTCCACAATTGTTTCCTAGTACAAAAAGAAGAAAATATATGTGGCGCTCAACTCAAAAAAATTAGAATACATGTCCGCTAGTCAAACAACATTTGAGGTGATATGGATGAGAAAGATTCTTGTGTGATTGTTTGGTCAGATGATGGATCCTACTGTGATCTACTATGATAATCAAAGTTGCAACAAGCTCTTTGAAAATTTTATATTTCATGATCAACCCAAGAATATAAATATTCAGTATCATCATCTACAAGATTATGTGTAGAGGCAGTTAATGTTGTTGGAATGCATTCCTATAGAGGAACAAGATTTAGATATTTTGACAAAGTCTTTGTCAACAGGAAAATTTGAGTTCCATAGAGGAAATATTGGGGTGACATATAATCCCTTTCTTGCTGAGAGGAAATGTTGAAAATGCATCAAGAAAATCTTCGTTTGACTTTGCCTTGGTCAAAGAAGAGAAAATTCAAATTTCTATTTCAACAAAAATCTTGGAGGTAGTTAACTAAGGTGAGATGGCACTTGTCACTCATTTAACTCAATTAATTTGAGTTGGGAAAGCTTGAGTTCATTTCAGTATGATTGATTGCTAATCTGTAGAAATATAATTAAGTTAAATTGAGTTATTTTCAGTTAAACTAGTTCTAATTGTTAGAGAAACTAGTGGACAGTCAAGTTGTGAAGTGCAACTTCAACCACACAGTGATCATTTAGTTAACTAATAAATTAACCCAAAATAATGGATGCATGCAGGGAACTCGAGTTACCAAGTTGAGATAGATATTCAAGGGTAGTGTACTATCAATTGTAGACTATTCCATGTTTTACATGTGGTGCATGCAATAAGAGGAACAACCTAAAGGAATTGCGCAATTTAATTGAGGGAATTTACTAATTAATAGGGGCCTAATTCCCCAAGGAATAGTGCAAGGAAACAAGAGCTTGTAAAGATTAAAAATTAGCTAAGTGTTGGCAAGATTCACTTAGTTAGGAAGAGGGCTGGACTATACACTTGTAGATTGTGCTAAAGCTTGAGAAAGCATATGAATTCATCTCTATTTTTTGGTTAATGAAATATATATAGAAAGGGGTTTTGAGCAGTTTCTTCCCCCTAGATAAATATCTATGTATGTGTGACGTTTCCCTTTACATGTCTATTATTTGTGCTCTAAATCGTGAATTTAATTCCGCAAATGAGTAGAGTAGCTTTGAGTCTTATGATTTACTAAATTTAATGAGAAATTTCAAATCTACACATAATTTCTACAGGTTGGCAGTGCGACATACCCTAATGGGTTCCACAAAAATTTTGCGCTTCATCTCCTATGGTTATATCTTTGGATGTTTAGGGGTTTCCCTTATTTTTTAATAATAAAAAGGCCTCTAAGCCTCATTGTAACACGATTCATAAGGAATGTAGCTATCACATCTCTTCTCAGCGATAGCCACCATCGCTTGAGCTAGTTTATTTTCATTCTGCATGTAAAAAATTTTCAGTATTTGTTATTAATGAATTGAAGTTCATTTTTTTTTATAGCTCTATGTTTCTATTTAAATATATATTTCATTTCATTCCTACATAAATATGGATCATAAATGTATGAATCATCATAGCAACTATATTCATCTTCTCACTATGCCAAGTACATAAGCAAGTAACTTATCTTATTAAGTTCTAGTGGTCGAAAACTAAGAGTGGGAGTTCAACTCTCCACCCAACCTTAGATTGGCTTGCAATGTAGTCTTTCTTGTATCCAATCACCCCTGAGTCAAATTCCATAGTTTGAGGAGTATTGTTCAAAGGATGAACCAAGAATACTAACAAAAATAGGGACACCAGAGGCCCCAAACACCCCCACCCACTAGCTATTCAATGCAACTAACTAAAACAGGGAATCCAAAGACCTCCCAGTCTCAACCCACCAAGAAAACAAGGGAATATAGAGGTCTATCCCACCTTGGAAACACAAGGGAATCCGAAGTTCGACACCTCCACCCTCAACAACACAAGGGAATATAGAATTTGACACCTCCACCCTCAATAACACGAGGGAATCCATATGTCGACACCTCCAGCCTAAACAACACAAGGGAATATAAAGGCCAACGACTCCACCCTTAGCAATGCAAGCATACACAGTGGTTCTTCCCAACCCATAGAATCTAGAATGCACTCCAAGAACCATACAATAATAAAGGAATCTTCAAAACTCTCCTTACAGGAATCCAAGACACATGCTTCCACCCCAGATGTAAAGGAAATCTAGAGATCATCCATCTCCACCATCTAGTTATCCAAGGAATATAAAGACTATTTCCCTCACATGAGAGATATTCCATCATTCTGATGCTCAATTGAATGAATTATTGCTCCTCGAATATTGTAGCAATATTGAGATTTTGTTTTCCCTTCTATGTTGTGCTCACATATTTTCTTTATTCCTTTTTTTGTTGGATTTGCATATATTCTCATGGTTCTATTTTTTCTCCACCACCCCTCATGAATGAATTTTTTGACTCCTTTATGCATTCCACTCCTCATGAATGAATGTTTCCACTCCATTATGCGTTCTATTGTGATGGTATCTGATACTCCCCCATAACCGTTTCAACTCCTTCTATCCCTTATTGCCCTGGATGTCATCATTTTATTTTTGGTTGTTATTGAGGATTCCTTTTTCAGCTTCCCAAACCATGTTCGTATTGGTTTACTTGACATGTCAAACCTACCAGTGTGACCCATCCTCTTCTTTATTATTTTTTTCATGTTCTACCTTGCAAACTCATACAGAGAAGTATGGACTCTGTAGAAATTTGAATAATAGATGATTTATTCACCAAGATTATCCTGATTACACACTATTTGAGCTTCATGCATAATACATAATCTCTTCTACCATTGATCATCAATTTCCGGAATTAGAAGCAGTCGCATGCGCACATTAAAACATAATCAAGCACACATATAACACAGTATGTAATGGGGAAAGCTTACAGCTGAAAACCCCCAACTATATGTATATTATAATGATAGAGAACATGTAACAATACATAGCATAAACTCCTCACAAGCTCTCAACACTATCTCCAATTGCTACACACTAACTAGCTCAGATATGAACAAGTCACAAGTTCAAATCTCCTCCACCTGTTAGCCTGCCTCTACTGCGCAATCCAAGATGAATAATGATGAGATCCAAGTTCGAATCCCACTAGCTTGTACTGCGCAATTATCATTGGCAATCTCAATCAATGTGTGTGCAAATCTCATGCACAGATATAGTCACAACTGATAGTAGACTCACCCTTTCGCCCACCTCTAACACTGGTCTCCACTGAACTGTCCATGCACTGCAGTCAACTGATGTATTCTTTAGTTGATTTATGAGTTAATAATTAGTGAATTAATTAATAATTAATTCACACTACTCATCACTAGTGTATTTATCAGTTAGACTAAATACAACTAGTTCAACTAAGTTAAGCCGAACACAACTCCACCAACTGTCTCATCAACTCCACCAAACTCTGCCACATGAGTTCTAACTGAAGTCAACCATGCAATAGCTCAACTAACCCTTAGGAAAAGCGTATTTCCTTCTGTCAGCTGCATGTGCCACATCCAAGCATCAAACGGAAGTGCTCCAAGAGGATAAGATAATGTTTATAGTCTAAATATTATTAAGGGTTAATAATATTTGACTGTTCTATTTTTAGCCCGGCAGTCTAAAAATAGAAACCGCCCAATGTCTAAAAATAGAGGTCCATCTATTTTTTACCAACTCGACCAATCATCCATAAATAGCATCCTGCAACTCATAGACCATGATCCATATGTCTAAAAATAGACATAGTCTAAAAATAGACTTTGCGCCAAAAATAGCCTGCGGGCCCACTTAGTGAAGGCGACTTCTTTTCACTAAGCTCCATCATCTTGTTGCATTTTCAACACTTCCTCTCAACAAGATATGGATTATCTGCAACCCCTATCCTGCCTCTGTGGTATTCGAATTTTCTCCTGGTGAGCGCCTTCGTCAAGATATCAGCATCCTGATCCTCCGTGGGAATCTATGAAAGTAACATGATTCTCCGCTGCACACAATCTCTGATATGATGGTACCTGATGTCGATGTGTTTGGATCTATCATGAAATACTGGATTAGTTGAGAGTTTAATGCAACTCTGGTTATCACAATAAATCACAGTAGGCTCCAAGTGTGACCCAAACAACCCGACCAGGATCTTCCTCATCCATATAGCCTCGCATGCAGCCAAACTTGCTGCCATATACTCGGCCTCTGCTGAACTGAGTGCCACGGATCTCTGCTTCCTACTGTACCAAGAAATTGTTGTCGACCCGATACTGAAAATCCCTCCAGATGTGCTCTTTCTGTCCGTTGGGCTCCCTGCCCAATCTGCATCTGTGAAGCCACATAGCCTCACCTCATCCGACTGTCTGTACCATAATCCATATCCCGATGTGCCTATGAGATATCTCAATACATGCTTGCCTGCCTTCCAGAAGAGCTTGGTTGGCTTAACCATAGCTTGTGAAAGTTGGTTAACAACATAGCATATGTCGGGTCGTGTATTGACCAGATACATAAGCGACCCCACCAACTGTCGATAAACAGTGGCATCCACTACCTCCGCTGAAGTAGCATCCTCCTTCCTCCATCCACCAGGAAGAGGAGTATCAACATGCTTGCAGCCATGCATGTTGAACTTCTCCAGTATCTCCCGGGCATACTTTCCTTGAGAAACAAACAGTCCATCACTGCGCTGCCAAATTTCCAATCCCATGAAATAATGAAGGAGGCCCAAGTCCTTCATCTCAAACTCCTTTGCAAGATCAGCCTTGCATGAGTGTATCAACAGTTCATCACCTGTCAAAATCAAATCATCTACATAAAGTACAATGATCAGCAACTTACCCTCCACCACAATTTGGTATAGGTTAGGATCCGCCTCACTCTTGGAGAATCCAAGTCCGGTGAAATAACTGTCTATCCGTGTGTACCAAGCACGAGGTGCTTGTTTCAACCCATACAACGCTCTCTTGAGCCTGCACACATGCGACTCGCTGCTGAAGATCTCGAAACCTTCGGGCTGCTCTATGTACACCTCCTCCTTAATGACTCCGTTGAGGAACGCAGTCTTCACATCCATCTGATGAATGTGCCACCCCATCTGTGCTAAGAGAGAAAGAATCATCTGTATGGAAGAATACCTTGCGACAGGTGCAAAGGTCTCCTCATAATCGATCCCCTTTATCTGTGAGAAGCCTCGGGAAAAAAATCTTGCCTTGTACTTCTCCACACTCCCGTCAGCTGCCTTCTTCACTTTGTAGATCCATCTTGAACCCACCACTAATTTCCCCTCCGGCCTCGGGACAATCTCCCATGCACAGTTTCTGACAATCGAATCATACTCTTCCACCATGGCATATACCCATGCGGGGTCCTCCATAGCTTCCTCGAAAGAGGATGGCTCTATCACGACACATTTTCTCACAAGAGCCATGTATCCAGTGTACCGGTCCGGTGACTGTCTCTGTCTGCGTTGTGTTGTAGGTGATCCTACAACCTTCTCTGCATCTTGAGCCAGTCGCTCAGCTTTTGTAGTGCGCTTCCGCCCTCTGATGGTTGGCGTTGCATGAGTGGTCTCTTCCACTCCACGAACTTCCTCTTGTGGCTGATCCACATCCTGAAGCTCATCCTTAGGAACTAATAGCTCCTCCTCTGCATGCAAGTGTGGGTCCCTCTCAATCGAACACTTCATGGCTTTCTCCTCCTGAAATTTGATATCCCGTTGCACAACAGTCTTGCGACTGTCTGGAAAATACACACGATAGTTGTGGGGTGTATCAGTGTACCCCACAAATATCCCAACCTCTGCGGTCGGCTCCAGCTTCTTCCTAGCATCCTTCGTCACATGAATGTAAACAGGTGAACCAAAAATCCTCAAATGGGAAATATCAGGCCTCTTACCAGAAAATGCCTCCTTGGGTGTACTCATGCCAAGTATCTTGTGAGGACAAAATTTCTGCACATATACTGCAGTATTGCATGCCTCCACCCACAAGTGAATGGGTAGGCCCTGATCATGCAACATCGCCCATGTAGCACCCACGATCGTTCTGTTCTTCCGCTCAACAAACTCGTTATGTTGTGGGTTATGAGGTGCTATGAGCTCTCTTCGAATTCCTTCTGCGCTGCAAAAGTCCTTGAATTTGCCAGAGATGAATTCACCACCATTGTCGCTCCTAAGAGCCTTCACCTGCTTCCCCGATTCCTTCTCCACCAGCACCTTGAACTTACAGAACTTTGAGTATGTCTCGCTCTTCTTCTGCATGAAGAAGATCCAGCACTTCCGAGAATAATCATCAACAAAGATCACATAGTACCTATGCTTTTTTGTCGAAGCTACTGAGAAAGGTCCACACACGTCTGTGTGAATTCTCTCAAGGATTGTCGTGGCGTGACTATCCTTCTCGTGAAAGGTGGCTTTCACAAATTTTCCCAAGGTACATCCCTTGCACTGATCTGACTGTGCAAGAGTACCCTTAGGAAGCCCAGTAGAAATCTGCTGCAGTATCTTCAAGGCTCCATGGTGAAGGTGGCCCAATCTCCGGTGCCACAGCTCGCCATCATCCCGGCTCACCACTCCTTCTACCTTGCATGCCATTGTTGTGTAGCCATCTACCTACAATTGATAAAGGTTCTTGACTCAAACCCCTATCTTCCGGGTTTCTCCAGTTGTCTTACTGCGCAAGAAAGCCTTTCCTTTGTTGAAGACAACATCATATCCCTTGTCTTCCAACATTGCCACAGAGATAAGATTCTTCTTCAATCCTGGAACATGCATCACTTCCTTCAATACGAAGGGTTTACCAGACTCCCTCTCAAAGGAAATGGTACCGATACCAGTTGCACTGTATCTACCATCATCGCCCATCTCGATGTGCACTCCAAGATCTTTCTCATCTAGATCAGAATACAAATCTCGATCTCCTGTCATGTGAAAAGATGCACCAATGTCCAAGAACCAAACTGAACCCATCACACTTGATACCAAGCATGAGATCAGCGAAAAATCCAGCTCAAACTGCGAGGCTAAGGCCTCTCCCACTGCAGATCCAGCAGCCTGATTATTTTTCTTCTTCTACGGATAATTTGTGGCATAATGTCCGTGTTGGTGACAGTGAAAGCACTTCACCTTGGACATGTCCTGATTCTTGCCTTTCGCACCGGAATGAGAAGCTTTCTTGCTCTTCCCCTTCTTTGCTTTGGCAGCCAAAGCGCAATTTTCTTCATCAGATTCCTTTGATGAAGATCCGTCCCTGGTACTCCGCTTTATTTCCTCTTGCACAAGATCCGACCAAAGTTTCTCCCATCCTGGAAATTTCTCCCGACCATTGACAGAATCCTGATAGGAATGCCAACTCCTTGAAATCCCAAGGAGAGCCAAGCTCACCAAGTCCTCATCATCTACAGTCACCCCCACACTTCCCAGCTCATCCCTGCATTGGATGAACTTCGTGAGGTACTTGGGCATACTGTCGCCTTTCTCCATCTTAATGTTCCTGAGTTTATCCTTGAGCGCCAACTTCCTTTGGTCGCTCTTGCTTTGGAATAAATCTGTCAACGCGTTCCAATCAAGTATGGAGAAGCTTTACCATGCAGGCTGGACACTATGTGATCCTTCACGCCCTCCAATAGAATCCTTCGACATTTTGTTGTCTTCTTTTGCCAAGACTCAACTTGAGCAGCATCAGTAGGCTTTGGGACTTCAGCATCTATGAACTCCTTCAACCCGTTTTCATCTAACACTGCCTCCATCCTGTCCTTCCATGCAATATAATTCGAGCTGCCCTCAAGGGCATACTCCAATCGTAATCCGTTGAAAGACATCGCAACTTTGACACCAAGAAAACACTGCTGCAAATTCGAATTCCACCAGCTCAAAACTCAACCGCTTCTGATCTGTGAGAACAAAGTATTTCTAGTACAGAGATCGACTGTAAGGGGCATTTACTGGATATCTCACCTTTCAAAGAAAGGATGAATCCAGAGGCTACTTGGCCCTCGTACAGACTCTGCCTAAAGAAGTAAAATGTAATCACTGTAATAGATCCGATGATCAATTTTTCTCCGATACCATGTAGAAATTTGAATAATAGATGAGTTATTCACCAAGATTATCCTGATTACACACTATTTGAGCTTCATGCATAATACATAATCTCTTCTACCATTGATCATCAATTTGCGGAATTAGAAGCAGTCGCATGCCCACATTAAAACATAATCAAGCACACATATAACACAATATGTAATGGGGAAAGCTTACAGCTGAAAACCCCCAACTATCTGTATATTATAATGATAGAGAACATGTAACAATACATAGCACAAACTCCTCACAAGCTCTCAGCACTATCTCCAATTTTTACACACTAACTAGCTCAGATATGAACAAGTCACAAGTTCAAATCTCCTCCACCTGTTAGCCTGCCTCTACTGCGCAATCCAAGATGAATAATGATGAGATCCAAGTTCAAATCCCACTAGCTTGTACTGCGCAATTCTCATTGGCAATCTCAATCAATGTGTGTGCAAATCTCATGCACAGCTATAGTCACAACTGATAGTAGACTCACCCTTTCACCCACCTCTAACACTGGTCTCCACTGAACTGTCCATGCACTGCAGTCAACTGATGTATTATTTAGTTGATTTATGAGTTAATAGTTAATGAATGAATTAATAATTAATTCACACCACTCATCACTAGTGTATTTATCAGTTAGACTAAATACAACTAGTTCAACTATGTTAAACTGAACACAACTCCATCAACTGTCTCATCAACTCCACCAAACTCTGCCACATGAGTTCTAACTGAAGTCAACCATGCAATAGCTCAACTAAACCCTAGGAATAGCGTAATTCCTTCTGTCAACTACATGTGCCACATCCGTAGCTCGAACTGAAGTGCTCCAAGAGGATAAGATAATGTTTATAGTCCAAATATTACTAAGAGCTAATAATATTCGACTGATCTATTTTTAGACTGGCAGTCTAAAAATAGACTCCGCCCAGTATGTCTAAAACTAGAGGTCCATCTATTTTTTACCAACTTGACCAACCATCCACAAATAGCATCCTGCAACTCATAGACCATGATCCATATGTCTAAAAATAGACTTTGCGCCAAAAATAGCTTGCGGGCCCACTTAGTGAAGGTGACTTCTTTTCACTAAGCTCCATCATCTTGTTGCATTCTCAACATTATTTTTGGTTGGTGTTGAGGATTCATTTTTCAGCTTCCCAACCCATGTTCATATTGGTTTACTTGACATGTCAAACCTACCAGTGTGACCCATCCTCTTCTTTATTTTTTTTTCATGTTCTACCTTGAAAACTCATACAGAGAAGTATGGACTCTCTGTCCCCGTTCCTACCCCATTAATTGTTATAACCTAACTCATTTATTGACACCTATGCTAGGATTCCATATCTGTAAGAAAATAATCAAGTTTTAGGTAAATCCCAAGTGTTCTCCTTTCCCAAACTCTGGAATACGTGTCCTAATACTAAAGCCTTTTTTTCATTACTATTACATAGTTGCAAGGTTTATGATGAAAGGGGTATTACCTAGGATTCGTCACAACCCACCCCCCCCCCCCCCAAACCCCCCCACCCCTCTTTGGAGGAGCACCATCCTATGTAATATATAACCGAACACAAAACCAAAACATGCTTTAAAACCAAGAACAACTGATTCAAAGCTTTATATACATAGTTTTATACAAAATTTATGATATTTATCTAAATTTTATTCAACCAATAAATAAATAAAATATATGTTTCCCACATGTGGTCAACCATTTCCCATGTGCCTTCCTCGGGCCCAAAGTGCCTCCACTGCACTTTGACTTGTTCAATTGATCGGTTCTGGAGTGTAACCTTCCTCCTGTCCAGGATGCAAAAATGTTATGGCTAAAACTCTCCCTCTGGTTCAACTTGTAACATAGACCAATCAATTACATTATTAGCTTCCTCTAGAGACCTTTTAAGCAAAGAAACATGGAAAACATCATGAAATTTAACTGATGGTGGCAAGGCTAGCCTATAGGCCATGGGCCCTATTCTTTCAAGCACTTCAAATGGTCCACAAAACCATAGTGCCAACTTGGAACTTGGCCCAATCTTCAAATTAATATTCTTGAGCCTAACACACAAATACACATGCTCCTCAATGTTGAACTATTTATGCACTATGTGCTAATTTGCATATCTCTTCTTCCTATCTTTTTCCACAGAAAAAATCGAACCATCTATTAATTATAGAGAGTTACATAGCATATGCATAGCATTTCTGAAGAACTCCTTTTCTTCTTCACGCAGAGAGAAAAGAAGTCTCAACTATTTTTCAAAAAATAGCCCAATCCAGCAGAATAACCAACCAAAAGTCGAATGATGCTTCTGATCTGACACACCTCCTAGGATCCTTTAAGGAAAACATCCGAAACAGAAGTGTATCAGATACAGAAATTTGTACCAAAAATAGCAAAAAAGCTAGCAGTTCTATCAAGAAACCAGCAGTAAACACTAGCCCAGTTCTTAATAATCATTTAAGAGTCATATTTTAGAACGAAGATCCAGAGCCTCCATAAAGGAAAACAACTCTGAAATCCACAGAAGTATTTTTTAAAAAGTTACTTAGACTAGTTTTGAGAAAACAAAAAACACTTGCAACAGATATGCAAAAAGTCCACCGAGAGTTTGGCCAAAAATTTTAACAAGTTTAAGCAAAAAAATGCAGTTCAATAGGATGAACAAGACCATTTTTATCTTTAGTCACTAGCCAATTCCCCAGATCTTGCTCAACACCTTCTTTATACAGGCGGTCTGCAACGAAGTTCCGTTCCCTGTAAATGTGGCAAACAGATATCTCAGTGAACTGGCATTTTAAACAAAAGATTTCATTAAGCAAAGGAAGAAAAAGATAGTTCCTGCAGATTTGAGTCCCATTAAACCGCTTGACAACATTCATAGAATCCCCAAAAACCTGGATTGATCTCACATTCCTGAGAATTAGCCAACAGAGAAGAAGATGAAGAGCTTTCAATTCTGCAAAATTATTAGAACCGTGACCA
This sequence comes from Pinus albicaulis, assembly GCA_034641835.2. Classification (NCBI taxonomy): domain Eukaryota; kingdom Viridiplantae; phylum Streptophyta; class Pinopsida; order Pinales; family Pinaceae; genus Pinus; species Pinus albicaulis. The sequence continues at coordinate 4,264,121 of CM076572.1, forward strand.
AGACCCACTGCAGCTTTAAGGACAAAACCGGGGGAAAGATGTACAACCAAGCCTACACCACAATTCTAGTTTATGTCTGAGGTTCCATCAAAGTATGCCCACGACACTCCTTCTCTGATTACTTCCTGTTGTACATGTCGGTTTAGAGGGGTGTCAGCAGGTATGGGTATGCTGTCATAGATTGCAGCCCCTTTAGCTGCCAATCTACCTATAGGGAAAATCGAATCCTGAAAGATTGCCCGATTCCTAGCAATCCAAGTCCCCCAGGCTATTAGCAGAGGGAGGCACCTTACTCTGTCATTGGGGGCTTCCTGCCACCACCTATTCCAAGCTTCCTGCACCTCCAAACCTTCCCACTTGTAGGGGAGTTTGAGTATCCTTTGAGATTCAATCCACAAACTTATGTTGAAAGGAAAAAAGAGAAAAAGATTCTTTACTGAATCTTCACTGTATTTACAGAGAGAACACCAACTAGGCCCAATCTTCCCTCTCCTTTGCAAGAAATCCCATGTTGGGATTTTCTTTTGAAGAATGCACCAGAAAAAGAGTCTGGCTTTTGGAGGGCTTTTTAATTTCCAGAGAGACTTAGCCCACCAAAGAGGGTCCTCCCACCCATTCTGGGACATTAACCACTTGTAGCCCATCTTGGGAGAATAGACCCCATTTTGAGCGTGGACCCATATGAGCTCATCTCTAGAATCCTTGATTCGAACAGAGGAGTTATGAAGATCCATCCTATAGTTTTCCCAGACTTCAGGCCACCGATCTTCTAGATGCAGGTCCCGCCCAGTCATCCATCCTTGTCTCTAGAGAGAAGTAATTCTATGATCTACCACTTGGTTTAGACTAAAAAGGCCTCTGTTATTTAAGAACATAACCAAATCCCTTGGGAGAGCAAACTTGAAAGAGCATCCCACCCAAGGATCTCTCCCCAACCTGACTCTAATTCCATCCCCCACATTCCACGCCAGTCCCTGTTCAACAATTCTAACTGAGGCTACCATTGCCTTCCAGACCACAGAAGCATTTTTGGTAGATTTCTGAGGCAGTCTTATCCAGTCAAGAAGAGGGACTGGACCTATATATTTCCACTTGATCACTGAAGACCAAAGGTTCTCTCTAAAGATGAGCCTCCAAGCAAGCTTTGCAGCCAGAGATTGAGAGAAGGGGAAAAAAATTTTGATACCCCATCCTCCCCATTCTTTAGGTCTAGCAATTTTGTCCCATGCTATCCAGGGGATTACATGTTCATTTCTAGAGCCTGCCCACAGAAATTTGCTACAAAGCTTTTCAATAGATGCTAAGATACCTTTAGGTACTAACGCAGTAACAACTGAAATTCAGCCCAATGGGTGGATGGTCAATGATGATGTGGCTTTGTCAACAATTTAATTTTTGTAACCCCATTCTCTTTGGTTTCTCCTACGTGGTCTTTTCTTTACTCGGCAATGTTATTTATCAATTTTAGAAAAATTGATAAATAAATATAATTGGCAGCTTTAGAATGTTATATTGTAATTCCGGCTCATATAATAACTATTCAACCCTTATAAATTGTATATTGATACACCACGCCTTTTTAAATAAACTTTTACAATAACATTAGGCCATTCCCGTTTTATATTACTCCGCCGACCTTATAAAAAATATTCAATCTTTGGTCTTTATAGTTATAACCTGCACTTTGGGTACAAAACTTTATAATATAGCCTTCGAACCTTATATCAATAGTCTAGCGCTCATAAACATATAACTGTATGCTCGCCCGTGGACTTGGGCCCCACTCCTATGATAAGTCGACCAATCAACGTATTCAAAGTACCTCTTTTATCGTCCGCTCACGTTGATTATCGTTCGTGCATCTATGTCCAACGTCCACCGTCCGATGGCCTTCGCCCCGATCAACGACTCGGGTGCATTTCGTTGCGCATCCCCCGTCGGACTTTAATGCGCGAAATTTCACGTTAACAAAAACCGCTTGGGACACGCGGCAGATTCCCTATGGAATCACGGCCTTCCTGTCAATACCGCCTCCGTACCAAGAGTGGTGCGGAACGGGGAAATTCGCATATGTAAATCTGCTTCGGTTTTCTCGCTATTGTACTTAACTATGGTTCCATCGGTTCCGTTGTATGATTAACCCAGGTTCGACATGCTCTATTAAACAGAACTTATAGTAATTATACAATAAAACAAGTTTTTTTCTTTATACGGGAATTCCGCCAATATTAATCCGGCTTTCCATACCCACTCTCGCCTGTGGTTGAGATGGACTCCCAGGCTATTCAGACCACGAATAGGAGGGAACAATAGACAGTTAAATGCAGAGTCGAAATAGCAGCTCGACTCAGAAATTTAATACAGATGCAAAAATCTATTGCTTCGCAATTAAACAATCATTTTCATAGACAAACATTGGTTCTTCCCGATGGCAACCAAGCTCAGAAATCATTTAACTGGAAACAATGTTAACACACAGATTTTAGTCTGAAATCTCTCACCCCCTCTTCTTTTTTCATACATTCGAAGAAATTATATACATTACAGTGTGTCTCTTCGGTTCCTCTGTGAGGACCGTTTTGGAAATCAAAAGTCTAAATAATTCAACTAACTAAACTGACAGCTGGATCGAACCCGACTGTCTGACTTCTACAACTCTAACTAGTCTAATTAAAACAGTCAGCTGAGGTATTGACACCTGGCTGTTACAGTTTGATGAATTTCGAACCCTCAATAGCCACAACATGTGGACAAAACTCCTACATTGCTGGCTATTGCCTAATGCCCCTGCATCAGACTCCTGAGGGCAATTTTCTTCATGGGCTCCTGTCCATGAGCTCCTCCACTGATCTGCCTATCTTCTGCAACATTCCTTCAGTCATCCAAGTGGCATCTTCCTCTGTTTTATCCTTCCATTTGATCAAGTACTGAAAGTACTCTTGTCCTCTGGTCCTTTTGAACACTCTCTTGTCCAATATCTTCTCTGGTTGCAATGGCTGAGCTGGAGGTAGCTGTTCTTTCCACTCAATCTGTTCCTTGTCTGCTGATCTGTCCTCTGCACCATCATTTTCATACTTGTACAAATCTGCAACATTAAAAATGGGAGATATTCCAACATCAGGTGGCAATTCAATCTCATAAGAATTTGCAGAAAACTTTCTAAGTATCTTGCATGGCCCAATCTTTTTGAACTTCAATTTATTATACTGCTTCTTTGGGAACCTCTCCTTTCTCAAGTGTGCCAAAACCAAGTCTCCTACTTCAAAATGAACTTCTTTTCTGCTCAATTTTGCTCTGTTTTTGTATTTGATGCTGCTTCCTTGTAGTCGTTGTTTCACTTGTTCATGTATGGCCTGGATCTCTGAAGCAAATTCTTCACCATCTGCACTCCTTAACTCTGCTCTTCCCAGATTTCTTAATTCTGATATTCCTCTGGGATGCATTCCATAAACGATATGAAATGGACTCTGCCCTGTGCTTCTGTTTGGTGAATCATTATATGCATATTCTGTCTGAGGAAAAATATGATCCCACTGCTTGGGATGTTCTCCTGCAAGACTCCTCAACAAATTTCCCAAACTCCTATTCACTACCTCAGTTTGTCCATCAGTCTGGGGATGATAAGTTGAGCTAAAACTCAGTTTAGTGCCAATTTTCTTCCATAGTGTCCTCCAAAAATGACCCACAAATCTGGTGTCTCTGTCTGAAACAATACTCTTGGGCAACCCATGCAATCTAACAACTTCTTTGAAAAACAAGTTAGCAACATGGGTGGCATCACTAGTTTTATAGCATGGAATAAAATGTGCCATTTTGGAGAATATGTCTACCACAACAAAGACTGCATCATTCCCTCTCTGAGTCTTGGGCAATCCTAGAACAAGATCCATACTCACCATGTCCCAAGGCCTGTCTGGAATAGGCAAGGGAGTGTACAACCCTGCGTTCTGGCTCCTTCCTTTGGCATATTGACAAATCTTGCAATTCTTCACAAACTTTTCCACTTCGGCTCTCATCTTGGGCCAGAAATAAAAGTGACTCAGCTGCTCATAAGTCTTGTCAGTACCAAAGTGTCCAGCAAGTCCACCACTATGTTTCTCCTTAATCAAATTTTCTCTCATGGAACATTTTGGTATACACAGTTGGTTCTTTCTGAATAACAAGTCTTCCTGCAGAAAAAAATCCAGCCACTGACTTCTATCTGTTAGAACATGGTTACTACATGCTTCAAATTCTTCTTTAAAATCAGGATCTGGTTTATACAATTCTTTGAGAAAATCGAATCCTGCAACTTCAAAATTAGTTTCTTGAACAAGCAAATGTCTCCTACTCAAAGCATCAGCTACTTTATTAGCTTGGCCACTTATATGCTTCAAAAATCAAAACTTTGGAGGTACTCAACCCATTTAGCATGCTTGTGTTTTAACTTGGGCTGCTGCACAATATACTGCAAAGCATGATTATCAGAATACAATACAAACTCCCTGGACATCAAATAATGTCTCCACTTCTTCAGTGCTTGAACAATTGCATAGAATTCCTTCTCATAAGAGGAATAATTTCTCCTGGTAGCATTCAAATTCTCACTAAAATAGGCTACAGGCCTATCATCCTGACTCAAAACAGCTCCAATGGCCTCCCCACTGGCATCACATTTTACTTGAAATGGTTTGGTGAAATCAGGCAAAATTAAAACAGGCTTCTCTGTTATCTTTTTCTTTAAAACTTTAAAATTTCTCTCTGCTTCAGCAGTCCACTTAAATGGATGTTTTCTCTTCCTTATTGTCTCAATTATGGGTGCATTGACCTTACTGAAGTTTCTTATAAACTTTCTGTAAAAACTAGAAAGTCCATGGAAACTCCTTACCTCAAAAACATTCCTGGGTGAAGGCCACTCCACAATTCCCTTAACCTTTTCTGGGTCCATCTTCAATCCTTCTGCGGAAACAAAAAATCCAAAATACACCAAATCTTCCTTCATGAATGAGAACTTCTTTAAATTTATCAGTAGTTTCTCTTGGTGTAGCTTCTTCAAGACATGATTAAGATGCCTCAAATGTTCCTCTTTAGTTCTGCTGAAAACTAATATATCATCCAAATACATTATCACAAATTTACCAATGAATTCCCTCAATACTTCATTCATGAGTCTCATAAAGGTACTAGATGCATTTGACAACCCAAAAGGCATTACCATCCATTCATACAGTCCTTCATTTGTTTTAAAAGCAGTTTTCCACTCATCACCTTCTCTAATTCTAATCTGATGGTATCCACTTTTTAAATCTATCTTCGAGAAGTATTTAGCACCACTCAAACAGTCCATCAAATCCTCTATTCTGGGTAAAGGGAATCTGTACCTGATTGTGATCTTATTAATTTCTCTGGAATCAGTACACATCCTCCAGCCTCCATCTTTCTTTGGGCTCAGTACTACTGGTACTGCACATGGACTCAAGCTTTCTCTAATCAATCCTTTGTCCACCGATTCTTGTACTTGTTTCCTGATTTCCTCATTTTCTTTGGGAGTCATTCTGTAGGCTGCCTTATTTGGTAGATTTGAACCAGGGATAAAATCTATCTGATGGCTGATCTTTCTCACAGGTGGAAGCTCATCAGGTAAATCATCCACAACGATGTCACAGTAATTGTCTAACATCTCTTGTATCTCTACTGCTAAATCAGAAATCTTTGTAGAAGTAAGAACTACTTTTGGTTTGCAAACTAAAGCAAAGCTTACCTCTTCTTCTTCTATCTGCTGCAGATATTCCTTCCCGCTCAGCAACAAGGTCTTTGGATCAATCACTCTGCTGGATGGCTCTCCTTCTTCCATGGGAATCAATATATGATGTACCCCATCTTTGAAGAACTTGTAAGTTTTCTTCTTGCCATCATGCACTGCTGCTCTGTCAAACTGCCAAGGTCTACCCAGCAGTATATGACACACATCCATGGGCATTACATCACACAAAACCTTGTCCTTGTATTTTCCCATTTGCAGCTCTATCTCACACTGTTCTTTCACAACCAGCTGGTGCCCTTTATGCAGCCAGGACACCCTGTAGGGAGTGGGGTGCTCCCTAGTCTTCAGCTTCAGTTTTTCTATCACCTCAATGGAAACCAAATTGTCTGTGCTGCCACTATCAATGATTAGCTGGCAGCATTTCCCTTGGACTTTGCATATGCTCCTAAACAAAGTCTTCCTTTGTGCAGGTTCAGTGACTTCTTTGGTTTGTTTCAATAGGACCTTATTAACCACCAAGGACTCTCCCCTCTCTGGAAGAACTTTTTCTTCAATTTCTGCTTCTTCTTCAACCTGGGCAACAACAACATTTCTTGGACCAACACCCACATTCTCTGGACACTCATAGTGCTTATGTCCCACTCCCTGACATCTATAACACCTCAACTCTCTACCTCTGCCTCTGTCTCTGCCTCCTCTTCCTTTTCCTCTGTAAGGACCCCTTCTGCCACTTTCATCCTCCTCTGTAGATGCATTCTGAGGTGAGCTACTGTTAGCTCCATCCCTGGGTGTAGGCTTTCCTCTACCACCCTAACTTCCCTTCCCACGGAAAGTACCTCTCTTCTTGGCAGACTGTTTTCTCAGGAGTTTCTCCTCTGCTTTCAAGGCCATCTGATAGGCCTCTTCCACTGTCTTGGGAGACAGAAGACCAATCTCATCTTGAATCTCCAATCTGAGACCATTCACATATCTGGCAGTCTTCTCTGGTGTGTCCTGGAATTGCCCAGCTCTTATGCTCACTCTGTAGAATTCCTCTGTGTATTCTTTTACTGTCAGTAACCTCTGTCTCAGGTTCTGCATTTGTCTATATAATGTCAGCTGATAATCACTGGGTAAGAATTTACCTTTTAATTTAGCCATCATTCTGGTCCAGCTCTTGATAGGTTGCTTGCCAACCCCCCTCCTCTCTACCTGCACTCCATCCCACCAAAGTGCAGCATGTCCTTTCAGCTTTGTTACTGCAAACTTGACCTTTTTATCTTCACTTATTTCTTCATAATCGAAGCACTTGTTCAGTTCATTTATCCAGTCCACCAGCTCTTCTGGATTCAGTCCCCCTGTATAACTCGACACTTCAATTCTGGGCTTAACTGCAGATCCCAGAACAGTTCTAAGGAGCCTCAAATCAGGAGGAATTTCAACATTTTCTTCAGCTTCTTCCGTTTCAAGTTCGCTGATGTCTTCAAGATCTCTGGTCTATCTTCGCTCCATGGCATCCATTCTGGCCTCGACCCTCTGCAACACCTCCAACACCTCTGCGTTGGCTACAGGTCTCCTCCTGCCAGCACCTCTACCAAGTCGGATTGCCATGTCAGCAAACAGCTCAAACTTTCCGCTCTGATACCACCAATGACGCAGTAACAACTGAAAGTCAGCCCAATGGGTGGATGGTCAAGGATGATGTGGCTTTTTCAACAATTTAATTTTTTTAACCCCATTCTCTTTTGTTTCTCCTACGTGGTCTTTTCTTTACTCGTCAATGTTATTTATCAATTTTAGAAAAATTGATAAATAAATATAATTGGCAGCTTTAGAATGTTATATTGTAATTTTGGCTCATATAATAACTATTCAACCCTTATAAATTGTATATTGATACACCACGCCTTTTTAAATAAACTTTTACAATAACATTAGGCCATTCCCGTTTTATATTACTCCGCCGACCATATAACAAATATTCAATCTTCGGTCTTTATAGTTATAACCCACACTTTGGGTACAAAACTTTATAATAGCCTTCGAACCTTATATCAATAATCTAGCGCTCATAAACATATAACTGTATGCTCGCCCGTGGACCTGGGCCCCACTCCTATGATAAGTCGACCAATCAACGTATGCAAAGTACCTCTTTTATCGTCCGCTCACGTTGATTATCGTTCGTGCATCTATGTCCAACGTCCACTGTCCGATGGCCTTCGCCCTGATCAACGGCTCGGGTACATTTCACTGCGCGTCCCCCGTCAGATTTTAACGCGCGAAATTTCACGTTAACAAAAACCGCTTGGGACACGTGGCAGATTCCCTATGGAATCGCTGCCTTCCCGTCAATACTGCCTCCGTACCAAGAGTGGTGCGGAACGGGGAAATCTGTATATGTAAATCTACTCCGGTTTTCTCACTACTGTACTTAACTATGGTTCTGTTGGTTCCGTTGTATGATTAACCCAGGTTCGACACGGTCTATTAAACAGAACTTATAGCAATTATACAATAAAACAGGTTTGTTTCTTTATACGGGAATTCCGCCAATATTAATCCAGCTTTCCATACCCACTCTCGCCTGTGGTTGAGATGGACTCCTGGGCTATTCAGACCACGAATAAGAGGGAACAACAGACAGTTAAATGCAGAGTCGAAATAGCAGCTCGACTCAGAAATTTAATACAGATGCAGAAATCTATTGCTTCGCAATTAAACAATCCTTTTCATAGACAAACATTGGTTCTTCCCGATGGCAACCAAGCTCAGAAATCGTTTAACTGGAAACAATGTTAACACACAGAGTTTAGTCTGAAATCTCTCACCCCCTCTTCTTTTTTCATACATTCGAAGAAATTATATACATTACAGTGTGTCTCTTCGGTTCCTCTGTGAGGACTGTTTTGGAAATCAAAAGTCTAAATAATTCAACTAACTAAACTGACAGCTGGATCGAACCCGACTATCCGACTTCTACAACTCTAACTAGTCTAATTAAAACAGTCAGCCAAGGTATTGACACCTGGCTGTTACAGTTTGATGAATTTCGAACCCTCAATAGCCACAACATGTGGAAAAAACTCCTACATTGCTGGCTATTGCCTAATGCCCCTGCATCAGGTACCCATCTAAGACTGGCCCAATACACAGGAACTACCATCAGGACAGACTTGATAAGGACTAGCCTTCCTGCTTTAGACAACCATTTATAACTCCAATGTTTCAATTTAAGTTCAATTTTTGCAAGCATCCATTTCCACTCCCGATTGCGATACTTATCTGTTTTTAAAAATAAACCCAGATATTTGAAATTGTCCTAAAGAGATCTGACCTCAAACTGCAAAATATCTTTCACCCTTGCCAGGTCCTCCCTTGATAGACCCACAACTGTAAGGGTTGATTTCTGAGCATTAATACATAGGCTTGTGGATTTTAGAAAGAGATCCAGGATATTTTTGAGGGCCCTGTAGTCCTCAAAGATGCCATTGCTAAACAAAAGAATGTCATCCACAAAGAGCAGATGGGTGACCCAAAGGTTTACCGCCACTTCAATACCTCTTAGTTGTCCCTGTCTCATCTCTTCTTCCTATCTTACTCCACCTTCAAATTTTATATAATAATCATCATTTATTGTTCCATTTCCCTTAATATATCACGTCTGATGAGGGACCTATTCACCGGATCACTCCATCTGATAGGATTATTGCAACTCCTCCCATAAAGTGCTCACGTAGAACCATTATTAACCCTATTTATAACTCTCAAGCTTGTATATGCTTATATAATGAATACTTTCCAACTCTGAGTAGGAAACCTTCTATTCCTAGTAAACCATGCCATCCTATGGGTGTAGAAGAATTTCATAATCTAATTTTAATATCTTCTAGCTCCCCCCAAACCTTTTTATTTACCTCAAGTCTCATAAGTTATCATCTTGATACCTTTAGTTCCTTATGAAGGTTTTATGATTCCCCCTCTCCCTCTGATTAATATTCTTCTTCCCTAACTACTCAACCTTTTATAGGTTCAAAGAGGGGGAACCCTTATACACTTGGCTCTTTCCCTCTTGACCCTTCCTCTAAGGACTTTTTGAAACGCACCCCTTCATATTTTTTTCACTCCCTACACTCTTTGGTTCTCGAGTCCTTGGATAAATACTTTATTTAGTAATGTAATATTAGAAAGAAAATGACAAAACAACAAAGAGTTCGCTCGTGAAGTATCTATCCATGGACAAATTTTTAAGGAGGTTACAAAATTTTATGATAATGATAGGGTATTTAGAGCAGATAATCCCTCCCAAGATGGTTCCACATGATACTGATCTCTCTTAATATCTGAGGAGTAGGGTTACCTTCCAAAAACATGCACTTAGGGGACTTATTGGTCTACATAGACCTTCTATAATTTTAATCTAGGAATCTATGGTGTTAAGAGATAAATCCCAAGAGGAGCTTCTTAATATCTGTCCTTGGTGTTATGTTTGCACCGCATATGTAGTGAGGCATTCTAGGGGTCTATTGGTTATGTGGAATCCAATGGATGCTACATTTAAACCCTTTCTTTCGAGGGCTGGTATAATTTGGAAGTTTCTTTCAGAGGTTTGGATAGCCCTATCCTACTTGTTAATTTTTATAATTCGTATGTGGATATAGATGTGTTTTGGAGACAAATACAAGATAATGGATTGTTGCTGGAAAATTATCTCATATTATTTGGGGATTTGAATTTCACTACCTTTGCTAGTGAAATATGAGGGGTTAATTCTTAGATTGACCCCTTAGCTCTAGTATTCTCTCAAATAATTAAATAATCAAATCTTTTTGTTATTTGTCCAATTCCCCTAGCCCCTAATTGGAGGAATAGGTGGTCAGGAGGATTAGGGATAGCTGAAATAGTTGGTTGCTTTCTATTACTTGAATCCCTATATGTTAGGATGGGTAAATTTCAGTCCTGGGTCTTTACTGAAGGTGTCTCTAATAATTTCCCTATTTTCCTACAATTGGATTTTTAAGCTTCTTCCATCAAATACCCTTTCAAATTCAATCACTCCAAGCTAGAAGATGATTATTTCATCTCTTTGGTTAAATCTTGATAGAATTACTATCAGCTAGACCTTCTATTTCTATTATGGAATCTTGGGTGTTCAAAATGAACAAACTCAAAAAACAGGTCAATATCTATTCAAAGAATAAAAGAAAAGAGATGGAGAGGGATTTGGGTTCTATTGAACAAGAGTATAAAAACACTTTTCAATCCTATATCTCATCAAAATTTCTTGATGAAGTGTAATTGTGCCTATGTAGTCTAGAAGAGATAAAGGCTTAGTTACTTAAATATGAAGAGGAGAAATGGGGTTTTAAAAGTAGAGCTATTTGGGTAAAGGAGATGGAAACAAGAAAAATTTCCATAATTTTGCAAAGTTTAAGAGAGTTTTGAATTCTATTTGGGATATTAAGGAAACATATGAAGTTACTTGTAGCCCACAAGAGAATTTGGAGAAGGCTGCAAAAGGATACCTTTTCTAATTTTTTCAAATACCCTCGTAATAATTTGATTGCATCTCAACTACAAGTTATACAAGAATTTCCTAGTTTTTTTTCTCGGAGGAGGACTCAACCATAGTTGGTGCCCCTATAACTTTGATGTCAAATTGGTCTTAAAATCCTTTGCAAAGGATAAAATTTCAGGGCCTCATGGGTGGAATGTTGAGCTATACCTTGTTTTTTTTACTTAATGGGGGAAGACATACTACAAGTAGTGGAGGAGGCTAGAACAATTGGGCTCGTTTCTAGGGCCAAAAATGCCACTTTTATTTCTTTAATTCAAAAATATTCCAAACATGATACCTTTAATGACTTCAAATTGATATATTTGTGCAATTTTATTTATAAGGTTATTACTAAGATTATCTCAAACATATTAAAAGGTAAGCTCATAGAAATTCCCACTAGAGGCTTGAGACAAGGATTCCCACTTTCACCTATGTTATTCCTTCTTTTCATTGAAGGCTTGAGTAGAATTATCATTAAATACAAAATAGATGGTTATTTAAAATGGGTCAAGGTGTCTAGAATTTGTATATTACACATCTTCATTTTGTGGATGACATTTTTCTTTTTGGGGAAGGTAGTGTTGTTAATTGGGAGCCCTAGTCTAGAATATTTTCTATTTTCTACCAAGCATTTGACATGGAGGTCAGTAGCCATAAATCTACCTTCCTACAACATAGGACTCCAGAAGAGACCCCAGCCTCTATCAAATATTTTTTTTCCTTATAAAGTGGAATAATTAGAGAAATGATTCACATATTTGGGCTATTACATGAAACCAAACTGTTACCACTTGGAAGACTGGTCTTGGTTAATTAAAAAGGTAGAAAGTAGATTAGTTAATTGATGTTTTAGGTGGTTATAATTGGGAGATAGAATGATTATGGTCAAGTTTGTGTTGGAGAGCATTCTAGTGTATTGGCTAACGCTCTCAAATATTTCTAAATATATTTGAAGGAAAATTAGACAAAGAATGTTAAATTTCCTCTAGATAGGAAAGAAGGAAAAGAAAGGTATTCATTTGGCTAAATGGGAAATTTTATAGCAACCAAAGTGCCTTGGGGGTTGGGGCTTCAAAAATATATAGTGGTTTGGTTTATCCCTCTCTATGAAGAGTCTTTGGAGAGCGTTGACTAATTCTAGTCTCTGGAATCTCATTATCAAGGAAAAATATATTAAAAAATGGTATGTCATTAACTTGCTGAGATCCTATGTTAAGTAGGTATATAATTCCAGATCTATCACCTGGAGGGGCCTTATGGAATCCTTCCCTTGGCTCTACATTTGGCTTTCCTAAAAGGTGGGTAAGGGTAGTCAGATTATCCTTGGAAAGGATCCCTTGATAGGAGGTGCTAAATCTTATAAACTATCTTTGGAGATGATTTCCCTTCTAAATGCACAAGGTTTGTGCAAGATCAACCATGTTAAGAGATCTGCCTCATGCACAACCCCCTCTAGATGCTGGAAAAACTTAGATGATTTGGGTTTACAAGGGAACTTGGCTATTGAATGTGACCTCTTTGTAAAGGGTTTGTATTCTAACAAGATCCTACTAATTGAAGGAGATGAATTCATATTCTGGAGTTGGAATACCTCTTTAGGCCAGGTTACTACAAGACTGACTTATGAATCGATTTCCCTTTCCTCACTAGATCACAAAGAGATTTGGCGGCATTGGAAATTATGGAAGTGGTTACTACTGCAAAAACTTAGATGCTTTTGTTGGCTCACTTTGGGTAATCATATTCTCACGTGGGATAATATACAAAGAAGGGGATTCATTGGACCAAATGTTTGTTGTCTTTGTAATGTTTAGCTTGAATATGTGGACAATCTCTTTATATATTGCACCTTTGCTAAGGATGTCTTGAAAGAGGCCTTATATTTTCCAAGTTTTCAGGATGCCAGAACTTCCTATTCTTTTGAATCTTGCCTTCATTGGTGGGATTTAAACATGGGAAAATATAAAACCCTGCCAATCTTTATATACTGGGGTATCTAGAAAATGACAAACAAAACCATTCTTGAAGATATATCCTACAAACCTGAAAAATCGATTTCACTAAATTGTAGGCTTCTTTAAGAAATTTTTGAGATTATCAAAAATGAAGTATGTTGGAAATATAATTTATCATATGATATCTCAATTTTTCTCTGTTGGGTTCTTTGATGGTGCATCTCAAGAAGGATTATGTGGTGGGGGTGCCTTTATCAAACTCTCAAGAATTCATTCATTTTGCATTTGGTTGAATATAATACCGAGAGCAAACACTTAGGTAGAAATCATTGCTTGTTGGGCACTTTTGTGTTTTGCAACATTCAAAAAAAATTCTTATTTACAAGTTTAAGAGGATTCAAAATGTATAGCTGATTGATTGTCAGGCTCTTCAAATTTACAGGTATTAAATATGTCTTTTTGGAAGGACATGATTATAGATATAAAGAAAAAATTTCAATACCTCTCTTTTCGACATATTCACACATAATGGAACTCTTTGGCGGATTCCTTATTGAAGAGGGCACTTTTCTCAAGAAATTGCTTTATTTTTTTTTAAGAATGGCAAGACGCCACTTTAACAGGAAGGGGAAATCTTCTTCTTATCTCAGATTTTTAGTAATCCATTGACAAGACTCAGTCTATAGCATTGCTTTCACTTAGAAAGTCGTGTTGAAACATTTTTTGTAATTATTGTATTGGACTGTGATTTCTTAGCATGCTGTGGGCATTTTTGAACAAAAAAATTCTTTTGTTTTTGTTGGAATTATTATGCAATTTATTACTACATATTAAATATTAAACACTCCTAAGTTTTTTATAATAATGTTTAGTATTATAAGCCTATTTCATAAAGTACATAGTAACTTTACTAGTAATTGTTTTAATGTTTTGGATAAGATTGGTATATTGCCTATGCAATCCTTTTGATTGAAGCTTGACTTCTGTTTTACATCATTTATATAACTTTAACCACCATCATCATCATCGTAACTTTTGTTCTCTAAATAAATAGAAAAATAAACAAATTTTCTTTAAAAAATAAAACCTAATAACCACCAAATATAATATAATTTAATTATCTAGATTGTTTGTGGATCAAATTTGACTATAATATGATGAGGGAGGATTGACTATAGTATAGTATGATGAGGGAGGATTGACTAGGGTATGATGCGGGGAGATATTTATATGAAGTGATTTTTATTTTAATTTACAAATTTTAAATAGAAAAAAAGTAAAAGTTAACTGCTTGTCTTTATTTTTACTTAAAAAATTATTAAAAATCGAATTTTATGTGTTAGGGGAATAAAAACAATTGGATGAGATTCAACACACGCGGCTCGCTCGCCCTCACAATTTTATGATTCAAGCAAATCAAGAAAATCCCCAAAATTCAAAGGAATATAGAAAGTGATATGTTATCTTAAATCTGCCCTTCTTAAGGCAACGAAAATCTTGAAACACGGGAAGCAAATTAATTCCACGGTAGTCAATTTCGCGGAGGCTTCTTCCACGGCCGCCTCTCCAATCAGCAAAGACAAAATCATGGACTAAGCAATTTATAGTACAGTTTTTGGGATTTTTTTTATCTAAAAGTACTACAGTGTACTACACACGCTCACGCGTTTGGGATTTATGGCGGTTCCCTGAGGTTAGCAGACCCAAAATTCCCATTACACCAAGAAGCCAGGAGAATCATGAAATTCAGCACAATCTCAGCAGCCATGGCTGCTGCAACAACTAAAAGTGCAGTGATTCTCATAATCAATTTCGGCCTGATTCCATTTGTCATAGCCCACGGAGGCAGCGATGATGTAGATTCCAGTGATAGCCCAAACTTGAGGGCAAAAGGCCTAATTCTTGTTAAAATCTGGTGTCTCATCATAGTTTTTGTGGCCACATTTGCAGGGGGCATTTCCCCCTATTTTTACAGATGGAACGAGAGCTTTCTTTTGCTGGGAACTCAGTTTGCTGCTGGTGTATTCCTGGGGACGGCTTGGATGCATTTTCTGAGTGATGCTGTAGAAACATTTGAAGATTTGACAGACAAGACATATCCTTTTGCGTTCATGCTCTGTACTGCAGGGTACCTTGTTACCATGCTTGCAGACATCATCATCGTTTGGGTTTATGAAAGACAAGATCAGTCATCCAGCATCCACAGTGGAATTCCTCTTCAAGAAACTGCCCGTGAGTATCTGATTTTAATTTGCCAAACTTTTCTGTTACATACGAATTGCAACTGGTAATCTGTTTCAATTTTGCAATCTTTCGTTGGCTGATTGATAGCAGTAATGTTATAATCACTAGGTAATGGTGAAACTGGAAGTGGAGTGCCCATACATATACATCCAAATTCGCAGGTAAGTTGAAAAGTTTTCAGGTTTATTTTCTGATTGAATTTGTTTAAAATATGGGATTAGTTAAAATCACGGGTGAACTTTTCACAATCTAATTGCCTTAGAGGTTTTGACAGTGCTGAATTCATATATGTAGTCAAAAAATAGTTTAAACAATACAAATCAATATTTGATCACAACTTTTTTAGCCAAACTAGAAATCTGCTGGAAACTACAAAAAAATCTCACATATAAACAACTTCATGCTGTTTCTTTACAAATTCTATACATCTCGTAAACTCAAGCATGATCTTTGCCACTTAGCTGCAAATATAGGATGTCTTAAAAAAGTTTAATAGTTGGTTTTACTTGGCTTCTACATTTTAAATTTTAATTTCAAATTTTGAAATATTCTCAAATTTACAATAAAAATTTGGATTTTGAAATATTTCTAAAATCTACAATCAAAATGGATGTCTTAAAAAAGTTCAATTGTAGGTTTCACTTGGCGTCTGCATTTTGAATTTTAAATTTCAAATTTTGAAATATTCTCAAATCTACAATAAAAATTTAGATTTGAAATATTCCCAAAATCACAAGTTTGATGGGTGAGTTTTTCACAATCTAATTGTCTCAGGGTGGTTTTTGAGGGTGCTGAATCCATATATGCAGTCAAAAGTCAATTTAACCCATACAAATCAAAATTTCACCACAATCTTTTTAGCCCGATTCAAACTAGAAATTTGCTAGAAATTACAAAAAATCTCACATATAGACAACTCCATGCTGTTTTTTTATAAATTCTATACATCCAGTAAATTAGAGCATGATCTTTGCCCCTTAGCAGCAAATATAGGATGTCCTGAAAAAGTTTAAATGTTGGTTTCATTTGGTTTCTGTATTTTTTGAATTTTAATTTCAAATTTTGAAATATTTCCAAATCTACAATAAAAATTTGGATTTTGAAATATTCTTAAAATCTACAACCAAAATGGATGTCTTAAAAAAGTTTGATGGTTGGTTTTATTTGGCTTCCGCATTTTGAATTTTAATTTCAAATTTTGAATTATTCCCAAATCTACAATAAAAATTTGGATTTTGAAATATTCCTAAAATCTACAACCAAAATGGATGTCTTAAAAAAATTTAATTGTTAGTTTCACTCGGCTTCCACATTTTGAATTTTAATTTCAAATTTTGAAATATTCCCAGATTTACAATAAAATTTTGGATTTTGAAATATTCCCAAATTTTACCATCAAAATAAAATGATAGCTAACAAACCATCACAATGACTAAATTTTTTCATTTATATAATTTTGATTTTGAGAATATCAGGACCTCCCAACATCAAATGGGCGAGTGCACAGGATGGATCACCAAACACCGAATGGAGGAGTGCACATGATGACGGCCTCACTGGTCAAGAAGACATCTTTTGGAGATAGTTTATTGCTCATACTCGCACTGTGTTTTCATTCGGTCTTTGAAGGGATCGCCATCGGTGTTGCAGGCAAGTATTCTTCTTTTTTAGTTTTGATGGGTATTTATAAGATCTGTTTATATTTATTAGATTTCAAAATATTCTCAAAATCTAGTTTTAATTTTAATTATATTTTCGAATCCAGAAATTATTACCCACTCAATTTAACTCTCTGTGACTGACACAGCCACGAAGCATGACGCCTGGAAAGCTCTGTGGACAGTGTGTTTGCACAAGATATTCGCTGCAATTGCAATGGGCATAGCCCTGTTGCGCATGATTCCCAACAGGGCCTTCCTCTCCTGTGCAGCGTATGCCTTCGCCTTTGCGATTTCGAGCCCCATTGGAATTGCCATTGGAATACTTATCGACGCCACTACAGAGGGCCGAGTGGCAGACTGGATTTACGCAATCTCAATGGGTTTTGCCTGCGGTGTTTTCGTTTATGTTGCCATCAACCATCTTCTGTTGAAAGGATTAATACAGAATCCTCTGAAAGGTGCGATTCGCTTTGACAAAGCATTTTACAAATATTTGGCTGTACTCAGTGGAGCTGGACTGATTGCAGTGGTAATGATTTGGGACACTTAGTAGCTGCAAGCATTTAGAAAATATGATCAATACCATTAAAATGTACTGTTACAGAAGTTTTTTATACATGAAAATAGTTTCTTGGAGAGATTAAAAGTTTCTTCTTCTGTGACAACGATTTTACAGTACAAGTTGTTCCATTCACATTTCGTGTTGGAACGCGTTACAAAGATTTTTTATTTTATATATCTAGTCCAAGGGAGTTGTTGCAGATGATTATCTCAATTATGGTAGAATTATATAATTTTTTTAATTGTTTTTAGTTTGATTTTTTGTAATTTCTAGTGCTTGAATTTATAAGAAAATTTGATGTGAAATCTTCATTTATGTTATTTAAATTGATTTTTTTTATTTTATATATGGATTCATCACCTTAAAAAAACCCAAAAACACTTGAATTATACAAAATTACTCATCAAACATATAATTTCAATTAATTTCTATAAATTTTAAAGAAATTTAATAAAAAATCCAAAATATCCAAAAAAATCTCACCTAACACAACTTTTTTTTTCAATACAATAATGTTTATTTTGTTGACTTGACTTACTCCTATTTGAATGTGATTGTTTATATATCATCATAGCAAGATAATTATAAATTAAAGTAGTCCATGATTATTATTATTTTTTTCTCATTATAATCATAATGTTTCTGTTTTCAATTTCATTATAATCATAATGTTTTTTTAATTTCAATATAAATATAATTAATTAAAATAAGTATTTTTTTATTTTATAAATAAATAAATAAACTTGTAAGAATTATATTGTTGACTTATTTATTCATTTTGATTGTTTATTTTTTAATTGGAAAATATTGAATTTTTTCTTATTTAATAAAGAATACTCATTTTTTTTTTTTTTAAAGAAAAAAAACGTTGTATATATTAAATATGACAATACATAATCCCAATTACATTCTCAGCTGATAAATTAAACTAGCGAGAAACTCAAAATCCCCATCCACATACATAAATTACCCTTCTAAGTAAGAAAAGCAATTCATTGTTCATGGCAAGCAAAATTATGGGCAGGATTACCCATGCCCAAACAGATTGTCCCTGTGCATCCTTGTATGATAATCAAGACATAACCACAAATGATATAGAACTACATGTATCGTAACAAACAGGGAATTAAAATGACAATTGAAAGGATGGAGAGAATATTATCGGAAAATGACCCTTGCCACTAGAAAACCAACATATGATCCTCATTATAACAGGCTCGCTTGAGTGTAGAGGCTAACAGTCATATGGTGAATAAAGTTATGCAACATGCTCGCTTGGTGCAAGGAAGGACGGGCTCGCTTGGACCACATTCAAATCTAATCAGGCTCGCTTGATGACATTATCCGCATGCTGATGCTCGCTAGGTACTAATTAAGTCAGGCTCGCTTGTTATAATATAGAAGTCATGTCGGCATGTAGACAATGTGAAGGCGCTGTGAGAATATTACAATAGAGATCATATCCTGTGAAGAAAACGAAGAGCCTCCAAAACCCCTGATAAGTTAGAAGAACTATTATACCGAAAAGATATGGCCGATATGATGATAGATATGTAAAAGGTAAACCAAAAATGTTGGAAAAGAGATATAACAATAGCAGCTATTCCTGAAATGCTGAGTACCAAAATCATGGAATTGGAATAGTCGAGTTCCAAATCTGCACTCCATCTTTGAACTGGAGAACATGCATATACCCAAATTTTGCATTAATGCCTTGTTTTGAAAGTCCATCTGCCCTTGTGTTATTTTCTCTGTAGATATGATTAATAGGAGGACAGTTCAAATTCTGCCATATTCTATGAATTCTCTGTCTCCAGCCCAATAACCCCGGATTCAACATATCACATCTACTTGTAATCCATCCAATCACCAGCATGGAGTCACCATAAAAATTTAGATTCTGCAATTAAAGATTAGAGGTTGCAAGGAGACCACCCCACAGAGCCATGATTTCAGCCTTATTATTGGATCCAGGACCACCATTCCAGAAGATGTGTATTCTTTCTCTCTACGACAATTTTATCCATACACCACATCCCGTGATGCCTTCAGTTGATGCCCCATCAAAAAAGATGGTTGGGATGGCAATCTCATGTGGTCTGTTCCGAATGGATCCATCAGCCACCATGTGAGAAGGTTTGGGCCCGTCCGCAATCCAATTCATAATCTTAGAGTAAATATTATGTATTTGAAATGGCATGTTTTCAAAGATCAGATAATTCTGGCCAATCCACACCTCCCATACAAGGAAAAAAGGAAGTGATTTAAATTTTCCGTTAAGCTTGTCCCATTCCATTACAGCAGACATGAAATCAGTAGCTGACCAATTGGGGTCCATAAAGAAATGACCGAATAACCTCCACAGTCTCTTAACTACAGGGCAAAAGAAAAATATATGGACAATGCTTTCTGCCTCCAAACAACATAGAGCACATCGATTGGGGCCATGTACCCCTCTTTTGTTGAGATTATCCCAAGTAAGTATCTTACCACACCATACCAGCCAGCCGAAAAGTGTGATCTTGGTTGGGATCCTTCACCTCCAGTAGGGATAGAATATCTTGGATGATATACCCCCCAGCGAAGTAAGGATGATGTTCCTATAGACATCTTTGACAATGACAGATTTATTCTTCATGGGCCCATTCCAAATGATCTTATCTCGCCCCTGAGAATGACACAGACTAGCACATCTATAAGAATCCCGAATGAGATCCCATTCAGAAGCATCTTCCCCAGCCAATCCAAGTTGGTTTGTTGTTTTGAAAATCGGAGCACCAAATGACCAACATCGAATAGTCTGTGACAGATAGAGGAAACCCCTGTGCGATAGACGACGTAGTAGGCAGGGGGAAAGGCTAGTATGTGGAGGGAGGGACATAATACTTTTGAAAGCCAGCGGGATTTGCCCACCATCACAAAAAAACCAAGTCAATCGACCAGAGACATACCTTAGAACTTTTTTAAAACTTCCCCAAATGGCAGATATACTCCGTGGACAAACTAATTCCTGATAGATAAGTTGATGTAGAAAGCCGCCCTCAATGTATTTGCATCTGATAATAGCACTCCAAATGCTATCCCCATTGATAGCACGCCAGAAAGATTTAATAAGCAAGGCTGTATTGAAAATTCGAGTATTTAAAATACCCCACCCATCTTGATCTTTAGGTCTGCAAATAACATCAATTTTACAGAGGTGATATTTCTTTTCCATATTGGTACCATCCCACAGAAATTGAGCAATATTACTATTGATCAGCTCCACAATCTTGGCTGGTAGGTAAAAAAGATGGCCCCAAAAGACCATCAGCTGTGATAATATAGCCTGTATGAGGATGAGTCGACTGCCCAAAGACAACCACTTGTGTGTCCATCTACAGAAACGAGCCCTAAATCGCTCAATCATCCACATCCAATCCCTTATCTTATATCCGCAGGGCTTTATGTTGTAACCCAGATATTTAAATCCTTCTGAAGCATGCTGACAGTGGACCCCCAAAAAATCAGCAATAAAAAGAATCTCCTGTAAATCACCCTTCTCATATAATAGAAAGGATTCATCTTTGTTGATACCTAATCCTGTAGTAGATTCAAACCTCATTAGAACGAGATGAATATAAAACCAATGATTCCTGATGAGGTATCCAAATAAAAACATATCATCAACAAAGAGTGAATGCGACGTGGACACAAACTCAGAGAAGGAAAAATCCTTAATAAAGCCCTGTTGCTCTGCGTTATGTAAGACCTTACTAAACCCGTCCAATATGAGAATAAAAATGAGCGGGGAGAGAGCACATCCCTGGCGAAGACCTCTAGCAGCCTCAAAAAAATGTGTGGGCACACCATTAACCAATACTGCATATCTAACTGTAGTAATGCAAGACATGATCCATCTAATGATTTTAATTGGCAACCCAATCTTGAGTAAGACAAGTATAATATAGGACCAGTCTACTAAATCATATGCCTTGTGAAGATCCACCTTCATGACCAGAGCCTCCTTCCTTTCCGAGTGCATAGAATGAAGAACTTCCTGTGTGATGGCAATCACATCATGTATAGAACAACCTTGAAGAAATCCGTATTGTTCCATACAAATGTGTTCTGATAATGTAGCCTTGATGCGATTGGAAATAATCTTTGATGTGACCTTATACAAAATATTGCAGAGTGCAATCGGTCTAAAATCAGCGAAGGATTGTGGATCAACAACTTTGGGGATCAAAGCAATAAAGGTAGAGTTTAAATTAGCAGGCATATGACCTTTTGCTCGGATTAGATCCACAACCTTTGTAAGTTCAACTCCAATTAATTCAAAGAAGAAGGTGAAAAATTCCGTGGGCAAGCCATCCGGCCTTGGACATTTATCATGCGCAAAATATTTCAGGACCATGTGCACTTCATTCCCAGTATTTTTCTGGTCAAGATCAGAAATAGCCTCCTCATTAAACATTCTGGAGATATGATTCAGTACCCAAGTTTGAATTTCAAAATCAATGGATTGGTCTTTTTGGTAGAAATATGAGAAATGGGAAAATGCTTCATTTTGTATCTCAGCAGTGGAAATGGCATAACTACCATCAGGCCGTATGATGCGCCAAATCGCATTTCTATTCCTCCTGTCGGTTGCATATTTGTGAAAAAATTTAGTGTTGAGATCACCCTCCTGTAACCAGTCGATCCTACTCTTAAGTTTCCATGTAGTCTCCTCTATACACAATATCTCCCTTCTTCGAATCCCCAACTGCTTGATAATGATATATGATTCCTCATCCGGAGCTGTGTTTATGAAATCTTTATATATGGACTCCATCCGTTTGTTAATGTCATGCAGCTCTGCCTTGAGGGCCGTTTTTTTTTGGACCTCCCACTTTTTGGAGGCCATATTTAATTTATGGAGTTTATGATGAAATCGATCCCACTGCCTGAGATCCTCCAATCCAACATCCTCTTGCCACAATATTTTAACAAGATTAACATATTATGCATCATCGAGCCATACCTGATTGAACTTGTATGGGAGCCCCTTATTCTTATCCCAAGTATTCCAGGATAAAGATATTGGCATGTGATCCGATATGTCCGAGACCATAACCACTGATCTGGGGGCCCTCCAGCTATCTATCAGATTTTCTTTTACAAGTGCCCTATCCAGCCTTTTGCCAATATAGTTATCCCCCATCCTCTTGTTTGTCCATGTAGGAATCAAAGGGCAGGGCCTGATATCCACCATGTGAAAATTAATGAACATATCATTCAGAAAGTTTGAAAGAGGATCCATGCGAACCCTATTCCCCCATATCTCATCAGACTGCATAGTGAAATTTAAATCCCCCATCAAAATCAGAATTGGCAACATTAAAATTCCAGAATCCCTCATTCTGATCCAAAAGGGTTGCCTGTTGTTATATGGAGCATATACATTAATAATATTGAGTGGTCTATCCATACCCCTCAGGTGACCAGTTAGTAGAATCCCTCCAAAAAAGCTGAAGGCTTTAAAAGAAACCCAATCTGGATCCCAAATAGCAATCAATCCTCCCGAATGGCCATTTGAGTCTACAGCCACTGCACACCACCCAGACTTATAACTCAAAAAGGTTTTTATAGCTTTCTCCCTCCGACACAAATTCTCCTGACCCAGAAAGATACTGCACTTATTATCAACTATCAGTTATCGAAGGCAATGTGATTTGGGGGCATTTCCCATCCCCCTTATATTCATCGATAGAATGTGGGTCATGGGGAACCCATTTCAAGGTGACTTGCTCTAAGCGCCCTGGAACACTCCCACTTGCCATCACATGCCGAGATGGGAATATTTGTAAAATTTTCTTCCCCATCCGAAAACAGAGAAATGGATTTGAACTTGCCCCTGGCCAATTTGTTTGGATTCTTAGATTTTTTTTCCTGGTTGTGATATTAGATGACAAGGGATGGAAGTCTCGGGAATCTCGAGTCATAGGTGGTCTATCAAACACAGTTAAGGCAACCAAATCAATATTGGGATTGCCCAATAAAGACTCGATATCGCTCCCTACCGAGTTTCTTGGCGATTCATGAGGATAATCGGGGTCGGTAGGTTCGATATTGTTTATAGGAGACAATGGAGTGTTGGTGATAGGCGAGTTGGTCATGTATGGGCTATGTAAATTTGGTGGGCTGGAGTGATCGGCAGAAGGTGAAATATTAGATTCGGGAGATAGGACCCTATTCATGTCAGTAGGAGGTCTATTTTGAAGCAACATCCTATCAACACCCTTCTCAGGCTGCAAATTCCTATCATGATTCTCTTCAACAGAGACAAAAGAAACATCCTCAGAAGAAGAGGAAGAAGGAATACCTGATGTGAAGCCACCCGGAGTACCCGTAGCCGCAGGATTCTGTCTGCTATCATCAGCACCAGTGACAGCACCACTCGAACGTTCCATACGAAGCCGGAAAGGACAATGTTCCCTGAGATGTCCAGTTTTATGGCAAATGAGGCATCTGAAAGGGATACCCCAGAAATCAATGTGTTGTCCATGTCTTCTGTTACCCCATAATAAATCCACGTCCCCTGGCAATCCCCCCACAAAGTCGACCTCAACAAGCATCCATGCAATTCTCTTATCACTCACACCTAATATGCTTGGATCAATGTATTTCGTACTGCCAATAGAATCACCAATAGCTCTTAGAGCCTTAAGGGTCCAAAATTCAAGTGGGAGGCCCGGTAACTTTACCCAGATGACCCCACTGTGCGGCGCCTCCATAACCGGGTTAAAACCCAGATACCACGGAACCAATTGCATAAAGCTACGACCTTTAACCCATGTCCGGCTGGTAATTTTAAAAACATCGCTCTGGTCCATGAAGTGAATAGAGAACCAACCATTGATAAGCAGACTAACCTTAGGAGTGTATCCTATAATGGAATTCCAATATTGCTTGATCCAAGCCGTGGTGTCGAAGTCGCAATTGTCCAGGAACATCCAGCGCCCAATAACCGCCCGTTTCTGCAAGCTCGCCACCCTCCCACACAAGTCGTCATAGTCCAGAAATACCTCTTTTATCTCCATTTTATATTTGAAGTAATTCTTCTTAATCTTACCACGCCTCCTGCGATAATTCCTTTTAATTGGAAAATATAATTGATCAATTCCAAATGGGGAATACTCATAACATTATCTGTAGAAACATTGTAGAATTGGATCATGCATAATTTCAACCGATCTATCTTCTTAATTTTAGTCATAATTACATCTTGTATTTATTTAATTATAAATATATAGTATTTGTGAGTATATTTCTGGCTTAAAAGGTTAGTTTATGATTTAAAAAAAATATATTAAACAATTATATATAATTTTTCAAAAATTTCAAATCTTAAAAATTTAGAAAACAATTTGTAATCTATAAATTTAATTAATTATTTTTTCAAATATGTGGACTATGAATTAAATTCGCGTAAAGATGATCATGAGAGATTCGATGTGCCGTTCTTCAATAACATTATTGATATGAGATGTTACGTCCTTGTCCGACCTAGCGGAAACTTCAAAGAGAGGACCCCTTAACAATTCATGACTTTCATGGTTTAACCCAAGTTGCAGGTTGGTCGAAGATGTGAAATATGATTTTGATTGATTGAATTAGAAGATTTTATACTGATTCAACTTTATTACAACAATAAAAATAATTTATTTAGTGGAATAGATGAGGCTTCATTTAACAATTTTTTTACATTAGATTTACTTAATTAAATTTTAATACAATTTTTTGAATTTGAATAATTTTTTTTGAAAATATTAGTTTAACATTATTATTACTTAATTATAGCATTAAAATTTTAAATAATAATAATAATTAAATATTTTTTGCATAAGGGTGTAGAATAGACTATGATGGGGTGTATTTTTTGCTCACTATGTGTAGAATAGACACTGATGTGTGTATTGAAGTCACTTCGTGTTTTTGGGCAAAAATCCAATCATGTTAAACCCTAATGTGGCCAATTGCGACTTCCTAGATGCCCCATGGGTCAAGGTTGCTTAAACCATAGATCAAGCATCGTCATCTTCATCATGTCCAAATACATCACCCTAATCGAGGCTCTGAATTGAACGTGTTAGAGTTGGAATCAACACTTGGACTGCAGCCAAGTGCCTGACCAGGCACATCCTAAACTCTAAGGCAATTTTAATGATTTGTTTTATGGGGTTGGTAGATGGTATAAGCTCTGATTCACTGAAAGGAGATTTCAGTCAAATCCATAGTTCTACTAATGAGGGTATTGGAATCTGATGTGGTAGCAGAGTGCAAGTTTGTAGCCTATGAGGAGAGGAAATTGTGAGATATGAAATGAAACAGTAGGTCCGTGAAACATAAATCTACTGCATTTAGTAGAAATTAACAAAAGTAGCAGTTGGAAAGCATTCCATTGAGAGAAAGCTATTTCTAGTCTGACAAGATTCTCATTGAAATATCATGAAGAATAACTATCATGAATGATGATCTTCCATTGTTATAACATTAATTTCACCAGGAATGCTCACTGTGTGAGACTAACAAAAATTGATAAAACACATAACATGTTTAAGAGACTGATAGGAACCCATAATAGCATAATAGTTTGCAAACTGTAACTGAAGGAAAGGAGATATGGAAATAAAAGTAAAGTAGGCAATACACACATCAAATTGGTAATAAGTCCTCAGTAGCATCATTCCATTTCATTCACAAAAAAGATTACAAATGATATGAGTCAAATTCTAAAACCATCAACCAACCCCATAAAACATATCATTGAAATTGCCTTAGAGTTTAGGATGTGTCTGGTCAGGAACTTGTTGCAGTTCAAGTGCTGATTCCAACTCTAACATCTTGTGGTGCGTCTACCGGGAGAAGAAGGCCTTGAAACTAAAGTATTCTCCTGAGTCTCTTATTTTAATTTCTGAAGATCCATTCTTGAAGGTGAACAAGGATTGATAACTTGAAGAGGACTGCAGTTTTTCACTTGGTGACTCCATTGTTCCAAATCCATTGGCAACTTCATGGGGATGCAGAGATCAGATTTTCAGTGGAAGTTTTGGATAAACAGCTACAACTTTCAGAATTCTAAAAGGGACATCATTGCAGAAGTAACATTTAATGTTTTTTCTCATTCAGTAGCTGATGATTTGGAGTCTTCTTATAGTGCAGACATTCAATGGTTTATCAGTATCTCGCGTTGTGATTATTTTCATCATGAGCTGCACTATGTTATGATATGGATTCTTTCAGTTTTACACTTAAGATTCACAATCCATATGAGGGTTTTTCAGCTATTTGAATGGATGTAAGACAAGTTCCATATTGCATGAAGATTGCCATTCAAATTAGATTAGAAGTAGGAGAATGAAGAAGCTCGTTGTTTTGAGTTTTTTTTTTCTTCAGAAAATTAGAGTTCAGTTTTCAGTTTGAATTCAGTTTGAGTTTGGAGAAATAAGTTGCAGAATTAAAATGATTCTTTTGAATCCATTACCCAATGGCTAGGCACGCTGGTCTTTTTGAGTTAATGACTAGGATCGCTGGTTGGAGAGATCAGAGTTGGATTCAAGGCACTAGTATATAGTTCTTGATAGCCCGCAAGGGGGCATATCATCCCTAATTAGAGCCACTGTCACCACTGGTTTTGATTCTATTATCACACTCAAAATTTGCAAAAAAATTGTGTTGATAGGGTCACTGTAGTTTCACCTTGTCTCATTAGGTTAGATCATTTATTTGATGAGAAATTCACTTAATAATGTTTATTATAGGTCATAGACACTTCATTAGTCTTGTCATTAGGATCATATCCACAATAATCCACCTTGGGTTCACTTGCATAGTCATCAAATCAGAAAAATGGCCACCTGTCTATTTTTACAAAATTCCGCAGCAAATATAACTATAAATGTGAAAATGGTGCTTTTTGAGGAGGGTAATAGGCATTTTGGACAAATTTTTCTTTATCATACTTCATCATATCAATTTTCAAACCTACACATGAAATTTTGAAGAAAAAGAAGAATTTTGAATTTTCCACACTTTAAGTGTTTTCATAGCGCTAGCGAGGCTTGAAGCCCAAAAAGCGCTACGAAATTTCTGAAGATGACTTTTTGATAAGAGAGGGTGGTTAAAATTGAAATTAAATACTGGGAAAATTTGTTATTAGCTCTTTAAACCTATCAAATAGATCCATGAAAGAAAAGAGAGCTAAGAGGTGGTGGAAATTCGTAAATTAAATTTGCTATCAAAAGTTGCTACGAAACTACCTTGTTTTCCCCTGTTTTGGCAGTGAGTTAAATTTTGAAGGAATTTTGGTTTGAAGTGGTGCATTCAAGGTGTTAATCACATGTGGAGGTCAAATATGATCAGGAAGATATTTTTATGTAGGTTTGGTCCACGAAGTTGTTTAGCTCATCTTCAAATTATCATTCATCATGGAGGTATTTCATCATGTACGATGGAAACAACTCCATAAAAGTAGGAAGACCTATTTCATGAAGCCATCCTAAATTTTTTTAAAGTCTAATGGCAGAAAAAAGTCAAGTTGATTGGAAAAAGTGTTTAAAATAGAGGCACTACGAAATATTATGTACACGAATGTTTTAGCAGTCAATTTCAAGTTTTATTTCTAGCCGAATGAAAAAGGATTTTGGAAATATGAAAGAGGTTTCTCTTTAGCACAGGCCCCTATAAAAAAACCTCTCTTAGTTTATGCAAAGCCATCAAATTTTAGAAATTATACACTCATCAGTGAAGCATATTTTTCAGAATTTTCGCTAAGTACATTTATGAAAAAATTGTAAAATTCGACTTGGAGGAGGTCCAACTCAGCATCCACGTGGAATAATGACACATAAAAACTCCTATACTCTCAAAAAATTAGTTGGTTGCAGTTGATGAGGGTTATTAAATGGATTTGTTGAGCTATTTAATGAAAGAAGAGTCCTTTTTGTATTCAAACTCTGCAAAAGAGAAATATCCCTAAGAAGTCTCCAAGTGATGTAATCATATTTGAAATAGGTCTCTGAGGTGGGAATTCAAAGCTAGCAAGGTGAAAAATCATTTGTCTGAGTCCTCACTCTATAAATGAGGTAGTTTTAGAGTTAGAAAATGGAGATGGTTGGTGGCACAGGGCCTAGTTCCCTGGCCCTGTTGCTGATCCTCATGATATTCCTAAAGCTATGTATTGTTGAACACATAATACATTTCAGATTACTCTCTTGAGGATTCACAAATCATATGGTGTGTGTATTTTTTTTTCTCCTGTTTTTCCACATCTCATATCTTTCTTTTCAAATCTGTCATAAGAATTCTACTTCATGTTCCTGTTAGTCTTATGATGAAGCTTCAAGGCACATTGAACTATTCTTATAAGTCTTGTTTCAAGCATTTCTGATTCAATACATTTTTTTCATTATTCATGAGCATTCCTTGGGGTCGAATTAAATCCTATCTCATTTTTTTATAAGTCTTTTGATCTAGCAAACATATTGGTCTTCTTTTGTAAGTCTTGACCCATCAAGCTTTCCTTGTTCAAGATGTCATGTTAGTCAGAAGCATCCGTTGAAATAGGATTCTTAAAATGTAAAATGAGATTCTTGTAAGCCTTTCTTAAAAGCCTTCTTCATTAGACATTATAGGTCTCGAATTTGTCTCATTATTTCTTCCCAACATTGGATTTTTGTCCTACAAACCAATTGTCTTTCTCCTATTCTTCAAATCATTGAACTACAAACTTTTCTACCACATCATGTATACAAGCTCCCTTATATGCCTTTTATCTATTCAACGTTCCTTTTAGAGTGCTTGAGATCCAACCACTTTCCGAAAACCCAATCAAATCATAATAAATTGCCTTAAATTTTAGGATGTGTATGGTCATGCACTTGAAGTAGTCCAAGTGTTGATTCTAGCGCTAATAGAACAGATGACTTCACATCAAGAAGTGCCTTAATAGTGCACTCAATCACAGTCTATCTAAAACCCCATAGACACACACACACATACATTTTGAAAACTATTGAGAAATCTATATTTTTAAATGGTTTTCCTTTTTAAAATACATTTTTAATTAATAAAAGTAACCCGATAATATAAAATTGTCTTTTAAGAATAGTTTAAATGGTTGGAACTATGATAATAATGTTATTAATTTTGATTTAAAGGTTTGTTAGTCTTGTTTAACATAATTTTCAATTATCATAAAGTTTTCTTAACTTCAACCTTAAATATATATATTTTATATTATTTTCTTATTAATATTAAAAAAATGCATAAAATTATTATAATATTAAATATAAAAAATGTATATTTAAAAATAAATATAACATTTATATATATAAGAGAAATATAGTCCTCATGTATATTAATGATAAGCCAATTGGATTTCTTAAAAAAATACATTTAAAAGTAACCATGAAAAAGATGGTATAAAACGGTTGGAACCTAGGATATATATATATATATATATATATATATATATATATATATATATATATATATATATATATATATATATATATATATATATATATATTTAAATTTTGATTAGCTTTGTTTAATATAAATTTTCAATTATCATTAAAAGAAAAATTAAATGAATTATTTCTATATCATTTTTTTCTTATATTAAAAACAAAATACATAAAATTATTATTACATTATATATAAAAATAATATTTAAAAATAACTATAATATTTATATAAGAGAAATAAAATCCTCATGTATGTTAATAATAAGTTGATTAGATTGTATCATTATATTGTTTTTCATCTGTTTGGATGCATTCAGAGTGGAAAAAAATCGAGGAATAAGCTCACGGGACTGTTTTTACTGGTGGGACCCAGTTTGGAAAAATGAGGTCTGAAACCTTTTGTGAGCATTATGAGGCATCAACTGAATTTTTTTGGGGGGGGGGGGTGGGGGTGTGAAAATTTTCCGCTTTCCATGCTATTTTACACACAAATATCTTTCCAACAACATAAGAAGCACATCAATCAGAGTTCGTATGTGGAAGTTATGCCACTTAGAACTTGACCTTCCTATTTTCACCACCATGGTTCGAGAGGATGTTGTGTCAGCCCCAATATTCATGGAAAAAGGGCTAGCCACATGATTGTGATGTAAAAGTCTCTATAAGAGTCTATATTGTAACTCTGGTTAAGAGTTGATGTAGTCAAACTTAACCACTAGTAGAATATCAGGTTGTGTTATAACCGAGCCACTAGGAGGAAGAAGCATTCCATTCTTTCGAGTGCATTTGTTCCATAGCTGAGAAAAAATAGCCAAGAAGGATATGAGGTAGAGAATTCAGAGAGGATTTGTACACTATAGCAGCCCATGGGCCACAAACCATATATATTTGTACCTGCGTCCATATTTCCATATAGAGAAAGAGAGAATATCTTTGTACCTTCTAGTTGGGTTTTATTTCGAAAAGGTTTCCCAGAGCATATCTTGTGTCTTATGTGTGTGTGTGTGTGATATTTTATTTTTTCATTCTCTATTTCTGCATACTTCCCATTCACATGCGTGCACTAATTAGATTAAAATCTACATATCTAGAAATTTAATAAAATTGTGATAGTGTAGAGTTTCGTATTTTTAATATAATATTATCAGATATGTTGTGAAAAAATCTCTAGTGGAATATCCATGATAGTCTATATGTCACATTGGTATCATAGCAGGTTTGTTTGAGTATTTTATGGAGATTTGCAGGTGATCTAGATCAATGGGGCCAATAATCGTAAAACCCTAATCATGGCCAACGAATCTGTAAATTACCCCCATGATCCCACAGAGGTGATGTTTTCATGGCCCGAACAACACGTCACAAATATAAGTCGTAACGTAAACCCCCTTATGGAAGCCCTAAGAAATAAGATTGGAATATTTGGAGAAGATGGGGGTTCAAATGTAGAGGAAAAATCAGAAGGGGGATCAGGAGATTGGGAAGAAACAAAGAACCAGTCTAAGAAATAATGTGGAAAAGATCAACCTAGTTCGAATTCCATGAAAAAAATGAAATACTAGTTTAAAATTGAAGAAAAGGTTGATATCAAGATGTACCACGACACTTTGAAGTTGAATCACTAGTTGCAGTGATCAGAAGTTTATTTCAACATCCATCAAATTGAGGAAGGACAAAATATCTCATTTGCATGAATGAAATTAGAGGGTCATGCATTGTTTTAGTGGGAGAGATATATGGATACCCTTTGGTTGGAGGGAGAGCCTCTAGTGGCTAAGTGGGAGGACTTAAAAACCTCCTTAAGACACAATTTTATCCCATTGGGTATGTAGAGTACTAGTGGACCCGGTGACACTACTTTAGGAAAAACCTAGGCCAAAGCGTGCAAGCATACACCATGTAGTTCAGAAAGATGGCTATCATGTTGGGTATCTCTCCACAGAACCCAGATATACTCCTCAAGTATTTGGGGGTTTGCACCACCATCTACGTGAGCACGGATGTTGTTCAAGCCCAAATCGATGGATGAGGCTTGTGCACAGGCTCAGTACTAGGAGAACATAGGCCTGAAGATTGCACAATCAAGTGGATTGAAGTAGAAGGAGCAACATGATGCTTCTAAAGAGGGAAATAAGAAGAAAAAATGGGAAAAATATAAAAAGATGATATCCACAACACACAAGTGCAACGATCCTAGAAACCATTGCAACCACTAGAACATTGATGGCCATACAAAGGAGAAGTGTTCGAAGTTGCATCTAGAGATAAACCTGAAGAACAAGAATAAATATAATAAGAAGAAGAATCTAATGGAAACTGATTAGAGAAACCAATTTGAAAGAAAATCAGACGTGGATGATAAAATAATCTGTACATCAGTGCAGAAGGAGGTGAATCTGATTAGCCTTCAACAACATGAAGAGAAAGAAATGACCAAACTCTTCCATATAAAGATACATGTCAAGAAGACAAAGATTGATGTTGTGTTTGACTCAGGATTGCAGACGAATCTCATTGCAGCAGAGCTAGTCAAGAAGTTGTAGCTAGAAGTTCATTATCATCCACACCCATATCCACTGGGATGGGTAAATAAGGATGTAGAGTTGAAGGTAACAAATTAGTGCAAAATTAGATTTGTTATCAACATCGATTTTATTGATGAAGTAGATCCATATGTGTTTCTCCTTGATGTATGTTGAGTCATCACTTGGGAGTCCATACATGTGGTGAGCCCTAGTATTGCACCAAGAGTGATGCAACTCCCAGAGGCTACTCAAATTTACTTTATCAACTTGGGGTTCATACAAACTTGGAGGTGACAGTGCTATATGCACAACAGAAGATCTCTACTCATGCCATCCTCATCTTAGTTCTACAATGAGGTGCTAGGGTTATTCTGAAAAAGGAAGTCTGTCACACTTCTAACTGCAACCTAAGACAAAAAGAAGATCATAACCATTACTCTATTGGAAATAAAAGGAAATAATCCAGATCACACTGATTCATGTAACTATTGTCTACTTTTCCAAGAAATAAAGACTCATACTTATGCTAGTACAATAAAGGAAATTACACTAAGTGGCATTCATTGTCTAGATTACTTAATTGACTTGTAGAA
The DNA here is from genome assembly GCA_034641835.2 of Pinus albicaulis. Classification (NCBI taxonomy): domain Eukaryota; kingdom Viridiplantae; phylum Streptophyta; class Pinopsida; order Pinales; family Pinaceae; genus Pinus; species Pinus albicaulis. The sequence continues at coordinate 4,297,437 of CM076572.1, forward strand.
ACTACTCTATCCTTGCACACATGTTGAGTCAATGACTAACTAACTCCTATATAATTCATGCTTAACTATTGTGCCAATGATGCATTTTATGATGGGTTAATCATACTTGAATTTGCTTTGTTTTGCAGTAAAAGAAGAAGGCGTTGGGTGGTCTAAGAGTTTCCCTAGACAAAAAATTCAGGGATGGAGGTCTAATGGTGGCTTTGATAGGCTTAGGTGAGGTGGAGGAATGATTTTGGTTTGAAGGAGAGGGTGTTTGGCACTGCTACAAGGAGTTACCACAAAATTCCTGTAGTGCTACAGGAAGTCCTGTAATGCTACAGGAAATATGCTGAGAGGCTTTAGAGGCTAGAAATGATAGAAAAAAGGCCAGGGAAGGTAAGGAAAAGGTGGATACAAGTGCATGGAGGATGACCAACCCCTTGGACCAAGCTCAGAGCTCTCAAAAGGCCTATCTTGCACCCAATATCTCTTGGTGGTGTGATGATGACTTCAAAAACATGGTCGTGGGTGACTTGAATGGAAGGTATCTTGGTGGAAGGTGGAAACTCAAGGTAATGGTGCTGAAGGGATCCTTCTCTGATGCTCTATCCAAACTTGCAAACAAGACATCTAATCATGCATTCATCATCAAAAAAATTATCATAGAAATGCAGGAAAGGATGATCTGAATTTGAATAGATCTACCTATGCATTTGAAACAAAAATATACCTCTGAACCTACAACATGTTCATGATAAGAAAATTAAAACTATCCTAAATTTTCCAAGAAATCGTAAACTGAAAAGATATTTGGTTTGTGGTGGAATGTATTCCTCTTCAAGCTCCAATGGAAGAGGTGAGAGAGGGAGGCTTAGCAACACAGTTTTAATATTTTATATGCTACCAACAATGTAATGGAAGGAATCAACTATTGAATCATAAAGGAAAGACACACATGTACACAAGAGATACTGAAGCAAATGGATTTGGACCTAACCCCTAAGCTCAGCTCCTTGAAATCAACTCATTGGAAAAGAAACCAAATGCTCATCTTATTTCATAACCAGTATTTTACATAAACAATGAAAGTAAAAAATGTCTAATACAAAGCCAAGAGAGCTCTTCCTGCATATAAAATCAAAATCCTAATGAGATCTTTCCCTTGTCTATTTATGCTAGAGGGTATCTACCAAAAACTCCCTAAAAAGTAGGTCTTTGTTCCCTTGGAACTTGAGAGAACTGGAGCTTGGCTCCTTCTTATCATTCACTTACTCATCTGCCTCTGATTTCAAGCTGTTGGAGGAGGATATTGAAGAGATATTGGCTGATTTTAGGAGTTAAGGAGGTGGTGAACCTCCCTATGATTTCTCCTCGATGTCTACTCTAAGCCCTGATATGAAATCTTTCTAAAAAATGGCATTATTCCCCTCATTTTCCTGCATTTAAACCATATTAGGCCTCAAATCATGACAACCCTTTTTACACCATTCTCACTAAGAAAAATATAAAAAAAATGTAATTAAATGTGTGTGAGAGAGAGTAATGAACCTCAAAAGGTGGCATTTTAACTCCTTAGAATATACCTAATGATGGCCCTCATCATCACCTCCCTACCAAATGGTTGCTCATCCTCTCAGAAACTCATTCATGTTTTTTTATTTCATTCAGAGCCCTTGTAGCTTCTCTGACATCCCAAGGTATCATGGAAGGGTCCCTTCAGGTGGGTAAGACCCTGCATTCTTTTCTTCTTCTTCTCATTCCTTGTATTCCTCATTTTTCTCTTTTCTTTCACTCAACCCCAACAACAAAGGTGCGCTGAGCTTTAATCCAGGCCACTTGATCTTCATTGTTTGCATGGTTCTTTTGTACAAGGATTCTCTTTCTAGTTCAATTCTCAATCTGTCAGGAGTATGGTACTCGAGGTTCCTTAAGCTAAGTGGGAGGCCATTCCATATTCTCTGACATGCCATCACACACTCCTCTCTCAGTAGTCTAGAGATATCATAATGTGCAATTTCCTGTGCTTGGGTGTTGATATATCTGTCTACAAATCCAACATCATTGACTATCATTTTGTGGTTGTTTATGACCCCTCCAGGGCTGATCAGCTTTGCCATGATTTGGAGAGGCTTTTTTCATTCTCTCTTGATCAACTTCTTGACCTCCTCTTCCTCGGGTTCTTCATTTTCCATCCAAGATGCTAAGGCCATCAAATGCATATCTCCCGACCTATAGTTTGGGTCCCAGATGTTCATATTAGTTAGGGCAATATTATGCATGTAGAAATCCATTAGAGGAAATTTTAGCCTAAAATTTCCCATGAAATTTTCATGCAATTTCCATGTAATAATATCTAAACCAATCAAAACCCTTTAAATATAAAAATAGGCACATGTAAATATTTTGGAGGAAAAAGAGGAAAAAGTACTTTCTTTTAATTGTATTTTTGGGTTATCTCCTTATAGGTTTACTTAAATTTAAAGTGTAGACACTCGTTGGATGTAAAATTACATTCCGCATCCAACGAGTACCCATTATGCATACTTTTGAGAAGACCCATATTTATAAAAATTAAAGATACGTTTAAAAAAGTGTGTTTAACATATTTTTTTAATGTATCTTCAATTTTTGTCGATGTGGGTCTTCTTAAAAGTATGCATACTGGGTACCCGTTGGATGCGCAATTTAATTCGGCATCCAATGCGTGTCTACACTTGAACTTTGAGTAAACCTATAAGGAGATAAGCCAAAACTACAATTAAAAAATATCGCTTTCTTCTTTTCCCTAAAAAAATCATAACTCCTGATTTATTATTTTAACTATTATTTTATTATTTTTCCTTAGGAGGCCACTTTTAAGCTAAAATTTCCTCTAATGTTACCAATTTGGCCTTATCTTATATACTGGACTGACTGTAGAAATCAATAAATTGTCTATATTTTTGGAAAGGCAATTACCCATGTTGTGCTAAAGTTTTGTTTTGAAACTGTAGCCACTGCTCTTTTAGATAAATGGAAAAAGAATTTTAAGGATGTCTATTTCACATTGCCTCCATATGCCATAGTGGAAATGTGTTTGTCTTTCTACTGTAGTTGCCATTCAATCCCACATTCTATGCTTGTGCCTCTTGTAGCTTCTCTTTTAACACTAGCTATCTAAGCCTGGCGTCAACCAAATATCTTCCCATCTCTCTGAGTTTTTATTCCATTATTCCCACATATTCAACATTTATAGATTTTGCAATTTTCATCCATTGGTGGGTGTGCCCCCTCTTTTTTCTAGCTCATAGAATAGGGGAATTGAGAGCTTCTCAGGGATCAACCTCCCTCCAATGAATTTATAATATGAGATTAAGTTTGGCTTTTGGATAGGATGTTGGATTGCTGTAATGTCTTTTGGGACATTTTTTGGAGAGGTTTCTTCTTCTTTTGGCTTCTCCTCTTTTGTCTCTTGTTTCTCAACTTGGGCATTCTTCCCTTCAACTTTTGTCTCTTGTTCATCAACTTGGGCACTATGTATAAATTATACAATATGTATGTATACACTAGTATAAATTTACTTTAATAATCACATGCAAAGGAACATGGTCGACGCGTCTCGAAACCAACCAAAGGTGGTTCATGATAGTCATGATGATGAACCACACTGGTTGGTTCGAAACGCGTCGACCTCGTTCTTTTGCATGTGATTATTACCGAAAGAATTTCTACTAATTTATATTATGGATCACAGAAGCTTAGATTCCAAAAATGTATGTATATTAATGGACTTCCCTGATCTAAAAAATTAACTTATGTTAAATACAAAATCCTTCCACTTAACTCTTTGCGGAAATTAAATCGCCAATTGCAAAACACATATGAATCAAAACCAATTGCACATAAACACGGTTGTTTAACGTGAAAGCTTAAAGCTAAAAAACCTAAATATCATATATTATGTATATCAATGGATCATGTAATAATCTCATACAAAGCTTAGTGCATCAAGCTCTCAGTACAATCAACAATCATTACACACTGTCATGCAAAAATTTTCCTATCTATGCACCAATTTCTTGCCTCCTAACAGCCTGCCTCCACTGCACAATCCTTGCTGAAGAGGACCTTTGAATGAATTCAAATTGGCCTTGCCTTGACTGCACAATCCTCATTGGCATCTCCAATGTGTTTCAGATGCATTGAATGCATCACTATAGTCACAATAGATAGACCATCTCACCCTTTCACCTATCTCTCCACTGGGTCTCCACTGGAACTGACATGCAAGTATTTAACTGCTGTATTTGTTCAGTTGCAAGTGAGTCTCTAGTTGTGAATTAATTAAATAATTAATTCACTAAACTCTCACTAGTGTATCTTCGGTTAGAACTAGATACAACTAGCACAACTGAGTTTAACTCACTTAACTGAGTTAAACATAACAACTCCCATAACTACTCTTCCAACTCTGTCACAACTTTTCCACTTCAGTTCTAATTGAGTCCTCCATGCATGAGTCACCAACCACCCTAGGAATTGCGTAATTCCTTCAGCCCACTGATTTTCCAAATCTGTCCACTGAAATAAAGTGCTCCAAGAGAATAAGTTGATATTTATTGCCATATTATAATTAAGGGTCAATAATAATTGACATGCATCTATTTTTAGATTAGCGATCTATAAATAGACTTCGCCCAATCTTCTAAAAATAGAATTTCATCTTTTTTTCCAACTTGATCAACCATCTACAAATAACATCCTGCAACTTATAGAATATGTTCACCATGTCTGAAAATAGGCATACACCAAAAAATAGCTTACGGGCCCCACTTAGGGAAGGTGCTTAATTTTCACTAAGCTCATCATCTTGTTGAATCTCAACACTCCCTTTGAACAAGATAGGGATTATCCTTCACCCCGATCTTGCCTCTATGGTATTCAAATTTTCTCCTGGTGAGAGCCTTCGTCAGAATATTTTCATCCTGATCTTCCGTAGGAATGTACTAAAGCAACATGATCTTCCGCTGCACACAATCTCTGATATGATGATATAAGATATCTATATTCTTAGATATATCATGAAACATAGGATTAATCGAGATTTTAATACAACTTTGATTATCACAATGTATTACTGTAGGATCTAAATGAGAACCAAAAAGAGAGACCAGGATCTTCCTCATCCAGATAGCCTCACATGCAGCTTGACTTGCTACCATGTATTCTGCTTCCGCTAAACTAAGTGCCATAGATCTTTGTTTCCTGTTGTACCAAGAAACTGTTGTAGATCCGATACTGAAAAGCCCTCTTGATGTGCTCTTTCTATCCATTGGGTTGCCTTCCCAATCTGCATCCATGAAGCCATGCAACTTCGCCTCATCTGTCTGTTTGTACCATAAGCCATACTTAGATGTGCCCTTGAGATATCTCAGGACATGCTTGCCTGCCTTCCAAAAGAGCTTGGTAGGCTTAACCATCGCTTGACTAAGCTAGTTCACCGCATAGCATATGTCTAGTTTTGTATTAAATAAATACATGAGCGAACCCACCAACTACCGATAGACAGTAGCATCCGCTACCTCTGTCGATGTAGCATCCTCTTTCCTCCAAATTCCTGGAAGAGGAGTATCCATGGGCTTGCAGTCTTGCATGTGAAACTTACCAAGTATCTCCCAAGCATACTTGCCTTGAGACACAAATATTTCACCTTCTTGCTGCCATATTTCCAATCCAAGGAAATAATGAAGGAGGCCCAAATCCTTCATCTCAAACTCCTTTGCAAGGTCTTCATTGCATGAGTGTATCAATTGCTCATCACCCGTTAGTATTAAATCATCAACATAAAGAACAATGATTAAAATCTTACCCTCCCCCACAATTTGGTATAGGTTTGCATCCACCTCACTCTTGGTGAAGCCAAGTCCAGTGAAATAGATGTCGATCCATGTGTACCAAGCACGGGGTTCTTGCTTCAACCCATACATCGCTCTTTTGAGTCTACACACATGTGATTCATTGTTGAAGATCTCAAATCCTTTAGGCTGCTCAATGTACACTTCTTCCTCAATTACCCCATTAAGGAACGTAGTCTTCACATCCATTTGATGAATGTGCCAACCCATCTGCGCTGAGAGAGAAAGGATGGTAGTTATGGAAGAATACCATGTGACAGGTGCAAAGGTTTCTTCATAATCAATCCCCTCGATCTGTGAGAAGCCCCAGGAAACAAATCCTGCCTTATACTTCTCAACACTCCCATCAACAGCTTGCTTTACCTTGTAGATCCATCTCGAACCTACCACTGATTTACCAACTGGCCTTGGAACAATCTCCCAAGAATTTTTTCTGACAATGGAGTCATACTCCTCCACCATGGCATCTACCCATGTCAGCTGCTGCACTGCTTCCTTAAAGAAATATGGCTCTGTCACGATACACTTGCTCATGAGAGCCATGTATATAGTGAATCGATTAGGTGACTGTCTCTGTCTGTGCTGTGATGTAGGGACTCCTACATTCTATGCTGCATCAAGCTTTAGCCTCTCAGCTTCTGTGGTATGCCTTCTGCCTGTTCTGATGTTTGGCTCTGTGTGAGTGGACTCCTCCACTCCATGATGCTCCTCCTGTGGCTGATCCACATCTTGAGGCTCATCTTTGGGAACAAGAAGCTCCTCCTCTACATGTAAGTGTAGCTCCCTCTCAAGCGACAACTTCATGGCTTTCTCCTCATTGAATTTTATATCCCGTCGCACCACAGTCATCCGACTGTTTGGAAAATACACATGATAATTATGGGGTGTTTATGTGTACCCCACAAATATCCCAACTTCTACAGTCGACTCCAGCTTCTTCCTGGCATCCTATGTCACATGAATGTAAATAGATGATCCAAAAATATTCAAATGAGAAATATCAAGCTTCTTACCAATAAAATATTCTTCAGGTGTACATGCCAAGTACTCTATGAGGACAACGATTTTTCACATAAACTACAGTGTTGCATGCTTCCACCCACAAGTGAATTGGTAGGCCCTGGTCATGCAACATAGCTCGTGCAACACCCACGATCATTCTGTTCTTCCTCTCCATGACCCCATTCTGCTGTGGGTTATGAGGCTCTATGAGTTCTCTTCGAATTCCTTCTTTGCTACAGAAGTCTTTGAATTCGTTTGAGATATATTCACCACCATTATCGCTCTGTAGAGCCTTCACATGCTTCCCCGACTCCTTCTCCACCAATGCTTTAAACTCATAGAACGTTGAGAATGTTTCACTCTTCTTCTACATGAAGAAGATCCAACATCTACGAGAATAGTCATCAACAAATATAACATAATACCTATGTTTTGTTGTTTAAGAAACCGAGAAAGGTCCACACACGTTTGTGTGAATTCTCTCCAGGATCACCGAAACATGGTTCTCCTTCTCATGAAAGGTGGTATTCAAAAAATTACCCATGGTACATCCCTTGCACTGATTTGACTGCACAAGAGTACCCTTGGGAAGTCTAGTAGAAATTTGCTACAAAATCTTCAAGGCGCCATGGTGAAGATGGCCCAATCTCCTATGCCATAATTTTCCCTCATCCTGGCTCACCACTTCTTCTTATTTGCCCATCATTGCAGCACAACCATCTACCTCCAGCTTGTAGAGATTCTTAACTTGAATCCCTATCCTCTTAGTTTGACTCATTGTTTTATGTCACAGGAAATATTTTCCCTCGCTAAAAACAACATCATAACCTCTGTCCTCCAACATCGCGACCGAGACCAAGTTCTTCTTCAGACCTGGAACATGCATAAAATCTTTCAACAAAAATGGTTTACCTGAATCCCTCTCAAAGGTAATGGTTCCAATGCGGGTCGCACTGTATCTACCATTGTCACCCATCTCTATATGGATTTGGAGATCTTTCTCTTCCAAGTCACTAAAAAAATCCTTGTCTCTCGTCATGTCGAAGGAAGCACCACTATCGAGATACCACACTGATCCCATTACGCTTGAAACCAAGCATGCGATCAAAGAGAAATCAAGTTCAAATTGCGAGGCTAAGGTTTCACTCGCTGTAGCTCGAGCAACCTTGTTGTTATTCTGCTTCTGTGGGCAGTTAGTGGCGAGATTCCCATGTTCGTGACAGTGAAAACACTTCACTTTGGACAAATCCAGCTTCTTGCCTTTAGCCTCAGATTTTGGATGGGATTTCTTCCCTTTCCCTTTCCTTGCTTTGGAAGCTAAAGCACAATTCTCTTCATCATCATTCTTCGATGAAGAGCCATCCCTGGTGCTTTGCCTTATCTCCTCCTGCACAAGATCTGACCAAAGTCGCTCCCAATCTGGCAGTTTCTCCCATCCATTGACAGAGTCCTGATAACTGTGCCAACTCTTTGGTAACCCAATGAGAGCTAAGCTCACCAAGTCATAATCCGCAACTATGATTCTCACACTCCTCATCTCATCCCTACATTGGAAAAACTTCGTGAGATATTTTGGAATACTGTCGCCCTTCTCCATTTTGATTTTTTTGAGCTTATGTTTTAGTGCTAACTTCCTATGGTCGCTATTGCTTTGGAAAATATCTATCAAAGCCTTCCACATTGCAAGTGGAAAGGATTTCCCGTGAAGGCTTGACACAATATAGTCTTTCACACCTTCCAATAGAATTCTTCTTGTCTTCGCTACTTTCTTTTTCCATGCATTAAGTAATGCAACATCGCTAGAAGTAGGCTTAGGAACATCTCTATCGATGAAATCCTTCAGACCATTATCTTCAAGCACCGCCTCCATCTTATCCTTCCAGGCTATGTATTTTGAGCTACCCTCAAGGGAATACTCCAACCGCAACCCATTGAAAGCCATTTCAATGAATACTCAACTGTCGCACCAAGAAATTTCTGCAACAAATTCGAATTGTCCACCAACACAAAACTCAACACTGCTTCAAGATTTCAATGTTCAGTGATTAACACTGCTCCGATACCATGTATAAATTATACAAGATGTATGTATATTACAAAACTCCCCTGATATAAAAAATTAACTTATGTTAAATACAAAATCCTTCCACTTAATTCTTTGCAGAAATTAAATCACCAATTGCAAAACACATATGAAGCAAAACCAATTGCACATAAACACAGTTGTTTAATGGGAAAGCTTAAAGCTAAAAACCCCAAATATCATATATTATGTATATCAATGGATCATGTAATACTATCATACAAATATTAGTACATCAATCTCTCAGTACAATCAACAATCATTACACACTGTCATGCAAAAATTTGCTTATCTATGTACCAATTTCTTGCCTCCTGACAGCCTGCCTCCACTACGCAATCCCTGCTGAAGAAGACCTCTGAATGAATTCGAATTTGCCTTGACTTGAATGCAAAATCCTCATTGGCATCTCTAATGTGTGTTAGATGCATTGAATTAATCACTATAGTCACAACAGATAGTCCATCTCACGCTTTCACCTATCTCTCCACTGGGTCTCCACTGGAACTGACATGCAAGTAGTTAACTGCTGTATTTGTTCAGTTGCAAGTGAGTCTCTAGTTGTGAATTAATTAAATAATTAATTCACTAAACTCTCACTAGTGTATCTTCAGTTAGAACTAGATACAACTAGCACAACTGAGTTTAACTCACTTAACCGAGTTAAACTAAATAACAACTCCCATAACTACTCTTCCAACTCTGTCACAACTTTGCCACTTCAGTTCTAACTGAGTCCTCCATGCATGAGTCACCAACCACCCTAGGAATTGCGTAATTCCTTTAGCCCACTGATTTTCCAAATCTGTTCACTGAAATAAAGTGCTCCAAGAGAATAAGTTGATATTTATTGTTGGATTATTATTAAGGGCTAATAATAATCGACATGCATCTATATTTAGATTGACGATCTATAAATAGACTTCGCCCAATATTCTAAAAATAGAATTTCATCTATTTTTCACATTTGATCAACCATCTACAAATAGCATCCTGCAACTTATAGAATATGCTCACCATGTCTAAAAATAGACATACACCTAAAAATAGCCTGTGGGCCCCACTTAGTGAAGGTGCTTAATTTTCACTAAGCTCATCATATTTTGGAATCTCAACACACTATTCCCTTCCAATGGTGCTTTTTTCTCTTCCATTTGGACCTTCTACTCTTCTTGTAGCAAATTCTGAGTTTCTTGTAGCAGATCCTGGGATTCCTGTTGCACAATCTGTTTTTCCTGTTGCATACCCTGTTTTTCCTATAGCACCTCCTTTCCTTCTCCTTGGAGCTTTTTGGGTGATTGTGCTTGTTTAGGGATGCTAACTTGGAGGGGTGCCTTCTTGTGTAGGTCATAGGTGTCTTTGATACTACTTTGGGGTAAGTTACCTCTTGAATATTTTGCTCTTTTGGACCTATTTATTCCCTCTTATTAGGTGACTCCTCAATTGTGATGGGGCTCTTGGTTGGAGTTTGAGGCCTCCCCTACCTCACCCTATTGATTTTCCTAGTCTTGAAATACATGGGGGTATGCCTCTTTCTTTTTTCTTTCACAGGGGTGCTTAGAGTGGCTAATGTGGCAACCACTTCCTTTTCAGTGTTCCCTGGTGAAAGGCTGGTTTTCTGAGGTGAGATGTCAGTGGTAATCTTGGGATCTAGAATCTCCTCCTCTTCTATATTTTCCTCTTCCTCTTATTTCTCTTTCTATTCTTCCATTTCTCTTCCTCCTTCTCCTCACTTTTCTTCTCTGCTCCTACATCTTCCGTGGTTCCTTCCTCTTTCTCCATTTCCTCCTCTTCCTCTATCCTTACATTCCCTTCTTCCCCCGCTTTAATTCCCCTTTCTCCAAGGCTAGAGGAAAAGGTCTCTCCATGGGTGATGGTATGTGTCCCAATTAAAAATTCTCTATCAATTGCAATGAAAGTGGACAAAGGTACATGGGTGTTGAATCTGTTTAAAGAATCTTCCACTATGAGTTTGATTAGACCATGATGAGCTAGGTGTAGATATTTCCTTTCCCTAACCATGTGGTTCATATCTCTGATTGAGTGGAGAAGGAAATATGGGATATTCAACCTCTAATCTAAAGGCATATCCCCTTTGAACCTCAAGTCATGCAATAATCTAAAATGATATCCATATACTACACTTATTCTGCCCTCACAAGAGATGTATTTCATGATATGGTAAGACACCTCATCTCATGGGTAAGGCAAAGTCTTCCTTATTACCCCATTCTTATCTTCAATGTGTTCCTCATTAGGCAAGAAGAAAACATTTTTGGAAATAGTACTAGATACTCTATTCTCTCTGTTCCATTTGATCCCTAGAGGTAAGGTGATGACTTTGCTGATGAGCTCAAGGGTTATAGTAATTAACATTCCTCTTATCACTGTGGTGTCACTATCATCTTCTTGAGAGTGCAAGATCATTGCAAAATATCGAGCCACTTCATCACCATAACCCTTGAGGCGCTGGAACCCCAACCACTGATGGTTTCTGAAGATATCTATAACAAGAGGATGTAACCTAATTCTCTTTGTGTCTGTCAGCTCTCTCCTATTAAAACCTCCCCCCATATTTTGAATGTGTTTGATAGGTGGTCTTCTGTGGCTTGTTTTTTTTCAAATTCACTGTGATATGGGACCTGAAAGATCTGTAATTCCCACAAAATTTGGTTTTTTTTATCCCATACCTCCTTATACAGAAATTTAGCTCTTTAAATTATTTCTCTATTGTTTGAAAATCATCAAGAAAATTATTATACTTTTATGGGGGTAATGGCCACTTACCTTTGCACTTCTGAAACTTCTGGCTTGAAGGATGGTGTTGGGGTGCTAATAGACTCTGATGGTGGTTTTCATTTCACTCCTCCACACTATGTGGCTTCCATGGAAACTTCCTGTAGCAGTATTAGGCTTTCTTGTAGCACCATTTGCATGCAAAACTCAACCAGGGATCGAAGCCCCTCGAAATGAGCAATGGAGTGAGGGGAAATGAGCTAAAGTATGCCTTTTATGCTAAATCGATTGATATTAGAGTGTGTTGGTGATTACGTATTTGGCACGAGGTTTCCGTATTTGGACTATTGGTCCTAATTGAGCCTATCACTGCCTTTGCCTCGTAATCAAATCCCACTTTATGTTATCCTTCCCTTGACTGATGTGACAACTCCACATGGCATGAAAATCCACCAAATTTTTACTTTAACTATCGAGGATGGCCAAGTTAAATGGCCACCTTTTTGCCTATTAAACTCTCTCTTCTCAACATTTATTCATTTAGTCAATAAATGCATAGAGAGAGGGTGAGAGAGTCAGACCTTAACCTACCTAGTTGCTGATGAGTTGCATGACCCTTGATGCAAGGAGTTGGAGAACTGGAATGGTCACAAAGGATATATTTTATTTGTCGTGTTCTTATTTTCTGAGTGAGGTGCTTATGCTGTTTTTGTTTGTTGTGTCTTCTGCAGGTACCTCATGGAGACCTTAGGTTGTTCCTGCTGATGTAGCTTCTCTTTTGGAGTCCCCTGGTGATCTTCAGGATCAGATCTTCATCATAATTCTTATGATTTTGATGTGATGGATGGTGGTTGAGATATTTTGGTGCATGCATAGGTGTGCTACAGGAAGTGATCAACTTCCTGTATCAGTCTCTTTGTTACAGTTTTAGAGATCCAACAATTCGGAGGAAGGGATAAAAGGACTACAGAGATGTTAGGGGTGGTGTTAGGATTTTGATGGAGTGGTGTTATGGAGGAAAAAATGAGAGAAGAGGACATGCGTGTATTTAACACAAGATGACTTATAGTGGCAAAATAGAGGGTTTGATGAGGGTTTCTTCATGCATGAGATCGAGTAATGGTTAGGGATGGTAGACATAGGTGGGGCAACATTTGTTCATGTATTTTATAGGGTCAAAGAGTCCCAGGTGAGCTTATTTAGCCTCAAGTATCCTTCCTGTAGCATTATAGGGTTTCCTGTAGTAGCCTAGGACATCCTGTAGCATTATAGAGACAGGGAAAAAATTGGATTTTTTTTCTCACTTGGTGGTAGAAATCGATAGAGGAATGAATACTGGGGTTGGATATGGAGTGAGTAGGTACAGGAGATAGAGAGGTGGAACAAATGATGCTCCCTTTTTCCATATTATCCATGTTCAACAACCTATAAAACAAAAGCATGTTAGTTCATTTGTGCTATTTTATTCTTTTTGATTTTTTCACTTTTTTTTTTTTTTTTCTCTCTCTCTCTTTTGGAAGACAGGTGGGATGCCTCTACAGAGGTTTTCACCCCACAAGCATGCCTTGGGAGCCTCCAAGCGGTTTTCACCCAAGGATATTTTATTTCTCTATTTTTTCTTTTTTCTCTTCTTTTTTTGCTCCAGGATTGCCTCATGGAGGTTTTTAACCCTAGGGTTGGCCCTGGATTCCTCAGAAAGATTTTCACCTAGGCCTCTTTATTTTTTATTTTTTCTTTTTCTAGGAATGTGAGGGACTAGAAACTATGAAGCTTCCAATTACATTCACCTATCTATTTATTGTATTGATGAATTTTTCCTTGGATAGGGGCCTCTTGTACATTTTTAGGTTGTAGCCATTTACAAGCAGAGGAATCCCCTCCTCACCTATGGTCCTGATATGAACAACCCCATTGTCATGGAATTTATCCACTTGATAAGGTCCTAGCCATATGGTCATTAAATTTCCCTTGAAGTCCTTGAATCTGGAGTCATAGAGAAGAGCCCAATATCCTTACTGAAATGTATTCTCTTTGATGTGCTTGTCATGCCAAAATTTCCTCTGTAGTTGGATTACTTTTGTGTAAAGGAGGGCTTGCATCCTAAATTCATCCAAACCATTCAGCTAAATCAGTATTTCTTGTTGTGCCTTTGTGATGTCCAAATCCAACTGAGCTTCCATTCTAAGGGTGTTATACTCAAACTCAATGGAAAGCAAAGATTTATTCCCATAAACTAGACCATATGGAGTAAACCCTGTAGTTATCTTCCAGGTGGTGTTAAAAGCCAAAGTGGCCTCCATCAATATGTCTGTCCAATATTTTATATTGCCACTCACAAATTTGGTGAGGATGTTCTACAAGGCTCTATTTGTCACTTCCACCTGCCCATTTGCTTGAGGATGATAGGAAGTGGAAGTCTTGTGCTTTATTTTGTGCTGCCTCATGAGGTTCTCAATGAAATGAGATGTGAATTTAGACCCCTGATTGGTGACTACCTCCTTGGGGTATCCAAACTTGTAGAACACATCCTCTCTCAAAAATTCATCCACCTTCTCTTTTGTTGTTGCCTTTACAACCATTGTTTCAACACACTTGGTCAAGTAATTGGTGCTGAATATGATATATCTCTTTTGCCCGGATGGTGGATAAATGGGTCCAATGAAGTCCATGCCCCACTTGTCAAATGGCTCTTATAAGGCCACCTGAGGTTGTAGATGCATTTCATCCCTCAGTGCAAGTCTCCCCATGCTCTAACACTGATCACATCTACTGGTGTATCTCTTGGCATCCTAGTGGAGAGTAGGAAAATAATAGCCAAATTGTAAGGCTTTTAAGGATGTCCTCTTAGAAGGAAAATGACCCCCATAGGGACCATCATGACATGTTGAGAGGGTGTCAAAGAAATCCTCCTCCATGACACATCTCCTAAGAGTTTGATCTGGTGCCAACTTGAAGAGATTGCCACCAATCCAAGTGAAAGAGGGGATCTTTCTTATAATTCTTCTCTTTTTTTTGGATGAAATATTTGGAGGAAACCTCTCAACAACCAGGTAGCTGGCTATGTCAGAAAACCAAGGAGAGTGTTGAGATAGCAAATAGGTGTTCATCCAGAAGTTGATCATCAACCATCCCTTCCTCATCTACAGATAAATTTAGCCTAGATAACAAATTTGCAACAAAATTTTCTTTTCCTGGCTTATCAACAATGGTCAGATCAAACTGCTGCAACAATAACAACAACCTAATGGTTCTAGCATTGACATCAAGTTTTTTCATTAAGTATTTGATTTCTGCATGATCAGTATGAACAAAGGTTTGATATCTAGTAATATAATGCCTGAATTTATTTATGGAATGGACAATAGATAAGACCTCCTTTTCGATGACAGTGTAGTTTAGTTTAGCCTTGGACATATTATTGCTAATGAAGTAAATGACATAGGGAAATTTATCTTCCAATTGTCCCAAATATTCACCCACAGATTTATCCAATGCTTCTGTATGGATGTGGAAGGGCATAGCCCAATTGGGACCTTGAAGTATAGGGGCAGTGGCTAGTTTTTCCTTGATGAGATCAAAAGCTTCCTGAAAAAAATTAAAGCAACAAAATTTAGAATCCTTGGCCAGCAATCCAAATGGTGGGGAAGCCACCATTTTGAATTCCTTGATGAACCTCCTATAGTAGCCATCCAAACCTAGGAAATTTCTGACATCACTCTGCTTTTGAGTAATAGGCACCCTTTTTGTGATGGTGATTTTGTTTGGGTCTACCAGTATTCCTGCTTGTGATATGGAGTGGTCTAGTACAATCCCTGACTTTTTAAAAAAATCACACTTCTCAAGACTTAGGGAGAGATGCATTTTAATGAATTTCCTCAACACCTTAACAAGATTAGAGAGATCCTCCTAGAAATCATACCCATAAGGTGTGGAATCGTCCATGTGGATCTCCATAGAGTCATGGATAAGTTCAGAAAAAATGCCCAGGATTTCTCAATGGAAATTGGTAAGGGAATTAAAAATGCCAAAGGGAAGGACTCTATAAGCGAAGGTTTCCCAAGGACATGTGAATGTGGTCTTGTCCTGGTCCTCAGGGCTGATTTGAATCTAGTTATATCCACTGAATCCATCCAGGAAAGATAAAATATTCTTTCCTGAAAGAACATCCAGGACTTGGTCAATGAAGGGCAAAGGGAAATGGTCTTTCTTAGTGGCTTTGTTTATTTCTAGGTAGTGAACACAGATTCACCACTTCCCATTTTTCTTTAGGACTAGAACAAGAGGAGACACCCACTCACTGTCTGAGATGGGGTAGATGAACCCTGCATCCAACAACTTCTGCAGTTCATCTTTTACTATGTCCTTTAAGGTTGGGTTCATTCTCCTTTGGGGCTGGAACAGATGATTGAATCCTTATTTGATATAGATATGATGTGTGCACACTGAGGGATGAACCCCCTTCATGTCCTTGTAGTCCCAAGAAAAATAATCTAAGTTTTCCCTCAGGATCTGGCACAATCGCTCTTCTTCTTTGACCGAGAGGGATGAGTTAATCTTCAGGGATCTAGATGGGCTGAATTCCACAACGTAGGTGGCTTCATAGGTTGAGTCAACTAAGTGAAACTCAATCCAAGGGTGGCTTTCAGATTCTCTCACTAGGTTATCAAGTGGACTGGTAGTGGGGGGATGGATTTGAAGGATGTGGTGAATGAGACCATCCTCATCAGGTTGCCCCCTCTAAGAACATTATCCATGGTACAAATGGGGTAGGGTGTGGTATGGTACACTTAATTTTATTCTTCTTCATCCTCCAACCACAAGGGTAGGTCATGGTCAATGGAAGGTTGGGATGGAGGATATAATACCAGCTGTTTGGACAAGGGCCCATTCTTGATAGTCATGTTTCCAACCCTACAACTGATCTAAGCATCGGCAGTGGCTAACCAAGGTCTTCCTAAAATGAGGGGTTATCCATTCAACTTGGTTTTTGGCTGAAGGATCAGGAAGCGAGTGGGATACTCCCAGGATTCAATCGAGACTATAACATCCTCAAAAACTCATTCCGGAGCTACTCTGGATCTATCTGCAAGTTGCAAAACTCTGGTGGTCTTTCTCAAGGCTCATTGGAGGTTGAGTTTCAACATAGTTCCCCTAGTAATCACATTGATGGAAGCCCCAATATCAATCAAAGTGTGGGGGAAAATGACACCATCGATGTGTACATCTACTACTAGACTCCCAGGATCCAGGTACTTTGGGAAGATCACCCTCCCCAACATTAATTTGGATAAATGTCCTACAACATTGATGGTCGGGGTGTCTTTCTTATTTCTCCCAGGATTTTTAAATAATTTTTCTTTTATGAGCCTATTGGAAATAGGAACATCCTTAATGGACTTGAGAAGGGGTATTTTTACACACAAATTTTTCAGTTCTCCCAGAAGTTCAATCGCTTCTGGGGTGTGTTGGTTAGGGTGGATCAGTGGCTCAGGAAAAGGAAGCTGATTGGTATGGGGGTTTCTTTCTTCGTTTTCCTCCTCAACCTTTGTAGGTGGAGATGGAGGATGATTGTTTGGGAGCACTCTCCCATACCTAAGGTTGATTTCATGTATCTCCACAACATAAGCTGGATAGGATGTTTTTGCACTGTAGACCTGTTGTTCCTGATTGTTTTTTGGGTTTGTATTGGGTTGGGAAGGCATCTGAGGCAACTTAGGTGGGGAAGAATGAGTGAGTTGAGGTTGAGGTTCAGGTGGATGTAGTAAAGCAAGTGGTTGGTTGAGTTGCGGCCTCCACCCATGTGATGGGTTGCTCCACTGAGGTGGTTAAGGAGCAAACTGCTGGAAATATTGATTTACAGGTCGAAGGTGATATGGAGGGGCATAAGGCCAAGTAGGAGGTGTAGGCCATGATGGAGGACTGGAGGAATACCAAGGATGCATAGGTGCATTTGGGTTTTCATGGTAGGAGGAGTAAGGTGCACCTTGCATGCCCTACTAATATGGCCAAGGCCCTTTGAGGCCTTTTCTGATTTATGAAACAGAGTGGCTCTCGTCCTCCTTCCACACCTTGATATCTAGCTTTGAGACCTAGCATGGAAGGACATTTGTCTGTGGCATGATTATATTCACAGACTAAGAAAACCTCTATGACATTTAGTGGAAATTCATTTCGAGGGTGTTTTATGGTACATCTAGGGAAAAATAAAGCTAAGGCCTTCTTTGATTCCTCTTGTTTCATACTGATCTGCATTGTGTCCATTTTCAAAGAAAAGGTGTGCAACATATCACTTTTGAAGTCCTCCAACATGTTTCCAATCTCATGTTTGATGAATTTGGAAGAGGAAGGGGTATTGGTCATGTTTTGGCTAGCTCTACCTTTCTTCCTAGCTGCCCTAGAGTGCTTTCAGAATACAATCTTGATAGCAATTTAACTTAAATTCTATGGTTTGGCACAACGACAAAGCATGAAGCCTGGAAAGCTCTGTGGACAGTGTGTTTGCACAAGATATTCGCTGCAACTGCAATGGGCATAGCCCTGTTGCGCATGATTCCCAACAGGGCCTTCCTCTCCTGTGCAGCGTATGCCTTCGCCTTTGCCATTTCGAGCCCTATTGGAATTTCCATTGGAATACTTATTGATGCCACTACAGAGGGCTGAGTGGCAAACTGGATTTACATAATCTCAATGGGTTTTGCCTGCGGTGTTTTTGTTTATGTTGCCATCAACCATCTTCTGTTGAAAGGATTAATACAGAATCCTCTGAAAGGAGCGATTCACTTTGACAAAGCATTTTACAAATATTTGGATGTACTGAGTGGAGCCGGATTGATTGGAGTGGTAATGATTTGGGACACTTAGTAGGTGTAAGCATCTAGAAAATATGATCAATACCATTAAAATTTACTATTACAGAAGTTTTTTATACATGAAAATAGTTTCTTGGAGAAATTAAAAGTTTCTTCTTCTGTGACAATGATTTTACAGTGCAAGTTGTTCCATTCACATTTCGTGTTGGAACACGTTACATGGAGTTTTATTTTATATACAAAAAGAATTGTTGTAGATCATTATCTCAATTATTGTAGAATTATATAATTTTTTTTTTATGTTTTGGATTAATCATATCACTAAAATTAAATCTTAATAATGTAATTAATTTGAAAAATATTTATCCAATTATTTATTTGGTTAGCTCCACTCACTTTGCTTTGAATGTGATTGTTTATATATCATTTCATATAGGATAATTATAAATTAAACTTAATTATTATTATTATTTTTTCTATTACAATCATAATGTTTCTTTTTTCAATTTCATTATAATCATAGTGTTTTTTTTTAAGTAAATTTTTATTTTATAAATAAATAAATAAATATGTGAAAATTTTATTGTTGGCTCATTTATTTATTTTGCATTTTTCTTTCTTAATTGGAAATATTACTAACCAATTCCTAAGAAAGAATGCTCATTACATTATCCGTAATTTTTTCTTATTTAATAAAAAATACTCACTACGTTATCTATAATTTATTTTTATTTAATTGGAAAATATTATTGATCAATTCCAAATCTTCTTAATTTTAGTCATAATTGCATCTTGTATTTATTTAATTATAGATATATAGTATTTGCGAGTATATTGTGGTTTAACAGAATATTTTATGATTTAAAAAAAAATATTAAATAATTATATATATATATTTTTTCAAAAATTTCAAATCTTAAAAATTTTGAAAACAATTTTTTATAATTCAATAATAATAACAAAATTTAAATAAATATTTTTAATTATTTAATTTTTCAAATATATCATCTATAAATTTAATTATTTATTTTTTCAAATATGCGGACTTACAATTGACTTCACGTGAAGATGATCATGAGAGATTCGATGTGCCGTTCTTCCATAACATTATTGATGTGAGATGTTGCGTCCTTGTCCGACCTAGCGGAAACTTCAAAGAGAGGACCCCTTAACAATTCATGACTTTCATGGTTTAACCCAAGTTGCAGGTTGGTCGAAGATGTGAAATATGATTTTGATTTGATTGAATCAGAAGATTTTATACTGATTCAACTTTATTACAACCATAAAAATATTTTTTTAGTGGAATAGATGAGACTTGATTTGACAAATTTTTACATTAGATTTAGTTAATTAAATTTTAATAAATTTTTTGAAAATATTATTATTATTTAATTATAACAATAAAATTTTATAATAATTTTAAAGTAATAATAATAATTAAATATTTTTTGTATATTGGTGTAGAATAAAGTGTGATGGAGTGTATTTTTTGCTTACAAGATGTAGAATAGACAGTGATAGGTGTATTGTGAAGTTACTTCATATTTTTGGGCAAAAATATAATCATATTAAGCTTTGATGTGGCCTAAACATAGTGCAATCCCCAAATAATTTTGACTACCTAAATACCCTTAAATCAAAGTTTTTTAATCCATACATTAAACTTAAAAAATTCAAACAACTTAACAAATACATATATACATTAAAAAACAAAATGATTATACAATTAGAAATATATATATATATATAAATAAAATTTTAATTAATACAAATAAAATAAAAATAAAAGTAACGAGATGGTATACCATTGTCTTTTAAGAATAGTTTAAATGGTTGGAACTATGGTAATAATGTTATTTTTTTTTATTAAATTTTTTTTTTTGAGATAAAAAATTAAAAATAGTTTAAATGGTTGGAAGTATGGTAATAATGTTATTCTTTTTTATTTAAATGTTTGTTAGTCTGGTTGGTTTAATATAATTAATCAATTATCATTAATTTTTTGTTTAATTTTAATATTAAATAATTTTTTATTAATATTAAAATATTATATAAAATTATTATAATATTAAAAATAAGTTTTTTTTTTTTAATGTTTGGTAGTATTTTTCATTTTTTCTCACTATTCTTCTACAACATGTCCAAATACATCACCTCAATCGGGGAAGGAAATTGAACTTGTGATGAGTACTATAATAGGTCACCTCATCACCATTTAACCAAGACCCCATAGACAATATTAAAAATAAGTTGATCTAGATTGGATTATTCTATTGTTTTTCATCTATCTGGATGCATTTAGAGTGGGAAAAAGTGGAGGAATCAATTCACGAGATCGTTTTTACTAATAGGACCCAGTTTGGAAAAATGGGGTTTGAAACCTTTCAGGAGTGCTTTGAGGCATCAAAATAATTTTTTGTTGGGGTAAAAATTTGCTACTTTTCATGCTATTTTACACACAAATATATTTCCAAAAACACAAGAAGCTTCATATGTAGAAGTTATGCTACTTAGAAGTTGACCTTCCTATTTTCACCACCATGTTTCAAGATGATGTCGCGTCATCCCCAATTATTCATGGAAAAGGGGCTAGCCACGTGATTGTGATGTAAAAGACTCTAGAAGAATCTATATTGTAACTCTGGTTAAGAGTTGATGTAGTCAAACTTAATCACTAGTAGGCTATCGAGTTGTGTTATAACCAGGCTACTATGAAGAAAAAACATTCCATTCTTGCGAGTGCATTTGTTCCATAGCTGAGAAAAATTAAACAAGAGGGATAGTAGGTAGAGACCACAGGAAGGATTTTTGCATTATCGCATCCCACGAGCCACAAGCCATATATCTTTGTATCTACATCAATATTTCCAGACAGAGTAAGGGAGTAGAGCGACCTCACCTTCCAGCTGGGTTTTCTTTCGAAAGGGTTTCCGAGAGCATATCTTGTGTCTTATGTGTGTGTTTGTGAGCTTTCATTTTTCCATTCTCTATTTCTACATAATTCCCATTCGCATGCATGAAATAATTACAGTAAAATTTACATATATAGAAATTTAATAAAACTGTAATAATGTAGAGTTTCAGATTTTTAATATAATATTATCAGATTTGTTGTGACGAAATGTCTAGTGGAATATACACGACAGTTTAAAGATCACATTGGTACCAGAGCAAGTTTATTTGAGTATTTTGTGGAGATTTGCAGCCGATCTAGATCGGCGAGCTGAAAAACGTAAAACCCTAATCATGGCCGACGAATCTGTAAATGACCCTCGGGATCTCGCAGAGGTGGGGTTTCCATGGCTCGAAGAACAAGTCACAAATATAAACCACAATGTAAAACTCCTTATGACGGCCCAGAGAAATAAGCTTGAGATATTTGGAGAAGATGGTAGTTCAAATGCAGAGGAAAGATTAGAAGAGTGATCGGGAGTGTTGTGGCTTTTTTTTAATTTCTCTATGTTGTAAATAGAAAAATATGTCTCCTGAAAAATTATAAAAAAAATACATATGTGCAAAATATTTTTTTTTTAATAATGATGCACTAAAGAATGGTCAGATTAATTGTGACAAACAATGGGACTACATCAAACGCGTAACGTTAAAGGGCGAGCAAGTTACACCATAGGGACCACCAATTCCAAAGTTTTCAAGTGATGGCACAAACCCAACATTACAAAGTGATCGAGGGTTATAAAAAAGAGTGCCTCCGCTGGAATATTTGACCTCTTCTAGTTGAACAGAACGAGCAGCCGAGATTAACTGCGGGGGCACTACTCTAAGATCAATCTCGTACTGCGGAGTCCCCCTACAGTGACGACAGCAGGCGAGTCTGTGATGTCAGAAAGTGAGCCAGCTTGCATGTCACCCTCCATGTCATCCTTCTGAATCACCTCACATATCTTGTCACTCACTTCGTCGTTCATTTCACTTCCGTATAATGTTTTTCCTGCCCAGTCATTTTCCTCTTATAAAAGGATTTTTTGTCCTCATTGTCGTCCATGTCTACTTTGGAGCAATTAAAAGTTATTCAACCTTTGTAGCGGCATCCAAGTCATCAACTGCTTCAGCAGAGCCAAGTATACCGTATAACCGTACTTAAATTTGTCAAAAATGTCGAAGAAAAGTGTTTTGGCTAGATCTTGCACCGACATTCCTTTAATGGACACAAAAATTGACATTGTAGACACTGTTTGCTCAGTTGACCACCCATTATTTTACCAATATGTCATCCTAAACGAGTCTAAATTCCCAATTTACTCTGCCTTAATCAAGTCTGGAGTCATGTCAGCTTTTGTCCCATAGACTTACCTGTTCCTGAAGTTTATTCATTGGTTGGTCTCTACTATGTACCCTCAGAAGTGTTTTGTCATGAACCAATGAGGGGAAAACATTTTCCAGGTGTCTGCTCAGTTAATTAGGAAATCTCTTTGTTTCGCTCTACATAATCATATGTAAGATTCACTGATGAATCCCTTTCTACTTTCAAGAGTTGCCTAGACTTGAGTTTGCCTAGATTGTCTTTTACTTGATTCCTAAAAAGGAAAAGTTCTCCATGGACTGAGATGAATTTCCTTTGAGTCTCTTTGTCGAAGACATGAGGCCAATTCTCCAATTTTTGGCTAAAATCCTGGGTAAAGAAAATGTTGAAATGATAGATAGGTCGATTCTGGGAATGTTTGCTTTAATAATGAAGCCTAGGGTGGTTTTAGATATTCCTACTTACTTGGAGAATGTTGTAAATAGTCAGTTCATGAGTTTATCACTTACTGAGAGTTTTAGGTTTCCATCCCTAATTACCTATCTATTTATTTACGGTCATGTGGAAAATTTTACTCAATTGGGATTAAATATTGTTGATGTGAATAAAAATAAGTAATCAGTGGTCTTTTTGACAGATTTAGTAAGAAAGGAGGTGGGATATTATTTCTTCTTTTCTTCCTATTGTTTATTCAATTTTGAATTGAATACCTGCACCAAGGTTGTTGCCTGGAGCTTAGTCATTTTTGAAATTAAGAAAAGATGTAAAGTATGGGGATTGGTTTTCCCATGAGAAAAACACTGAGATCATATTGTATGGAGATGATGTAAAGCCTTTCAGGCCACCTGCTTTTGTTCCTATGAGGTTTTTTGCATTGGAGTTCATCAGGAAAAGTCTTAACGTTGACCGGATTCATTTTGTGCCTGTGAAGAAGGGTCATTTTTCAAACTACCCAAGGCAGTGGGCCCATTCATTGTAAATACCAGATGTGATTTTGAAGAGGCTCAAAATTTGTTTACTAATATGCATTTGTTATTAGTAGAGAAATGATATTATGACCCTTATCATGTAATTTCCAATCGCAAGGTGGATAGTGACTATTCTCCTTTTGTTCTTGAATCTAGGCCAGAGGTTGAGAAGTTGGAAAATGGTGGACTGAATTCTACATTTGTGCAGATGGAGGTGGAAACTCCACACCCTACTGAAAATGGACTCAAAAGAGGAAGGGAGGAACTGATTTATTTGGAGATTAATGTGAAAAATGAAGCCAAGAAAGCAAAGACAATGAGGGAGAGTAGTTCCTCAGTTATGCCTGGATATTCTCTGCAGTTGGGTGAAATTTCTTGTACTTCCTCATCTCCTGTTCCTGAGGGCACAAGCCATGATCCTATTCCTAATATCAAGCATATATTTGAACAACTTTTAAGGAAATAAATAAAAGGATAAGGGAGAGTATTGAATCTCAGTCAGAGGCTCAAATATCTCATGAGCAGACTAGATTGTTGACATAAATGGACCTAGAAAGAGATGGGCCGATGATAGCCTTTTGTCATCCTTTAGTAATGAATGTGACATCTTCTACTTCTTTCAAAATCGTTAATGTAACATTGGATGAAAAAAAGTGGTATTTCCTAGATAAAATCAACCTTCATATGCAAACTGGACAATTGATTTTTAATGATTTGAACAAGACCACTTCAGCTGCTGCTAAAGCTGAAAATATGTTGGGTAAAGTAGTAAATCAATTGAAATTGGAGAAAGAAAACTCTAGAGCTTACTCCACACAAAATGAAGAGTTGAAGAATATCACTGTCAAGGTTGGTGTTGATCTAGAATATAAGTCAGTTGTTCATAAATTGTTGTAGAGTGTTGAATCTGAAATTCAGATTTTGAAGAAGAAGCTTAAGCTTCCTATTGGTGAGAATCCTATGGCTATTGAAGTAGCTCAAGTCGAGACAGAAAAAGAGCAGATGTTGCAAGCTCTGGTGGCTAAATATGGGGAAATATCTAAGTTGAAAGAGGCAAATGATATGTTGCAGAATAAGTTAGATTCTCATGTGTGTACTGTTGTTATTGCATAAGATTCTGAAGACCCTGTTGTCAAATTAATTCAAGTCACAAGTGAGTTAAAATTAGAAGAGATTGATTTAAAAATTACTGAAAGGGAACTGGAAACAACATGCAAGGTGATAAGAGCGATAGTGCAATAGGTGCAGATAACAAAGGACAATGCTGAGAAGTACAAACAAGATTACCAGATTTCCTGTCAAGAAATAGAAGAACTCAAAGAGAAAGTGAAGGGAAATATGTCCCTCATCCAGGCTAGGGAGATGATTTGGAATGATATTATTGAATTTGTCAAGAATGTGTGGGATCTGCTGATTATAATAGGGGATGACAATAGCATTGTGAGAGACTTGGAGGAAGTCATTGTGACAAATAAACAAAAGTCACAAAACATGGATTCATATGTTAAGAGATTGATTGATTTCATAAATTCTAAGTCCACACAATAATTAAAATATTTTGGAATTGAAGATAGAACTCAGTGTGTGATAGAGTTGAACATGATGATTATGAAGAATTTATACAGGAAAGATGCAGAGAAACAACTAAATGAATTTAAAAAAGTAGTGGTGAGATTTAATATTTTATTTGATAAAAGGACCAGGGTTGGTTTACCATCCTATTGGGATCAACACATAAATCTTCTTCCTTGGGAAACATATGAGACACTCCTTATGGAAGTGAAGAGTAAGATTGGAAATTCCCATGAGAACACTGCTATCTTAAAAGGAGCCACCATTTTGAATTACCTACATAAAGACTTCTAGTAGTTATGGATGATGAAAAAATTGTTTTCAAAAAGACCTACGTATTCCAGGATCACTACTTTCAGAATGGCACATGTCAAGTTCGCTAATTTTCCTAGCTCAAATGTAGAACTGTGGAGAAAGTGTAAAGAGTGGATGTATCCACAAGAAAATGATGCAGATGCAAGAACCTCTTCTGTCCCAGGATCTTAGGCCACTGCCACTAAATGATCAGATGTTATTTCATATTTTACTTTTACTTTATTTTGTTGAAGAGCCTTTATTTTTATATTTCTGTAATGACTGAGAGGAAAATTTTTGAGAAGTTGACAATTTCATAACTGTCTATTTTGTAATATTGTATTTAAGACTTTTTCAAAAGAGAAGAGAGGTTTCAGACATTGGGCCTCATAAGTTTTTGGCAAGTTTTGTACTTTGTCTTTGATAAGATTAATAAAGCTTTTCAAAAAGGATTTTCCATCAATTGATGAATGTGTTGAGTTTTTCCTATTCCATCTTATGTATGCCTCTTCTCTTAGAATAAATTAATGTAGATGTTGGTGTCTAATTTACATCCATGATTTAGAGTAAATTTCCTTAAAAATGCGCTCCTTTATTTTGAATTCATTTCTTGCAACCGTTTTCTACTAAAACCAAAGATAATAGTTTTTGTGATTACATCATATTATTAATGGTTTTCCATCAGCATTTCATCTTTTCTTGTTCATTCACATTTATCATTTAAAGGTTCTTTGAGGGGCTTTATTTCTTGTAACTATTAAAGGGTTTAAGATATAATTCTAGGGTTACAATATGAAGGGACAACAAACAATTTTAGTTATGAGTGACAGTAAATGTCTTGGGAACTATTCTCCTTATAGCTAGAGATTGTCTCCCAAGGAGCAACAGGGAGATTGGGAAGAAATGAAGAACCAGTTTAAGAAAGAATGTGGAAAAGATCAACCTAGTTCGAGTGCCATGAACCAATCACAATACTGGTTTAAAATGGAAGTGGAGGTCGATATCAAGTCATACCACGACGTGATCAATGCTCTGAAGCTGAATCACTGGCTGCAGCAACTGGAATTTTATTTCAACATCCATCAAATTGAGGAAGAACAAAATATATCATTTGCATGGCTAGAATTAGCGGGCCATGCACTGATTTGGTGGGAGAGATACATGGAGACCCTGAGGTTGGTGGGAGAGCCTCCAGTGGCTAAGTGGGAGGACTTCAAACCCTCATTAAGTCACAATTTTATCCCATTAGGTACATAGAGGACCAGTGGATCCTGTGGCACTACTTCAAGAAAAACCTGGGCCAAAGCATTCAAGGGTACACCACAAAGCTCAAAATGATGGCTATAGTCTTGGGTATCTCTCCAAAGAACCCATATATAATCCTCAAGTATTTGGGGGGTCTGCACTGCCATCTGCATGAGCAAGTTATGTTGTTCAAGCCCAAATTGTTAGACGAGACTTGTGTACAGGCTCAATACCTAGAGAACATAGGTTTGAAGATGGCACAATCAAGTGGATCAAAGTAGAAGGAGCAACATGATGCTTCTAAGGAGGGAAATAAGAATAAAAAAGGGGTAAAATATAAAAAGAAGGTAGCCACAACACAATAATGCAAAGATCCTAGCAACCAATGCAACCACTAGAACATTGATTGCCATACAAAGGAGAAGTGTTGGAAGTTGCATCCAGAGCTAAACTCGAAGAACAAGAAGAAATATAATAAGAAGAATAATCTCATGGCGACTGATTCAAACAACCAAGTTGAAAGCAACTTGGACATGGATGAGGAAATCATCCATACATTAGTGTAGGAGGTGAATCTGAGTAGCCTTCAAGAACATGAAGAGAAATAAATGAGCAAACTCTTCCAGATAAAGATACAGAGTTGGATTCAGTGCTACTTTTTGGAGTTTCTGGTGCCGTAATCTAGAGGAAAAATTTGAGGTGAAATCTTGCTTTTTGTTATTTAAATTAGTTTTTTGACTGTATATATGGATTAAGCACCTTGAAAAACCCTAGGGCACTTTGATTGTGCAAGGTTAATCATCAAGCTTGTGATTTCAATAATTCCTATTGGATTTTAGAGAAATTGATGGGAAAAATCCACTGGAAAATCTTCTAAAAATATCACTAAAGACAACTCGTAAAGATACATGTCAAGAAGACAAATATTGATGTTGTGTTTGACTCATGATCGTAGACGAATCTCATTGCAGCAGATCTGGTCAAGAAGTTGGGCCTGGAGGTTCGCGATCATCCAAATCCATATCCACCAGGATGGACAAATAAGGATGCAGAGCTGAAGGTAACAAATAAGTTCAAAATTATATTTTCTATCATCATTTATTTTATTGATGAAGTAGATATAGATGTAGTTCTCCTTGATGTATGTGGAGTCGTCACTTGTGAATCCATACATGTATATGATGGATGCAATATTCATGAGGAGATCCAACCAGTACCGACTCATCAAGGATGGAAAATCGCTCATCATTAATGCGCACAAAGGCAAGTCGAAAATTTCACTAGTAAAGTTTAATTATTTCACATGGCTTCTGTGTTCTGAATTTTAATTTCAAATTTTGAAATATTTCCAAATCTACATTAAAAATTTGGATTTTGAAATTTTCATAAAAACTATAAGAAAAATAAAATAAATAGCTAGCCATCAGAGCAAATGAATTTTTTTCAATTATATGATTTTGATTTTGAGAGTACCAAGAACACCCAACAATAAACGGAGGAGTTCACATGATGGAACACCCAACCCCGAATGGAGTGCACATGACAGACCACCCAACACCAAATGGAGTGCACATGATGGACCAACCAACACCGAATGGAGGAGTGCACATGATGATGACCTCATTGGTAAAGACTACCTATTTTGGAGATAGTTTATTATTCATACTCACATTGTGTTTTCATTTTTTCTTTGAAGGGATTACCATCGGTGTTGCGGGAGAGCCTTATATTTTATTACTAGTTTTGGTTGGGGCATCTTTATGTTGATTACGAATTCCAAAAATATTTCAGAATCGACGAGGTCAATCACCAAATAATTAACCTCGCCCCGTCAGATCCCAAATTATTATGAGAATCCACAATTTACATAAGCTCAGAGTTTTGATTGTATTGTTCGACCTGAAAATTATTTCCCGATTGCATATTTTAATATAAATTTATCTTAAACTCGGTGGTCTGGAACAATGATGGAGCATGACGCCTAGAGAGCTCTGTTTGCAATGTGATTACATAATATAATCATTACAATTGCAATGGGCATATCCCTCTTGCGAATAATTCCAAACAAGCCCTTCCTTTCATGTGCAGCGTACACCTTCTCCTTTGCAATTTCAAGCCCATTGGAATTCTTATCGATGCCACTACATAGGGCCTGGTGGCAGACTAGAGTTACGCAATCTCAATGGGTTTTTCCTGCGGTGCTTTCTCTTATGTTTCCATCAACCTTCTTATGTTGAAAGGATTAATACAAAACCATCTGAAAGGTGTGATTAGCTTTGACAAACCATTTTACAAATATTGTGATGTATTTAGTGGAGCTGGACTGATTACAATGGTAATGAATTGGGACACTTAGTAGCTCCAAACATTTATAAAATATCAATACCATTAAAATCTACTGTTACAAAAGTTTCTTATAAATGAAAATAGTTTCTTGGAGAGATTAAAAGCTTCTTCTACTGTGATACAACGATTTACAGTGCAAGTTATTCCATTGACATCTCGTGTTGGAACACGTTACACAATTTTTTTATTATTTTATATGAGAATTTTTATAGATCATTATCTCAATTATGCTAGAATTGTTTAATATTTTTTTGTTATAATAAAGTTTTTTTGTTGGCTTGATTTATTCTGATTTGAATGTGCTTGTTTGTGTACCAGTCTAGATCGATATTACTTCTGGAACTATCAAGTATTGAGAGGGATCAAATCTCTTGAGGTGCAATCCTCTTTTTTGAGTGCAAAACTTAAGGAAAGGTTTGCACGTTGAGAGATTTGATCCCTCTCGACCCTTGATAGATCTAGAGTTAAGATGGATCTACGCTGGTTTTAGTCGTGCACGGTCACTTAAAATTTATCGAAAATATGATTAGTTTGATAAATAATATATGTAAATATATCTAATATTAATATAATCATTTTAAATATGCTAAACACGTCTGAGATTAACCTCATCATTTTAATTTTAAATTTACTTAGTTACCTCAGTTTGTTGAGATGATAAATATTGTTAGTAACTTTAAAGATGAAAAATGATGAAATAAACATTTTGGATGTAAAGTGACAATAATAGTGTTGAATGATAGAAAATGTGATTAAAAAGAATGTAATCAATTACAAATAGACTTGATTGTGATCAATATCAAACTATTTTCTTCTACTATTCTTATTGTCACCCTTGTTAGTTTTTTCATATTTTCATATTGATTATATGAAAAGGACAATTCAAATTGTAAATCATTTAAATCTTTAGCTCGATTTGTAGTAGTAAACATCATACCTTGTCTCTCTTGCTCTCCAATATCAATATGTTGAATAAATATAACACAAAAATCAATGTACATTGTCAATAATTGCTTATGCTTACACTAAAATCAATTCACACTGTTAATCTAATCACTTTAAAATTAATGTACCATCATACATCCAATTACATCAAATAAAAAATAAACATCTACACTGAAATAAATGCATCTAATGCAATAAAATCAAATAATATTAAGAAACAACTTCTACATTGAAATCAATGCATCTATTGCAAGAAATCAAATAGGATTATAAATCAACGTCTACACTCAAATAAATGCATCTGACGCAAGTAAGAAAATAGGATTCGAAACCAATATCTACACTGAAATTGATGCACTTAGTGAAAACAATCAAATAGGATTAGAAATCACCATCTACATTGAAATCAATGCATTTAGTGAAAACAATAAAATAGGATTAGAAATCATGTACATTGAAATCAATGCATATAGTTGAAGCGATCAAATATAATTAGAAATCAAAATCTACATTGAAATCAATGCATCTAGTGAAAGCAATCAAATAGGATTAGAAATCACCATTTACACTAAAATCAATGCATTTTGTGCAAGCAATCAAATAGGATTATAAATAATCTACATTAAAATCAATGCATGTAGTGCAAGCAATCAAATATCGTTAGAAATAAATATCTACACTAAGATAAATTCATCTAGCGCTAGCAATCAAATAGGATTAGTAATCACCATCTACAATGAAATCAATGCATCTAGTGAAATAAATCTTCTTGCTTCTCTCCCTCCACCATCTATATCTATATCTCCTTTTATCTCTCCTTATTTTTCTCTCTATCTCACCCCCCAAACACACATTTTTTCTCACTCCATATAGATGAATCTCTCTATCACTCCATCCCTCTCTCCATATGTCTCTTCTTACCTCTCTTCACCTTCCATCTATATCTATATCTTCCCCTTCTCTCCCTATCCCTTGCTTCTATATCTCTTTCCTCCTACTATCCACTCTCCTTCTCTCCCTAAATCTCACTTCTATCTCTCTTTCCTCCTACTATCCTCTCTCCTTCTCTCCCCATCTTCCTTATCACTCCATATCTCTCTCTCTCTCTCTGTATTTCTTCTTACCTCCCTCTCTCTTCCCCTCCAATGCCATCTTTCTTTCTCTCCCTCTATCCACTCTCTCACATCCTCTCTCTTACTTCCTATCTCTCTCTTTCTCTCCCACCTTTCCCTCTCTCCCTCTTCACCCTCCAACTTTGTTAGTATATCCCTCCCTCCTTCCTTCTCTCCATATCTCCTTATTTGTCTCTTTATCTCACCCCAAAACATACACACTCTCTCTCCATCTATCCCTTGTCACTCCCTCTTTCTCTCCACTTATCACTCTCTATGTATTTCTTCTTCCCTCCCTCTCTCCCCCTCCAAATCCATCTCTCTATCCATCTCCCTCTCCTCCTCTCTCCCTCCCCCTCTCTTCCTTACTCTCTCCCCCTTTCTCTCCTACCTATTTCTCTCTTCCCCAATCTCTCTCTCTCTCTCTCTCTCTCTCTCTCTCTCTCTCTGTTACTATATCCCTCCCTCTCTCCTTCTGCCCCTCTTCTCTCCATCTCTCCTCCTTTTTATTTTTATCCCATCCCTAAACATACACACTCTCTCTCCATCTCTCCCTTGTCACTCCCTCTCTCTCTCCACTTCTCACTTTCTATGTATTTGTTCTTCCCTCCCTCTCTCCCCCTCCAACTCCATCTCTTTATCCTTTCCTCTCTCCTCCTCTCTCTCAAGTCCTCTCTCTCCCTTTCTCTCGTACCTTCCTCTCTCTTCCCCCATATCTCTCTCTCTCTACCCTCCAATCTTCTCACTATCTCCCTCCCTCTCTCCTTCTATTTCTCCCCCCTCCATATTTGTGTCTCCCTCTCCCTCTCTTACCCTTCTCTACCTCTCTCACTCCTCTCCCTCTCTCTCTCTCTTCATTCCTCCTTTCCCCTATCCTTCCGTTTATCTCCATCTTTGCCTTGTCACTTAGCTTATCTCTCCACCTCTATCACTCTCTCTTTGTTCTTCCCTCACATATATAAATTAATATATATCGTGATATATTAATATATATTATAATATAACAAATTTAATATTGTATTAATCCAAATTAATTAAATTTAATAATATTAATATTATAATATATTAATATGAATATTAGATTTAATAATAATAATAATATTTTAATATTAATGTTAGGATTAATAATGTTTTTATGCATGGTATTAATAATATTTTGGCCCATGGTATTTCGAACATAGGTTTCACCTAAATAAAACCTCTTTTTAAGTGTTAGTAAATATAAACAGGATTATGGAGTAAATATAAAAAGAGGTTTTATTTATTTATCATACCTTTCGTTTATTTATATTTATATTTATTTACCATTGTAATATTCCCAATTAGCCCAAGTTAATGGGAATATACAATTTTTCTTCAATTTTCTGTTTCATGAATAAAATTGTAAAGGAGGATCAATAAAACTCCTAATCAACAAAATAAATCAATGTCACATAACTAAATCTGGGCTATTTACATAAGCACACTTAGGTGTGAAAGAGACTGGATCAGTTGACCAAGTCAACCATGAACAAATCAACAACGTTGTCTGGATAAATTGAATCTCCTAGATGCACATTGCAGTTTTAGTTGGAGGCTACACATGTGAATGGAGCTAAATCATTGAGATGGTTTAGGGTTTGACACGAAATTCATCTTATAAAAGGAAGAGTAGGACAATAGGAGAAGGTTGTTGATTGAGTATATTTCTGAATATATTGTCTACTTAGACATATATCATTCTCTGGTTGTTTAGCTAAGAATAGTGTTGTTTAGCACTAGGGTGCTCCTGGTCAGGAATCCCACCTTTTTCTTGAGAGGCCTCTTAGAATAGTCTTGCTGATCTTGTCCACTATCAGGCATTTGGCCAAGCTCATCTTCCAACTACAATGCAGATCCTGTTGAGGGTTTGGTTGTCCTTGTAAGTTGCAGCAAGTGGAGGCTAGATCTACTCAGATTTAGGCCAATAGAGTGCCTCTTTTCAGTGGGAAATCCATCTATCCCCTTGATAAGAGAGTATTAGATCTTTGGAGTTGCATTTTCAGATCTTGGCATCAGGCCAAACCAGTGCTAGATCCTACAACACAGTTTCCCTTCCAGGACTGTGTTATTTGCAAGTGTACAGTTGCAGGGTGTTTTGACACACATTTGGAGGAGAGATCTCTGGTGTTGGGGTTCTACCCTTCACTATGGTGATCCATGGATTATAATTTTGATCCATGTTCTGTTCATATCTGATCTACTTCTATTGTATTCATCTTCAAAAATTTCTGAATAGTGCTGCAGATTTGCAACTTTAGATCTCAGATCTACTCTTTGTGTCTCATGTTTTGCTCAAAACCCCAAGGAGAATTTATAAAGGAGATATTCTAGTGTACAGATCTAATATGGATCTAACCTTTTGTACATAGATCTGATATAGATATGGAGTGTAATATACATCTGCTGCAGCTCTTAAAAATAACACTGTCAAGCTATTTTTCAGTCAATACATGTGTTGTAGCCCCTCTTTCTGAGGGATTTCTTCTATTCTTGTCTTCTACGTTATGTCATACATTATATTGGTATGGATATGATTTATTACTGTATATATGAACGTTGAGCCTTCTTATTGGTCTCCTACCATTGCTCAGAAAAACTGTGTTATTTTCCTACAGTATTGTTGCATATTGCTGTAGCCCCATTCTTGGGTGTTTTCTAGCCATATTAGGTGTGGGAAGTCTGTTTACCTCACCTATTTTGATTTGTTTTTGCTCTCATTTTGGATTTAGATGATATATCTCCAGATCTAAGGGATCCAAGAGCTACAAACTCATTTCAGTGCACATACTTATGAAAAATGCGTTATTTTAGCAAGTATTGTTGAATCTTCCCTTTTGGGGATATTATAATGGTATTAGAGCAATCATCTTGGCACAACCCGTGATTTGCTTTCTTAAAGAGATAAATATGACTTTAGAAGAAGATTAGTCTCTCACTGATAGAGAGAAGAGGTACCTGAGAAGAAGACATAAGAAATTTGATTACACCAATGATGATAAAGACAAGGGAAAAGCCCCTGAATCTGGAAGTGATGAAGATGGGAGGAAGTTTGCAAAAACCCTTCTGAAAGCCATGCAAGATCTTGCTAGAGAGATCAAAGAGATGATATTGGACAGGATCAAGGAATATCCTAGGAGATTTCATCCTGGAGAAAGATTTGGCATGTTTCACCACTGGAATGATCAACCAATGAACCAGCCACAAGCTCCACAATGCTCCACCATGCCTACTTTTATGGCTGTGGAAAATGAAGGGCCTCATGAGCAAGCATCCCTTGAAGAATAATTTGAAGAATATGAGTCTCAGAATTAGATATTCAAGGACCACTTGAGTTTTCAAGAGTTTTGTCACCTCAAGGACAAAAGAAGACCAAGGCATCAACATAGAGATGGTGGATTCACTCAGAATCATGATCAACATCTCTATGGGTAGATTATTTTTACCCAAGTTTGATGGGTCATCCACTTGTGCTGAAAAAGCATGGGTAGAAAAACTGGATATCTACTTTCAGTTGAACAAAGTCCCTGCGATGGAAGCTATCAAGATTGCAGCGCTGCACTTTGAAGGTGAAGCACACAACTGGTGGTTCCATGGGTTGTCTACATTGGGACATGCCAATGTGACTACCTATTCTGAGTTCACTAGAAGACTGGTGGAGAGGTTTGAAATAAAGGATCTAGACGCACCTTTCATGAGCATTGCAAAGTTGAAGCAGTCAGGCAATATAGAGTCTTATATCTTTGAATTTTTGAGATTATCTGTTATGGTTCCTAATTTGTCTGTAGCAAGGAGGGTGTACATGTTCATCGATGGCCTAGATGAAACTCTGCATGGGTTGGTCAAATCTACCAAGCCCACTACCTTGCATGATGTGATTGAGAGGGCTAGAGACCTTCAAGATGCCTTGCCAAAAGCAAAGGCAAACTTTCAGAACAAGCTCCCCTTTTATTTTAAAGGGAAGGAAGAGAAAGCTGCTCCTTCAAAGGAGAGCTCATACAAGAAGCCTCTTGATGATGAAGTCTGAAGAGATCTAAGAAAGAGGAAGCTCTGCTTCACTTGCCAAGAACCATGGGTACCTGGACATAGATGTGCTACTGGTAAAGCACATTATATAGAGTTCTTCTCATATTTTGAAGAAGATGAGGATGATGAGCCAAGGAGGGGTCACAACACTGACAATGTTGAAGGAGATCCAACACCATCAGGAGTTGGGAATGGAGCATTTGCTCCTATTGGAGGAACTCTTGCATCTTTGAGGGGAGTACCTAATTATTTGACCTTAAGAGTTCAAGGCTCAATCATGAATCAGAGGGTTTCTGTATTGATTGACAGTGGGGCTACCCACAATTTCATTGATGCCCATCTTGTGCAAAGGAGGGAAATACCCACTGATACTTTTGAGGGATTCTATGTTTTGGTCCCAGGAGATAGAATAATGCAATGCATGCATTATGTCCCATCACTTTAAGTCACCATGGGATCCTACACTTTGGTGGATCACTTCTTTGTAGTTGACATACCAGACACCAATGTTATTTTGGGTGTTCAATGGTTGATTAAATTGGGGAAATTCACCACTGATTGGGAGGCTTTGCAAATGGAATGGGTGGAAAAGAAGAATGGTGCACCTCAAATGATCAAAGGCATGCATAATTACCCCTCACACCACTTCCACACAAAAAAAGATGGATTTACACAGTGGAAGCAAGGACCTCACTGTCCCTTCTATTATGTTCATGAGATTTCTGCAAGGGACACTCTTATCTAGTGGCAAACCACCTGGGAGGCCACTTGATTAAGTTTTGGTGAGCGATCTGTCACTACTTGATGCTCCAAAATCAGATCCAGGAGGGATGGGATCATTTGAAGACACAACTACAGTGCTGGAAGGCTTGGGAAAGCACAAGAAGGAGGGAGATTTTATTCTCTCATCATCATCACCCACCTTCATTCCCAATTATGCGTTGTTGGGGGAGAAGAAGGGAAGGTATGTCCTTCCTACTTATACCTTTGGCATAAGAGATGTCAAAGAAGAGATCAACAACATGGCAGGCATTCCTATGGATGCATCATCGACTCTGTCATTGTTGGGGAGTGTAGATCTATATTGGAAATCCTAGCTGTTGGTGGATTATTCCAAAGATCTTCACACTTTTATGATGCTTGATGACCAGCTGCATGAAGAGGGCTATCTAGTCCACGAGGGAGTCATCTATCATCATGATAGGATATTCTTCCTTAGAGCCTCCAAGCTCAAGGAGAGGATACTACAAAGGGCCTGCAAAGAGTTCTGTTTCAACCCTACCTATTCTATGAAGATCTACAACACTATCATGAGATGCTTTGAATGGGAAGGCTTTGGAGGAGAGCTACATCAGCATTTTCTAGAATGTAAGAGCTATGTGGAGTTGGGGCAGCCAAAGGACTCTATGCAAGAGTCATTTCAACCATTTCTTCCTTCTCTTGAAAGGGGAGAAAAATATATGCACAATTCCATGTGTAGGAGAGACATTGTTGGTGGAAAATCTGATCATGTAATGCAAGTTTCATTTTCTAATTTGACATATTATTTCACCATGTTTATGCAAGCCATGAATCCAAAGAGGAGTGTTGTATCATGTAAATATCATGGAAAACATTGGGCCACTAAAATTTCTGAATTTGGCCACTCCCTTGTTGTGCAAAGGGAGATTTTCTTTCATGATGGGTGCTTCCCAAAGGCACCAAACATATCTAATATTTTCAGCCATGGTGAGATGACTTATGCAGCAAGTAAGTGGTGGGAAAACCACTTACCATACCTTGATCTGATGTAGGCAGGAGATGCACTATGCTGGTACCATATGTGGGACTATGACCCACCTCCTCATGCTCAAATTTCTATTTGTATATATGTAATTATGCTTCCATACTTGGATGATATAGTTGTAATTTTTATGGGATTGTATGGAGGGAGGATGGGAAGTTTGTATGTACCAAATGGGATGGAAAATCTCTATGTACCTCATGCTACATGTTTTAGAGAGAGTATTGGTCCAACCATGTTTGTCTCTGTTGAGTTCTTGACTCCTTATGGGATGGATTATGTACATCTCATGATGACTTTGTAGGAACAATTCATGGAGGCTTGGATTGGTGAACACTTATCTTGTGAAGAAAGCTTGACCTTTGATAGTGTCACCAATGGAGGAGGAGAAGTGTTACAACACTCACCCTATCAGTTTCTTGAGGACAAGCAACATTTTGGAGGGGAGGATTGTAATATTCCCAATTAGCCCAAGCTAATGGGAATATACAATTTTGCTTCAATTTTCTTTTTCATGAATAAGATTGTAAAGGAGGATCAATAAAACTCCTAATCAACAAAATAAATCAATGTCACATAGCTAAATCTGGGCTATTTACATAAGCACACTTAGGTGTGAAAGAGACTGGATCAGTTGACCAAGTCAACTAGGAACAAATCAACAACGCTGTCTAGATACAGTGAATCTCCTAGATGCACGGCATAATTTTAGTTGGAGGCTACACATGTGAATGGAGCTAAATCATTGATATGGTTTAGGGTTTGACAAGACTTTCATCCTATAAAAGGAAGAGTAGGAAAATAGGAGAAGGTTGTTGATTGAGAATATTTCTGAATATATTTTCTGCTTAGACATATATCATTCTATGGCTGTTTAGCTGAGAATAGTGTTGTTTAACACTAGGGTGTTCCTGTTCAGGAATCCCACCTTTTCCTTGAGAGGCCTCTTGGAAGAGTATTGTTGATCTTGTCCACTATCGGGCATTTTGCCAAGCTCATCTTCCAACTACAACGCAGATCCTGTTGAGGGTTTGGTTGTCCTTGTAAGTTGCAGCAAGTGGAGGCTAGATCTACTCAGATCTAGGCCAATCTAGTGCCTCTTTTCAATGGGAAAGCCATCTATCCCCTTGATAAGAGAGTATTAGATATTTGGAGCTGAATTTTCAGATCTTGGCATCAGGCCAAACCAGTGCTAGAGCCTATAGTGCAGTTTCCCTTCCAGGATTGCGTTATTTTCAAGTGTACAGTTGCAGGGTATTTTACACACATTTGGAGGAGAGATCTCTGGTGTTGGGGTTCTGCCCTTAACTATGGCGATCTATGGATTATAATTCTGATCCATGTTCTGTTTAGATCTGATCTGATTCTATTGTATTCATCTTCAAAAATTTCTGAATACTACTGCAGATCTGCAACTTTAGATCTCAGATCTACTCTTTATGTCTCATGTTTTTCTCAAAACCCTAAGGGGAATTTGTAAAGGAGCTCTTCTAGTGTACATATATAATATGGATCTAACCTTTTGTACACACATCTGCTCTAGATCTGGAGTGTAATATACAACTGCTGCAACTCTTAAAAATAATGTTGTCAAGCTATTTTTCAGTCAATACATGTGTTGCAGCCCCTCTTTCTGAGGGATTTCTTCTATTATTGTCTTGTACATTCTGTCATACATTATATTGGTATGGATATGATTTATTACTGTATATATGAAAATTGAGCCTTCTTATTGGTCTCCTACCATTTCTCAGAAACACTGCGTTATTTTCCTGCAGTATTGTTGCATATTGCTGTAGCCCCATTCTTGGGTGTTTTCTAGCCATATTAGGTGTGGGAAGTCTGTTTACCTCACCTAGTTTGATTTGTTTTTGCTCTCATTTTGGATTTAGATGCTGTATCTCCAGATATAAGGGATCCTAGAGCTACAAACTCATTTCAGTGCACATACTTCTGAAAAATGCGTTATTTTAGCAAGTATTGTTGAGTCTTCCCTTTTGGGGATATTATAATGGTATCAGAGCAATCATCTTGGCACAACCTGTGATTTGCTTTCTTAAAGAGACAATATGACTTTAGAAGAATATTAGCCTCTCACTGATAGAGAGAAGAGGTACCTGAGAAGAAGACATAAGAAATTTGATTACACCAATGATGATAAAGACAAGGGAAAAGCCCCTGAATCTGGAAGTCATGAAGATGGGAAGAAGTTTGCAAAAACCCTTCTGAAAGCCATGCAAGATCTTGCTAGAGAGATCAAAGAGATGATATTGGACAGGATCAAGGAATATCCTAGGAGATTTCATCCTGGAGAAAGCTTTGGCATGTTTCACCATTGGAATGATCAACCAATGAACCAGCCACAAGCTCCACAATGCTCCACCATGCCTACTTTTCTGGCTATGGAAAATGAAGGGCCTCATGAGCAAGCATCCCTTGAAGAATAATTTGAAGAATATGAGTCTCAGAATTATATATTCAAGGACCACTTGAGTTTTCAAGAGTTTTGTCACCTCAAGGACAAAAGAAGACCAAGACATCGACATAGAGATGGTGGATTCACTCAGAATCATGATCAACATCTCTATGGGTAGATTATTTTTACCCAAGTTTGATGGGTCATCCACTTGTGCTGAAAAAGAATGGGTAGAAAAACTGGATATCTACTTTCAGTTGAACAAATTCCCTGAGATGGAAGCTATCAAGATTGCAGCACTGCACTTTGAAGGTGAAGCACACAACTGGTGGTTCCATGGGTTGTCTACATTGGGACATGCCAATGTGACTACCTATTCTGAGTTCACTAGAAGACTGGTGGAGAGGTTTGAAATAAAGGATCTAGACGCACCTTTCATGAGCATTGCAAAGTTGAAGCAGTCAGGAAATACAGAGTCTTATATCTTTGAATTTTTAGATTATCTGTTATGGTTCCTGATTTGTCTGCAGCAAGGAGGGTGTACATGTTCATCGATGGCCTAGATGAAACTCTGCATGGGTTGGTCAAATCTACCAAGCCCACTACCTTGCATGATGTGATTGAGAGGGCTAGAGACCTTCAAGATGCCTTGCCAAAAGCAAAGGCAAACTTTCAGAACAAGCCCTCCTTTTATTCTAAAGGGAAGGAAGAGAAAGCTGCTCCTTCAAAGGAGAGCTCATACAAGAAGCCTCTTGATGATGAAGTCCGAAGAGATCTAAGAAAGAGGAAGCTCTGCTTCACTTGCCAAGAACCATGGGTACCTAGACATAGATGTGCTACTGGTAAAGCACATTATATAGAGGTCTTCTCAAATTTTGAAGAAGATGAGGATGATGAGCCAAGGAGGGGTCACAACACTGACAATGTTGAAGGAGATCCAACACCATCAGGAGTTGGGAATGGAGCATTTTCTCCTATTGGAGGAACTCTTGCATCTTTGAGGGGAGTACCTAAGTATTTGACCTTAAGAGTGCAAGGCTTAATCATGAATCAGAGGGTTTCTGTATTGATTGACAGTGGGGCTACCCACAATTTCATTGATGCCCATCTTGTGCAAAGGAGGGAAATACCCACTGATACTTTTGAGGGATTCTATGTTTTGGTCCCAGGAGATAGAATAATGCAATGCATGCATTATGTCCCATCACTTTCAGTCACCATGGGATCCTACACTTTTGTGGATCACTTCTTTGTAGTTGACATACCAGACACCAATGTTATTTTGGGTGTTCAATGGTTGATTAAATTGGGGAGAGTCACCACTGATTGGAAGGCTTTGCAAATGGAACGGGTGGACAAGAAGAATGGTGCACCTCAAATGATCAAAGGCATGCATACTTACCCCTCACACAACACTTCCACACAAAAAAAAGATGGATTAACGGAGTTCTAAATTCTCTAACATTATCCCTTGAAAAAACCATTTTGGGCAGGCTGCCTAGTACAAGAATCATTTAGGGTAGGTGCGGTTCTTAATCGGGCATTCCTCTTTGGGCTTAAGGTCAACTGACATTTGGGATGTTGGATAGATATGAGATCTTGTCAGCTAACACATTTGCACAGGACGTCTACATTGCTGCCACTCTGGAGGTGGAGATAAATAGGATGGCTGACATGGCATTGGGTCGGGATAATCTGGCTTCGGAGATGGATCGGTCACGTAAAAGTTACGCCTCAAAGGACACAAATGGCGGAAATGGGGTAAATGATATAGTAAACCCGAATGGTTTTTCTGATGATGTATCAAAGGGGAGAAATACAAATTACATAAAGGGATGGACAAATAATAGATTTTATAAACCAACATCTCAAATAAAGCAAGTTAACTTGGAATATGAGGATTTATGGGGAAGGGTGGCCATTTTACAAAAGCGTGCTTTGATTGGGAGGTGGATATTTGCAGAGATGTCAGAGTGCGACATCGTTGAGTGGGTAAATGTTTCATGGAGGATTGTCACAAAACCTTTAATGCATGAGGAGGATTGTCATAAAATCCTTCGGCGGACATGGGTGAAGGGTAGGAGCTTCATGCAACTTCTTCCCTAGTTTCTCGGGTTCAACCCGGTCATGGAATCACCAAGAAACAATTTAGTGTGGGTGAAGTTGCCAGGGCTTCCCCTCGAGTATTGGGTGCTCAAGGCCCTTGCGACTATTGGTAATTCCATTGGACGCATGAAGTATGTTGACCCTAAAATACTGGGTACTAATGATCAGAGGATAGCATGGATTTTGGTGGAAGTTTGTTTTGAAGGGGGTCTGCTCGGTAATATTGATCTAAAATGGGGACTAAGATGTCATAGGCAGAGGGTTGACTATGGGGGGATTCTGTTTAGATGTCTGGTGTGTCACCATACTAGGCACCTCATGGAAAAATGTCCTGCTCGATATCGGAGGGGGGCAAAGTGGCGCGCTAGGCAGCGCCTCGATCAGAATAGGATAGATACCCTCTCAAAGGAGTGCATCCATATGGGTAAGCTTTCAAAAAATACTTCAAATTTTGGCCTTTCTATTTCCTCAGGGTCTGAGACTGATAGATATTTAAATCCTCACATTACTTTCTCTCATTTTTCGGACCCTCCTATACTCATATCCTATGACCCTCCCCCTTTAATGGGCTCTATCCCTGATGGCCCTCTATCTGCTCATAGGATAGGTATGCACCCTTCAAATGAGTCTGAGGCAAGTAATCAGAAGACCACGACGGAGCCCTGTGACAAGGGCACTTGTCACAGGGGATCCATTGATCCCCCTTCTTCTCCATCCCGCTTTCGATCCCCACAAAACACAATCTTATCCCATCCATCTGAGGACTTTGAAGTGGCTAGAACATACTATATTGAATCAGAACGACTGATTACGTCATCCTCCATGCCTCCTCTAGAATCGGCCTCCCCTTCTCCATCCCATGATATTGAGCCTGGAGCCCTTCCAGACTCCCTGAGAAACACTGTGGGTAGTGATATTGATAGCCTAATGGGGAACCCGTCAATTCACTTAGCGGCCTTAACTGTCTTTGAAGCCTCTAGATGTTTCCCTGGTCACCATATCACCTGTCTCTACTTCCATTATTACCGTCAGAAAGAAGATAAAATCTGGAACTCGACATTTTAGGGGTCACATAAAAACTAAATCTTTATTCCAGGGGGAGTTGAGTGACTTCAGAGAGGTACCTATCTCGACAGTGGAAAATATTTAGGAACTTAGAGAAAGAAGCCCTAATAAGGCTCTGTTGATGGCCTCATAATTCTGTGGCAACAACAAGGGGGATAACCACTCGGTCCGGACCTTAAGACAACTCCTTTTTCGTTTGGGATAGTGGCTCCGACTGGATATAATGGGACCATTTTACCAGATTTGGGTTTTTTGTTTGATTGTTGGGTTTCTCTCAAAGGACTTACATGAAGAATTACTAAAAACTAAAACAAATTTATTCTAAAATGAAAAACTTTGAATTTAAGCCTAATTTAATCTAACCTGGGATAATACTAGTTTGATGCGATCTAAAATGATATCTATTCAATCTGTGATGATGAATATCATCACATATTTAATAGAATTATTACTTTGTAAGATGATTCTCTTGAAAAAATAGTTAATCAAAAGAAAATGATAAATATATCACATATATCTGATGATCATATATAAAAAAAATCAATTTCTATCTTTATATTGTACAATAGTGCAACTGATATTTCAGATAAAAACAATCGATTTCATATATAATTCATGAAAGCTGAATTCATCACTAATATTCAAAAATAGAATTAGCATGCATGATAATAGTACCATATGTGTACTGCTCTGTTCGTCTGATCAACGATAATAGGCCACATTCAACTCCTCTATCAATAAGTCTTTGAAAGAATACAAAATTTCATCAACATTGATCAACAAAATG
Source organism: Pinus albicaulis (assembly GCA_034641835.2). NCBI lineage: Eukaryota > Viridiplantae > Streptophyta > Pinopsida > Pinales > Pinaceae > Pinus > Pinus albicaulis. The sequence continues at coordinate 4,340,890 of CM076572.1, forward strand.
ATATATATATATATATATAACTGAAAAGGCCGTGTTCCATTACTTTATCAAGGCATTCACAAACTTACTTACAATTAAGCATTCTTTTCAAATGTTCTCAATAAAATTCTGGACCCTTCTCTAAATGCACGAGAAGGGTTTAAATACTAAACTAGCTACAAACTAAAATTAAATTATTACAAAAATGTAGAGGAGGTTTCAAACAACCTTTCTCTAAAAACTTAACTTAAACAATAATCTAGGAACTTTGAACTAACAATCCTAATTTTGCGAATCCTGCCTTTCTTTCGAATTGTGATCACGAAGTTGAAAAATATCTAGCATTTCTTCGAGCTGAGCTGGCTGTAATATCTGTGACCAAATCCGTCCCTTGAAAATAGCATTTGAGATTACTGACTAGGATATTTTTGCTAAATCTGTAAGAGACTAAAGAGTTTGATGCTGATGGTAAGGTTTGATATGAAAATTCTAGTAATTTTTCTGATCAAACTTATTAACTTTTTTGATCGTTTCCTCTTGTGTATCTACTCTCTGTCTCTACTTTAGTTCTACTTCCTTTGTTCCTGAAAACACATCAGATGTGTTTTCTTTAAGAAGTTCTGTTCTAAACAATTGATCACATATAGACTGAATAATATCATTTGATTTCTTAGATGTCTTGGTTGCTGCTTTCTCTGCTTGATTAATTTGTGCTCTCCATTCTGTGAATAAAAATTCTTTGTGAATCTTATTTATTTGCGGTAGATTAGCTTGTTTTCCTGTGTCTGAAATTTGCCACTGAATGTGTTCTTCGATTTTATTTTCAAGTCTTTCACATTCCAATTTCTAGATTTCTATTTGCTGAATCATTATCTTATTGGAATCACAATAAGAATCAATCATGGAAGCTTGGTGACAAAACATTTCTTGTTCTTTCTTTAACATAGTATTTACATCAAGTGCTTCTTTGATGAATTTTTATAACTGTGGTTGACTCAGTAATTCAACCATTGCTTTTTCCAGATGTGCTTGCTTTTCATTAAGCTCTGTCTGAGGCTTCAATTTGAGGTTTTCAATATCTTCATGAAATTGAGCTGTGCTTATTTTGATCTGCTCAATGGACTTGGCTTTATCTTCATTTAGCAACTATTCTAATTCTTGTATTTTGGCTTCCTTTTGTTTCAACAATATTCTAACCTCAGTAGCTTTATCAACAGTAGCGGTGGCATATGCCCCTGCATATTGTGATAACTTGGTTAGATGTTCAGTGGGATCATCTGAGGAATCCTTCCAAAGTACATCAACTGATTCATCTGTTGGTTTTGGAGTTGTGTCATCAATCCTTATTCTTTTATTCCTTTTAACCACAACTTTGTAGTTAGGACTGTAGAAAATGTCTAATGATGGAATATCTTCAATCTGTAGAACTATATGATCTGTAGGGTAGGCCGGTATGATTTCTTTGTCATGCACTACTGGAACTCTTTGTAGCAGATTGACAATTTCAACTATTTTCTGTGAAGGTTCTGGTGTGTGAAAACTTTATGTCTGATCAGTATTGGGATTTTCTTTTGAAGTCTTTATTGCTTGAGAAAATTCTTCCCATTCATTCACCAGATCTCTTACTTGAGAGGGCTTGGATTGATCTAAAATGCTATGAGTATGTTGAACTATTTCCGAATTTGATTTTGTCCCATTGTTCTTCGTTTTCTCCAGCACTTCTATCTCTTGAAGAATTTGGTCAATTTCTGAATTTTCTTTCTTAGATTTGGATTGCTCAGATTGATCCGAATTATCAGACTACTACTGTGATTGACCTGATTCATTTTCAGATATATCTTTCATTTCATCATCTATAATAACACTTGGAGTGTGTTTTTCATCGTCAATAGTCAATAGATTCAAAGGAACCTTTTCTAGTCTGTTGTTTGTATATGCTTGAAAATCTTCAGCATCTTCTTGGCTTAATTGACTAGAAACGTATTTGATAACATCAGAAAAATTTTCCATGCCTTGGAAGAAATCATCAAATTTATCTTCTTCCTTTACAAAAGGCTTCATTTTTAGCTTTGTGATGTAATTTTTTATCACATCATTAGGATCATATAATCTTCTTGGAATAAATGCCAATTTCAACAACTGAATCATGGGAAATTCTTTGTATGTATGGCCAATATTGGCCAGAGAAAAGGTACCACATTGTAGAGGGAAAGTAGGCCAAATAGCCTTTTTACCATCTTTCAACTGCTTTGTGACACTATTGACAAGCTGATATGATATTTAATTTGCAAGTAATTTGTCTGGAACATAGTAAGGTAAAACACGGGGAGAAGCATAACTCTCAAATACTCTAATATATGTGAAATTTTCTTCAGTAAACCATCTTGCTATAGGAAGAATAGCTACATTGGCTTCTTCAGAAACCCTTGGAGCCTTTTTGTTGAAAATCATTTGATGCATAGGCAATATGACTATGTAGCAGATTTTATAGAAGTTCAAGTGGAACTCATAATCCCAAAGTTCTCTATGGTAGATATGAATCAGGGTAGGGTTTTTGGTGGTCCATTTCCAACCCATGTTAGGAAAATTAGAAGTAAAACAAATGGCGTCCATGACATAAGTGGACATATAAAACAGAGGTATTTCTCTGAGCGAAACACTTCTTTTATTCCTATATTCAGTGATATGCTTGGCTATGTAATTGGATAGAATGTTTTCCCAATTTAGGATAGATGAATTGACGATTGTGTCAATTAGGGGAACCCAATCTCTCGAAAATCTAGTACTATCAGTCTTGGAAAATATTCTACACAACATACTGGCAACACAACAATAAGGATTAGGAATTTGTGCAATTGGGTACGTACCAGACTTGTCTTGCTTCAATTTCCCTTCATTGTCCTTCCATTCATGGATGACTTTGATGAGATCTGGATGTTTTTCTTTGAAAGTATGCACATACTTATTTTCATCTTTCTGCTGCGTGTTTGGTAGATGATACATTGCTGCTAAATCCTCTACTTTGAAATAACCCATAATCTCTCCTCTCGAATTCTTGAAAATTCTATCTTCAATGTTTAAGTGGTCAATTGCCCACTTAACCATGTCTGTATAAGGAAGAACCTTTGGTCTCGCTGCTATTCTGTGAATGTGCGAGCATGCAACATCAAAAAGGGTTGCATCAGAGGTCGAATCAGTGCCTGTAGCAGAAACTTTCTTTATCACCCTTGGTCCTTTATCTTCGAAGAGTTTTTACATTGCCTCCCATGAAGAACTACCACAGTCTTTATTATAGATGGTGTCTGAAAATAATGAAGACATATTTGCGTCTTCTGTGGATGATGTTTGAGAGATTTCCTTGCCTCTTTTTTTCATTTTGAACTCCTTCAACCAAATAATTGATTTCCTGAGAACAAAGAAAATTTAACATATAAGGAGTCTCATAAGAATAAATCAATCATTTACTTCTAATTCACACGAGAAGATGTCAATCTATCAATCATCTTTCATAATTCCTAATTTAATATATCACATGGCCTCGCACATAAGATATATCAATCGTTTTAAAGCCGTTAAGATCTTAAATTCCATTTGATATGACATAAGTTGTTTTCACACGCTAAATTAATTTAATACACAATTTCATAATCATTTCTTATAATATTTCACGATGTTTAATCTTTAAAGGTTGCGAAATGTGATCTGCGCAAATCGCAGATCGTAAATTTTATAAGGTAACATTTAAATGTATATTATAATTTTTGCGCGATGCGAAATGTGAAAAGCTTAAAGTGTACGCAGTCACGAAAAGTTTTATATTTCCTAGTTTATCTGTATGTTGTGTCCGTGGGTATCACGACTTATATTATTTTCTTCTTATGGCTTTGTTGATTAATTAAAATGCGATGCGAAAAAAGGAAAAATGAAACGGTGATTTTGATATTTTTACAAGGTTTTTTAATTATTTGCTTAGAAAGGCTTCGAGCGCATTTCACAGTTCACATATCTTACGTTTTATAATTCTTTTTTGAAATAAGATATGTAATATGCAATGCGCTTTTTAAAGGAAAAAAACCGAAATTTTGTTTTCTAAGTTTTTTATTTTAGGAAATAAAAAGAATTTCCTATTTTATTTTTGAAGGTTCCCTATTTATAAAAATAAATGGGGGGCTGTTGTATAGCACAACAATTGGCGATTCACTTGGATGAACTAGATGTCTCTGATAAATATTTTTGAAAATTATGAACCTTTTTTGAAAACAAAATATTTAAGGAAGGAAATTTCAAATAAATAATATCTTTTCCAAACAACGAAAATTTCTTTTTTATTCACTTATTCATGAGAATTCCTCTATAAAGATATAAGTATGAAAATCAATGTTAGTCCTTACTTAGTTTAAAAAGGATAAAGTAAATAACCTTTGTAGATCAGTTTTATATAAGTTTACTCTTTTCATCACAGATAGAGCCTCTGTTCCAATAGGCAATTTTAAGCTTTTGGCAGGGCTACCTTTTACCCAGCTATGATCCATATTTCCATCCAGTATTTCTTATATTTTTCATAAGTAAATTCTAATTTATGAAAACATTCTCTTATATATTTTTATCTGCTTAAAAGCCATTGTCTTGGCTTGGTAACTAAATAATGACAATGCTATTCACACATAGTAATTTAAACTAATCAAGTTGGCTTTTGATGAGACCCCTTGTCTTTATGATATAATCTCAAGTCGTTACACTGTTTTGGTAGACAATATTAGTAATGTCAATTTAATTATTTCTTTATGAACATGGTAAACAAGCTAGTGATGAGACTTATTATTTTTTAAGCTTTTCTTCAAATCATCTCTTTTTATTTTATTTTGAATTATTTTTGAAAACTTATAAGATTTTCCAGATGGAATGAATCATAGGTCCTTTTAAGATATTGGATGATAATGTCGAGTTTTAAATTGCCTTTCTGCAGGAAGGTTTCTTACTATATTAAAGTTTCTTTTTTGGACTGATAAAATAATATTCACACTATATAAAAATGAGAGTTCATCAAAACAAATAACTGTTTTATTGAAATTCCATTTTTTAGAAAGATAGAATCAATTTGTCTCTCTAAATCTTTCGATTTTCCTTCTTTAATATTTTCATTTTTTATAAGTAAAAATAAAAATCAAAAGAAATTTTATCTGAGGTTTGTTTTGAAAGGCCAACCATCAGTACTAATCAAGCTTTTATTTTTGCAAGAAAAACAAAATATTTCAATATACAAGGATAGAAGGGATTACCTCCTATGAGAAATATTTTTTCAAAATTTTCCCATTAATAGGAAAATAATCCTTTTTGCCTGATATATCTTGCAAAAAAAATGTTGATGGGCCTATTTCTTCAATTATTTGAAATGGACCTAGCTAGAGTTTTTGAAAGTTTGTGTGTTTACCCTTTTCCTCATGCACTTTATCCCACTTCAATACCAAATTACCAATTTGGAAATTCTTTGGACTGAAATAAATTAAATAAAATGAAGCTTTTATTATTTTTTGATGATGTATATGAGTTTTTTTGGCTTTTTCTCTTTCTTCTTCTAATTTAAGAATTTGATCTTGTCTAAGTTCAAGGGAAGAGGAAGGATTCTCTTCAATAAACTGTACTAAAGAAAATGATGGTATTCTTACGTTTGTGGGTAAAATTGCTTCTTTCCCATAAACTAACACAAATGGAGAAGTACCTATTGAAGCTTTGTGAGTGATTCTATCTGCCCAAAGGGCAAATAGTAGTGCTTTATGCCAATTTTTATGATTTTTTTCTATAGTTCGTTTAATGATCCTGATAAGGTTTTTATTTGTAGATTTAGCTAATCCATTACCTTGCGGGTAATAGTTAGCTGAGTATTTAAATTTAAAACCTCTTTTCAAAGCAAATTATTTCATGGCATTTCCGGAAAAGTAAGATGCATTATCAAATATCAAAGCTTATGGGAGACCAAACTTGGTGATTATGAACTGATCAATAAAATCTGTAATACTTTTTGTATTAACCACCTTCAATGGGATATATTCTACCATTTTGTGAAGTAATCAGTTGTAGTTAGAATATACCTGTGCTGTTTTGAAGAGTTAGGAGTTATTTCACCTATAATATCTAACTCCCATTGTTCAAATGGTTGTTGGATATTTACTGGTTGTAATGGAAATGCTGCTTTCCTTTCTCTTCCTACTGCAGTTTGACATACTTTACATTTTTTCGCATATTCATGTGCATATTTAAACAAATTTGGCCAATAATAACCAGTATGCAGTATTTTATGAGCTGTAGTGTTTCCTCCGAAATGACTTCCAGCTGGTCCATCATGTAATTCCTACATTACTTTTTTAGCTTCAGTTTTTTCTAAACATCTCAATAATACAGAATCATAATTTCTCCTAAATAACACATCATCTATGAGTTGATATTGATTTTCTTTAAGTCTCAAGGCACGCTTTGCTGTATAATTGAGATATAATGGAGCATATCTATTTTTCAAGAAAAATTTCAGATCAACATATTGTGATTGAGAATCGTTTAGGCTTACCTCAGACAGTTGTATTTCATTTGATTGATCTTCTTCTATTGGTAAATGAGAGGCTCCGGTTAACATCCTGCAAAGACCTTGTCCTTTAACAATTTTAGTTGGATGTATCTCTATATCATATTCTTAAAGTGCAGTAACCCAATTTTCTCTCTTCTCTCCTACTTCCCGTTGAACTAATAATTGCCTTACTGTTGAGTAAGGTACTATTATTTTAATATGTGTTTTTAGGAGAAAAGGTCTGAAATGTTTCAAATATTTAAACACAACATAAGCTTGTTTTTCCACAGCTGAATAATTTAACTCAGCACCTTGAAGGTTATAACTAAAAAACGCAATCAGTGCTTCATTGTTTTGATTATTTAAGTGTGTCAAAACTGCTGCGTATGATGTATAAAAAGAAAATGTATATAATACAAATGTTTTAAGAAAATCAAGAGTTGAAAAGGAGGGAGATTTAATGATGGATTTTTTGATCAACTCAAACAAATTTCTCTCTTCTTTTCCCCATTTAAAAATTGAATTTTTCTTGATCATTGATTCTAGGGGTAAGATGATTTGGGAAAAATATGGAACAAACCTCTTTACAAAATTAATTTGTCCTAAAAATGATTGCATTGTTTTTTTATTGTGTGGTAGAGGAATATTTTCAATTTCTTGAATCCTATTAGGATCGATATGGATTCCTTGTTTAGAAATGATGAATCCCAAAAATTTACCTTTTGATAAGGCGAAATAACTTTTTTTTGGATTCAAGGAAATACTGTATTTTCTACATCTTTCAAAATTTTTTTTTAGGTGATTAATGTGATTATTTCTATGCTTAGAGTAAAAAATAATGTCATCTATGTAGGTTTTAACCCTGTACAGAAATTATCTGCAAACGAATCTTAAAATAGAAAATAAATAATAGCGAGAGCATAAAACATAAAACAGATAAACATAGATATTTTCCCCTGGATCTCAAATCAGGATGACTAGCTTGATTTTTCATTATATTCCTTTTAGTGTTACAACACATATATATACATGCCGAAGCATACATAAACCCCCATCCATTAACCTTGGATTAGAACATAACCATAGTTCCCTTGACCGGATCTACAAAATACCAGGGGCCAAAAACCATCGTACCCCAAAACCATGTGCAAACCCATGCACAAAACCATGGGCAGATCCACCCACCGGAAAATAAGGACCACCCCCCTGTGACCCCCCCAACGTTGCGCCTAGCGCAAAATACAGGGGGGGGCTATCGCCCCCCCTGTGATCCCCCCCAAACGGGATTAGTCATGGAAAGAATATACCACATACCCAACATTCTCCCACTTGTTGTTTTCTTTCCGCAGAGGGCCACATGAGAGCTTAGTCATTAGCCCAGTTCCGCAACACCCATTGTTTCTCTACACCAATATAAATTCTGAGTGCTTACAAACTTCGTCAATGCATCTGCAACATTCTTCAAAGTGTCCACCTTTACCAGCAACACCCTTTTAGCCTCAACCATATCTCTCACATAGTGATATTGAACATCAATGTGCTTTGTCTTTGAATGATAAGCAGGGTTCTTAGCCAAGAAAATTGCACTTTGGCTATCACAATCTATCCTTATAGCTTGCTGCACCAACCCCATACTTGAACACAATCTCTACAACCAAACTGCTTCCTTGCTTGCATGAGTGGCTGCTAGGTATTCAACCTCTGTAGTTGAAAGAGCGACTACAGACTGTATTTTACTCATCCAACTGACTGCACCTGCAAATAGGCTAGACACATACCCACTTGTAGATCTTCTTTGGTCTAGATCTCAAGCCCGGTCTACATCAACAAAACCACGAATGCTCAACACTCTTTCCAATCCTGGTCTTCCCTCGTAGCACAAGCCATAATCACTAGTGCCACGTAAATATTTGAAAACCCGCTTCACTGTTGTCCAATGCTCCTTCCCTGGGTTTGACATAAACCTACTCAATACTCCCACTTCATGTGCAATGTCTGTTCTAGTACAGACCATTGCATACATCAGGCTATCCACTGCACTTGCATATCGAACACGAGACATATCCTCCTCTTCTTCTTGTGTCTTGGGACACTGTTCAACAGACAACTTTGTACCTACAAGAATCAGACATATCCTCCTGAACAGTGTTCAAAAGACAGATATGTATATGATAGTACTGCTTTTTCATCTTAAAGATTATTTAAAACTTAGTTTTTAGGGTTTGATAATCCTTTGTCGGGTTACAGGATCTCTTGGCCGAGCAGAGAGGTGAAGCAATAAGCATCATGGTGTATGGAACGAACAAAATACTTCGAGATCCCGTCAATGGGTGTTTAGGAGTAATCAATGATCTGCATAGAAGAGTTGCAAAGTTGGAATCACAATTGGCTTCCATAGAACAAGCATGCAATATTTTAACCTCTTAACCCTCATTACAGGATGTCATGAAAGTTCCGATCCCAATTTTTACAGGACATCACTGCAAGAGATAGAAGACTGTGAAACGAGCCTAGACTCAACTGTTGTGGATGACTTAGATCCACTTCAGTTGTGGGATCAAATTTGGACATAAACAAGAACTATTCAACCCCGTACTTCGATTTGAGTTTCCATAGCACATGTGACAGAGATAATTTCTTTTCTTCTCATATTTTAATTTTTTGAAAATGTTACTTTTTTCTAAATCAAGTAGGTGTAAACCTATATGGGTACTGTAGATATCCAGTGGGACGTTGTAGATGGTCGGTTCAAACTATTGAGTTTTGTTGGGTTAATCGGTTATCGTTGGTTAGTGTTTTTATTTTTAATTGAAGAAATCATGTCTAAGCAATTCAGAGATATATATAGCCTTGCTCGGAACTCAATCAGAGTGGGAACACGTTTCGTTGAGAACTTGTAGAGATAGGATTAACTATGAATCAATATTTATTTGAGTGAATTTTATATCATTTTAGTAAATTTTGTGAATTTTGGAAATAGATTTTGTTACCAGGCATCTAGAAAAATGTAAGCGGTGATTAATTATTTTTATTGTTATAGTTTAAAAGGTTTTCTAAACTCTATTTTTTTTTAATTGTTTTTTTTTGTTTTTTGTAAGTCAGAGGAATCGGCAACATAAGACAACTTTCACACGCGAGGGGCGGGGTCAAACCCCCCGGCTACCACTATAACCTCTCAGGGACCCCCAACTTGCAAGAATAGTACCTGGATAAGACGAGGTTGGAACTCGTGACCTGCTTAACAACACGAACACCTTAACCGTGTGCCCGGTGGCCACTAGACTTAAGAGGTTCTTTAAAGTTTATTTTATTATTTTCTTTTGGTTTTTTTATATGGTAAATATTTATAGTTTTCCTTAGTGAAATTCCATGTTGTCAACTTCTAACTTCAAAGAAAATAAAATATTATTTGTATATCGAGAGGGTTTTAGGTGATAGAGGTTAGAAATAGTGAGAGAAAAGATATGGTAATTTTATCAAGCTTATCATTTTTTATAATGTTTTGACTTGGACATTCTTCTAAAATAAATATTGATGTAGCTATATTGAGCAATTAGGAGCATAACCAATCCCTAAAAACAATTGTTAATTTTACTATTTTATCTTTGATTGATTCCAAATAATAATATAGTTTATCAATAAATAAATAAATAAAGAAAACAATACATGTATTTCTAAATTTTATATTTAATAACAAAGCTTACAATTATTACTGATCATTTAGATACTTAATATTTATTTGTGATATATTTTTAAAATGCTATGATTTTTTCATTTATTTATATTTTAAAATATATATTAGTTTATAATATTTGTTAAAAGAAAATTACAACTAAATTATAATTGTTCTTACCTAAAAAAATCATGATTATAGTTACTTGTGATGTTATTATTATTTGTATTGTTAAAATATATAATAAGGACAATTATAAAAACTTGGTTTTTAAATATATTTTAATTGATGGTGTCTCCAAAAGCTTATTTGTGATATTTTCATGGCCATTTGTATAATTTTAATTATTTAAGATATATTTTTAAAGCAATCTGAGCATGTTATATTTATATGTTTGAAATACTGATAGTTTTTAAAAACCAATATATAATAAATGATTAGGCTTACAAATAATTCATAATTATAGTTAAGTATAATATTATTATTTTTTGTATTGTTGAAATATATATTAATTAAATTGAAATATGAAAACTAATTGTATTTTTGATATTCTCATGGTATTTTAAATATTTATATGTATTTGTGATATATTTTTTTAAAGTATTTATATTTTTAAAGTATATATTGGGTGATAAGTTGTTATTCTTCGTGGTTTTGATCTGATCTCTTTTTTTTCCATTGAAAAAAGAACTGATACTTATCTAAAAATGATATTAACATATGTAGTTGTAACCAAATTATGATATTAAGACATGTAGTTGTAACCAAATTATGTAACTGAATAGCTCAATCTTGTAACACATATTCCTTTGATAAATGTGATAATATATTTTTTAAATTGAAAGGGTTATTGAGTACTTTAAGGTGTTTATATATTCACAGAATAACCCATTAATGTTCATGTATTTTTATCGTTGTCACATAAATTATTGTTCATTTCTTTTGAGTAGCCATTAAAGATGTTCTTGTTTTTTTAATGCTATAATTTAAATTTAAAATTCATTTATTTTCGATAATATGAAGTAAAGATTATAATTACACATTAAAATTTATGTTTGATTACTGTGAGATCACAAATTTGGACATAAGAAAGAACTATTCAACTCCATACCTAGATTTGAGTTTCTATAGCACATGTGACAGAGAGAATTTATTTCCTTCCCCTGTTTTAATTTTTTGAAAATGTTACTTTTTTCTTAAATCAAGTAGTATAGGGGTACTGCAGATATCCCACTGGACGTTGTAGATGGTCGGTTCAAACCATTGAGTTTTGTTGGGTTAATCCGTTATCGTTGGTGAGTGTTTTTTCAATTTTGGTTACAAATTTTGGATTTTTTTTTTTTTTTTGGTTTTTGGTTTTTTTTTTTTGTTAATTGAAGAATTATGTCTGACCAATTCAAAGATATATATAGTCTTGCTCGAACTGGATCAGGGTGGGAACAAGTTTTGTTGTAATGACGAGAACTTGTAGAGATAAGATTAGCTATGATTCAATATTCATTTGAGTGAATTTTATGTCATTTTAATAAATTTTGTGAATTCTGAAAGTAGATTTTGTTATCAAACATTTAGAAAAATGTATTTTGTTCCCAAGTATCTAACAAAATGTAAGTGGTGATTAATTTTTATTGTTATGGTTTAAAAAGTTTTCTAAACTCTAATTTTTATTTTTATTTTTAATTGTTAGGAGATTCTTTAAAGTTTATTTTATTATTTTCTTTTCATTTTTTTATACGGTAAATATTTATATTTTTCCTTAGTGAAATTCCATGTTGTCAACTTCTAAGTCCAAAGAAAATAAAATATTATTTGTATATCCACAGGGTTTCATATGATAGAGGTTAAAAATAGTGAGAGAAAATATATGGTAATTTTATCAAGCTTATCATTTTTTTATAATGTTTTGACTTGGACATTCTTCTAAAATAAATATTGATGTAGCTATATTGAGCAATTAGGAGCATAACCAATCCCTAAAAACAATTGTTAATTTTACTATTTTATCTTTGATTGATTCCAAATAATAGTATAGTTTATAAATAAATTAAAAAAGAAAACAATACATGTATTTCTAAATTTTATATTTAATAATAAAGCTTAGAATTATTATTGATATTATGGTGATCATTTGGATACTTAATATTTATTTGTGATATATTTTTAAAATGCTATGATCTTTTGATTTATTTATATTTTGAAATATATATTAGTTTATAGTGCTTGTTAAAAAAAAATTATAACTAAATTATAATTGTTCTTACCCAAAAAAGTCATAATTATGGTTACTTGTGATGTTATTATTATTTGTATTGTTAAAATATATAATAAGGACAGCTCTAATAACTTGGTTTTTAAATATATTCTAATCGATGGTGTCTCCAAAAGATTATTTGTGATATTGTCATGGTCATTTGTATAATTTTAATTATTTATGATATATTTTTAAAGCAATATGAACATGTTATATTTATATGTTTGAAATACATATTAGTTGATGATAGTTCTTAAAAACCAATGTACAATAAATGATTATTCTTACAAATAATTCATAATTATAGTTAAGTATGATATTATTATTTTTTGTATTGTTGAAATATATATTAATTAAATTAAAATATGAAAACAAATTGTATTTTTGATATTCTCATGGTATTTTAAAAAAAAATTAAAACGGGAATGGATTTTTATTAATTTAGTACTTCAAATGGCCGCAACCTTACATCTTTCAGTGCAAGTCTTATACATTTTCTTTTCCAGCTGTTGTCTATTTTCATGGTATACAGATTATTTCTGGATCTCGTCCATTTATGCTGAGGTCTCCTTGGGCTAGGAGGCAGCCTTTGTTGGCGAAGGAGTCTGCTTCTTTATTTGATTCTCTGAGGATGTGGTAGCATTTGAAGGAGATGAAGTCTTGGAGAATGTATCTCAACCTTTGCAGATTCTTGTTTAAACCAGCATCATTGAATTGATCTTGCGTATGTATCATTTTGATTAGGAGTTCTGAGTCTCCAAATGCTTGCAGCTCCCGGCAACCTCTTTCTATGGCTATTTGGAAATTTTTTGTCAAACTCATAATTTCTGCTTGGTTGTTAGTTCGCTGTCCTAGTCCCTAGCTGAAGGTTTCTTTGATGCTTCCATCTGGAGAGTATATGAGTCCTCCGACTCCTGATTTCCCGGGGTTGCCTTTAGAGGCACCATCAAAGGAAGCTGTAGTTATTCCTTGCTTCCTCCACCAACTCTGAAAAGTTTCATCCTTATCTCTTAGCCTCCATTCAGGATTGCAGAGAGGTTTATCAATGTTGTTCGTCCATTGGGTAAATGCATGGGTGCCAAGCCAACTCTTTTACTCTTGCTGTATCGAAGAGTCTTCTTTGATTTTCTGGGAATTCAATGTTTCAAGGAGGATTCCTTTTGCTTTTGCTGCTACCATACGGGGAGTCCAAGTTACATTTTTGAATATCTGCTCATTTCTCGCTAGCCATAGCTTCCAACACACATATTTGGGAACACTGATCTAGATTCTGGCCCATGAAGAATTTAGGTGGAGTAGAGGATAACGATCTTTCCATGAGAGGAATAAGTCCACAACTGTAACTTTTGTGGGGATTGCAGCCTTTAGGCCTTGGAGTGTGTATGTCCAAACTTTGTTTGCGAATGGACAATCAACAAACAAATGCTCCATAGTTTCCATGGCTTCTTTACATAATGAGCACCCATGCGGACCTGCTATGTTCCTTTTCAATAGATTCACCGATCAAAATTTTTTTATGCATTAATGTCCAAAAGAAGAAGTTTACCTTTGGCAGCGCCATTGGATCCCATACCTCTTTCCAAAACTTTGCTGGGAGTGGTCGATCTTTGTGTGGCTGAAGCAACTCGTAGCCTCTGACTGAAGAGTATACTCCTATAGGTCCCCATCCCCATTTATCATTCTTTGTTTTATGCATCGGGGCTGCTTCACGAAGTTCTTGTTTGAGATTTTCTGATTGCTGCTGAAGATGATCTGGTATATTTCCAAAGCTCCAATCCATCCAGAGCCCGAACTCATTCCATTTGAGATTTCGTATACTGTCTTCACTCCTCTGTTTTTTAAATATGCGTAGATTTCTTGCAGACTGTCTTGCGTTGCTATTGGCGAATGGCCCATTATCCGATCAGTCAACAACTTGACTCGTTTTCCGTTTCAAGGGATGTGGTATAAGTTCTGGGTGAAGAAGCGCATTCCCTTAATGCATAACTGCCATAACATCGAGCTCCTTCTACTGGTTGTGTTCTGCAAATTTCTGATATTTTTATTTGGTAAATATTTGTGCCTTAGTGCTTTACTGACTGGGTGATTGGGTTCACTGTGTAGCTTCCAAATAATCTTGCATACCAGGGCTACGTTGGCAAAGTTTGGGTCTCGAATTTGGAGGCCTTCTTCTTTCATTGTTCGCTTTTCTATCTCCCACTTAACCAGATGGAATTTTTTCTGGTTTCCTTTGCCTCCTTGCCACAGAAAATCCCTCATAATTTTATTTATTTTTCCTGAAATTGACTTGGGTGCCATAAGATATGACGCTTGATATATTGGCAGAGATGAAAAAACATATTTTATAAGTGTTAATTTGCCTCCATGAGATACCCATTGACCTCCCCATGCTACGATTTTGCCTTTGAGTTTTGTGATTACTCCCTCCCACAGGTTGACTTTGTTTGTGCCTAATGTTAATGGCAATCCTAGATAGTTGATTTTGTCCCATTTTGAGAATCCATTGAACCCCAAGTTGCTAGCAATATTTTGAGTTTCTTCCTCCCCTGCATTCCAGCTATATACTGCGCTTTTCCTTTAATTGATTAATGCTCCAGTTACTTTGCAATATGCTTGGAGAGTGTTTTTTAAATGTAGTGGCTATTCTGGTTGAAGCTCCTCCCAACATGAGGGAGTCATCCGTGAACAAAGCATGATTTATTTCTTTGAGATCCTTTGTAATTTTTAAACCTGGGGCTGCTCCTGTTATCATGTCCTGCTCAGTGTGTTCACCATTAAAATGTAGAGAAATGGAGAGAGGGGGCATCCTTGCCTCAGCCCCCTCGTGGCTTGGAATAAATCTGTTGGCCTCCCATTTACTAAAGGCGCTATCCAAGGACTGCTGGTGCATGATTGGATTTTACAAACTCTTGATCGAATCCAAAGGAAGTTAGTACTTGGTAGAGGAAACACGACTTAACTCTATCGAAGGAATTAGCCATATCTAACTTGATCAGCATGGCTTTCTCTTTTCTAAGATTGCTGGAGTGCATGGCTTCCTGGACTTGGATTACATTTTCCAAAATGTGTCTCCCATTGACGAAGCCCCCTTGCGAATCTGATATAAGTTTGCTCAACAGTGGCTTTATTCTATTTGCAAGAAGCTTTGCAATTATTTTATATGAGGCGTTGCACAACAAAATTGGCCTGAACCTGTCAAAGGAGGCAGGGTTTGTTTCTTTAGGTATTAGAGCTAGGAATGTTGACTTGGTGCTGCCACCCATTTTTGCTTTTTTCAAGAATCCTTTTATCATTCTAATGAGATCCATTTTAATTATATCCCAACATATCCTGTAGAAATGAACGGTGAACCCATCTGGCTCGAGGGCTTTGTCTGGATCCATGGACCAAATAATTTTACTTATTTCTTCTTCATTGGTTTGCTTCAATAATGCTATATTGTCCTCTTTGGTGACCAATGCCAAGATGTTCTTTAGGAATTCTGTGTTGTCTTCTTCACGATCATCTTCCTCTTTGCTGTAAAGATGATGAAAGTGTAATGCAACATCAGATTTTATTTGTTCTATTCCTTTGCAGAGCCTCCCATCGGAGGTAGTGATCTCTGAGATGTGATTCCTGGAGAGTTTGGCTCTACATTGTCGATGGAAATATGTTGTGTTTCTGTCTCCAACTTCCAGCAAGAGGCTCCGGGACTTTAGTCTCCAATACTCTTCTTCGTTTCTGAAGGAGTGGTATGTTTTGCATTGGGCTGCTTGCTCCTTTTCTAGTTATGTTTTGGTTATTTCCATTGTATCCATTTATCTTTGCAGATTTTCTAAGTGCTGCACTACCTCAATTCTTTGGTCTTTGGGAGTATTTTTTG
This sequence comes from Pinus albicaulis, assembly GCA_034641835.2. Classification (NCBI taxonomy): domain Eukaryota; kingdom Viridiplantae; phylum Streptophyta; class Pinopsida; order Pinales; family Pinaceae; genus Pinus; species Pinus albicaulis. Next base: position 4,357,214 of record CM076572.1, read on the forward strand.
GGAGTTTACTGCATTCCTTGAGTGCCTTTTTGGTTATTTTTAATTTTTGTTCCCAAACATAATTGGGAGATCCATTGATTGAGGTGTTACATGCCTTTCGAACCGTCTCAACAAAGCCACTTTTTCCATTCCAAAATGGGCTAAATCTGAATGGGATTGGCCCCAAATTCTCTTCCTCCTCTAGCATTAACCGGATGGGCTTATGATCCGAGGTAAGCTTGGGGAGAATGGCTGATGAGATAAGCCTCCTTTCCATAAACATTGTGCTTTGGACCAAGAACCTATCTAGTCTGGCAGATATATGATCTTCCCCTGTCCTATTGTTTATCCAGGTGTAAAGCCCTTTTATTGGTTTAAAGTCCAATAGGTCCCATTGTTGTATCATGTCTTCTACTACATAAAACATCTGATCTTTGCTTTTCCTGCTCCCTCTCTTTTCTTTTTCATTCATCACTATATTTAGATCTCCAGCTATAATTATATTATTTGGGGAATTCAGTTGCAAAAACTCATTTAAAACATCAGCTCTGTAAAACATCAGTGTTGTGTGTTGTGAGAGTTGACAAGCCTGAATTGATCTTCCTTCCACAAAGTTGCTATTCCACCAGAGGAGCCCCTTGCGCTTACTGCTTTTCTTGCATTCTTCTGCCATTTCTTTTTGCTGATCTCTAGAAGGGATTCCCCTTCAATTTTTGTCTCTTGGAGAATTAGGATGTCTGCTGGTTCCGCTTTCATAAGATCTTTGACCGCTTCTACTTTCGTCAGATTCCCCAACCCTTTGCAGTTCCAAGAGACGATTCTCATTACTTACTATTCGGGGTGGTTGGGCCTCCTCCTTTAGGTGGCCTTGTCCTTGTGTTTTTGCCAATTAACATTTCTATAGTGGGTTGACTTCCTTGGGTCTTTTGTATTTCCTCTTCTTCCTCCCTCGCTTCTCTGCGAGACTTTCTTCCTGCTCTTTTGGCAAGCCTTTCTAAGATCTCATCCTCCGAGGAGCTTGGAGATTCATGCACTTTATTTCTTGCTATGTCTGCATATGAGGGGGAGGGGACTACTTCATGGGTTCTCACTATTTTCCCTTGCTCCTCTACTCCTTTCTAATTATGGGAGGGTATTGATTGTTCGCTACTATTCTTATTTGCTTCCGGCACTTCTGTGACCTTACTAGACTCTGCATTTTGTGCTCCTGATTTCGAGATGGGGTTGGTGGTCCCATCTTTTTGTTCTTGCCCTATTGGCCCAAGGTTGTTTTCCTTTGGTTTTCCTTTGCTTCTAGGTTTTGCTGTCCCTGATTTTTTCACTGTAGTCCATTATTTTTCTTTTGCGTTCTCGCTCTCCTCTCCTTCCTTTTTTTTGCAGTGTCTTGCGAAGTGACCGTAGCCATGACAAAACTGGCATTTGAAGGGTAGCTGTCCATAGTCCAACTCCTGAATATGTGTCTAATCTGTTGCAGTAATTTTTATTGCCTCTGGTAACCCTTCCTCCAGATCAAATTCCACGCAGATCCATGTGCATGAGTATTGATGTTTTCAGACAGCTTGATCGATATATCTTCCCAGCGGGTTTCCGATAGCTTGCAATGATTTTTGATTCCAGCAGTGTAATGGGAGGTGAGGTAGACGGACCCAAACTGGAACAACAGATGGCACGTCCTAGGTAGGGTCAAATTCAAGGGTCCATTTGTTCCGGTAAAGACCGTGAGGCCCCATGAAGTAAGGGCCGTTCCCGAAAATGAGATTTTTATCCTCCAGGATTTCGAACACGAAGACATAGAATCCTTTTCTTATGAAATGGCTCTTGATTCCTTCTGTTACAAGTGGTGTCCAGTTCCTCTGCACCCAGGCCTCCACGGATTTGGGAGAGGGCCAGAGCCCTGTAAATTGTCCGATGAGCCCTCTGTCTGCAAGATTGACTGTCGATCTGTTGGAAAAATACTGAGAGGGGGGGGGGGGGGGTGAATCAATATTTAGTGCAGACAATCAAACTTTTACTTTTTCATTTCTAAAAACCCATACGCTACTTTACTGAAGGAAACTAGCGTATATACATGGATATCCTTTATAGAACTCGCGTATGTGCAGAGATCTAATTATGTGTTTGAATCTTAACTCAGATCATTGCATTCTTCATTTATCAGATGTTTCAGAAACAGTAAACAGGTGCGGACAGAATAGAATAATCATCACACATATGCAACACACATGAACACCAGGATTTTTAGGTGGAAACCAAATTTGGGAGAAAACTACCGCTGCCGTCGTTTCAGCTTTCAAAATTTATTATTAAGAAAACTTCTTACAATCATGTACTGGTGCAGAGTCAAACCAGCACGCAGGCACCCACCTGCAGAAGGCTACAACCTTCTCTCGTTTACCAGCCTATCCTGGAAGGGAGCTACAACCCCCTGCTCTCGTTTACCAGCCTCTCCTGGAAGGGAGCAACAACCCCCTACTCTCGTTTACCAGCCTCTCCTGGAAGGGAGCAACAACCCCCTGACTGAAGGCTTCGACCCTCAGCACCACTGCAGACCACGTTTCATCAATTTTCAAACTGGATCAAACAGCTTCAACACAACCCTTCACTTATCAACAATCATACCTTGCTCATTGCTTCAAACAGAACAGTGAGACCACTGTAACCAGAATATCAGATATAACCCAGACTTCAGAATAGATATGCAAAAACACATTCAACCTTCAACAACCATTAGATCAGAAATCATGGCACGTTATTTAATCGCATCCCATGCACATACGTGCTTTTTGACTTAACCTAACCCGTGATACTTCAAAGGCATTTTCTAGGAACAATTTAATCGCGCATACATGCTTTTCCTTCCACAGACCCGTGTATACACGCGCTTTTCATGAAATGAACCCGCGTATAGATCTATAAAAGATAAAATTTGCAGTACAGACCAGATCTATGAACTTACCCAGATTTCTTCAATCTCTTCAACAGGATTGCGCCAGGTCTTCTTCACTTCTTTTCAGATCATCCTTGACATTCACCATTTCTAGATCTAGAGATCTTGAGCCTACATCATGTTCATAGGTGCATCATAGATTCAGATCTATCAATTAGGAACAGGGTTCAACCATACATATATACTTCAGAGTGAAGTATTCATCAAAGCCCAGACACATGCACACCTTTTGCACAATGATTTTCTTCTCCTTATATAGGGTTACCCTTCATCAATACCATGAGTCAAAACCACATAACTTCCAATGGTATTCCTGGACGGGATCACATAGGCGAATCATCATTCAATACAATGGGTCAATACCATGGTAGTTACCCCTGGTTTTACAAATTTAGAGCGCTTTTTCCCATATGCGACTTGGCACGTTATTTCCCACGTGCATACGCTACTTCGTCTAGACAAATCCACGTATGCCTTGAGACATAGTCTTTTCATCATGTTCTGGCACATACTGACATTCCTTCCATCATTACCTTATGTACTCATTGTAGATACATCAGATTTACATCATTTAACAAGTTCATCAAGACAAGAACAACTTCGTCAAGTAGGTTTCCATCATCTTCATCAAGTGGGTTGCCATCAAGGACAACACTCTGCATCATATTGCCAACAATCTCCCCCTTTGGACTTGATGGCAACCACGATGGTGTTTGATCACCATAACAGATAGATACATTAAGCACAACCATTATTCATGATATTCAACCACCATCACCATGTCACTCTCCCTCTTTGACATCAAGGGCAAAGGGCAGATCAAAACCAACACAAGGTTTTTCCCCTCATGTAGACATAAGAGCTCTGCAGGTCTGATGTGAACTGAAGTTACCATGCTCCCCCTGAGATCATGCTGAATCTTCAAACATATTTTTCAATGAAGTACATGATTCTAAGACCTTCCTATCACCAAGACTCATATTTACATCAAATATCCAACCAAGTGAATTTACATATGCGACTCTAATACCCAACCAAGTGGGTTTACAAATTTGAACCAGTCCTTACATGACTGAATATTACAATTTACATCATGGGTCTCAACATGACCTTTTCATAACCAAAACCAAAAAGACCTCAAGAAAGAGATCAAGTTTTAGAACCATCATAATGCCAACAATGCATTATTCTCAGCCAGGCTAATGCTCCCCCTGAAACTGTGCATCCTTTCCATATGACCAAAACTCCTCCTTAGCTTGAGTAACCTGAACACTTTCAACAGCCAATCATCAAGGCATCTTCACCCAATATTAGAGAATGAAACAGAAATATAAGAGCCGAAACATCACCAGAGAAGCCATACAACATCAGAGATGCCAAACAACACCATAGCTTGTGCTGAAGAATGCTGACCTAGAAACTTTGTCAGCAACCACCCATACACGGTTTTCTGTGTATGAACTCGCGTATATACGCGACTGTCTTTCAGGAAACCCACGTATCCAATTTAATATTCTGAAATTAAGCAGATCTGATCTTCTGAGAGGTAAAGACAATTCCTAGCTTCTGTCTGAGATATTCGAATGCTTCCCTGGGCAGAGGTTTGGTAAATATATCAGCAACTTGTTCTTTGGAGGGAACATACTCCAACTTCACCTTTTGTTCAAGCACTTGTTCACGTAAGAAGTGATACTTGATGGGAATGTGCTTGGTCTTGGAATGCATAACAGAATTCTTTGAGATACTGATGGCACTTGTATTATCACACATAATGGAGATAGGAGGTGAACATTTGATTTGAATGTCTTGTAAGGTTTGCATCATCCAAAGAAGTTGAGTGCAACATGATGCGGCAGCCACATGTTCTGCTTCTGCTGTAGATAAGGCAATAGAGCTTTGCTTCTTGCTGAACCAAGATACCAACCAGGGCCCCATATAGAATGCACCACCACTTGTGCTTTTCCGATCATCAACATTTCCAGCCCAATCTGCATCAGTGTAAGCATGAAGAGTAAGATCAGCATTCTTTGGATACCATAGTCCAAAGTATTGAGTTCCTTGTAGATATTTGAATATTCTTTTGACAGCCTGAAGATGAGACTCTTTTGGATTGGCTTGGAATCGTCCAACAATCCCAACTGCATGCATAATATCTGGTCTAGTCCCAGTGAGATACATAAGACTTCCTATCATAGATCTGTATTCTGGTTGATTCACCGTGGGAGAATCATCAAGAGAACTGAGATTACATCCAGTTACCATTGGTGTACTTACAGGTTTGCACTCTTCCATCCCATACTTCTTCAGAATTTGCTTAAGGTATTTTGCTTGAGATAAGAATATACCTTCTGTAGTTTGATGCACTTGTAAGCCAAGAAAGAATGCTAGTTCCCAAGTAAAGACATTTCAAATTATTGCTGCATGACAGAAGCAAATTTCTGACTCATAGATTCTTCATTACTTCCAAAAATGATATCATCAACATATACAACCACAATCAATAGTTTATCATTTTCAATTTTTGTGTATAAGTTACTATTAGCAGACCCCTTTGAAAATCCTTGTTAATGAAGATATTTGTCAAGACGATAATACCATGCCCTTGGAGCTTGTTTGAGACCATATAGAGCCTTTTTAAGTCTACAAACAAGATTTTCATCATTTCCCAAAATGAATCCTTCTAGTTGTTCTATATAAACTTCTTCTTCTAGATCACTATTGAGGAAAGCAGATTTGACATCCATTTGATAAAATTTGATTTGTTGAAAAATTGAAAAAGAAAGAAACATTCTTATGGATTCAAGTCTAGCTACAGGAGCAAAAGTTTCTTCAAAGTCTATACCTTCTTGTTGAGTATACCCTTTGCAAACCAGTCTAGCTTTGTTTCTTATAACGTCCCCATTCTCATTTAGCTTCTTCTTGAATATCCATTTGGTTCCAATGACATTTTTATCATGTGGTCTTGGTACCAATTCCCAAGTGTGGTTCTTTTCAATTTGATCAAGTTCTTCATTCATGGCCTGAATCCAACATTCATCTTTGCTAGCTTGACTGACATTGTGTGGTTCAATCGTGGATAGAAATGCCAAATAGCTAGGAGATCCCACAAGAGTCCTCCTTGTTTGTACACCTGATTCCTTGTCTCCCAAAATTTGAGATTCAGGATGATTCTTTTGAACATATCTGGATCGAGCCTTTCCGGATAAATCATCTTCAGGTTCTTCATTGGATCCACTGTCTATATCATTTCTATTTGATGTAGAGGGAAAAAAGTCACCATCATCTTCTTCTGTTGTTTGTCTTTCTTCTTTAGGGACTGCATGAGACTCATCAATAACAACATCAATACATTCAACAATCTTTCGAAGCCTTTTATTGTAACATTTGTATGCCCTGCTTGTAGATGAGTAACCAAGAAGTATTCCTTCATCTGATCTAGATTCAAACTTGCCAAGCTTTTCATCATTATTTTTGATAAAGAATTTACTTCCAAAAACTCTAAAATGTTTCACAGAGGGCGAATTACCATACCAGAGTTCATATGGAGTTTTGTCACTATTTACCCAAACATGTGCCTTATTAAGAATATTTGCTGCTGTGTGAGCTGCTTCTCCCCAAAAAATATCAGGTGTTCCGGAATCATCAAGCATAGCTCTAGCCATTTGTTGAATTGCTTTATTAATTCTTTCTGCTACGCCATTTTGTTGTGGAGTGTCTGCTACATAAAACTGTCTTTTTATGCCATGTTGTTCACAAAATTCAAAGAATTCATTTGATGTATATTCTCCTCCTCGATCAGATCTAAGACAGTTGATTTTTAGATCTAATTCATTTTCAACCAGCGCTTTGAAGATCTGAAATTTTTCAAATGCTTCATCTTTGTGTTTGATCAACCCAATCCAACACATTCTAGAGAAATCATCAATGAATAAGATATAGTATTCTTCACCACGTGGTGACTTTTTCCTCATAGGTCCACATATGTCAGTATGAATGAGTTCAAGAGGCTTACTTGACGATCCTTCCTTGGCATTGAATTGCACTTTGGTTTGGTTACCGAATTGACAGGATTTGCATATGATACTTTCAGGTAGAGAAATATTGGGAAGACCACGAACAACATTAAGTTTTCTTGATTTGTTAATTTGAGAGAAGCTTAGATGCCCCAACCTTCTATGCCATAGCCAGTTTTCTGAAGATTTACTCAAGTAACATTGTTCTTTGCAATTCTTCAATACATATAGGTTGCTTGGAGTTCTTTTTCCTTTTATAATTGTTTTACCTGTATCAAGATCACGAACCACACATTCTTTTTAACTAAAGACAACTTCAGTTCCTTGATCACACATTTGACTTACACTTAACAGATTATGCCTTAATCCATCCACATACATGACATCATTAGCCTTCACCTTTTCTTTTAGAAACATAGACCCTTTTCCTTTAATTACAACAGGAGTATCATTTCCAAAAGTAACTTTCTTTTCCTTTTCTAGAGCACTATATGCATGAAGTTTGTGTTTATCACCTGTCATGTGTCTCGAGCATCCACTATCAATGTACCATTGATTTTCTTCACCTTCCGCAAATAACGCTATGCCACAATTTTCAACCTGTGATTCCTTCTTTTTCCATATTTTGGATTTTGAAGGAAGATGCTCTTTTGGTTGAACTTTGCTCCTGCATTCAGATTCTTCATGCCCATAGTTATTGCAATAGGCACATTCAACTTCATTTAGAAGAGGAGAAAAGTTGTTATAGGTATTCTTTTTTGTTTCAATATCAACCCTTTTCTTTCTTGCTTCTCTTGTCATGATGGTTTTATATGCAACACATTGAGCAGCTTTATGGCCAAAATTGTGACATGAAAAACATTGTCCATTGAAGAAGAAATTTCTGCAATCATGAAATCTTCTACTTGAATTTACCTGTTGATTGGGGCTTCTTTGAAAGATATTCCTGTTAGTGTTCCTTGCATTAAGATGATCATGCTTTACCTGTAAAGATTCTTTATTTCCTTGCTGAGTAGCAGAATTTTGTAAACCAGCTGTAGCTGCTTTTAGATAATTTGGTGCTGAAGCTTGAGAAGATTCTCCAATATATCCAAGACCTGTCTTTATAAGAGGAGAACGCTGTACCTTGATAATCTCATCTAAGGTTTCAGATCCTTTAGCAAATCTGAAATTCAGAGTCTTTGCTTTCTCAAATTCTTTTCTTACACTTACCACTTCACATTCTAATTTCTCATTGTGTTTCTTTGCCTCTTCAACCTGCTTTTCCAGAGTCTCGATGGTTATTTTCCTTTCTTCCAAGAGAATTTTATATTCTTCTAAGAGAATTCTGCTTTGTTCTAAGCGTATTTTGAGTTGATTTTTCTCTTCAAGAAAATCATTGTCCTCTAGAGCATCCACAAAAGTATCATTTTCTTCCTTAGATTCAAAAGCCATGAGAAGTCTAAGATCTTGTTCACATTCTTCCTCACTATCAGATACCCCATCACTGTCATCATGAGTATAGTAACTTCTTCTAGTGCTAGACCGGTTCTTATTTCTAGCTACTTCCTTTCCTTTTGCAGGTGTTTCTTTGTAAGGACACTTAGCCGCATAATGACCAACTCTTCCACAATTAAAACATTTGAAAGGAAGCTTACCTCTAAACCGTCCTGTACCAAGTTGAAGTTTCTTTACAAAATTTGCCTCATCTTCTTCCGAAATATATCCTGATCCTTCTGCTTCTTGTACTTCTTTTCCTTTTGTAGAAGCTCTAAAAATAGCTTCTTTGACTTCAGATGGTCCTCCTCTTCTCATTTCATATGCAGTCAGTATGCCATGAAGTTGCACCACAGTAAGATTTTGAAGATCCTGTTTTTCTTCAAGAGCAGAGACTTTTGACTCAAATTTTGCCGTTAGTGATCTCAAAATTTTCTCAACCAAAGTAGTTTCGGTTATTTTTTCTCCCAGATTTTTCATACGATTTACAACATCATCAAGACGTAAAAAGAAACTGGCAATACTCTCATCACTATGCATCTTTAAATTTTCATATTCAATTCTGAGAGTTTGGAGTTTTGCACTTTTTACCTTTGCATCACCTTCATAACTCAGAATGATTTTGTCCCATATTTCTTTTGCTGTATTCAGCTGCATGACTTTGACAAACTCTGATTCTGTTAGACTTCCTGTTATAGCATTGACCGCTTTTGCATTTGATTCATAATTCTTCCTTTCAGTTGGGTCTGTTGGTGTAGCAGCTAGATATTGATATCCTTGTTCAAAAATGGCCCATACATCTGCTCCCATAGACTGAAGAAAGGATCTCATCCTCATTTTCCAGAAGATTAAATTACTTCCATTGAAGAGCGGAGGCTTGATAGATGTTGTTCCTTCTTGATAGCTCATCTTGCTTGATCTTCTTTCCAGAAGATTAAATTGCTTCCATTGAAGAGCGGAGGCTTGATAGATGCTGTTCCTTCTTGATAGCTCATCTTGCTTGATCTTCCTTCTAGCGGCTAAGCTTTTTCAGAAGGACCTGCTCTGATACCAATTTTTGGGAAAAATACTGAGAGGGGGGGGGGGTGAATCAGTATTTGGTGCAGACAATCAAAATTTTACTTTTTCCTTTCTAAAAACCCAAACGCTACTTCACTGAAGGAAACTAGCGTATATACGCGGATATCCTTTATAGAACTCGCGTATGTCTAGAGATCTAATTATGTGTTTGAATCTTAACTCAGATCATTGCATTATTCATTCATCAGATATTTCAGAAACAGTAAACAGGTGCAGACAGAACAGAATAATCATCACACATATGCAACACACATGAACACCAGGATTTTTAGGTGGAAACCCAATTCGGGAGAAAACCACCGCTGCCGTCGTTTCAGCCTTCAAAATTTATTATTAAGAAAACTTCTTACAATCATGTACTGGTGCAGACTCAAACCAGCACGCAGGCACCCACCTACAGAAGGCTATAACCTTCTCTCGTTTACCAGCCTATCCTGGAAGGGAGCTACAACCCCCTGCTCTCGTTTACCAGCCTCTCCTGGAAGGGAGCTACGACCCCCTAACTGAAGGCTTCGACCCTCAGCACCACTGCAAACCACGTTTCATAAATTTCAAATTGGATCAAACAACTTCAACACAACCCTTCACTTATCAATAATCATATCTTGCTCAATGCTTCAAACAGAACAGTGAGACCACTGTAACCAGAATATCAGATATAACCCAGACTTCAGAATAGATATGCAGAAACACATTCAACCTTCAGCAACCATTAGATCAGAAATCATACGCACTTTTATTTAATCAGACCCGCGTATATACACGCTTTCCAGAAGACGAACCCGCGTATACTTCAGTGCATTTTCCAAGGAAAAACCCTAACTGCGCATACGCGCTTTTCCTTCCACAGACCCGCGTATACACACGCTTTTCATGAAACGAACCTGCGTATAGATGTATAAAATATAAACTTTGCAGTACAGACCAGATCTATGAACTTACCCAAATTTTTTCAATCTCTTCAACAGGATTGCACCAGGTCTTCTTCACTTCTTTTCAGATCATCATTGACATTCACCATTTCTAGATCTAGAGATCTTGAGCCTTGATCATGTTCATAGGTGCATCATAGATTCAAATCTATCAATTAGGAACAGGGTTAAACCATACAGATATACTTCAGAGTGAAGTATTCATCAAATCCCAGACACATGCACACCTTTTGCACAATGATTTTCTTCTCCTTATATAGGGTTACCCTTCATCAATACCATGAGTCAAAACCACATAACTTCCAATGGTATTCCTGGACGGGATCACATAGGCGAACCATCATTCAATACAATGGGTCAATACCATGGTAGTTACCCCTGGTTTTACAAATTTAGAGCACTTTTTCCCATACGCAACTTGGCATGTTATTTCTCGCGTGCATACGCTACTTCGTCTAGAAAAATACGCGTATGCCTTGAGACATACTCTTTTCATCATGTTCTGACACATACTGACATTCCTTCCATCATTACCTTCTGTACTCATTGTAGATACATCAGATTTACATCATTTAACAAGTTCATCAAGTCAAGAACAACTTCGTCAAGTAGGTTGCCATCATCTTCATCAAGTGGGTTGCCACCAAGGACAACACTCTGCATCATATTGCCAACACGATCTGCATGTTTCTACTATTGGCAGCTCAACGATTGGGATGCAGTCCAGCTTTTTAACAAATTTCTGCTGTGTCTTGGAGAGTTGTCTCTTGAGAGAACCAACGATGAGCTTCTTAAAGGCGAGCAATTCTGGAAGAGGAGGGGAGGGCTTGGCACCCCCGCCGACCTTTATTGTAGCTAAAACTCTGTGGTGGAAGCTATGGTGGCGCTGTTAGGTTATGGGCTGCGCAACGCAGCGCATTCTGAACTCGCTTAATATAAAAAAAGGCCAAATATTCTCATGGTATTTTAAATATTTATATGTATTTGTGATATATATTTTTAAAGTATATATTGAGTGATAAGTTGTTATTCTTTGTGGTTTTGATCTAATCTCTTTTTCCCATTGAAAAAAGAACTGATACTTATCTAAAAACGATATTAACGTATGTAGTTGTAACCAAATTATGTAAATGAATAGCCCAATCCTGTAACACATATTCCTTTGATAAATGTGATAATATATTTTTTAAATTGAAAGGGTTGTTGAATGCTTTAAGGTGTTTATATATTTTCATAGTAACTCATTAATGTTCATGTATTTTTATTGCGGTCACATAAATTAATGTTCATTTCTTTTGAGTAGCCATTGAGGATGTTCTTGTCTTTTGAATTCAATATGATGTAAATTAATGTTCATTTATTTTCAATGATATGAGGTAAAGATTATAATTAAACATTGAAGTTTATGTTGGATTATTTAAATGATATAATTAGTTTTTTTTGGTTGAAATTTTTGACAAATGAAAAATTTATGATTACTCAAGAGGAAAAATGATGAAATGATTTTTGTGTTTATTAATGTCACATTCACCGAACACAAAATAAACAAAATATTTTTTTTTTTACTTTTACCTTGATCTAAGAAACTAACTTATGATATTTCCTATGATATTCATCCCTGATATATATTTAAGAGATTATGTCTATTGGTTGGGTAACTTTGAAGTTATTTTCCTTCATTATTTGTATTTGGTTTCAAAAACCTTAGTCCTAGGCTATCTGTCTCTTACGCCGATTATACTTAGAGTTTTCCACCTAGGTCTGGTGACATTGTCTTTATCAATTTTATTATGTGCGCTGTTGGTGTTACACCTGTAAGGTCATAGCCAACACATTTATTCATCTAGATATGTTTTTAAATGAGGTGTTAACTTTCACGTTAAGAGATTTATGGTGGCACGCTTGGAATTAAATTCTATTTGACAAATGTAATACTACTAACTCTTGCGTTAGTCCTCATTCATACCCGAGTCTTTCTCCACTGTTGGATCACCAGCAGATCAAAGGTACATATTTTTGGAGGGAAATTTAACATTGGGATAACCCTGCAACCCTAAATATTTCTGCAATTTTTTCACTCAGTCGTGCTAGAGGCACTTCTCCTCAGACTTCTTCACTCCGAAGATGTGTGTTAGTGTATCATTGTTAGACGCAGTTTCACATATCCTCGAGCTACGGCTAGAGGGAAATTCACTCCGCGGAGCTCTCTGCGACGAAGGTGAGTTTGCTACTAGCAACCCGTCGGGCCACCAGAATAATACAGTCTTACAACAACCGGTTCTCTCCTTCATGAGCCTGCGCACGTGACTTGGAGCTAGCTGGTATATCACCCTCGCTTAATTACTGGTTTTTGTTTGATACCTTCCTTCTACAAAGTTTTATATAGCTACTACTTCTTACTTCCCTTTCTATTCCTTTTTTTAAGGCTACAGGTTACCAACCCGAGTATATGGAAAAGCTCCCTTTCTTTTTTGGTAATTCTCTATAGAATCGGCTTCCTTAATCTTCGTACATTCGAGCTTACTGTTTAGATTTCAGTATATGGTGCCTCGACCTTTACTTGTTTTCTTACATGAGTTTTTTCTTCTTCTTTTGTACGTGTGTTGTTGCAGTTGAAAGGTGATTTTCCTCCACGGAAACGGCTACCAAGATTAGTAACCCTTTTGGAGATACATTTCCAGGTTTTCCCATTGACAACTCCAATTTCTTTTACAGGTACTACTAGATTTAATGAATCCCATCTCTAGCTTAGCACCACATCAAATTTCAGTGAAAGATTTTCAGAATTCGTTCCAGTAAATGGTTTTTACCCAACTTCTTGTGATGTCAAAGACCAACTTCCTCTGAGAGGGATTTTGACAGTATGGTCTTTTTTTTTGTCAGAGAAATTTTTTAGACAGTCTTCATGCAGCCAGTGCCAGGGAATCAATGTAAATTTGTATTTAATTAGTTCTAGAATTTGATATTAAAGGGTAGCACTTCATTAGTTTGTTTTGTATAATGTATCTCATATACTGTTATGCCTCCTCTACGACGAGGTTGGACTTGAGTTTATAATATTCACTTTTCCAGTTTTTAAATGGATTTTCACATTCTAGGTTAAAAGTGGTTTTGAATACTTTACTCTACTTTTCTACCATTGAGGAAGTTATTTCTTTAAATTCCTGTCTTTGAAATTTTATGAGATTTACTCACAGTTCTTGTATTGATTCAATGGAAAGTGTTGTAAAAGAAAATAAAGGGTTCTTATTACGACATTTGGTCCTTTAATTCCTGTGAATAAACTTCTGATGCTCAAGAATTAAATTTCGAAGTTCTTTGTTCGATATGCATGTATTATATTTCTCTTCTAACATTCAGTATGTAAGGAACTCTGCCATTTTGTTTCTTTTTGTTAAAACAATCAACATTGTATTGAATATTCTCTGGTATCTCTTGAAAGAGTAACTACTCTATTGTTTACTGTTCATATTGCTTGACTATTTTGTTTTCTGGTACCTTTCCTTCAATTAGAGTTACTCCTCTGGCAATTAACTCATCGAACATTTGTAGAATATTACTATTCATTTACTAATATTTTCTCATAGTTAAAGGTGATTGGACCACCCAAGAAACTGCCCGTTTATAGCTAGATAGGCAAGGAAGAAGTATTCTGGGTTTCCTACTGTTACCCGGAATTGACAGTTCTGTTCCAACTGTTAGGTTAATTTGTTTTGATAACTCTCTTAGTAATTATAACAGAATAATACTAACAGAATCATATTTACCTCAACTCTATCACATATTTTTTTTAATAAAAACATTAACTTCACCATAACTATGCTTAAATATGTAAAATCTGCCACATTACTTACATGTCATCCATTCAAATAATTTTAACAACATTTATCTCATATTTTTATATCTTTGTTCGGATTTACAGTTTACCTTAGTATTCAATACAAACAAAAATAAATACTTATCTTCAAAGTAAGTTCCCTGACTGATGTTCCTACAACCTTAAGAGCGGCAATAACGTCCAGCTCTTCCCTCGTGCTTCCATTGGAAAGCTCAAGTTGGCAGTAGACTTTCTCTACTATGACCTCAGGACCTCTAGTATAGTCAAGCCAGAAACCTTCAGGAATACTGAGTGTTTTCCACTGGTGTGTACCAGATTAGGAAAATCTCCACTCTTTCCTTTGTCCATCCACAGAACCCCCACTTCCTCCTGGGATGAATCTCTTATCCTTAGAGGAGTAGCTAACTGCTCCAACTGTCCAACCAGTTTTTCAGTTCTTGGAAAAACATTACCATCAGCCCTTTTTACTTTTACTTTTTCTTAATTAATTTTATTATTTCATAATAGCAAGATGGAAAGATAACTTTTCCATCAACATAACAATTTTATCATTTCAAAACAAAACAATATTTAAAAGTCATCATCGTTCTTTTTAACTAGTTAACAACTAGTTAACCTTAAATGCAACTGTCACAACTTCCCCCCCTGGAAGTAACATCGTCCTCGGTGCTTCACTCTACCTCAGAAAATAGCTCTGGGTAAGCCTCACACACAAACTTTTCATCCTCCCAAGTAGCCTCATTCGGGCTGAAGCGGTTCCATTGCACTTTAACCTGGGTGATGACTCATTTGCGGAGCATGATTTACCTTCAGTCAAGTATGTGTTGCGGCTTGACCAAGAACTCGCCGTCCAGTTCTATCTACGAGCAAAAAAGTGTCATGTCATTTTCCCATAAATAAATTATACATCAAGTTAAGATTTTTAATTCTATCCTACCTGTATATTTTGCCAATGTATTACATGCTTTGAATCATGTACATAACGCTTCAATAGGGACACGCGGAACACATTGTGTACTCGTATGTGCCTAGGCAAATCCAGCCGATAGGCCATAAGTCCTACCCTTTCCAGAATTTGGAAGGGTCCACAGAACCTGGGAGCAAATTTGGCACAACAGGTCCACCACAAGGTACTCCTCTTGGGTTTAATTCTCACATACACATGATCCCCTACTTTGTATTCCTAATAAGACCTCTTTTTATCTGCATAGATCTTCTACCGATATTGTGCAACCTTCAGATTTTGTCTTATCTTCTTTAGTTCTAATTCCATTTCAGCAAGCATCTCGGGTCCCAACATTAATTTTGTCTTGAGGAAACTCCAATTTATGGGTGTGTGACACTGCCTCCCATACAAGGCCTCAAAAGGACTCATCTTCAGCGACTCCTGATAACCATTGTTATAAGAAAATTATACCAGATGCAGATAGTCCTCTCATTTACTTGGCTGCTGCATCACATACATATGCAACATGTTTTCCAACACCTGGTTAATCGCTCCGTTTGGCCATTGGATTGGGGGTGATAAGTCGTGCTAAAGTTTATTTGAGTTCCCAATCTTGTAAACAATGTCTTCCAGAAGGCAGAAGTAAACTTAATATCCTGGTCTAAGATAACTGTCTTTGGAATTCCATGTAGCCTGGAAATTTCATTCATGAATATGTCGGCTATCTGTACAGTCTTGTAAGTAGATTGCACAGGTATAAAATGTGCAGATTTACTCAATCTATCCACCACTACCATGATGGAATCATTTTTCCCTTTTTTTCATGGTAGGCCTGTAATGCAGTCCAGGGATATGACCTCCCACTTCCATTCAAGTATTGGTATGGGCTGCAACAATCCTGCCGGATGTTGATGCTCCACCTTTATTTACTGAAATTCCAAGCATTTACTCAAATATTTAGCAAAGTTTATATGCATACCAGGCCAAAAGTATACCTTTCTAATTGCAGTCAACATTTTCTGGTATCCTGGGTGACCTGCGTAATTACTGTGACGGTACTCATTCATTATCAGTTCTTTTAGATCCATACGATTAGGCATATACACTTTACCTCTAAAAGTTAGCAGTCGATCTTCATTTATTCCATATTAAGATGTACTTCCTTGTTTTCTGGTTTCTTCCATTTGTTGCCACAAAAATTGATATTCTGGATCCTTTTGTGATTTTTCCCACTTGTTCCAAAAATTTACTTTCCAGCTAATTATAATACAACTCATATATACCATGTAGGTTTCTTCTTAAAGCATCAGCTACACGGTTTTCTTTCCCCTTCACGTGCTGAATATCCATATTAAACTCACTTAAGAAGGCATTCCATCTTGCCTGCCTTGAGTTAAAATCTGCTTGCTTGAAATAACTAGTCAAGCTGCTATGATATGTTTTTAACACAAACTTTTTGCCCAGCAAGTAGTGTCTCCATACATGGAGCGCATGCACTACTGCTGTTAATTCCAGGTCATACGCTTAATACCTCTGTTCATGATCCTTCAACTTCCTTGATTCATACACCACCACTTTTCCTTCGTGAGATAGGACTGCCCCAACACCTTATTTACTTGCATCTATACACACTTCAAATTCTTGGTTGGGATCAGCTACCCTTAACACAGGTGCAGTGCTCAAAAGCCATTTCAACTTTTCAAAATTGTGCTGACATTCAATAGTCCATTTGAAAATTTTTCCTTTCCTCTACAAAGAAGTAATAGGAAAAGAAATTATGGAAAATCCTTCAATAAATCTTCAGTAGTACCCGACTAATCCCATAAAGGATCTAATGTTTGCCTCGTTCTGGGGTACTCACCATTCCATGCTTGTTTTGATCTTCTATGGATCAATAAAAAGTTTCTTCTGCTAAAATAACAAGGCCTAAATACTAGATTTCTATTTTGAAGAAATCACATTCGCTGAACTTAGCGTACAACTGGTGTTTTCTTAGAATTTCCAACACAATCCTCAAATTCTTCTTATGCTCCTCCTGATTTTTAGAATATATTAAAATATCGTCTATAAATATAAGTACAAAATTATTTAGGTAAGGATGGAAAATTACATGCATTAACCTCATAAAGGTTGCTACTGCGTTTGTTAACCTAAAGGGTAACACCAAAAATTCATATTGTCCATACCTGGTACGGAATGTTGTCTTGCAAATGCCTTCATCCTTGATTCGAATATGGTGATATCCAGATCTTAAATCTATCTTGGAAAACACCGTGGCCCCCTTCACCTGATCAAACAGATCATCAATCCTTGGTAAAGGGTATTTATTATTAACTGTTAACTTGTTGAGCTTCCTATAGTCCATGCACATCCTCATGGTTTTGTCCTTTTTATTCATGAATAACACTCGGATGAATATAAACTTTTTCCAACAGCTCCTGTAATTGCATTTTCAATTCTGTTAACTCTAGTACACTCATTCTGTAAGGAGCCCTTGACACAGGAGAAGTGCCTGGCATTAACTCTATGGTGAACTCAATATCTCTCCTTGGTGGCATTCCAGGAATATTTTCTGGAAATACATCCAAGAATTTTTGCACCACACGTATATTTTCCATTATAGATGATTTCTCCTTGGAATCTGCATACCCCACCTGAATAGCATATAACTGACATCCCTTCCTTATACATTTATTCATTTGAGATGATGTAATTAGGTGTAACTATAGTGGCTTCTTGATTTCTTGAATCTCTTTACGTGTTCCATCATGCATTCTGTAGTAAATAATCTTTTCCTTACATTCCACTAAGGTCCAATGCTTTTCTAGCCAATCCATGCCCAACAAAACATCATAGGACCCTAATGGAAGAATGTTCAGATCTACTTGTAACTGATGTTCTGAAATTTCCAGAGTACAATTTGGAATTTTGGCAGTTACCTTTCGTTTTGCTCCAGTAGCTAGCTGTACTAGCCACGAATTTTTAAATTTCTGTTCTTTCAATTTACATAGTTCCACTATTTTGGGACTAACATAGCTCAGACTTGCACCTGGGTCTACCAAAATAGAAACAATTTGAGTTAGTATTTTATCTTCCAGCTCAATCATTGTTGCTTGATAATCTGCCTATCGGTCCTCCAATGATGCGTTGATACAAGGGATATTTCGCGCCACATCGCCCACTGTAGAAGCTTCCTGCAAGCTTGCAACTGTGTGATTTCTTGCTTGTTGGAGAAAATTTTTGTAGTAGTGTTCTTCACCACAACCCCAATGCTGTAAAGGTGGCTTGGTCACATGCCCTTGCTCAGGCTTTCTAGAGGCTTACGTAGGTTCTTCTTCTGCTGGCCATCTGTTTCTCTGGTGATTTCTATCAAACTGCTTGCTAACAGAATTACATGTAGAATTATTAAAATTATTGCTTTTGATGCCTTTGAAATTTGAGTTACTTTTATGTCCTTTCTTCGGCTGCCAATTTTTGCCAACCTTCCCTTTTACCTTGGACTGCTGATAGCACATTCGTTCTTTACGAATGGCTTCATCCATGGTTCGGGGGTTTACAAATTCTATTCGCTCCTTCATGTGTGTTGGCAGGCTTCTTAGAAATCTTTGCACCTTAGCCTTTTCCTCCCGAAGATATGGAACATATCATAACAAAGAGGTGAAATTAGTGCTATATTCATCCATAGTCATCTGTCCCAATCTTAAGTCATGAAATTCCTTCGATTTCTTATCATAAAATCATTCTATTAGATACTTGTCCTTAAATTATTGATGGAATGATTCCCAGGTGACATCTTGTTCCTCTATGCTGCGAACATTCTTCACTTCTTCCCACCACAAAGTGGCTTTCTCTCTCAATTGATATATGGCTAATCTAGCCTTTAGGTTGCTAATGTACTCATACACCTGAAAGTACTTATACATGTTTATTAACTAGGCTTCAGCCACTTCCTCAGCTTCACCATCAAACGTTGGTGGTTTTATTTTCCGAAACTCCCCCTGAAGTTCGACTTTCTGCTTTTTAACCTCTTGCTGATCTGACACATTGCCAGATTCTTCTTCATTGTAATTTTTGTTCTTGCTTCGCTGGGATGGGCTTCTTTCCACTCTATCAGTGGTGTTATTTCCTGTTTGCTGCTCATCTTCTTCTTGCATGCCTCTGTTAGTACTTGGATGTCCCACCTCCTAGTTTTGTTTATCTAACAGGCTCTTCAATATCTTTTCTTGGTCTTGCAGTAATCGTTCATTATCTTTTCGAACACGCACCATTTCCTCCTATAGTTGCTATACCGTATTCAACAGGAAACTGGTTTGATGTTGTTGTTCTTCCAACAGCCTACTAGTTTGTTGGTGTTTTTCGACACTTAATTGAACCCACATTTCGGGGTTCATCACAGGTTGAGTTTGGGGTTCCCCAGTGTCTTGGGGATTTTGCTGTGTGTTTCCCCTTCTCATGTTGTTTCCTGTTATGCTGCTAAAATATGTGCATCAATATACCCACAAATTTATCGTTAGTTTACCCTTAGGGTCCCAGCGTATGAACGCTGCTCTGATACCACTTGTCACATTCACCGAACACACAAAAAAAAAAAAAAAAAAAGAAGAAGAAGAAAGAAAAAAACTTTTACCTTGATCTAAGAAACTAACCTATGATCTTTCCTATGATATTCTTCCCTTATATATATTTAAAATATTATATCTATTGGCTGGGTAACTTTGAACTTCTTTTCTGTCATTATTTGTATTTGGACTTGAAAACCTTAGTCCTAGGCTATCTGTCTCTTACACCGATTATACTTAGAGTTTTCCACCTAGGTTTGGTGACATTGTCTTTATCAATTTTATTATGTGTGCTGTTGGTGTTACACCTGTAAGGTCGTACCCAACACATGTATTCATCCAACTATGTTTTTAAATGAGGTGTTAACTGTCACGTTAAGAGATTTATAGTGGCAGGCTTGGAATTAAATTCTATTTGACAACTGTAATACCACTAACTCTTGTGGAAGTGGCAGATCGAAGGTAAAAATTTGTGGAGGGAAATTTAACATCCATATAACCCCGCAACCCTAAATATTTCCACCATTTTCTCACTTAGTCGTGCCGGAGACGCTTCTCCTCAGAATTTTTCGCTCCAAAGATGTGCGTTAGTGTATCACTGTGAGACGCAGTTTCACATATCCTTGAGCTATGGCTAGAGGGAAATTGACTTCGCAGATCTCTCTGTGATGAAGGTGAGTTTGTTGCCAACACCCCGCCGGGCCACCAGAATAATATAGTTTTACAAAAACTGGTTCTCTCGTTCATGAGCCTGTGCACGCGACTTGGAGCTAGCAGGTATATTACCCTCGCTTAATTACTGGTTTTTTTTTGATACCTTCCTTATTGAAAGTTTTATATAGCTACTACCTCTTACTTCCCTTTCTATTCCTTTTTTTTTAAGGCTACAACTTACTGACCCGAGGATATGGAAAATATCCCTTTCTTTTCTGGTAATTCTCTTTAGGCTCGGCTTGCTTAATCTTCATATATTCGAGCTTACTGTTTAGATTTCAGTATATGGTGCCTTGGCCTTTACTTGTTTTCTTACATGAGTTTATTTTTCTTTTGTATGTGCATTGTTGCAGTTGACAGGTGAGTTTACTCCACGAAAACGATTACCAAGATTAGTAACCCTTTTGGAGATACATTTCTAGGTTCGCCCATTGACAACTCCAATTTATTTTTAGGTACTACCAGATTTAATGAATCCCATCTCTAGCTTAGCACCACATCAATTTCAGTGAAAGATTTTCAGAATTGGTTCCAGTAAATGGTTTTTACCCAACTTCTTGTGATGTCAAAGACCACCTTCCTCTGAGAGGGTTTTTGATAGTCGGGTCTTTTTTTTTTGTCAGAGAGGGTTTTTAGACAGTCTTCATGCGGCCAGTGCCGGGGACTCAATGTAAATTTGTATTTGATTAGTTCTCGAATTTGATATTAAAGGGTAACACTTCATTAGTTTGTTTTGTATAATGTATCTCATATACTGTTATGCGTCCTCCACGATGAGGCTGGACTTGAGTTTATAATATTCACTTTTCCAGTTTTTAAATGGATTTTCACATTCTGGGTTAAAAGTGCTTTTGCAGACTTTACTCTACTTTTCTAACATTGAAGAAGTTATTTCTTTAAATTCCCGTCTTTGAATTTTTATGAGATTTACTCACAGTTCCTGTATTGATTCAATGGAAAGAGTTGTAAAAGAAAATAAAGGGTTCTTATTACGACCTTTGGTCCTTTAATTCCATTGGATAAACTTCTGATGCTAAAGAATTAAATTTTGAAGTTCTTCGTTCGATATGAATGTATTATATTTCTCTTCTAACATTCAGTATGTAAGGAACTCCGCCATTTTGTTTCTTTTTGTTAAAACAATCAACACTGTATCGAATATTCTCTGGTATCTCCTGAAAGAGTAACTACTCTATTGTTTACTGTTCATATTGCTTGACTATTTTGTTTTCCGGTACCTTTCCTTCAATTAGAGTTGCTCCTCTGGAAATTTACTCATCAAACATTTCTAGAATATTATTGTTCATTTACTAATATTTTCTCATAGTTAAAGGTCACCGGACCACCCAAGAAAACCTCTGTGTATAGCTAGACAGGAAAGGACGAAGTATTCTGGGCTTCCTACCATTACCCAAAATTGACAGTTATGTTCTGACTGTTAGGTTAATTTGTTCTGACAACTCTCTTAGTAATTCTAACAGAATAATACTAACAGAATCATCTTTACCTCAACCCTACCACATATTTTTTTTTAATAAAAACATTAAATTCACCATAACTATGCTTAAAGATGTAAAAGATGCCACATTACTTACATGTTCTCCATTCAAATAATTTTAACAACAGTTATCTCAGATTTTTATATCTATGTCCAGATTTACAGTTTACCTTAGTATTCAATACAAACAAAAATAAATACTTATCTGCAAAATACGTTCTCTAACTGATGTTCCTCCCAACCTTAAGAGCGGAAATAACATCCAGCTCTTCCCCCATGCTTCCACTGAAAAGCTCAAGTTGGCAGTAGACTTTCTCTGTTATGACCTCAGGACCTCCAGTTTAGTGAAGTTAGAAACCTTTAGGAATACTGAGTGTTTTCCAATGGTGTGTACCAGCTGAGAAAAATATCCACTCTTTCCTTTGTCCATCCACAGAGCCTCTTATCTTCAGAGGAGTAGGTAACTGCTCCAACTGTCTAACCACTTTTTCAGTTTTTGGAACAACATTACCATTAGTCCTTTTTACTTTTACTTTTTCTTAATTAATTTTATTATTTCATAATAACAAGATGGAAAGATAACTTTTCCATCAACATAACGATTGTCTTAGTTTAAAACAAAACAATATTTAAAAGTCATCATCATTCTTTTTAACTAGTTAACAACTAGTTAACCTTAAATGCAGCTGTCACAATCAAGATATTTTGTAACTTATATCATTAAATACCTAAGTTATACCATAGATGAGTTGTTATTCTTTGTGGTTTTGATGTAATATCTTTTTTTCCATTGAAAATCTATGTTTTGGTACTTTGATACTTATGGTTCTTAGAGAAGAATCAAACACCACATTTTCTAAACTTCTTGAATGATGATATTTCATCTTAGGACCGGACCAAAGAACTGATACTTATCTAAAAAGGATATTAACATATGCAGTTGTAACCAAATTATGTAACTGAATAGTCCCATCATGTTGTTCACTCTCTGTAATTGTAGCTATCCTGCATGATTCATGTGAAAGCATTTCCTCTATATTACTCTTTCCTCTATGGTACAATTGCTAGTTTAAATAGAAAAAAAAAAGTCAACCTTATTCCATCCACATAAATTAAAATAAAAGAAACCTTCGACTAATTGTAACTAGTGAGAATAAATAATTTTTTATTTTATAAACAAATAAACAAAATTAGTAAGAATTTTATTGTTGAGTCAAATTTTCATTTTAATTTTTTCTTTCTTAATTGGAAAATATTATTGACCAATTCCTAATAAAAAATACTTATTAGGTTATCTGAAATTTTTTCTTATTTAATAAAAAATACTCATTACGTTATTATCTGTAATTGTTTCTTATTTAATTGGAAGATATTATTGATTAATTCCAAATAGGGAATGCTCACAACATTATCTGTAGAAACATTGTAGGCTTGGACCATGCATAATTTCAACCTGTCTACTTAATTTTAGTCATAAGTGCATCTTGTATTTATTTAATTATAAATAGATAGTATTTGTGAGTATATTTGTAGTTTAAAAGATTATTGTATGATTTAAGAATATATAAAATAATTATATATTTTTTTTCTAAACTTTTAAACCTTGAGCATTTTAGAAAATATTTTTTTTTTAATAATTAAATAATAATAACAAAATTTAAATAAATATTTATAAATATTTATTTTTTCAAATATGTGATCTATAAATTCAATTATTTATTTTTTTAAATATGTGGACTATCAATTGAATTCACGTGAACATGATCATGAGAGATTCGATGTGCTGTTCTTCCATAACATTATTGATATCAGATGTTACGTCCTTCTCCGACTTATTGCAAACTTCAAAGAGAGGACCCCTTAACGATTCATGACTTTCATGGTTTAACCCAAGTTGCAGGTCGGTCAAAGATGTGAAATATGATTTTGATTTGACTGACTCAGAAGACTTGAGTGTTTTATATTAATTCAACTTTATTAAACAAATAAAAATAATATTTTAGTGGAATAGATGAGACTTCATTAAATTTTAATATAAATTTTAATTTTTTATTAGAATTTAAACAATTAAATTTATTTTAAAAAATGTGTTTATATATTGGATAGACATCTATCAATCATATGCACAACTAATCACATTCACAACTATATTAATAAATGTGCGTTAATGTTATAGATTTATATCAATATTAATAAATATATAATAATAATAAAATATTATAAAATAATTATTATATTAAAAAATATCAATTAATAATAATAATAATAATTATAATTATAATTATACTAATTAATCCAAGAGATTAATATTCTAAACTTGAGAGATTAATATTATTATTAATTCATGTTTGCAATGGTATTTATTTACAATAATAACATTAATAAACTCAAGGGATTAATATTATAAAATTTGTGAATAATATTAAATAATATGGACTCTTAGATTAATAAAGTCAATGGAATAATATTATAAATTCAAAGAAGTATTATTTCCAAGGGATAAATACTAAAAAAAGGGGATTACAAACCCAATGGATTAATCTTAAACTCAAGTGATTAATATTATAAACTCAATGTATATAAGCCCTAACGTATGTGAAGTTCAAGCATGCTCAACCATGGTTGAGCATGATGAATTTGTTGAATAATGGCAACCAGGAAATCCTCATTTCAATTTGTCTTGAATTAAATTAGGAAAAAGTTGAAATTCCACATCAGAAGAAAACTTGAGTGAGTTAAATAAGTTACTTAAATGAGTTAAATAAGTTTGTTTCACTTAGTTAGTTCAGTTACTTCAAGTTGAAGGCATAACTTGAGTTGTGTAGAGTGATTCCTAAATTTTAGGAGCCTAGGTTGAGTTAATTTCAGTTGTAACAATTTAATTCAGTTAAATTGAGTTAAAGTCAATTAAACTAGTTCCAACTATTGGAGGAACTAGTATGAAGTCTAGCAATGGGGTGCAACTTTAGTGTTCAACTAGTTAATTGATAAATCAAATGTGAAGTTGGGTTACACTTTTTACTATTTTTTGAGAAAAAAATATCATTTGTATAAGTTCTTCAACTTTATCAAGCCAAAACAAATTTTCTGTTTAGAATTTCATTTTACATAAAAATAAAACTTGTCAGAAATTTTATTAGATTTCTATTACTTCTTTTTTATATTTTTTTTATTTACATTTGATATGTCAACTTAACATTTATTTGAGTGTGTGTTCTTTAACAATCAAAGGATTCATAAAAAGTCATGTTGAAACGTGCTTGTGTATTCTTTGAAAGCTTTGTGTTTTTGAGAAAAAAAATGTTACAACAATCTAGACAAAGTATACTTCAGTATCGTTATATTTACGAAACCAACTGATGCATATCATAATTACTAGAATTTTTTAAACTGATCCAATATGAAAAAACTACATATTTTGAATGTGTTTAGGCTCGCGTGAATTTTTTCAACATATTAGTTATAAACCAAAAATCTAAAAACTACCCATTACAGACGACAGACCAAAGTAATGCACCATAATTTTCTCAATTTTTTTACAATGTATTTTGGAAGATACAGAATTTTGATTTCATTGAATCATAATGACCTTCAGAAATTGTTTGCACCCATTTTATTACAAAATTAATTAAACTTAGTAAATATCTATGGAATTCGATAAAAGTTATATTTCCTGAAAGTGGATTGAATTCTGCAAATGCTTGTCTTGGTTCTGAAAGTTAATTCATACATTTTGATGGATTTTAATCATTCCAAAGTTGAATAAATGTGTTCATAGCCTAGCTACTGCGTAACTGTAGACATGTTAGTTCAACTGAACTTTTAAAATAGTTTAGCCGATTTTTTTTTGTCGCTCCGTCCCATTAATTTTAACAGCAAACAAGTTCAGTGAACTTTTTATAAAAGTTTGGCCTAACTTCTGGTTGCAAATTACGTCAGCCGGAAAATTCAATGAAGCCCCTCTAAAAAAACATTTCACAACTATATAGATAGCCGAAAACGGAATCATTATTTTCGCACATTTCTTCATTTGGGTTGAATTTGCGAAGGACTTTTTTTGGGCTTAATTTTCAAAAGAATTTTTTTAGGCTTAATTTTCAAAGGATATTTTTTGGAGGTATTTTTTAAAGTGACATTTTTTAAAGGTTTTTTGGGTTTAATTTTCAAAGGACATTTTTTGGAGGTATTTTTTAAAGTGACATTTTTTTTAGAGGTTTTTTGGGCATAATTTTCAAAGAGCATTTTTTGGAGGTATTTTTTAAACTGACATTTTTTAAGATGTTTTTTGGGCTTGATTTTGAAAGGACATTTTTTGGAGGTATTTTTTAAAGTGACATTTTTTTAGAGTAAGTGTTTTGGGTTGAAGTAAATCTTTTATAATGATTTTTTAAAGTGAGTTATTATATAATTTTTTAAATGAATTTTTTTTGCAGGACTTGAAAGGAAATATTTTGAGCTTCATTTAATTTTTAAAAGAAATTTTTTGGTGGAATTTTTAAAGTAAGTGTTTTTGGTTGAAGTATATCTTTTGTGCAAAATTTTAAAAATAAGTTTTTTTGAAATTAAATCTTTTGTGATGTTTTTCTTAATTGAGTTTTTGTCTAAATTTTGATAGTGAGTTTTTTTACAGGATTTTGAAGGAATTTTTTTGAGCTTCATATTAAATTATCATGGGAAATCAAATGAATTGCAAGATAAAATATGAGCGAACAAGAGAACCTGAGGAACATAGAGAACATGGAGGAGAATATAAAAAAAAAAGAGAGAGAAGAACGCTCAAATATTGAAAGGAAAAATCAACCTCAACTAGAAGTTGAAGCATGTATGTAAATGTAAATATTATAAATTTGATATTTAAACTTTGACTAGTGTATTGTGAAACTTAATTTTTATTTGATGAATTAATTTGAAAAATATTTTGCAATGTAAATAGAGAGAGATATTCCTCAAAACATTGATGATGAGATATAAAATTTTAAAAGAGAAAGTGAAAGACATATTGAACCAATGATTGAAGATGTTGAAAATGTTAAAGGAAATTCAAGTGAAGAAATTGAATCACAAGGTATGTATATATATGTTGAATGTGTATTATTGAAATTATACATATTTATTAATTTAATTATTTATTGAACATGTAAACTCATTATGTGCATTTATTTCTAATATGTGCAGATGAAATAAATGTCGATGATGAGATGTTAGAAAATGTTGATATTGACACAAATGGAGATAAAAAAGTTGACTATGTTATACGATGTCGTGTTAAGCGCATTATTGATACATTCTTCAAAGATGAAAATGTGGTAGTTCAAGCTCAAATTTTAAAAAGTCCATTAACATCAAAGAAATTAAAAAAAGCTACGAATTTATTGGGTATTAAAAAATCAACAAAAGATAAAAAAAAAAAAAAATTGAAGGAAAATGTGATACGAAATATAAATAGTGCTCTAAAGTCAATTGGAAGATCTAAAGAGAAAAGTGATTTAGATGCATGTAGAGAAATACAAATGGTAGTGTTTTCATCAAGTACTAAAGATAATCGCTTGGTAAAATCTATGGCACAAGCATTAGGAACCTCACAAAAAACTTTGCACAAATATCAGAAATTTCGATTGCAAATAGATGTAAATGATGAACTCGCTTGTTGGATATTTATTTGTAAGGAAACATAAAAAGATAGACTTGGAAAAGATGTTAAAAAAATAATATATGAATATTGGATGAAAAATTCACGTGTTTCACCAAAAGAAAGGGATGTGATGCGAAGAAGAATAACACGAAATCAATACGAAGAACATGCAAAACATTTCTAAATTGTATACCACTCAGATAGAGTTTTTCAAAAAGTTCATAAAAGAGAATCATGAAATTAATGTCTCAATCAGTGCTTTTGTGCCACAAAAACCATGGTATGTTAAACCTATCACTATACGCAACATTTGTTGTTGTCGTTATCATGTAGAATTTTAGTTATATTATGACACGTTCCTTAATTTTGGTAAAACATTTTGGAAAAATTCACCTCCTCCTTCCACTAATTCTATGTGGAAGAGAAAGCCATGAATTATTTTACCAAAATAAATGTGTTGGTGTTAAAAATGTGATGATTGTGGAAATTTGAATTTATTTAAAAACAAATATCATACTGATATAAATGATCAATCATTGTCCAAAATAAAAGTGAAATGGAAGAGATATGAATATATTCATACATGGATTGGTTCAAGTAGTACTACAAGTGCTAAAATAATTGATTTACAACAAGAAGAAATTTTTGTGATAGAGTTTTTGAGAAAGTTTGAGGCATAAATTTATAAATACACCAAGAATTCCCATAGAGCTCGATGGCAGGACTTGTAATTCAAAAAATACCGTGAAGTTTTTCCACTAGGGATCATTATGTCAATAATTGATTTTGCAGAGAACTACACATTTGTTCCACAAAAAGAAATACAGAGTGAATACTATCATTCTATCCAAGTCTCCATGATTTTCCATATTCTATATAGACACGTTGAACAAAATGTTGATCATATAGAAAGCACCAGTGAAAATTGACATGCTATTAAAGAATATCACTTTTATATCAATGACGATCGTACACATCATACATATTTTGTACAACATTGTTTTGAAAAGATTTATGACTCCTTGAAAAGTCATGAAATAAAATTCAATGAAAATTGGATATGGTCAGATGGATGCGTAGGTCAATTCAAATCTTCACGATAATTATTTTGGTTGTGTCTTCTTCATATGAAAACCAGCATTAAACATTATTGGAATTTCTTTGAGTCTGGTCATGGAAAATGAGAACATGATGGTGCAGGGGCATGTATAAAACGAGCACTTCAAAGATATCAAATGGACCACTCTGAAAATCGACTTGTATTAGTTGAACAAGTTATTCAATGGTGCATCGTTGCACTAAGCCATGAGACTAACTGGTCAAGGGAAGTATGAAGGTACATGTGTGTGTATATATATATATACAAATTAACTTGCACACACACACACACACACATATATATAGATGTAGAAATTTAATATGTACATAATCTAAATTTTATTGGATTTCTAGTTTTAAACATTATTTATCACAATGATTATCTTCGTTGGTATTTTGAATAGCATATTTATATTCTTGTTTGAATTTTCCATATA
This sequence comes from Pinus albicaulis, assembly GCA_034641835.2. NCBI lineage: Eukaryota > Viridiplantae > Streptophyta > Pinopsida > Pinales > Pinaceae > Pinus > Pinus albicaulis. The sequence continues at coordinate 4,386,363 of CM076572.1, forward strand.
GTTGTTTTTGGAATATTTGGGTCCAAAATGTAGATAGATCGATTGGAGATGACATTGAAACAATAAAAGGGACTCGAAAATTTCATTGGATTAAAAAAATAAAGTACCAAAATGTGTTTTCATTTGATAAAAGAAAATATTCTTGTTTTTGTCATGTTTGCATAGACAACATAGAATCCAATGATGTTTGTGAAAATAAAACGTATGTAAAAGATTGGCAACATACATAACTAAATACAAAGGGGAAACTGTTCATTGAAAACTTTGAATAAATGCAATCAAAGGAGAATATAGTATCATATGAAGGTGATCAAGTTTCTTATCTTGTTAGAGAAGGTAACATTTCAATTGATTTCAAATGATAGAGATCTACAAATAGATAATAAAATCAAGTACACATGTTAATTTTTTAAAGTTAACTTCTCATGTTAATTATTATATACATTTATGTAAGTTTGTTTTATTGTGCAGGAGATGTTTTTGTTGTAGTTGCACCTACTACCAACGCAAAAAATGTGAAGTATTATTTGATATGTTTCACTGAACGAAAGATGAAATTATTGGAAAACTATGATGATAACGGGTTTATATATGACATAGGGTCTATTATCCTGAAAGGTTATTTTTTCCAACAAAATCGTTGAAGTCTGGATTTTGTTTACTTTTAAGACTATGAACTTGATGTGACAAGTTGTTAATACAGTCACTTGGTGTGTGCAACACACATAAATTTTATATAAGTTCAATCAAAGAAAAAATTTAATATTAAGAAATGGAAAATGCCAAAATCCAATCATGAATGGATCATTGAAGATGACATTCCATTAATTTTTTTTTGATTGAATTGCCCAACTATTTCTTCTCCTTGGATTCATCTTTTAGAACTTACAGAACTCAACTAAAAATTGTTAGCCTTTTTTTTGTGCATTCTTAAGTTTTACAAGTATTATAATATGTATATTTTATGTTATATGTACAAGCATTTGCACATGTACATTGTTTTGGTACATGCACACAAGTAATTTATACACATGTAGATTATCTGGTCTTAAACAATTTCATACATTCTCTAGTATAATTTATATCATAATGTCATTATTGCAAAATGTACATGTGTATATAGCATAGTTGATATAATGCAAATTTTAAGTTGTGATTTTGCTTTAGATATCTATTAATAAAATTATAATATTCATTCTTGAATGCAAAATGTGTGGTACGTGTTTTGTAATTTCCAGTTTACTATCAACTGACATCCATAGTAGCTTTTATATGTACATTAATGAAAAATGTTGTGTACTAGATATATGTTTTAATGCAATTTTAAAATTTTATGATTGTTTGACACATTTATGAACACCTAGAATTTTATGTTTATTTTTAGATATATACATCGATATGTATTGTACTTCAATCATTTTTACATATATTCAAATGTGATTCTATCATTTTTACATATATTCAAATGTACTTCAATCATTTTTACATATATTCATGAACTTAAATATGTAAAACCATTTATGATTGTTTTAAATGACATGTATGATCATGTAAAATGTACTTAAATATCACCTTTAATAGACATCGTAATTATATAAAATTTACACATGTTCAAATGCATAACATGTACCACTTGTGTTTTGTAATTTGTAATTTCAATCTAGATTCATTTTATATTTAACAAATAAGAAAACAACTTGAGTTTTAAAAACAAAACATTATATCACAACATGTGATCACATGCCAAATGTTACAAATATCCAAAATTTAAAATCATTCTTGATAAAAGTAAATGTAGTTCAATAGACCCATATTGTAAAATATGTCCAAAATTTATATCATGAACAATAAAAATAAATATATATAACAATGTATAGTGTTATTGTTTTTAGATATATACATCGATATGTATTGCACTTCAATCATTTTTATATATATTCATGAACTTAAATATGTAAAACCATCTATTATTGTTTTAAATGATACATGTGATCATGCAAAATGTACCTAAATATCACCTTTAATTGACATCCTAATTATATAACATTCACACATGTTCAAATGCATAACATGTACCACCTGTGTTTTGTAATTTGAAATTTCCATCTAGATTCATTTTATATTTAATAAATAACAAAACAACTTGAGTTTTAAGAACAAAACATTATATCACAACATGTGATCACATGCTAAATCTAACAACTATTCAAAATTTAAAATAATTTTTGATAAATGTAAATGTAGTTCAACTATATCCAAAATGTAAAATATGTCCAAAATTTATATCATGAACAATAAAAGTAAATATATATAACAGTGTATAGTGTTACAAATATCAATTTATATAGAAAAGTAAATATCACTGCATAAATAAGACTATCTATATAGAAAAGTAAATTTAAGACTACATATCAAATGAAATGTTGCATATGCATCCTCAATCAATTAGAGATGGATGCAAGGTCTTTTCCAGCAGCTTCCTGAGCCTCCTTGTGCTATCATCTGAAGAATGGGGAACTTGTACACAACGTGTAAACATTAAAAATTTATGTTTTAAAATTGAATGAGAATGTAGAACTCATAAAAAAAACAAGAAAAAAAAAATCGTGCAATACCTCAGGTAGTTCCCTCTCAATTGTCCTGTGTTGGTTGTCCATCAATACATCCCGCACGACAAACTGTACAACATATATATATATATATATAATTTTTTTAAATGAAAATGCATAAACTAATTTTCCAAAATATTAAAAAAAAGTTAGACAACTTCTTGTTCAAATTGTTTGGATGTTTCTATCTTCATCATACACTTCATCGCTAGAGTCCTAGGAGAACGAAAATCATCTCCACAAACCTAAAATTCAAAAATTTTAAAACTATAAAATAACTCAAGATCTAGATCTCATTTTCTAATTAAAATTTCACTTCAATTTATAACTTAAAAACATATTTAAGTGAAAAATTGTTCATACTTGTGATGGTGGATTGACATATCCCCTAAAAGGGAAGAAGAGGGTGGCTCTGAAAGAAAATCATCTCCACAAACTTAAAATTCATAAATTTTAAAATTGTAAAATAACTCAAGATACAAATATCATTTTTAAATGAAAATTTCAGTTTAATTTATAACTTAAAAACATATTTAAGTGAAAAATTGTTCATACTTGTGATGGTGATTTTGGAAAATCTCCTAACAGGGAAGAAGAGGGTGGCTCCATTTCGAAAACATCAGATGGAATCAGAATCTGTTAACATTTAATTATATATATACATGTGTACAAAATTATTTATTTTAAAAATATGTCATCATGATACCGATATAATAATAGATTAATAATTGTACATCAACACTATGAACACTTAAAAAACACTAAAATTTTCCAACATATTGTCTTGAATATTGTGAGAACCATCTTAATTGTCAGAACCTGAAGCTTCGATCGTGATATTATCAAAATATTCGTTCATCAAGCGTGTTAACTACAAATTGTGTTCACATATAATGCATTTTTGTTAGATTAACATATACAAATAAACATGTATATGTATTTATTATAAATTGTATATTAAAATATTCACCCTAACCATTAACACATATCGATCCCATGCCCTCTTCCTCATGAATAATTAAGTCCTGCCAACCATTGCGATAATGCTTTGCATATGTTCTAATCTCTTCAATACTCATGTGGTCTATCTCATCATCTGCCCTCTTCCTCATGAATAATTAAGTCCTGCCAACCATTACGATAATGCTTTGCATATGTTCTAATCTCTTCAATACTCATGTGGTCTATCTCATCATATGTATGATACACAAAATTAGCATGTGCATTCTCTCATGCTCTTTGTCGAGTCATACAAACATCAATTCCACCAAGTCCACTCTAAACATTGTCTATGATGAAATATATTGCTTCTCAACTAATTTGAGAAGCGGCATCCATCTCTGGCTGCAAAGTTTCCACATGAATGGGCTGTCTTACCAATGGTGGTTCATGGCAAGGCAACTCAACATCACGCTTAGCAACCCTACAACCACATAATTGACCTTTCCTAGGACTAAAAAATTCAGAGGGAAGGTCATTAAAATTTGGTTTCATTCTCAAAAATAATTCTGCATAAAATAATTTTTCAAAATAAAGAGAACATCGTTGTTCCATGGTATTCTTCCATAGGCGGCAAGGTGCCTATCATACAAATAGAAAGCTATATCAGGGTGATTGAAATATTGCACGTTTATCATATTTCTTTTAGGCCCTTCTTTGAAATTAAACATAGATTTTTCCATTTCTTTTGTAACTTTGTGTTTAACATCCTCCCATGTTTCGGGATCTATCAATGTTTCCTTTCTTTTCCTCATCACTTTTACAAAAGTATCAGTGGGTGGCCCAAGATTTTTCTAGACATCTACAAGTGTGCTTAAAGGGTGTGTAACTATTTCTAAGCTTTCTTGTCTCTCAGCAGGGAGTTTCAAAGACATGAGATCTTTCTTCAATTTTGAATAAATATGTTCACACATTTTTAATTGGCATTGTTGAATGTTTGTTTCCCAAGGTAAATCGGAAATTTCAGAAGGATAAGTCGTGGTTGGTGTACAACCTTATTCTTGAATAACACAGTCTGGCCTACGTCTTTTTCGAGCGACATTTTCACAGTTTGCATCAATATATAAAATTACATGTATAAATAAAATTACATGTGAACAAATTTGTACAAATTTTCTTTTTAACCATAAAAAATATATATAAATAATTTAAAATGAATTAATAATTGAATGAAAATAAGTTTTAGATTGATGACCACCTCGAGATGGCTGGGCAACATCATGCCCACCCTAAGATCGTTGAGAACCAGCATGACCACCCATTTATTGGCTACCACCCATTGGTTGAGAACCAACATGACCACCCATTGATTGGCCACCTGGGGAATGCATACCACCACCCTCACGCAATTGGCCAACACCTATTGATTGGCCACCAGGGGAATGCGTACCACCACCACCCTCATGCGACAAGAGGGAAGCTTCATAAAAAAATATGAATCTATAATCAATTCAAAAATACATGCATATAAATAGATGTACATATGATTGATTAGATTGCGTGAACCATGGCCAAAATCCATTGATGGAGCAGATACTCTTGTTCTCAGAACTCCTAAAAAATAAAAAATGAAATTTATTAAAAACTAATTTAACTCACAAAATTGATAAAAAAATAAATTCTATATGTGTACATGGGGATATATATATATATATATATATATATATATTCAATGAAAAAATAAATTCTACATGTATACATGTATGTATGGGGATAAGATTATATATTCAAATGTCATTTAAAAACATGCACATTTAATATAAATACCATGAACATCCCTCGATCCATGACCCCCCTTTCTCGTAGAGGCATGAGATTCTATTGATGTTCATCTTTCATCCTCCATGATATATATGGATATCTATAGTGGGTATTTACAATTATTTTTAAAATTAATGTTTAAAATAAATTCAAAATAATTCAAAAAAATGATGTAATTTGTTGAGATTCAACAAGATGATGAGCTTAGTGAAAAGAGTCGCCTTCACTAAGTGGGCCCGCAGACTATTTTTAGTGCAAGTCTATTTTTAGACTATGTCTATTTTTGGACATGGTGATCATATTTCAGAAGTTGCAAGATGCTATTCGTGGATGGTTGGTCAAGTTGGAAAAATAGATGAAATTCTATTTTTAGAATATTGGGCGAAGTCTATTTATAGATTTTCGATCTAAAAATAGAAGTGTTGATTATTATTATCTCTTAATAATAATCCGACAATATACAACAGATTATTCTCTTGGAGCACTTAATTTCAGTGCACAGATTTGGAAAATCAGTGAACTGAAGGAATTACGCAATTCCTAGGGCTTACTGGTGGTTCATGCATGGAGGAATCAGTTAGAACTGAAGTGGAAAAGTTATGACAGAGTTGGAAGAGCAGTTCATGGAGTTGTATTCAATTTAACACAGTTAAAGCGAGTTAGACTCAGTTGAGCTAGTTGTATATAGTATAATTGAATGATACACTAGTGAGAGTGGAGTGAATTAATTAGTTAATTAATTCACAAATAATAACTCATTAATCAACTAAACAATACAACAGTTAACTACAGTGCATGGCAGTTCCAGTAGAGACCCAATGGAGAGATAGGTGAAAGGGTGAGATAGACTATCTGTTGTGACTATAGTGATGCATTGATTGCACCACACACACATTGGAGTTGCCAATGAGGATTGCGCAGTGCAAGCAAGGGTAATTCAAACTTATTTAGAGATATTATTCAACAGGGATTGCGCAGTGTAGGTAGGCTATCAGGTGGCAAGAAATCGGTGCATGGATTTGCAGATTTCTTCTGATTAGTGTGTGATGATTGATTGTACTGAGAGCTTGATGTACTAAGCTTTGTATGAGATTGTTACATGATCTCCATGATACATAATATATGATAGTTGGGGTTTTCAGCATCATACTTTCCCGTTAAACAACTGTGTTATGTGCGATTGTTTTTATTTATGCTTCACATGTGTTGGCAATTAATTTTCCGCAAAAGATTAACAATGGAATAATTCTGTATTTTGTAAGAAGTTAAATATTGTGAGATCAGTGGAATCTAGATGTATGCATGCTTAGTGTATATATAATTTCTACATGGTATTAGAGCAGTGTAAATTCTTGAAGATTGCAATTGTGAAGAATTGCTGAGTTTGTGCTGGTGGACAATTCGAATTTGCTACAGAAAATGCTTGGTGCAGAAGTTGAGTATACATTGAAATGTCTTTCAATGGGTTGCGATTGGAGTATTCCCTTGATGGGAGCTCGGATTACATAGCCTGGAAGGATAGGATGGAGATGGTTCTGGAGGATAATGGACTGAAGGAGTTCATTGATAGCGATGTTCCTAAGCCAGGATCTAGCGATGCTGCATTACTTGACTCAAGGCAAAAGAAGATAGCACAAACAAGAAGAATTCTGTTGGAAGGTGTGAAGGACCATATTGTGTCTAGCCTTCATGGGAAAGCCACTCCATTCTTAATGTGGAAGGCTTTGATAGATTTTTTCCAAAGTAGCAGCGACCAGAGGAAGTTGGCGCTGAAAGACAAGCTTAGAAAAATAAAAATGGAGAAGGGCGACAGTATTCCAAAATATCTCACGAAGTTTTTCCATTGTAGGGATGAACTGGGAAGTGTGGGGATTACTGTTGATGATGAATACTTGGTGAGCTTGGCTCTCCTTGGGCTTCCTAAGAGTTGGCATATCTACGAAGACTCTGTCAATGGACGGGAGAAACTGCTGGGATGGGAGCGACTGTGGTCGGATCTTGTGCAGGAGGAGGTAAGGCAGGGTACTGGGGATGGCTCTTCATCGAAGAATGAAGATGAAGAGAATTGTGCTTTGGCTGCCAAAGCAAGGAAATGGAAGGGGAAGAATTTTCCTTCAAAATCCGAAGCAAGAAGCAGGATTTGTCCAAGGTGAAGTGTTTTCACTGTCACAGACATGGGAATTTCGCCATTAACTACCCACAGAAGAAGAATAATAAGAATACTGCTAGAGCTGCAGCTGGAGAGGCTTAGCCTCAGAATTTGAACTTGATTTCTCTTTTATCGCATGCTTGGTTTCAAGTGATATGGGATCGGTGTGGTATCTTGATAGTGGTGTGTCTTTCCATACGACGGGAGACAAGGCATTATTTAGTGACTTGGAGGAGAAGGACCTCCAGATGCATATAGAGATGGGTGACGATGGTCAATATAGTGCGACTGATATTGGGACCATTACCTTTGAGAGGGAGTCTGGTAATCCATTCTTGTTGAAGGATGTTATGCAAGTTCCAGGTCTAAAGAAAAACTTGGTCTTAGTCGGTTATGATGTTGTTTTCAGTGAGGGAAAAGCCTTCCTTCGACATAAAAAAACGGGTCAAAACAAGAAGATAGGGATTCGAGTTAAGAATCGCTAAAAGCTGGAGGTAGATGGTTGCGTTGCAATGGTGGGCAAAGCAGAAGAAGTGGTGAGCCTAGATGAGGGCGAATTATGGCACAGGAGATTGGGCCATCTTCACCATGGCGCTTTAAAGATGTTGTAGCCGATTTCTACTGGACTTCCTAAGGGTACTCTTGTGCAGTCAGATCAGTGCAAGGGATGTACTATGGGTAAGTTTATGAAGACCACCTTTCATGAGAAGGAGAACTGTGCTTCGGTGATCCTGGAGAGAATTCACACAGACATGTGTGGACCTTTCTCAGTTGCTTCAAAAGAAAAACATAGGTATTATGTTATATTTGTTGATGACTATTCTCGTAGATGCTGGATCTTATTCATACAGAAGAAGAGCGAAACGGTCTCAAAGTTCTGTGAGTTCAAAGCATTGGTGGAGAAGGAGTCGGGGAAGCAAGTGAAAGCTATAAGGAGCGATAATGGTGGTGAATACATCTCGGGCGAATTCAAAGACTTCTGTAGCAAAGAAGGAATTCGAAGAGAACTCATAATGCCTCATAACCCACAGCAGAATACGGTCACTGAGAGGAAGAACATAACGATCATGGGTGCTACACTAGCGATGCTGCATGACCAGGGCCTACCGATGCACTTGTGGGAGGAAGCATGCAACACTGCGGTTTATGTGAAAAACCATTGTCCTCATAGAGTACTTGGCATGAGTACACCTGAAGAAGATTTTACTGGTAAGAAGCCTGATATTTCTCATTTGAATATTTTTGGCTCATGTGTTTACATTCATGTGACAAAGGATGCCAAGAAGAAGCTGGAGTCGACTGCAGAAGTTGGGATATTTTGGGGTACACAGAAACACCCCATAATTATCGTGTGTATTTTCTAGACAGTCGGATGAATTTGGTGCGACGAGATATAAAATTCAATAAGGTGAAAGCCATGAAGTTGTTGCTTGAGAGGGAGCTACGCTTGCATGCAGAGGAGGAACTTCTTGTTCCCAAAGATGAGCCTCTAGATGTGGATCAACCACAGGAGGAGATTCATGGAGTGGAGGAGTTCACTCATGCAGAACCAAACATTAGACAAGGAAGAAAGCATACCACAGAATCTGAGAGATTGAAGCTTGATGTGGCATAGAATGTAGGAGTCCCTACATCACAGCACAGACATAAACAGTCACCTAACCAATTTACTAGATACATAGCTCTTATGAGAAAGTGTATCGTGATAGAGGCATCTTATTTTGAAGAAGTAGTGCAGGAGCCCACATGGGTAGATGCCATGGTGGAGGAGTATGACTCCATTGTTAGTATTAGTGCTTGGGAGATTGTTCCAAGGCCAATGGGAAAATTAGTTGTAGGATCAAGATGGATCTACAAGGTAAAGCAAGCTATTGATGGGAGTGTCAAGAAGTATAAGGCAAGATTTTTTTCCCGGGGCTTCTCACAGATCGAGGGGATTGATTATGAAGAAAACTTTGCACCTGTCGCACGGTATTCTTCCATAAGGACCAGCCTTGCTCTCTAAGCGCAGATGCGTTGGCACATTCATCAGATGGATGTGAAGACTGCGTTCCTTAATGGGACCATTGAGAAGATGTGTACATTGAGTAGCCTTAAGGATTTGAGATCTACAACAGTGAGTCGCATGTGGGCAGACTCAAAAGAGCGTTGTATGGGCTGAAGCAAGCACCTTGTGCTTCGTACATTCAGATCAACAACTATTTCACTAGACTTGGCTTCACCAAGAGTGAGGCGGATGAAAAATTGTACCAAATTGTGGTGGAGGGTAAGATTTTAATCATTTTTCTTTATGTTGATGATTTAATACTAACGGGTGATGAGCAGTTGATACACTCATGCAAGGTAGATCTTGCAAAGGAGTTTGAGATGAAGGATTTGAGCCTCCTTCATTATTTCCTTGGATTGGAAATATGGCAGCGGGAAGGTGAATTTTTTGTGTCTCAAGGCAAGTATGGCTGGGAGATACTAGAGAAGTTTCACATGCAAGGCTTCAAGCCTATCGACACTCCTCTTCTAGGAAATTGGAGGAAAGAGGATGCTACATCGGCAGAGGTAGTGGATGCCATTGTTTATCGATAGTTGGTGGGTTTGCTCATGTATTTAGTTAATACAAGAACGGACATATGCTATTCGGTGAACCAACTTTCATAAGCGATGGTTAAGCCTACCAAGCTCTTTTGGAAGGTAGGAAAGCATGTCCTGAGATATCTCAGGGGCACATATGAGTATGGTTTATGGTATAGATAGACGGATGAGGTGAAGCTGCATGGCTTCACAGATGCAGATTGGGTAGGCATCCCAACAGACGGAAAGAGCATATCAGGAGGGATTTTTAGTATCAGATTTACGGCAGTTTCTTGGTACAGTAGGAAACAAAGATCTGTGGCACTCAGTTTTGCGGAAGCATAATACATGGTAGCAAGTCAAGTTGCATGTGAGGCTATCTGGATGAGGAAGATCCTAGTTGGTTTGTTCGGTTCACATTTAGATCCTACAGTGATACATTGTGATAATCATAGTTTCATTAAACTCTCGATTAATCCTATGTTTCATGATAGATCTTAACATATTGATATTTGGTATCATCATATCAGATATTGTGTGTAGTAGAAGATCATGTTGCTTAAGTACATTCCTACAGAAGATCGGGATGCAGATACTCTGATGAAGGCGCTCACGAGGAGAAAATTTGAATACCATAGAGGTAGGATCAGTGTGAAAGATAATCCCTATATTTTTGAGAGGGAGTGTTGAGATTCAACAAGATGATGAGCTTCGTGAAAAGAGTTGCCTTCACTAAGTGGGCCCGCAGGCTATTTTTGGCGCAAGTCTATTTTTAGACTATGTCTATTTTTAGACATGGTGATCATATTTCAGAAGTTGCAGGATACTATTTGTGGATAGTGGGTCAAGTTGGAAAAATAGATGAAATTCTATTTGTAAAATATTGGGCGAAGTCTATTTATAGATCATCGATATAAAAATAGAAGTGTCGATTATTATTAGCTCTTAATAATAATCCGACAATAAACAATAACTTATTATCTTGGAGTACTTAATTTTAGTGCACAGATTTGGAAAATCAGTGGAATGAAGGAATTACGAAATTCCTAGGGTTTACTGGTGGTTCATGCATGGAGGACTTAGTTAGAACTGAAGTGGCAAAGTTATGACAGAGTTGGAAGAGTAGTTCATGGAGTTGTATTTAGTTTAACTTAGTTAAAGTGAGTTAGACTCAGTTGAGCTAGTTGTATCTAGTCTAACTGAATGATACACTAGTGAGAGTGGAGTGAATTAATTATTTAATTAATTCACAAATAAAAACTCATTAATCAACTGAAAAATACAATAGTTAACTACAGTGCATGGTAGTTCCAGTGGAGACCCAATGGAGAGATAGGTGAAAGGGTGAGATAGACTATCTGTTGTGACTATAGTGATGCATTGATTGCACCACACACACATTGGAGTTTCCAATGAGGATTGCGCAGTGAAATCAAGGGTAATTCGAATTCATTCAGAAATATTCTTCATCAGGGATTGCACAGTGGAAGAAGGCTACCAGGTGGCAAGAAATCACTGCATGGATTTGCAGATTTCTTCTGATTAGTGTGTGATGATTGATTGTACTAAGAGCTTGATGTACTAAGCTTTGTATGAGATTGTTACATGATCTCCATGATACATAATATATGATAGTTGGGGTTTTTAGCTTCAGGCTTTCCCATTAAACAACTATGTTATGTGCGATTTTTTTTATTTATGCTTCACATGTGTTTGCAATTAATTTTCTGCAAAATATTAACAGTGGAATGATTTTGTATTTTGCAAGAAGTTAAATATTGTGAGATCAGGGGAATCTGTATGTATGCATGCTTAGTGTATATATAATTTCTACATAATTTAGTACATAAATGTTGAGCACAAACACAAATTATGTAAAACACAAAAATTTCAAAGTCCTGCACATTTTAATTTTATAAAATGTGAATTTCACCAAGTTTTTCTTACATGGTGGGAGCACACTTGGTATATAATTGAAAAAAACACATGGTCATTAAAAATGACACATTTATAAGTAAAAAACACACACATATCAAAGATATGTTACAATGTCTATCAATAAATTTTGAAGGAGAGTGTCTCAACACTAATTCATCTTTGAGAGATGAATCTTGAATTGGCATTGCCCCATACAATACTAATTCGTCTTTAACAAATGAATCTTGAACTGGAATTACCCCATACAATACTAATTCATCTTTGACAGATGAATCTTGAATTTCCATTGCCCCACACAATAGACCATCAGACATCTTATTAACATTTGCACAATGTCTTATACTAAAAAATTGAAATTGTCTAATAATATTGTTTGCTTTTCCATGCAGTTGTTTTAGTGTCTCCTTCTTAACTTGGTACATGCCTTTCATCTGGTTTCACACAAGTTCATAATTGGTGAAAACTACAATTCCATTTGATCCATATTCCCTAGTTGTTCCCAAGCCTGTTATCAATGCAATATAATATGCTTCATTGTTTGTTGTTCTTCCAGGTATATTCATTTTCTTTCGGAGGACCTTGTTGGTTGCAATATTGAAAAGCACATATGTAATCATTGCTTTACCTAAATTGGGATCTAGCAAGAAACATCTATGCATAATGTCCATTTTTCAACCATGTTTAGTGGGCTTTTTGATCCCTGAAAGAAATCAAATTCAATAAAATATATTAAATGAAAATTTATTGAAAATTCCTTAAGGTTTATGGTTGAAATGATATATAAATGGTTTGCCTTAAACTTTATGGGAGAAATTACATGCACATGGTTCCCAAAAACACTAGAAAATGCCTTAAAGTTTATGGGAGAAATGACATGTACATGGTTTCCAAAAACACTAGCATTTTCCTTAAAAATATATTAAATTAAAGTTTATGGGAAAAATGACATGTACATGGTTGCCTTAAATTTTATGGGAGAAATGACATGTACATGGTTTTCCTTAAATTTTATGGTAGAAATGACATGTACATGGTTCCCAAAAACACTAGAAAATGCCTTAAAGTTTATGGGAGAAATGACATGTACATGGTTCCCAAAAACACTAGAAAATGCCTTAAAGTTTATGGGAGAAATGACATCTACTTGGTTTCCAAAAACACTAGCATGTTCCTTAAAAATATATTAAGTGAACATTTATTTCAAATTCCTTAAATTTTATTGCAAATGACTCAAATTTTATGAGAGAAATGACATGTACATGGTTTGCCTGAAAGTGTATGGGATAAATTACATGTACATGGTTTTCCTTAAAGTTTACGGGACAAATAACATGTACATGGTTTGCCTTAAATTTTATGAAGAAATGACAAGTCCATGGTTCCCAAAAACACTAGCAAATGCCTTAAAGTTTATGGGAGAAATGACATGTACATGTTTTCCGGAAACACTAGCATTTTCCTTAAAAATATATTAAATTAAAGTTTATGAGAGAAATGACATGTACATGGTTTGACTTAAATTTTATGGGAGAAATGACATGTATATGGTTCTAAAAAACAATAGAAAATGCCTTAAAGTTTATGGGAGAAATGGCATGTACATGGTTTCCAAAAATACTGACATTTTCCTTAAAAATATATTAAATGAATATTTATTGAAAATGCCTTAAATTTTATGGGAGAAATGACATGTACATGGTTTTCCTTAAATTTTATGGGAGAAATGACATGTACACGGTTTTCATTAAAGTTTATAGGAGAAATGACATGTACATGATTTTCTTTAAAGTTTATGGGAGAAATGGCATTTACATGGTTTGCCTTAAAGTTTGACTTAAAGTTTATGGGAGAAATGACATGTACATGGTTTGCTTTAAATTTTGCCTTAAGTTTATGGGAGAAATGACATGTACATGGTTTTCCTTAAAGTTTGCCTTAAATTTTATGGCGGAAAAGACATAGAAATGACATGTACTTGGTTCCCAAAAATACTAGCAAATGCCTTAAAGTTTATGGGATAAATGACATGTACATGGTTTCCAAAAACACTAGCATTTTCCTTAAAAATATATTAAATTAAAATTTGTGGGAGAAATAACATGTACATGGTTTTCCTTAAAGTTTATGGGAGAAATTACATGTACATGGTTTTCTTTAAAGAGAAATTACATGTACATGGTTTGCCTTAAATTTTGTGGGAGAAATGACATGTACATGGTTTTTCTTAAAATTTATCGGAGAAATGACATGTACATGGTTTGCCTTAAAGTTTATGGGAGAAATGACATGTACATGATATTCCTTAAAGTTTTCCTTAACGTTTATGGGAGAAATGACATAGAAACGACATGTACATGGTTCCCAAAAATAATAGAAAATGGCTTAAAGTTTATGGGAGAAATGACATGTACATGATTTTCCTTAAATTTTATGGGAGAAATGACATGTACATGGTTTTCCTTAAAGAGAAATGACATGTACATGGTTTGCCTTAAAATTTATGGAAGAAATGACATGTACATGGTTTTCCTTAAAGTTTATGGGAGAAATGACATGCACATGCTCTGCCTTAAAGTTTTCCTTAAAGTTTATGGGAGAAATGACATAGAAATGACATATACATGGTTCCCAAAACAACTAGAAAAATGCCTTAAATTTTATAGACTTGAGAGCTACTCCAAATGTATTTTTTTAATTGAAAAAAAAGACATTGTTTTGTGATACAAAATCATGTAAATACAGACAGAAAGACAAATCAATCTTTTTTTTTTGATACAAAATTATGTAAATACAGAAAAATAGACAAATTAGAAAACTTATATATAGAATTGAGAAGTAGGATAGATATAAGTGCTTGTTGATATAAAATGAGGATATGAAAAGCCAAGTGCAGAGATAGAGACACATATTAATTCTCTTAAGCAGGAGGATATTCCCAATATGGAAGCATGATAGATACAAGTGCGTGTTGATATAAAATGAGGATAAGCAAAGCCAAGTGTAGAGACATAGACAAATATTAATTCTCTTAAGGAGGAGGCTAGTCCCAATCTGGAAGAAGGATAGATATAAGTGCTTGCTGATATAAAATGAGGATAATCAAAGTCAAGTGCAGAGACAAAGATATATATTAATTCTCTTAAGTAGGAGGATAGTCCCAATCTAGAAGCAGGATAGATATAAGTGCTTGCTGATATAAAATGAGGATAAGCAAAGCCAAGTGTAGAGACAGGGACATATATTAATTCTCTTAAGTAGGAGGATAGTCCCAATCTGGAAGTAGGATAGATATAAGTGCTTGCTGATATAAAATGAAGATAAGCAAAGGCAAGTGCAGAGACATAGACAAATATTAATTCTTTTAAGCACGAGGATAGTCCCAATTTGGAAGAAGGATAGATTTAAGCAATAAAAACAACCACTGCTTCAGTGAAGAAGGTTATTTTAGATTCAATAAATTTGGATTTCTTGGTAAATATATTACCCCTTGAATAAGAATTGTGCTTTTATACGCATTTTGAAAATTTCTATCTAATCTTCATTCACTTTTGCGCCTAATTATACACTATTTTTGTATTAATTTCGTTCTTATTTTCTGATTTCGGAGAAATCCGTATCTAATGTAATAGCACATTGAAGAATGAAAATCATTAGGGGAATTTTGAGGTCTAAAATGGGCCTCCTAAGGATATTATAAAATCGTAGTGGAAATAATAAAATAAGATTTGATTACATCATCAAACTTTAGAGGGAAAAAATAAAAAACTACTTTTTCAACTTGTATTTTCAACTTATCTCCCAAAGTTTTTACTCAAATTTCGAGTGAGAGTTCTCATTGGATGCAAAATTTAATTCCTCATCTAAGGAGTACACATGTTGCATACTTTCGATGGACCCTACTATATGACAAATGATAAATACATGAAAAATGTGATTGCAATCATGTTTTTTCATGTATTTCTCATTTTTCGCATAGCAAATTCCATCGAATGTATGCAACATGAGTACTCATTGGATGAGGAATTAAATTTTTCATCCAAAGAGTACTCCTGCTCGAAATTTGAGTAAACAATTTGGGAGATAAGTTGAGAATACGAGTTGAAAAAGTAGTTTTATTATTTTATTATTTTTTAATTTTTTTACCCTTTTACTTAAAAAATGGTTAATCATCTCCCATGGTTTACATTATCATCTTGAACCCTATTGTTTCTTATAAATTTTATTTTGGTTGTATAATTTTCTTAGGAAGCCCATTTTAGACCTCAAAATTCCCCTAATGAGGGAGGGTAGTGTTTCCAGGATATGAAGCATATTCATAGTAAATAGGGGTCTTCATTCACTTTTGCACCCAATTATATACTATTTTTTTATTAATTTCGTTCTTATTTTTGGATTTTGCTAAAATCTATTTCTAATGTAATAATACATTGGAGAATGCAAATAGGGAGGGTAATGTTTCCGAGCTATGAAGCATATTCATAACAGATAGGGGGATTGGCGGAAAATAACCAAGTCTGGTTGGAAATTCTGCTAGTTATGGCTATGAGGTTAAGCATGATGAGAGCTTGGAAGAAATTGAATTTCTTGAGAATAAATTCACACACAGTTGAAAACAACAATGCCCATAAGAGCCATACCTAGAAATAGACAACGCATGTCGAGGAGATAACGAGAAAGTGCACGCCGAGTAGCCTGAGCAAATGAAGAGGATGAAGAGCAAGTAAAGCATGTCGAGAAGTCAGAGCATGCCGAGGACGCAAATTAGAACCTACAAAAAACCTGCAAACACAGAAAACTAAAAATTAGATTTAAAAAACAAAAAAAACCATAAACAAAAAAAATAACAGATTTACCTTACCTTGGCATCTTCGCTTGCTCCCCTCCTAGCCCCTGCAACAACACAACACACTCAATACACTGATCAAAAACATCACGAGACAACAACAGAACTCAAAAACACAATGAGACAACAATAGAGCTCGAAAACACAGCGAGACAGTAACAAATAGTAGAGATCGAAAACACAACTAGACAATAACGATCAACATATCTTTAAAACACAACGAGACAAAAATAGAGCTCAAAAACACAGTGAGACAGCAACAAAGCTCGAAAACTCAGCGAGACAGTGCAACAGTAACAAACAAACTGACCCAAAACCTGTTGCAGTCTGGTGGCCGGTATATTTATAACAAAAAGTTTGACCAAATTATAATAAAAAATTCAGTTGAACTAATAGTCCGACCGAATTTCTTTTTCTGTTTGTCCTATCTCTGGCCAAAAATCTATTTACCCATGCCGTCAATGTTAATGGCAGAATCAATTCGACCGAATTAATTGCAAAACTTAAGCCAAAATTTCTTAAATTTTGGCCGAACTTCCTAAAAGTCAACCGAACTTTCTAAAAGTTCAGTTGAATTGTTGGGAAAATGAAAATTTCGAACACGTTTCTCACAAAAGTGTAACCCAGCTTCACATTTTTACCCTTATGCATGCATGAAATATGAGTTACCCAATTGAGATTGGAGTTAAAGGGAAATGTAATATAACTGGAAATAGGTAACCTGACCTCAAAACGGGAACTCTAGCCCAAAAAGTCTCAAAAAACATGAAAAAACACCCCCCCCAAAAAAAGTGTGTCTTCCAGAACGCACTTGGTTTTTTTTTAAGGTCAAATTTCAACATTTTATAAAATTATGGTAAAAAAAAAATTGTTTCTTGAAAAAAGGATTGAAAAAACACCCCAAAAACAAAAAGTGTGTATTCCAGAATGCACTTCATTTTTTTTTAAGGTCAAATTTCAACATTTTATAAAATTATGGTAAAAACAAAATTGTTTCTTGAAAAAAGGATTGAAAAAACACCCTCAAAACAAAACCAGTTGATGCTGGAATAACAAAAAAAAAATAGTGTCATACTTTTGGCATTTTTAAAAATAAAAGTAACATTTTTTAATTTTTAAAATTGAAACATTAAAAAAAAACCTAAAATTTAAGGAAAAAAATAAATTTAAAAAATAAAAACATTTAAAAGCTTAAAATTTAAAAATATATGAAGATACAAAAAATAAAAATAAAAACAAAGTAAAAATTTTAATTCAATCATTAAAAAAAACCTAAAATTTAAGGAAAAAAAATTAAGATTAAAATTTAAAAAAATATAGAAATTAAAAATTAAAAATAAAAACAAAATAAAAATATTAAATTAAAAAAAAAAGGTTAAAAAAAGAAGGAAATTATAAAAAATAAAATATATAAATTAAATTTTAAAAAGAAAAAGAAAACGTTAATTAAATTAAAAATAAAATAAAAAATTAAAACAAATAATTAAATTTAAGGAAATATATTAAATTTTAATAAATTTAAAAATTCAAAATTAAAAAAAAACACTATTCAAATTAAAAGAAAAAAAAAAGAAAAATTAATTAAAAATAAAAAATAAAATAAAATACAATGAAAATATCAAATTTAAAACAATATATATTAAAGAAACAAATAAACTATAAAAAATAAATTAAATTTAAATTATAAAAAATAAAATATATATATATGAACTTAAATTAAAATAGGTATATACATCAAATTTTATTAAATTAAAAAAAAAAAGAGGTTAATATTAAAATAACAAATTAAATTTAAAAACAAAAATATTAAATTTTAATAAATAAATGAATAAACAAATAAATTTTGAAAGAAAAAATAAATTTTAAATATAAAAGAAAAAAAAAATATTGTTAAACGAAAAACTTTAAAAACTTTAAAAATCAATTAAAAATGGAAAATTGAAAAAAAAGAAAAAAATATTAAATAAAAAAAAAATTAAAAAAAATTAAGTTTCATTAAAAAAAAAATCTAATTTTAAATACACAATTTTAATTGAAATAAAAAAATATAAAATTTTTATGTAATTAACAAAAAAAAATAATAAAAAAGTAAAACATTTAAAAAAATATTAAATCCAAATAAATAAAAAAAAAAATACAAATTTTATTGAATTTTATAAAATTATATTAAAAAACTAAACGTAAAAGTTAATAACAAAGAAAAATTATGAAATTTAAAAAAAAAAATCAATTAAATAAAAAAAATGGGCAAAATTTAATAAAAATTATTAACAAAAAAAAAAAATAATAAAATTAAAAAAAATAAAAACAAAACGAATTTTATTTTAAATAATTAAAAAAAAAATTAACATTTTGAAATTTCAAAAAAAAAAAAAAAAAAGATATGGGTGGTGGTGGTGGGGGTGCGACCCGCCCGCTGGGCGCCGGTGGCCGGCCGGGTGGCGCCACGAGGGCGGCCGAGCTGGCCTCCCGGACCCCGACGAGCGGAGGGGCCGGGAGGCCGGCTGGGGTGCCCCTGTGGCGCGGCCCCGCCGGCCCCCGGCGGGGCGGCGCCACGGGGCCGGCCCAGCCGGCCTCCCGGCCCCCGACGGGCAGAGGGCCGATTCCCCCGGTCGGCCCCCGGCGCCCAGCGGGCAGGCTGCGCGCGCATAGCCCGCCCGCTGCGCGCCGGGGGCCGGCCGGGTAGCGCCACAAGGGCGGTCTAGCCAGCCTCCTCGTCCCCGACGAGCGGAGGGCCGATTCCAGCCGGCCTCTCGGCCCCCGACGGGCGGAGGGCCGATTCCGAGAATCGGCCCTCCGCCCGTCGGGGACTGGGAGGCCGGCTGGGCCGCCCCCGTGGCGTTGCCCGGCCGGCCACTGGCGGTCAGCGGGCGGGCCGCGCCCCCACCACCACCACCCATATCACTTTTTTAATATATATATATATATATATATATATATATATATATATATTTTAATTGATTTTATTTTTTATTTTTATTTTTTTTAATTTCAAATATATATATATATATAATTTAAAATAAAATTCGTTTTTTTTTTTATTTTTTATTTTTATATATATATATCTATTTTTTATTTGATTTTATTTTTATTTTTTATTTTTTTTTAATTTTTAATATTTTTATTTTAATTTGATTTTTTAAAAAAAAAATTGAATTTCAAAAAATTTAAAATTGTTTTTTTAATTCAATTTTTTTATTTTAAATTCAATTTGTTTAATTTTTTTTTTTATATTTAATATTATAGAATAATTATTTTTTTAAATTTAAAATTTAAAATTTATTTATTAAAATTTTTAAATTTTAATTTAATTTAATTTTTTTTTTTTTATTTTTTCGTTTATTTAGTTTTTCATTTTTAAAATCTATAAATGGTTTCATTAAAAAAAAAAAAAAAACACTAAATTTATGTATATTTGTTTTTTAATTATTTGCACGTGGTTTTTTTCATTTTTTTTGTTTTTTAATGATAGGTTTTTTTTTTTTTTTTTTTTTTTTTTTTTTTTTTTTTTTTTTTTTTTTTTTTTTTTTTTTTTTTTTTTTTTTTTTTTTTTTTTTTTCAATTTTAATTGGTTTTTTTTTTAATTTGTTTTTTTTGTAAATTTTAAAATTTGTATTTTTTTCCTTATTATTATTATTTTTTTTAATTTAAATTTTTAAATTTAATTTCTTTTTTTTAAAAATTTTTTTTTTCTAAATTTTAATTTTGTAATTTTAATTTTTTAAATTTTTTTTTTTTAAATATATATATATATTTTAATATATTGTTTTTTTTAATAAGTTAGAAAAAAATGTTTTTGATTTTTTTTTTTTAAATTTTTTGGTCAATTTTTGTTTTTTTTCTTTAAATTATGTGTTTTTTTTCTTCAAATTTTGTCATTTCCTTTGATATAATTTTCAAATATTTTTGTTTTATTTATTTATTTTTGTTTAAATTTTTTATTTTTATGAGCTATTTTTGTTTTTTTTTAACATTTTTATTGTTTTTATATATATATTTTTTATCTAAGTTTTGTGTTTTATTACCAACATGAAAATCACCACTCTAAAAAAAAAAGGTTGATGCAGCATCAATACGTTTCAAAATTAGCATGAAAATCACTGCTCTAAAAAAAAAAGGTTGATGCAACATCAATACGTTTCAAAATTAGCATGAAAATAACTGCTCTAAAAAAAAAAAAAGTTGATGCTGCATCAATACATTTCAAAATTAGCATGAAAATCACTAACATTTTAAAACAAATATTCATACTTCATAAATACAAATTTTAGAGTGTCAAAAATGTGCACCAAAAAAAAAATGGTGATTCTGCATCACCACTTTTCAAAATCGGGTGCTTTTTATGCTACCAAAAAAACGTAAGTAACATTGCGGTTACCTATTTCATCGGTAACATTGTTTAAGTTGTATAGTTATCCAAGTTGTACAAGTGGTGGATGCAGTTAGAGAACGACCTATAGGGATTGTGTGGTCCAGGATGGGAATTTCCCTAATTAATAGTGGTCTAATTCCTTGAGAAAAATCGCAAAGAAATAGGAGCTTGGCAGGTAGAAAAATTGGCTAGGTATTATCCAGAGTTAGCTTGTGAGGCAGTGAGATAGATTATACTTGTGCATAGGTTTCTCATGCTTGAGAAAGCATTGTATTTCTTCTCTATTTTCTGAATAATGCAATACAGATAGGAAAGGGTTTTGAGTAGTTTCTTTTCCCTAGGTATATCTTCGTGTATGTGTGTTAATTGATGATGCATTCTATTGATATAACTGCTCAAATGTGAATTTCTTTCTACAGATGAGTAGAGTAGATTTGAGTATTCTATTTTAGAACATTACATGAGAAGTATTGAATATACACAATTAAAATTCTACATGGTATTAGAGATAGGTTCACGGTAGAGAATATAGTTCAATGTTATTGCAGGAAGTTCGAATTTCAAGACCAGTGTTGCAGGATTTCTCTAGCACATGAGAATATGAATTCCACCAGACTCAGGCTTAAGTATTCTCTAGAAGGAACCAAAAATTTTATGGCATGGAATATTCATATGGAGGCAGTATTAGATAACAACAGGATAATATATTACATCAAGATTGACGTAGTGAAACCCCCAACAACTGATTCCCAAGATCTCGCTCAGTGGAAGAAGGATGTATCTAAAGTGGGGAGGATCATATTCAAGGGAGTTAGAGATCATATTGTCTCGAATATCCAAGGGAAAAAAACTCAATTTGTAATGTGGAAAACACTGACATATTTGTTTGAGAACAAAAATGACCACAGGAAGCTGGCACTGAGGGACATGCTTCAAATCATCAAAGTGAGAAAAGTTGAATCAATTTCACAATACTTGAGAAAATTCACATAGTGTCGTGATGAAATTAGCGGGGTCGATGTGGCTATCCCTGAATAATATTTGGTGGCTCTAGCTCTGTTGGGTATTCCCAAGAGCTAGCATAGTTAATAGGATTTCGTTAAAATGGTAGAGACAAACTACCAAGTTGGGAGCGGTTATGGTCTGATCTCATGTAGAAAGAGATCAGACAGAGCAACAGAGACAAAACTTCATCCAAGGTTGAGGATGAGAATAATTGTGCCTTGGATGGAAAGGAAAATAAATGGAAAGGGAATAATCCCATCCCAAAGTAGAATATGGTCAGGTAGGCAAGAATAAAGAATTGTCAAAAATCAAGTGCTTTCATTGTCATGAGTTTCCACAATAGAAGGCTGAAAAGAATCACTCAGAAGGCACGGTAGGTTAAGATCTAGCTTCATAATTCAAGTTGCATTTCACCCTCATTTCATGCATGGTGACATCGATGATTGGTAGTTTGTCGTATATGGATAGTGTAGCCTCATTCCATATAATGATCAACATAGAAATTTTCACTGACTTGGAGGAGAAGGACCTCCAGATGCACATCAAGATGGGAGATGATGGGAGGTATAGAGTGACCGATATCGGTACCGTTACTTTTTAGAGGGAGTTTGGACTTCCTCTCACCTTAAAAGGTGTCATGTATGCTCTAGGTCTGAAGAAGAATTTAGTTTCAGTTTATATGTTGGAAGATCGTGGCTACGATGTGATATTTAGAAAAGGAAAGGATTTCCTTTGTAGAAATTATATAACTGATATGTTATATGTCTAAGATTCAACTGATCACACACTATTTGACTTCATGCACAATATAGAATCTATTCCACCATTGATCATTACTTGCGGAAATTAAATCAATTGCATGCACACATTAAAACCATAAAAATTCACACATATGAATAGAGTAATTTATGGGAAAGCTTAAAGCTGAAAAACTCCAACTATCTGTATATTATATGTCATAGAGATCATGTAACAATCATCATACAAAGCTCCTCACAAGCTCTCAGTACAATCTCCAATTGCTACACACTAATCAGGTCCGATCTAGCAAATCCCATGCATCAATCTCTGCCACTTGCTAGCCTGCCTCTACTGTGCAATCCCTGCTGAATATGAGCTCTGAATGAGTTCAAATCCACCTGGCTTGCACTGTTCAATCCTCATTGGCATCTTCATCAATGTGTGGTGCAAACTCATGCACCAGTATAGTCACAACTGATAGTCACACTGCTCTTTCACCTACCTCTTCACTGGTCTCCACTGAAACTGTCCATGCACTGTAGTTAACTGATGTATTCTTCAGTTGATTAATGAGTTAATAATTAGTGAATTAATTAATAATTAATTCACACCACTCTCACTAGTGTATCAATCAGTTAGACTAGATACTGAGTTAAACTGAACACAACTCCATTAACTACTTCTACTAACTCCACCAAACTTTGTCACATGAGTTCTAACTGAAGTCTCCATGCAATAGCTCCACTTAACCCTCAGGAATAGCGTAATTCCTTCTGTCAGCTCCTGTGCCACATCTGTGCAATTAACTGAAGTGCTCCAAGAGAATAAGATAATGTTTATAGTCCAAATATTATTAGGAGTTAATAATATTCGACATATCTATTTTTAGACTGGCAATCTAAAAATAGATTCAGCCCAATATGTCTAAAAATAGAAGTCCATCTATTTTTCCAACTTGACCAACCATCCACAAATAGCATCCTGCAACTCATAGAATATGATCGACATGTCTAAAAATAGACTGTGCGCCAAAAATAGCCTGTGGGACCACTTAGTGAAGGTGACTTCTTTCAACTAAGCTCATCATCTTGTTGCAATATCAACATCCTTAAACACATCACCATGGGACAAGTGAAGTGGATCAGGGTTCGTGTGAAGAACCTGTACAAATTATATGTAGAAGGCTGTGCTGCTTTAAGCGCGAAAGTAGAGAAGGTGTAGATCTGATACATCGGTAAATTATGGCATAGGAAACTTGGCCGTTTTCCCTATGGAGCTTTGAATATGATGCAAAGGATTTCTAAATGACTTCCCAAGGGTGCAGTAGAGCAGAGAGATAGATGTTGTTATAGTGGACTTGCCAATGCGGACAAAGGAAATATCCCTAGTTTCAATGACTGACCCTAGTATAAAACAAAAAAGCAAGAAACTATTTCCCTAAGTTTATCTATATTTAATTATAAGCTAGAATTTTAAGATATGGAATCCATACCTTTTACGACATGCCTGATGAAGATCCCACTATGGTTTGAAGAAGCTCTCCAAATGCTTAAATATTAGATCTGTAAACATAGAAACAAAAAGAGATCAAAGGAATATGAAAACTAAATGATTCAATACAACTTATATTAGTGATCAAGGAGACTAGTACCTATATCATTTCAATGGAAAAATATAATCAAAATAAACCATTTATCAGTTCCATTAGACAACATAGTGGGAAGAAAACTCATTTTTATTATCTCATAAATAAGAGGAGTTACACAACCTTGGCCTTGATGAAGTGAGGCTCCTCCCAATGATCAACAATATCCTCCTCAGGATGATAATATCTCCAACCTTATTCGAGCAGCATAAGTGTACCTTCAGTAATCCCCCTAAACCCTCTAGTCCGTGGTTGATTTATAGGCCAAGAGGAGGAAGTTTCAAATCCTTATCTCAAGGATGAGATTCACTAAAGGTGGGATTATGGTTCCTTGAAGAATGGGAATTAGCTCCATGATCATAGGGGTTAGGCTTGAATAAGCATGACCTCAAAGCTTTCAATTGGAATATATTCTCCCAACAAAGCTTCTATATTTCACTTTTTATTTTTACTTTTTGTTGAGTCATGTGTGCAATCTATAGTGGAAGATAGAGTGCACTTCTGCACAGGATTTAATGGTAAGAGTTGTGTATGTACAAAAAATGTCTAGGAACCATGCATGTGACCAAAATTAGGTTTTCGACCTTGTTACCCAGAATTCTCAATTTCTTCAATATTTTTAAGTTTTGGACTTGCAGGGGAATTATTTGGAACACATTGATGGATACCGAAAGATCCAGTTTAATAGTTAATTTTCCATGTTGAAAAAATGAAGTGTAACATATTTCCCACTAACGTGAAAAGTCAAAAAGGATATTTGAGGACTGAAGTGCTTTATCATGCTAAAGATTAAATTAGAGACCTGTAGAAATTTGAATAATTTGCTGAATTATTCACCGAGATTATCCTGATTACACACTATTTAAGCTTCATGCATAATACATAACCTCTTCTACAATTGATCATCAATATGCGAAAATAGAAATAGTCGCATGCGCACATAAACAATAATCAAGCACACATATCAACACAGTATGTAATGGGGAAAGCAATAGATGAAAACCCCCAACTATCTGTATAATCTAATGATAGAGAACATGTAACAATCATAGTACAATACTCCTCACAAGTACTCAATACTATCTCCCATGCTACACACAAACTAGCACGGAAGATGAACAAGTCACAGGTTCAAATCTCCTCCACAAGTCTGCCTGCCTCTACTGCGCAATCCAAGTTGATTAATGATGAGATCCAAGTTCGAATCCCACTAGATCCAAATGCACAATCCTCATTGGAAATCTCAATCAATGTGTGTGCAAATCTCATGCACAGGTATAGTCACAACTGATAGTCACACTCACCCTTTCACCCACCTCTAACACTGGTCTCCACTGAACTGTCCATGCATTGTGCTTAACTCGATGTGTTCTTTAGTTGATTTATGAGTTAATGATTAGTGAATTAATTATTAATTAATTCACACCACTCATCTCTAGTGTATTAGCCAGTTAAACTAAATACAACTAGTTCAACTAAGTTAAACCGAACACAACTCCATCAACTACTCAATCAACTCCACCAAAACTCTGCCACATGAGTCTAACTGAATTCAACCATGCAATAGCTCAACCAAACCCCTAGGAATAGTGTAATTCCTTTGTTAGCTGCATGGGCCACATCCGTAGCTGAAACTGAAGTGCGCCAAGAGGATAAGATAATGTTTATAGTCCAAATATTATTAAGAGCTAATAATATTTGACTGTTATATTTTTAGCTTGACAGTCTAAAAATAGAAACTGCCCAATGTCTAAAAATATAGGTCCATCTATTTTTACCAACTCGACCAATCATCCATAAATATCATCCTACAACTCATAAAACATGATCCATATGTCTAAAAATAGACATAGTCTAAAATAGACTTTGCGCCTTTAAAAAATATACCGCGGGCCCACTTAGTGAAGGCGACTTCATTTCACTAAGCTCCATCATCTTGTTGCATTTTCAACACTCCCTCTCAACAAGATATGGATTATCCGCAACCCTATCCCCGCTCTCGTGGTATTCAAATTTTCTTGGTGAGCGCCTTCGTCAAGATGTCGCATCCCAATCCCCCCAATCCTCCGTCGGAATGTATGAAAGTAACATGATTCTCCGCCGCACACAATCTCTGATATGATGGTACCTGATGTCAATGTGTTTGGATCTATCATGAAATACTGGATTAGCCAAGAGCTTGATGCAGCTCTGGTTATCACAATAAATCACAGTAGGCTCCAAATGTGACCCGAACAACCCGACCAGAATCTTCCTCATCCATATAGCCTCGCATGCAGCCAAACATGCTGCCATATACTCGGCCTCTGCTGAACTGAGTGTCACGGATCTCTGCTTCCTGTTGTACCAGGAAACTGCTATCGACCCGATACTGAAGATCCCTCTAGATGTGCTCTTTTGGTCCGTTGGGCTGCCTGCCCAATCTGCATCCGTGAAGCCACATAGCTTCACCTCATCCTCCGTCCGTACCACAAGCCATATCCCGATGTGCCTCTAAGATAACGCAATACATGCTTGCCCTCGCCTTCCAAAAGAGCTTGGTAGGCTTAACCATAGCTTGCCCAAGTCAAGTCAGCATAGCATATATCGGGTCATGTATTGACCAGATACATAAGCGACCCCACCAACTGTCGAAAGACAGTGGCATCCACTACCTCCGCTGAAGTAGCATCCTCCTTCCTCCAACCTCCAGGAAGAGGAGTATCAGCAGGCTTGCAGTCATGCATGTTGAACTTCTCCAGTATCTCCCGGGCATACTTACCTTGAGAAACAAACTGTCCATCACTGCGCTGCCAAATTTCCAATCCCAGGAAATAATGAAGGAGGCCCAAGTCCTTCATCTCAAACTCTTTAGCAAGATCCTCCTTGCATGAAAGTATCAACAGCTCATCACCCGTCAAAATAAGATCATCTACATACAGTACAATGATCAACAACTTCCCCTCCACCACAATCTGGTACAGGTTAGGTTCCGCCTCACTCTTGGAGAATCCAAGTTCAGTGAAATAATTGTCTATCCATGTGTACCAAGCACGAGGTGCTTGTTTCAACCCATACAATGCTCTCTTGAGCCTGCACACATGCGACTCGCTGCTGAAGATGTCAAAGCCTTCGGGCCGCTCTATGTACACCTCCTCCTCAATGACTCCGTTGAGGAACACAATCTTCACATCCATCTGATGGATGTGCCACCCCATCTGCGTTGAGAGAGCTAGGATCGTCCGTATGGAAGAGTACCTTGCGATAGGTGCAAAGGTCTCCTCATAATCGATCCCCTCGATCTGTGAGAAGCCA
The DNA here is from genome assembly GCA_034641835.2 of Pinus albicaulis. NCBI lineage: Eukaryota > Viridiplantae > Streptophyta > Pinopsida > Pinales > Pinaceae > Pinus > Pinus albicaulis. Next base: position 4,414,284 of record CM076572.1, read on the forward strand.
CGGCAACAAATCTTGCCTTGTACTTCTCCACACTCCCGTCAGCCGCCTGCTTCACTTTGTAGATCCATCGCGAACCCACCACTGATTTCCCTTCCGGTCGTGGGACAATCTCCCATGCACTGTTTCTGACAATCGAATCATACTCTTCCACCATGGCATCTACCCATGCGGGATCCTCCACATCTTCCTCGAAAGAGGATGGCTCTGTCATGATACACTTGCTCATAAGAGCCATGTATCCAGTATACCGATCAGGTGACTGTCTCTGTCTACGCTGTGATGTAGGTGCTCCTACAACCTTCTCTGCATCTTGAGCCAGTCGCTCAGCTTCTGTAGTGTGCTTCCGCCTCTCGATGGTTGGCGCTGCAGAAGTGGTCTCTTCCACTCCATGAACTTCCTCTTGTGGCCGATCCACATTCTTGGGCTCATCCTTAGAACCAATAGCTCCTCATCCGCATGCAAGTGTGGCTCTCTCAAGCAAAAACCGCATGGCTTTCTCCTCCCGAAATTTGATATCCCATCGCACAAATGGCCTTGTGACTGTCTGGAAAATACACATGATAGTTGTGGGGCGTATCAATGTACCCCACAAATATCCCAACCTCTGCGGTCGGATCCAGCTTCTTTCTAGCGTCCTTCATCACATGCATGTAGACAGGTGAGCCAAAAATCCTCAAATGGGAAATATCAGGCCTCTTGCCAGAAAATGCCTCCTCCGGTGTACTCATGCCAAATATCTTGTGAGGACAACGGTTCTGCACATATACTGCAGTATTGCATGCCTCCGCCCACAAGTGAAGGGGTAGGCCCTGATCATGCAACATCGCCCGTGCAGCACCCACGATCGTTCTGTTCTTCCGCTCAGCAACCCCGTTCTGCTGTGGGTTATGGGGTGCGATGAGCTCTCTCCAAATCCCTTCTGCGCTGCAAAAGTCCTTGAATTCAGCAGAGATGAATTCACCACCATTGTCGCTCCTAAGAGCTTTCACATGCTTCCACAATTCCTTCTCAACCAACGCCTTGAACTCACAGAACTTTGAGTATGTCTCACTCTTCTTTTGCATGAAGAAGATCCAGCACTTCCGAGAGAAATCATCAACAAAGATCACATAGTACTTGTGCTTTGCTGTCGAAGCTACTGAAAAAGGTCCACACACGTCTGTGTGGATTCTCTCAAGGATCATCGTGGCGCGACTATCCTTCTTGTGAAAGGTGGCTTTCACAAATTTTCCCAAGGTACACCCCTTGCACTGATTTGACTGCGCAAGAGTGCCCTTAGGAAGCCCAGTAGAAATCTGCTGCAGTATCTTGATAACTCCATGGTGAAGGTGGCCCAATCTCCAGTGCCACAAATCGCCATCATCCCGGCTCACCACTCCTTTCACCTTGCATGCCATTGCTGCACAGCCATCTACTTGCAACTGATAAAGGTTCTTGACTCGAACCCCTATCTTCCGTGTTTCTCCAGTTGTCTTACTGGGTAGGAAAGCCTTTCCCTCGCTGAAGACCACATCATACCCCTTGTCTTCCAACATTTCCATGGAGATCAAATTCTTCATCAATCCTGGAACATGCAATACTTCCTTCAATATGAAGGGTTTACTAGACTCCCTCTCAAAGGAAATGGTACCAATACCAGTCGCACTGTATCTACCATCATCGCCCATCTCGATGTGCACTCCAAGATCTTTCTCCTCCAGATCTGAAAACAAATCTCGATCTCCGGTCATGTGAAATGACGCACCACTGTCCAAGAACCATACTGATCCCATCACACTTGAAACCAAGCATGCGATCAGCGAAAAATCCAGCTCAAACTGGGAGGCCAATGCCTCTCCCGCTGCAGATCCAACAACCTTCTTATTTTTCTTCTTCTGCGGACAATTTGTGGCATAATGTCCGTGTTGGTGACAGTGAAAGCACTTCACCTTTGACATGTCTTGCTTCTTGCCTTTCGCACCAGACTGAGAAGCTTTCTTGCTCTTCCCTTTCTTTGCTTTGGCAGCCAAAGCGCAATTTTCTTCATCAGATGCCTTTGATGAAGATCCGTCCCTGGTAGTCCGCCTTATCTCCTCTTGCATGAGATCTGACCAAAGTCGCTCCCATCCCGGCAACTTCTCCCGACCTTTGACAGAGTCCTGATAGTAATGCCAACTCTTCGGAAGACCAAGGAGAGCCAGGTCCACCAAGTCCTCATCATCGACAGTCACCCCCACACTTCCCAGCTCATCTCTGCATTGAGTGAACTTCGTGAGGTACTTGGCGATACTATCGCCTTTCTCCATCTTAATGTTTCTGAGTTTATCTTTGAGCGCCAACTGCCTCTGGTCGCTCTTGCTCTGGAATAGATCTATCAACGCTTTCCACATAAAGTATGGAGAAGCTTTTCCATGCAGGCTGGATACAATGTGATCCTTCACGCCCTCCAACAGAATCCTTCGACATTTCGCCATCTTCTTTTGCCAAGCCTCAACTTGAGCAGCATCAGTAGGCTTTGGGACCTCAGAATCTATGAACTCCTTCAACCCGTTATCATATAATACCACCTCCATTCTGTCCTTCCATGCAACATAATTTGAACTGCTCTCAAAGGAATATTCGAGTCGCAACCCGTTGAAAGACATTTCAACTCCAGCACCAAGAAAACAAACTGCTGCAAAATTCGAATTCCAAGCTCAAAACTCAACTGCTTCTGGATCTGTGAGAACAAAGTATTTCTAGCACAGAGATTGACTGTAGGGGCGTTTACTGGATATATCACCTTTCAGAGAAAGGATGGATCCAGAGGCTACCTGGCCCGCTTACAGTCTCTGTCTACCGAAATAAATTGTAATCACTGTAATGGATCCGATGATCAATTATTGCTTTGATACCATGTAGAAATTTGAATAATTTGCTGAATTATTCACTGAGATTATCCTGATTACACACTATTTAAGCTTCATGCATAATACATAACCTCTTCTACAATTGATCATCAATATGCAGAAATAGAAACAGTCGCATGCACACATAAAAAATAATCAAGCACACATATCAACACAGTATGTAATGGGGAAAGCAATAGCTGAAAACCCCCAACTATCTGTATAATATAATGATAGAGAACATGTAACAATCATAGTACAATACTCCTCACAAGTAATCAGTACTATCTCCCATGCTACACACAAACTAGCACGGAAGATGAACAAGTCACAAGTTCAAATCTCCTCCACAAGTCTGCCTGCCTCTACTACGCAATCCAAGTTGATTAATGATGAGATCGAAGTTTGAATCCCACTAGCTCCAACTACGCAATCCTCATTGGCAATCTCAATCAATGTGTGTGCAAATCTCATGCACAGGTATAGTCACAACTGATAGTCACACTCACCCTTTCACCCACCTCTAACACTGGTCTCCACTGAACTGTCCATGCATTGCAGTTAACTGATGTGTTCTTTAGTTGATTTATGAGTTAATGATTAGTGAATTAATTATTAATTAATTCACACCACTCATCACTAGTGTATTTGTCAGTTAGACTAAATACAACTAGTTCAACTAAGTTAAACCGAACACAACTCCACCAACTGTCTCATCAACTCCACCAAACTCTGCCACTTGAGTTCTAACTAAAGTCAACCATGCAATAGCTCAACCAACCCTTAGGAAAAGCGTATTTCCTTCTGTCAGCTACATGTGCCACATCCAAGCATCAAACTGAAGTGCTCCAAGAGGATAAGATAATGTTTATAGTCTAAATATTATTAAGGGTTAATAATATTTGATTGTTCTATTTTTAGCCCGGCAGTCTAAAAATAGAAACTGCCCAATGTCTAAAAATAGAGGTCCATCTATTTTTACCAACTCGACCAATCATCCATAAATAGCATCCTGCAACTCATAGACCATGATCTATATGTCTAAAAATAGACATAGTCTAAAAATAGACTTTGCGCCAAAAATATCCTGCGGGCCCACTTAGTGAAGGTGACTTCATTTCACTAAGCTCCATCATCTTGTTGCATTTTCAACAAGACAATGGTTGGAAACTTGCAACAATCAATCAAAGGTTACAATGTAATATATATTATCATCGCTGAGGTAGGTATTCCCATACTCATAGTAAACATAACTCAATGAACCAATAGGAAAATACACAAAGATCCACGTCAACAATAGACATTGGATGGACACAACCATCAAATATGGATCTATCTGTATGATCATGAATATAAAACTCCATGTAGCCTAGATGAATGAAACTAGATCTAGAGTCTTAATCTCCATCTCTCGATCCATATTATGAATCTAACCACGCGAGTTAATGTCTCGAAGTCGAACATGATAAAAGCCACTTGATTACGGTCAATGATGTGAACCATTAACACGTGTGAGAGAAACCACCAATAATGAAAATGACCCTCAAGGTACTACTAGTACAATCTATGAAGTGTGAAAAGATGTCTTGAAGTCGAACACTCATAGAATCGTTTGATTGAAGGTCTATGATGAAAACCTATTATTGAAGAGGGTTTATAGATCAACTTCCTAGATAGTGAGTTGAAGTCGATAGGAGGTGATTCGTCACATCATGAACTACCATGCATAACTTATGTAAAGTGTTTAATAAAAATATTTGGGGTGATTCATATTTGAATTAGGGATGGCCGATGTGATTGAAGGCTACAAATTGCAAGGTCATTTAGACTGATGTTGGACTTATCTAGTTGAACATATCGGTGACACGACATTTAGACATGGTAGAATTTGACTCAACTATAATACCCAAAACTAACTGAAGACGTTCAACGAGGTTCGATTAACTCACGATTAACTATGAGACAAATGGATTTACCAACCCAGACTCAAACTTGATGGAGTGTCATGTTCAATAGAGACATACTTCCCTTAATGAGATATACAAATGAATGCTTCTTCCCGATTCCCCCCCACCATTACTAGCAAGGAACTCTTTATTTTTTTCAAGGTTGAGGAGGATAACATTTTCTTGTCCTATAAGCTCTTCCTTCAGATGAGTCCTTCAATTTTTTTTTAACAAACCCTAGGAAGGAGTGGTTCGTTGTTGTCATGATTGATGAGTCCTGCACTTTTTATGTTTTACGAGTCCAGTGAATGGATAATTGGATGGCGTTGTAAATTTTAAAGAGTTTTGAAAAGACATGAAAATAAAAGTTATTAAGCTCTTTCAACGTAATATTTTTACGAGTCTGGAGAAAGTAAATATCGATGTTTTTCATTTTTAGTGAGTTAGGAGAAAAACGTAAGTAAAGTCCACGACATTATTTTTCGTAAATTTAGACTCTCAAGCCTGGAAAAGGGTAAAATGATGTAGGAGAGAACTCTATTGACCATGGTTAATCAACGCATACCTTTTTGTAAATAGTCTAGTTCAGTCTGGAAAAAAGGGTAAATGTATACTGGATAGATGATTGTTCATTTACTTTTTGAGTTTGAATAGTCAAGTACTGGGAAGTATTTTCATGTTTAGAGAGTCTTAATAGGGCTTAAAAGAAGACTCAAGGGTTTCACTTTTTCATAAATTCACTGAGCCCAAAAAAGTGATAAAAGTTCGCTCGTTGCGAAAATGATTCATTTTTATGATTTAACCTGTGTTTTGCATAATAAATTTAAAAAATATCATAACTGATAAAAAAAAAATAGTAAAAATATTAAAAAAATGATTTTTTAAAGGTAAAAAGGTATAAAATATTATTTTAATGACCTAAAATGCCTATAAAAGTTCAAAAGGTAAAAACATTTTCACCATTTGAGAGGAAATTAGAGGTTTTTTTACCCAAATCTTCAGAGGTGGATTTCAAGCAAACCGATGGACGAAATCACGACCTGTCTTCACCAGGTAAGATATCTTCTCTTTATCTTCGTTTTCATGGTTTTTATTTTGCATTTGACTATAAATTTTGGAACTTTTGGGGTCGTTTTTAAATTTAAAATACACCCTCAGGGGTGTGTAGTTACCCTTCATAGGGTCCGCGCACCCCGACTCATTTTGACATAGAGAAAATCATGATTTTCATGCTTTTATTCCAAGAAACCACGCAAATGTGCTTTTTTCCTCAAAGGCGGTCACACACAGTGCCGAGGGTTTTGAAAAGTTAATGAAAATTACCAAATATTTTGCATAAAATTTGAAAATTGTTTTCTAAACCTCCTTTATTGTTATTTTTAGGGTTTTTGATTTTCCAAGATGGAGTGGAGGCTAAGAGAAGACAAGAATCAAGATGCAGGAGCTCTCAATGATCCAAAAAAATTACAGGCCTTAAGAGACTATGACCTATACAAATTTTGGATGATCTCGGGGATGAAAGCTCAATTTGATCTTTTGGCATGGATGGTGAGAGCGTGGGATGTTCATGATCAATTATTTGTGATAGGAGATCAACGACTCACCATAGATGTATATGTAATCTATTTCTTGACTGGGCTTTCCTGCAGAGGGATGGGCATCTCATTGTATGGGCATAAGCCAGGTGGAGAAAAAACTGCAACCTCTCTAAGGAAACATTGTATTGCAGGGGCTCAACTTGAGGATTGAAAAATTGACATAAAAACCATAGAGAGGATTCATTTGAGAACTATCGCATTTACAGCTTCACGATTGTGTGGGAGTGTAACTCTTCACTTCTTGACTAAGGCTTAGATGCAAAATTCCATGGATTGTGCATGACCTACCATATTCAACTTGTGTGAAGGGGTAGTTGTCAACATGAAGGGACAACTAACTGAGAAAAAAAATGGAAAACTCAAAAACTTTGGGTATGATGCCATTCCGATCTTGTTTACTCTAGAGAGGATTACCCTTCTCGCCCCACAACAGGTTCTAGTAGATGCAAGAGGAACTTAGGATCCTCCTATTATTTTTTGGGTTTCATTGATGGCACACCATGGAGGTGATGGTCCGGTAGTAAAATACACTCCTGAGTTTTTTTGGTGGCTGGAACATCATATTATCATGATCAAAACTTTCCATATGCCAACATGAACTATACAGGTGACCTAGATGTGCCACTTCCGACAAGGATGCAGTGGGGTGACATAGGTAAAAAATTCACACTTTGGTTATTTTTTTATTTTCTTTTAGCATCAAAAACTAATTATATGAAATGATCATGCAGATGTGGGCTGGATCGGACCAACATGACTACCAAATTTTGACAGATAAGGTGATTAGCCAATAGCTCTCATGGTACCTAACCATGATGTAATAGAGGCATTGAATGAGATGGAGCACAACCTGGGGAGGTTGAATCTAGACATACAAGAGATTGGGATTGATTATTTTCCTCTTCGGTACTAGAGGCACATCGTAAGAGTTCTTGTGCTGCTCAATTTCTTGCTATAATCAGTAGTTCATGCCATAGTCTACTACCATGATAACCACCATGGTTAGTGGCTAGTACTAGGGCTAAATTTTATTTTTTGTCATATCAACATGTTCGGATAATAAAGGCCACGGAGCCTCATATGTTTTGGATGGAATTTTTTAAAGCCATACACTTTTTACAGACATTTGGATTAATAGAGGCTACTACTTATTTCTCAATTTATCTTGTTCAATGTGTGGATGAATATTTATTTTTGGTTACAACTGTTACAAATGTTGATTTAATACATAGTTATCTATTGCATTATCCAATGTATTTAAATGTCTTGGATTGCGTTTATATTCAATGTAATAAAATTGTTTCTCCAAGAGAGAAATCCACAAAATCATCCTTAACATGGTTGGACTTCTAACTAAATAGACATCATTTAAATGTAATACTATGAGCTGAGAATATAACCTAATGATTAATTGATGAATTCCGAATGAAATGGCATCAAATAATAGTTCAATCAATGCACTATACTTTGCAATGTTATTCATTGTTCAACCAAGGCATATCCCATGAATAGAAAATAGCTCATCAATGTATGAATAAATGGCTGAAGCTGCAGAAGAAAGATTCTAAGTACTATGACTAGTGCCATCAGAAAAAAAAAATGTAATTTTGTGGGAGTGTCGACATCTGCAAATCCAGTGTAACACAAGACAAGCAGGAGAAATAGCAGGAAATTGTAAAAAGGTTTCTAAACTTACTGCACACACATAAACATATGATACAAGTAATTTACAAAATCTTCACAAAATGAATCACACATAATATTTCTTTAGGTAAAGGCCATTCCTGGGCTCTCCTAAAGAAACACTGTCATAATCAACTAGTTCATAGGCCCCTTTAGCTAGTACACTTTTTACAATGTAAGTACCACACCACATGGGATCGAATTTACCAACACCTAGTTCATCGTGTGCCTCATCATAGACCAAGACTAGGTCACCTTTTGAATATGAACAAGGAGTCATGTTTCAGTCAAAATTTTCCTTAACCAATTGCTTATGAGCCTAACTAACCAGTGCAGAATCATAGAAAGTCTCATATAGTCATGTTAAGTACAAAAACAATTCCTCCTCTGCAGAGGTAGCTCGTAAAAAATGGATAGCTAGATCCATAGATAAAATTTCACATCCAATCTGTAAAATTGCTTCTAAACCCTAAACAAGTTGGAAGGGGTAAAGCTAATTTATTTTTTGTTGAGGTATGGTATGCCCACAAGGCTAGAAAAAGCATAGTATGCCAATTTCGTTTATGGATGTTGACAATCCGTTTTATCATGGTCTTCAAAACTTTGTTAACAAATTCCTCTTAGTCATTCGCTTGCGGATATTATGGGGTAGAACTTTCATGATGCAAGGGTAGCTGTGCATAAAGTTCATTCATCATAAAGTTTCAAAAATGGATATCATGGTTTGTGCCGATAGATTGTGGAACGTTGAACCTGTAAATCACATGGTTGATTATGAAAATGGTTGCAGTTTCACCATCATCCTTATATGTAGGCATCGTCTCAGCCCATTTTGTAAAATAATATACTACTAGGATAGTATACCCATGCTCCCCAATCGAGTGAGGGTTACATGTAACAAAAGCGATTGTTGGAATACGGTCTCCTGCAAGCTGCAAATCTGGTACATTTTGTATATTTTTTATTATATTTAGTCTAACGCAGGGATTTTGGGGCAGGTCAAAGCCCCTAATACATTGTAAGAGGGCCAAGGGTAGACTAAGAGTCTGCAAACCACATTTTGTGGACCATTGGATGCGTAGGATAAATTACTATAAATAGTTGAGCCTTTTAGAGTCAATAGGTAGGAATGAATAGAGATTGATGCTAAGTGTGAACTGTTAGATATGGGATTGGGTTATTTGGTTAGGACTCCTACAGGATGTGTGCGCGGAGATCCTTTGTCCGACTGTGTGCAGACCCTACTGGATGTGTGCGCAAGTGGGTTTTGGGGTATGTAAGAGACTTTTTGATAAGTAATATATGCGAAGTATTGTGGATATCTGATGCTGTTTGATCTATTTGGTTTTGGGTATTGTGGACTCGAGTTCTATGTGATTATGTTACAAGCTGCAGATGATATGTGTTTATGAGCTGCGAATTATTTGTGTTATGATAAATGTATATGCAATATGATTAAGACTGCTACAAATATATTGTTTTATGCTTATACTTGGCTGTCTGCACATGGATGCGAGCCTGTTATATAAATCTGGTAAAATTTTACTCTGGTTAATCATTCAAAGTCCTGCGAACGACCTCTGACTACGTAGATCTGATAGTTGCTGAATGGTTCGACTTACCTGCTCTCTCTCTCAGGGTGCGGAAACCTAGTTCCAACACCCACCCATACTGCTTCAGGTGAGACTTTGGCCTGCGCAAGCAGGTCACTGCTGAAAGGGCCAGTAGTATAGGGGTTGTTGGAAAACCTTAACCTCTGGACCTAGGTCAGGACCCCTCAAGCCAATAAATGGTTCTGTTGTCGGGACTAGGAGAATTTTGAGAGAGGGATCGGGTAATGCCAAGGCCATACTGGAAACCTGAAAGAAAATAAATTGATGAGTGGTTTGAACGGCAAGTTCAGGGATTTGCAGTGAAAGAAAACCGCAGTAAGAGGTTGACCACTGAAGAGTGGAAAAATAGGTATATTTTCATAGAGATCTATGAGATCTTCTTTGCAACTATTGTGATCGAGCTCCAGGAGTGGCTCGCAAGGTTGGTTGAATTTCAGAAGTGTTGGGAGGACGAGCGGGTCACAGAGTGGACCCCAGAATTGATCCAGCAGTTAGAGAAGGAAGATAACACCATCACTTGCACTGTAGATCACTAGGTGGACAACGCGCTAGGAGACTTCATCATGGAATTTTCCATCGATCAATTCATTGCCTACTCTGAAGCAGAGAGAAGATTCTTCAAGGGATTTAGGGGTAAGTTTCTGAAGACTTTACCATTGTTGATTAAGATATTACTGTGTGAAAATTGTATTCTTTGTAGCCACACTGAGTGAATGACCGCTAATCTTGACAGAAGTATGACGTGAAGTGGAAAATACTATCGGACCAACCTAGAAGGAGGTAGATATGTCTACAGCCCAGTAAGAGAAGTAGCTGCACAGAGTCCTCTAGCCACACCACTTTCAAACCAGCGTAGGGGTAAGAATTCACCTACACCTCCACCACCAGAAGATGACATGGCCGCGCACATGAAATTTCTACCTTTAAGGGTGTGGGAGATGAGGACATGGAGCAGTTCTGGTTTGTCGTAGAATCAGTATGGAATGCACATAACATATCTAGTGTCGCGGTAAAGAGGGAAAAACTATCCCTTGCCTTCGAAGGAAGAGAGTTGGATTGGTACATGGGATACATCGAACAACATGCCAACTAAACCATTGAAGAGATCAAGAACACCTTAAAACAACAGTTCAAGAAGCCTAAGTCCTATTCTAAAATAGTGGTTGATCTAAAGGATTTCAAGCAAGGGCCTTCTGAATTGGTATGGGAGGCCAATCAATGGCTGAATAAGGTGATCAGAGAAGGAGGATTTCAGTACGATGACAGATAACACATGGAGTGGTTCATTGCTATGTTGTTACCTCACCTACGCATACCTATGGGTCACCAAACTTTCAAATCTCCAGAAAAAGCCCTGGAGTTCGCTATGAAGTTAGAATCTGCGCCCAGAGACGCTACCCAGCTAGGCATTCAACAAATCCAATGACAACTAGACGCGATGAACATGGATATCTAGAACCTGTGAAAGAAGCGAGGCACAGAGGCTAGCCTGGAAAGATGGTGCATATGTTGCAGGATGAATGGTCACACTAAGGATAACTGCCTGCTGTTAACAGACTACATGCAAGCCGGGGGACCTAGTCTGCTTCACCCTAAGGAAGTGGTAGGACCAAGTGGGCCAAAATTATGGTGCGATGATTTCCGTGTTGCAGGGTTGCACGACACAAACCATTGTCCCCGCCTTGCTGCGTACGTCCCAGAAGTAAAACACCAATGTTGCAAGTTCTACAAGTTGATAGGACATGATGAACAGAGCTACCAGATGTATGATTTGATGATTGATCGGGGGAATCTCTATAGGGTGTAGTCGGATCCATCCTCACCCATATCCCTCTCGAGCACAGGGGGTTCCCCAACAAGGGGGAGGGGAGGCGGAAGAGGTGGAAGTGCAGGTTGAGGATGAGGGAAAATAATTTGTTATAATTGTGGGGAAGTAGGACACTTTGCCAGGGAATGTCCAAATCCTACAAGGCATTCCTGCTGGTATTGTAGACAGCTGGACCATGCGATCGAAGACTGTCCGATCTTGATAGCAAAGAGGAGAAGCAACCGACACCTACGTAGAATGTGAAGAGGGTTAAGGCTGAGCAGCAAAACAAAGATCCAAGCGTAAATGTGGTAACACGTAGTGGAATGGCTACTGGAGGAGTTGAAGAAAAAGCTATGACTGAATCTCTAATCCATAAATTAGTTAGCAAACAAGAGGGTTTGGACCTAAATAGAGAAAAAGAAACATTTATTGCAGCTTTCAAGGATTTTACTGAGGCGGAGGCACCTACTTCTCGGCCACCTGCAAACCTTAAGGTAGATGAGGAGGTCAGACCCTTCTTGCAGGCATGTATGAAGTTGTTGCACAACCCAAAAGCTGTAGAGAATCTTTAGGCATTAATGGATAACAGCACAGCACAACCTAACCTACCCCCAAAAATCAGGGATGTGCACAAACTATACAGATATAAGAAACGCACCAGTAGGGAGATGCGACTAACAGCATAGATTGGTGACTACGAAATGGATCAGGTTATTTTGGACCTCAGGTCAGATGCGAATGTCTTGCCTAAATAGACTTGGCAAGGAATGGGTGAACCAAAATTGGAATGGTCTACTATCTAGCTTTGCATGGCTAATGAACAGAAGATCATATCCTTGGGGAGACTGTCGACGATTATGGTAGATATCACAGGGGTCAAGGTCCGGGCTGATTTTGAAGTTATTTAGATTGTGGAAGATGGGGACCCCTACCCTGCACTTCTAGGGTTAGACTGGGCCATAGACATGGGAGGTATCATTAACTTAAAGAAGAAAAGCATGGTATTTGAAAATAATGGTACAAGGGTGATAGAACCATTATATCCCGCGAAAGGTGAATGGTACACTGAACCGACACACGATGAGGAGGATGTGGATCCTATATATAAGTTAATTGCATGGGATAAGGATTGGATCAACCCCACGAAAGATGGAGTACTCTGTCGGGAAAAGGAGAGTGAATATTTCTTCGAATTCGATGGAGAGAAAGAGAATTGGCAGAACTGATTACATGATGTCTCTGCGCTGTGATGTCTTCAGATAAAAAATGACCTCTGCTGTGTTTCCTTAGATGTAAGAGACCTACCTTACTTTTATGGTTTGGGTAATATTAAGGAATTTTCACAAGCATTCGAAGCTGAGGTTCTGAGGGCACAAAGGCTATGGGCCCTTCGAATAACCATGCGTGAAGTACTTGCGCAATTGTGGGACACGCATAGGGAAGCATTCAAAGATTGGGAGGAATGTCGGACTATGATGATCCTACGATTTAAGGCCCCAATTGAGGTGTGAGTCAAAGCGTTCCTTGGGCTGAAATACCCATGCGAACATCTGTTTGCTTGGAAAGAACAGTGGTGCGACAAGACTACAAAGGAATGGGTCCATCTGTTTATTCATGCTTTGGGACCACTTCCCAATGCATGGTATTTGGATGCGGAGCTACATCAGTGCACCCACCACTGGGAAACATTAAAAGATGAATTTGTGAGGACGTTCGACTGATCAGGGGGACAAAAGCACTTGATGAAGCTCTGCAAGACACTGACATTGGGGCATGGGATGAGTCGCACCTGTATGTCGCACCTGAACTACCCACATGTGAAGTGAAGGTACTAAGTATGGTTGATTACCATAGCCTAGCCCCAAAAGAGGGTAAGGATAGTCCACAAGTTGGCTCTGACTCAGAATTGGAAGGGATGCACACGGTTACCAGGCTGCTTAGGCTATGAATGGGTAGCATTGAGATGCACCCTACGTTGGCACAGATTGAGGAAACAGATAATCCTACAAAAAATAAACAACTGCGTTCAATCCTCGGCCACATAGGTTATTACAGGAAGTTTGTTCAACAGTACACACTAATCACAACACCTCTGAGAAACTTGCTTGTGAAGGTGGTTCGGTTCTATTGGGATGACGCATGTCGGAAGAACATGTATTTGGTTTTGAAGTACCTAGGGAAGAAGCCTGTGTTGAGGAAGGATGCACAGGAGGCGTAGAAGTTTAGTCCAATCTCAGCAGGTACATTGAGCACACATAAGGGGCGGAAAATAGCCTCTAAAACAGTAAAATTTGGTAAAAAGGAAAAGTTACCGTTGAATGGAGCGGGCGGATGTCAATTAATGAGGCAATTCCTTGAAATTTTTTACCGTTTACTTTATGGTAAGTTCCAAGTGAAGTTTACCCTATAGTTGGATGACTGTAGGCACTATAAAGTAGGAAGAATAACTCAGACAAGGGTTCCATATCACTTCCATAACCCGTGTGTATTTTCTTTATGCTGTACGGTTCTCTGGGCCTGTAGCATTCTGTTTGTGACTGATCAACCCACTCCCACTGCCAATAGTCCCCCAGAATTAGGATTCCTTTTTCACTCTAAAATGACGGCTACTAACCCCGCGGAAGCGTCGGCACCTACAGAGCTAGAAATTGCAGAAATCATGGAGACTGGGCCCGAGGATGAGGAAATTGATAGGATAATTGCGGTTGGGCTCCCTGCATGGAGGATTGTCTTCAAAACTGATGAAAGGAGCACTGAAGGGACTAGCGCGACAAAAGTGACCCCCTTGTCAACCCCAAGGAGGCCGCAGGACCTAGCCAGAAGGGCTCAGACGCAGTTACGGAAAAGGATGCACAGTCGCCGCAGACTCCCAAAACGAACACCGAGGCAGAGACTCAGGTCGGTTCGCAGCTAGAATTGAGCACGAGAGGGTTGAATGAAAAATATACCACCTCCTCCCAGGGTATGAAGTGGCCAGGCAAGCCTACAAAAGGGTCCCGAAAGAAGCAGCGTGCCCAACGCAAGGAATATGATGCGACGGTCACACTAATTGATGGTGACCTTGAGTAAATTGTGGACGCAGTTACATTGGCTACAGAGGATAAGTGGGCATCCATAGAGGAACAACAGAAGGTTGTAATCACCACCATCTAGGCCGAGCTTCTCACCCTCTAGTTGAAGACAGATACACTGCAGACCAGCGTAATTCAGGTACAGACTCCCTTGGAAACCAATAGTGCAACGCTAGCTATGGAAGAAAGTTGTCTCTGCTCTTTTCCTAGCGCTGCCCTTGTAGGAATCCAACTCCAAGAAGGTACAGGGATACAGTTGGATCTGGTCAACCTGCCCCACGAAGAATTACAGGGCCCCCACACCGCTGTGTTTCAGGAGATCCACCATCATAACCAGAAAGTACACCAACAGCTCAGTGTGGCCGAGCAAACCATCACCTAGCAGAACACATAAGTGCTCTTTGCTATCTCGTAGCAGGTGGATCTTAAAATAGTGATCCACCTGCTCTACACGAAGGTTACAGAAGATATTGCGGTTGCAGCATTGAGAGCTTCCAGAACAGAAATGCAGGTCATTAAGACGCAGCTGGAGCAGCAAATTAGTGACCTGCAGGCCAAACTGCAGCCCGAAACACCCCCGGAGGTACGCACCCAGTGTGCTGCGTTGGTGACCACAGCTACGAACACCAATATAGGAAAAATTTCTCAGGGTGCCCAGTTTCTCGAGACAGCCCTGCAGTTATGGACCAAAGTCCAGCAAGATCCGATCCTCCGAAAAATTATTTAGGAATTGCAGTAGAAAGAGGAAGCTTTTGAGTAGATTGGGGCTACCTTACCCACTCTGTTCCCTCCATAGCATCTGGCCCATCTAAGGACCAACAACTCCCTCCAAGATGAGATTAAGGAACTCCGACATAAGAAGGATGTCCTCAGACAACACTTGAAACGTTGGACTACCGCAACCCTCCATCTATCATAGGATGCCGATGTTTCTGTTAAGTGACTAAATTAGACACTGGAGAGCATCACCGCTGCGACATAAGGATCAACATCACAAAATCTCATGGAAATTGCACAGAGCACTGCTACTCAGAGTCTAGAAGTGCTGCCCCCACTAGTTGCAGTCATTAATGCACTACGCACGCATATGGAGACCCCACCACCATAGTGACTTGGGACGAGTCACAAGATTGTGTTGGGGGACTGTTGGAACAGGGTCTCCTACAAGCTGTGAATATGGTCCATTTGGTATATTTTTTATTATATTTAGTCTAGCGCAAGGGTTTTGGGGTGGGTCAAAGCCCCTAATACATTGTAAGCGGGCCAAGGGTAGACCAAGAGTCTGCCAACCGCAATTTGCGGACCATTGGATGCGTAGGCTAAAGTACTATAAATTGTTGAACCTTTTTGAGTCAATAGGTAGGAATGAATAGAGATTGATGCTAAGTGCGAATTGTTAGATTTGGGATTGGGTTATTGGGTTAGGACTCCTGCTCACTATGTGCATGGAGATCCTTTGTCCAGCTGTGTGTGGACTCTACTGGTTGTGTGCGCAGGTGGGTTTTGGGGTGTGTAAGAGACTTTTTGATAAGTAATACATGCGAAGTATTGTGGATATCTAATGTTGTTTGATCTATTTGGTTCTGGGTATTATGGACTCGAATTATATGTGATTCTGTTACGAGCTGCGAATGATATGTGTTTATGAGCTGCGAATTATATGTGTTATGATAACTGTATCTGCAATATGATTAAGTCTGTTGCGAATATATTTTTTTATACTTATACTTGGCTGTTCGTATGTGGATGCGAGCTTGTTATATAAATATGGTAAAACTGTACTCTGGTTAATCATTGAAAGTCCTGCGAATGACCTCTGACTACGTAGATCTGATAGTTTTCGAATGATTTGATTTACCTGCTCTCTCTCTTAGGGTGCGGAAATCTGGTTCCAACATCCACCCATACTGCTTCGGGTGAGAATTTGGCATGCAAGTAGGTCATTGTCAAAAGGGCCAATAGTATAGGGGTTGTTGGCAAACCTTAACCTCCAGACCTGGGTCAGGACCCCTCGAACCAACAATGATTCTCAATTTGGAAAAATGAGTAGCAAATATGATTGGGTGAAGAGGATCCAGAGGTACACGCATCTAGAAATGGTAAACTAAGAAATTATAGCACTTATGAACTGCGGTTATGCAATATTTGAACATCGAGGGCCAGAAATACCTAGTGTGAAATATTTTTTGGGCAATGGTGAACCCAAACATATGACCGTCACAAGCTCCATAATTACAGTCATTCAATGCCTTTTTAGCTTCCCCGTGAGTAAAAAAAAATTCAAATATGGAATCAACACCACGACAATAAAGTGTATCGCCACCAATATTGTATTGTTGGGATTGGTACCAAATACATCGACGATATGTTCGAGACAATTCTGGCTGAAAGGTTTGGGTTTGAATATATATGATAATATCTCTATACCAGGGATCTATATTACTAATAAGAAAGAGTGATTCGTCTAGAAGTGAATCCTCTGCCACATTTTCCATCTCAGTAAAGGGGAAAATCACATAATAACTCAAAAAACACTAGTGACTCCTTAGACTTAGATTTTTCAAACTCTAAATTAAATTACTACAGGATAACGATCAATTTAGAATACTTACTCCCTAAAAAATGTCTCGTAAGAATTTCCATCATAGGGTTACAATAAGAAATTACTGTAGTTTTGTGCAAGAGAATATATTGATGAAAACATTGAAGAACTTGAATGGCTGCCAATGCCAAGTTATCCACACATGTGTATTTAACCTTAGTATTCATGAGATTCATATTCAAATAGTATATCAAATATTCAGCATTGGACCCATCTTCTTTAACTAAGAACATTCCAATTTTTTCATTAGAAGAAACTAAATACAAAAAGGAGTCTCGGTGATAATTAGGCAGATGCAACAATGGTGTTAGTGTTAACGCATGTTTAAGTGCATCAAAATATTTTTGAGAAATATCATCCCATGTAAATAAATGCCCTTTTTTAATAGTTGAGTGAAACCTTTATTTAGCTCAGCATAGTTTGGGATGAATAGACGTAAAAAGTTTTCTTTCCCTTGTAAAATTTGGAGTTGGCAGAGATTGGCAGGAGGAGGAAAATTTAAAATAACCTCAACCTTGAGTGGATTGACACGAATTCCTTCCTTTAACATGAAAACTCCCAACAATCGACCAGATTGTACACAGAAAATGCATTTATGAGGATTCAAGCGAATATTGTAATGTCTAAATCTAATAAAAATAGATCTCATATGCATCGGATGATCTTCCCTTTTCAATGAATGAGCCGTTAAATTGTCTAAGTAAGGTTGCAAAATACGCTTGATATCGTGAAAAGCGTAAGAAATTTCACATTGGAAGGTTGTGGTGAGCCCTGGTATTGTACCAAGAGTGCTGAAACTCCCAAGGGCTACTCAACTTTACTTATCAACCTGGGGTTCATATAAACTTAGAGGTGAGAGTGTTATATGCAAATCAGATGGATTCTACTCATGCCACCATCAACTAGGTATTTCGATTAGTATTACTTCTAGGCCGTTCCTCCTACTTGATTAAAGTGAAATTAGCTAATATAATGCAGTGAATTACTTCTAATCTAAGACAAATACAATGTCTATAAAACTTTTACTTTCAATTGATAGTGAAAGAAAATCACAAATAGTTGACCTAATTGCAGAAAAGGAAACTACGCTATGAGAAATCATTCATCTAACTATCCATTCAAATGAAGTAAGGAAACTATTCTATCATCACACACTTCATCAAACCATAAACTAAACTCCTATCTACTATTGTACTTAACTTCTACTTGCATGTAAACTGTTTTCCTATTCAATAAAATTATGAGATGAAATAAAATGCTAATGACTACTCTGTTTTTGTAGCGAGGAAGGAAGAATATTTATCTTGAATTCAGAGCTAGCAATCAAATTCATCCTATCCTAGCTTCAAATGGAAATCAAGAGAAAAGGTAGAGTGGAAAATGTGACCTATAGCGCTACTATAAGATCTTTTGAATTGCTACAGGAAGTCCTGAAGTGCTACAAGAAACAAGTCAAGAAGTATCAAAGGGTAAAAAATATGGAAGGAAGGTGTGAACGGGTGGTTGATGGTGGAAGTAACTGAGTGAGGGGTGACCAGTGCCCCTAGCCAAGCTCAAAACCCTTGGAAGGCATGTTTTTCACTTGGAGGGTTGCTCACGGTGGTGATGAAGGTGGTTTCACAAAACAGGGTTTTGGTGGAAAAATTGGATGTTGGAGAGAAGAATTATAAAGTCCAAGGTGACAGTGATGAAATGGGTCCTTTTCATACAGTTGTAGATAGTCCTGCATCCACTACACACATTCATGCATTGATCATTTACAAACTAACATGTTTAAGAGTGGAAAAGATGAGTTGAATAAAAAAAACCTACTTAACCTATGCTAAAATATGATCTAAGAACACGTCCAACTTCTAACTTACAGTAAGCATATGATGAACATGATAACCACACTATTTAAATTTCCAAGAAATCATAAACAAAATATTTGTGATCTTTGGTTGGACATCCTTCTCCTCATGCTCCCATGATAGAGGTGAGAGAAAAGCTACAAGCACGATTTTTATAGATTTTTGTTACTACTAGAATGCAAGGAAACTAAACAAAGTTTTGGAATATAAAAATAAAATATAAATAAAAAAGAGGGACTTAGCCAATGGATTGGGTCCTAACCCAAAAGCACCAACTCTCTAAGACTAAATCAGTGATGGAACAAAAAACTTGTCATTATCATTGCATAAAAAGGTCTAATACATCATATGACAATAAACAATAACAATAAATCAGATCTCAATAGCTACCTAGATGAATACAAAGTTCGAATCATAATGATCTCTTGTTCATGCTTATTTATACAAATGGGAAACTACCAAAAAATCCCTAAAATGTAGGAATATGGTCTCTTTGATCTCGAGAAGAGTGGATCTTGGTTCCTCATAACTACCACTTGCTTGGTTGCCTTTTCCTTTTGGATGTTAGGAGAGATCTTGGTGTGAAATTGGCTGATTGAGAGACTTAAGGAGGTGGTAAACCCTCCTACAATCTCTCCTTGTTGTCTACTCTGAGCCCTTAGGTGGAAAATTTCTCAAAAATATCTTTATTTTCTACAGCTAGATCATATTAGGCAATAAGACATGACAACCATATTTCACCCTTCTCATAAGCATAATATGAGAAAAATGTAAATAAATGTGAGAGAGAGGTAACTTAATAGGTTGAAGGATGACATTATAACCCCTTAAAATATACCTAATGATGGGTCTCATCACCACCTACTTACTGAAATGGTTACTCATCCTTTGAGAAACTCAATCCTCCTTGATGACATCTTTCAAATCCCTGATTGCCTCCCTGGCATTCCAAGGTAGCTCAGAGGAAGCGCTTTCTGGTGGGTGGAATCCTACATTATTTTCTGCCTCAACCCACTCATTTTTTTCCTCTGTCTAATCTCTCCCTTCATGCAGCTCCAGCAAAAAAGATGGGTTGATCTTCAATCCTATCCATTGTATATTCATTATTTGCATAACTCTTTTGTAGAAGGGAAATCTTTCCAATCCATTCTTCATTCGCTCAAGAGAGTGATATTCCCTCTAATGTAAGCTTAGTGGTAAGGTATGTCATCTCCTCTATCATGCCTACAAACTCTTCTCTCCTAGCAACCTAGATGTATCATCAAAGTGTGAAATGGCCTAACCTTATGCCTTAATGTATTTAGGTGATAGTACATCATAATTTGAGATAAATTGATGGTTACTAATGATCTCCCTAGGGCTTATTAGTTTTTCTCTGATCTGTAAAGGTTCTCTCTCTTCTCTTGCCATGACCCTTTTAACCTCTATTGCTCTTTCGTCTTCATGTGTTAGCCAAGATGCTAAGGCCATTAACTTCATATCACCCAACCTAGAGTTAGGGTCCCAATTGTTCATATCATTTAATATGAGGTTATGCATATATAATTCAACCATTCTATCCCTCTCTCCTACACTAGAATATTTACAAAAATCAATGAATTATCCATAGTTCTAAAGGGGTAGGGAGCCATGTTGAGTTAAGGTCCTGATTTGGCATTGTAACCATTTCTCCTTAAGATAATCCACCTAAGAATTTGAAGGTTTTCTGTACCTCATGACCTCCACGCAAAGGCTGGCCATTGTGGCAATTTGGTTGTCTTTTTCCTATAGCTTTCCCTATAGCCTCATGTTCTCTATTTGAACTGATTTAAATTTCTCTTTCACCACATATTTTGTGAGCCTTACATAAACTAGCTATTTCCCCATTTCAATGAGCCTTTCTTCCATAAACCCCACATCGTCAACATCCTTTGATTTGGTGATATGCATCCATATGTGGGTGCACCCTCTTTCTATCTCCATCTCATGTAGGAGGGGGATTATGAATTTTTTAGGGACCAGTCTCCCTTCCTCAATGAACTTGTAATAATATCTGAAATTGGGCTATGGGGTAGGTTCTTGAAACTCTATGATTTCTATTTCAAAGGTATTTGGGGAGGATGATGTCTCTTGTAAATATTGTTGTTCAACTTGTACCCCCTCTTGCACAGATTTTCCTTCTATTTGTGAACTATGTCCCTGATCTGAATATGGAAAACTTTTTATTGCTATGCAAGCTCCCTCATTAGTATTAAAAATGTGTTTAAGGATCAGCTCAATTAACCATTTGTGAAGGGGTTAAAGTGTCAATTTTCATGTTACTTTAATGATCACTTTATGAGTTAATTAGCTTTTTAAAATTCATAAAAAACAAATTAAATGCAGTAAAATAACTAACAACAATCACATAACACAATGGATGATGATGGAGCTCACCCCTCCTGCGCTACATCTCCATGGACATGCTTTAAATAGCTAGGCCCTCTTGGGATTAAGAGTAAAATTTTTGATTATAAGAACAAGTATTGATCTAATGGTTTTGCTGACTGTTCCATTGGTTTCAAAACACTCAACCCAAAAAATGACTATCCAATCTATGAATTTGGTTACCAGCTCCTCTAGGCTTGACCTCCAACCTCGGTGGCCATGGGCTTGTTCAATATCCAAAGTGAAAAAGCACCTTCAGATGTGCTCCAACACCTCTAAAAACTATACCACTATGTTTAGAGCATCAACTACATAAAAAATTGACTATTCATTCACTCCATTTGGCCTTCCCTCTTGGTGGCCCTTAGCTTCAAGATTATTCAAGTGACCAAAAACACATGCCGATTTGCTCCATTTCCTATGAAAGTTGTTCCAATGGATTTAGAGCATGCCAATCTGCTAGGAATGACTATTCTTGATAAAAAAATTGTTGAAAATTGACCAAGATAGGCCTCATTAAAGTTTTCCCTTGATTCTGATTCTAAATATGGAAAACTGCCAGTTAACTCCAACAAATTTGGAAGTGGCGCCGGATTTGGAGGTGCTGCGAGAATCTCTGCCAACTTAACTGCTAGATTAATTAATGTTTAGTTGTAGATTAATGATGCTAAGTGCGTACTAAGCATGATTAATGCTGGGCACTTAAGCAAGGTCATATGATGAGGTTCCATGATGAGGAGGGTTGGCCCCTTTGTTCCTCTGCCACCCAAAGTCCGCACTGCATATTAAATACATGTTCCGCACCATCCTAAACAAGGAATAAATGTCTAGCTCATTAGTAAAGTCGCGGTAGTGGAGAGAGGGAGGTCACGGGGTTGAACCCTAACCTCACCCCTCATATGCATTTTTACCACATTATAACCTTTGAAGTTGGCACCCCGAATCCTTTGATTTATGCACTCCAAATATAACTATATGATTGGGACCTTGCGATAATATTTCAATGAACTTTGTAAATTTTCATACGGTCAACCATGATATGCCACCATAATGTATTAATAATATGGTTCAACCATATGTTTAATACACTCCACCATATACGTTAATATACCATGGAATAATGCCAACATTAATCAAACTATGACTTTGGGTTATTAAAATATGTGGAATTTTAATTAATTAAGTTTTGAAATTAATATATATATATATATATATATATTCCAACCTTAATACATTAAAAATAATTTCCCACATAAAAATCATCATGAACCCAAATTCAACCTTGGAGGACATTGGGCGATTTTTTCCTTCACAAACCAAACTGGAGAATGAAATTGTGCCACTTGTCACAGTCCCATGGGATACAAGCTGAAGAAGATTCTTTGCATGCTGACTGGACTGCCATGTCTTCAGTTTTACCTATTTTGCAATATTTTTAAATATTTTTTTCTTGTTCTGAATGGAGATCAACAGACCATAACTCCTTCATCCGAACTCGGTGTTTGGTGAAATGAGTTGTGTTGGATTCCTGGAAACATGTCGGTAGCTTTGATTCTGTTGGGTGTGGAGCTTGATTATCTTGTTTACTTTGTATCGCAGCATTGGACCCCTGTACCTTAAAAATGGGCGGCAACGCCGCCCAAAATTAATCGCTGCCGTGGGGGGTCCAGGGGGGGGCGGCAGCGCTTTTCGGAGCCCCCCCCTAGTGGGGGTTTGGGGGCAGCGCCCCCGAAGCTAAAAATAGATGTAAAATTGCCTTGTAAAAGTATAGTAATTTCTAGTCAATCTGGGCCGTTCATTAGGCAAATGATCTGACGGTAGAAGTTATGTTTAGATTAGGTTTTTTTGCCCTAGAAGGAAACCCCCTTGTATATATGAGGGCATTATATTGCGACTGTGTATTATGAGTGTATTCTCGGAGCGAGAAACAGAGAGGGAGACTGTGAGAGAGAACAAAGGATATTATAGCGGATCTGCTGTAGGTTTTGTCTCTTCATTTTTTTGTTGGATAATATAAAGGAAGGACTGGCTGTTCGGGGTGGACGTAGCCCAAACTGAGTGAACCACGTATATCTGTGTCTCTCTGGTTTTATGTGTTTTGTGTGCTTGTATTTTCCGCATATTTTATGTGTTTCATTGCTCTGTAATATTTAATTTTCTAACAACTGGTATCAGAGCCGAAGGTATATTTGGCTGATAAACTCGCAGGAAAAAAGGGTTCCTGGTTTGAGTGGGAGCAATGGCGGATGATGGTAAGTTTAGGGTTGAGAAATTTAACGGCCAAAACTTTGCGCTGTGGAAGATGCAGATGGAAGATTATCTGTATCAGAAAGATCTGTACCTACCATTGAGCGGAAAAACAAAGAAGTCGGCGGCCATGACAGACGCGGAATGGAACATTCTCGATAGAAAGGCACTCGGAACAGTACGGTTGTGTCTTGCGGCGTCAGTCACCTTCAATATTTCAAAGGAAACAACAACAGAGGGTTTGATGCAGACGTTGGCGAAACTATATGAAAAACCCTCGGCCTCAAACAAGGTATTTCTTATGAAATGACTATTTAATATGAAGATGTCGGAAGGTGGATCTGTTGCAGACCATTTAAATGAATTTAATACAGTTACCAGTCAGTTAAGTTCTGTAGGGGTAAACTTTGATGATGAAGTTAGAGCTCTATTATTCTTGTGCTCATTGCCGGAGAGTTGGAATGGTTTAGTAATGGCCATTAGTAACTCTGTCTCTGGATCTAGTACTTTAAAGTTTGATGATGTTGTTGGTGCTATCCTTAGCGAGGAAATGCGACGGAAAAGCTTCGGTGAGACATCGGGTAATGCTTTGAGTGCAGAGTCTAGGGGAAGAAGAATGGAAAGAGGAAAGAGCTCGGGATATCGCAGTAAATCAAGGAAAGGCAGATCCAAGTCTAGATCAGGGATAGTGTGCTGGAATTGCGGAAAGAAAGGACACCTAAAGAAAGATTGTAGATCTCGGAAGGGAAAAGAAGGAGACACACAGCAAGAAAACAATCATGAAGCAAATGTGACAGGTGATGTGTTACAAGATGCTTTGATTCTTTCTTTCGAAATGTTACTGATTCTTGGGTTGTAGATTCAGGGGCTTCATTCCATGCCACACCTGATAAGAAATATTTTCATGACTATGTTCAAGGAGATTTTGGAAAAGTTCGTTTGGGTGATGATAAACCCTGTAAAATTGTTGGAATGGGTAAAGTTCTTGTAAAAAAACAGAATGGAAACCAATGGCTACTAAAGGAGGTAAGGCATGTTCCAGATCTGAAGAAAAATCTGATTTCAACAGGGCAGTTAGGCAGTGAAGGTTGTGTGACAACTTTCACGGATAAAACTTGGAAGGTCACCAAAGGAGCGCTGGTAATAGCAAAAGGTGAAAAGGTTGGTACATTGTATTTATGCAATGGTATTTCTAACTCTGTTAATGCTTTAACTTCCAAAGGAGCAGATGAAGCATTATGGCATCATAGGCTCGGACACATGAGTGAGAAGGGAATGAAGATTCTCCACTCAAGAAATTTGTTGCCAGGTTTGAAGAATGTTGATTTGGATTTCTGTGAGAATTGCATTTATGGAAAACAAAAGAGAGTCAGATTTCTCAGAGTTGGGAAAGAAAAGAAGAGTGAAAAATTGGAGCTTGTGCATAGAGATGTATGGGGACCTGCTCAGGTATCATCTCTCGGTGGCTCTCGTTATTATGTTACTTTTATTGATGATGCAACTAGAAAAACATGGATTTATTGTATTCAGAATAAATCTGATGTATTTGATACTTTCAAGAATGGAAAGCTTTGGTTGAGATTGAGACAGGAAAGAAGTTGAAGTGTCTCAGATCAGACAATGGAGGTGAATATTGCAGCAAAGAGTTTGATAGGTACTGTTCAGAGCATGGAATTTGTAGAGAGAAGACAGTTCCAAGAACACCACAAGAAAATGGTGTGTTAGAAAGAATGAACAGAACAATCATGGAGCGTGCAAGGTGCATGAGATTGCATGCAGGATTGCCTTTACAATTTTGGGCAGATGCTGTAGATACTATTGTTTATCTAATAAATAGAGGGCCTTCAAGTTCCTTGGATGGTGGCATTCCAGAGGAAGCATGGACAGGTAAAAAGGTAAACTACTCTTTTTTAAAGCATTTTGGTTGTGAGGCCTTTGTCCATATTAATAAAGAAAACAGAACAAAGCTTGAGGAAAAATCAAAGAAATGTACCTTTATTGGATATGGTGCTAATGATTTTGGTTATCGCTTATATGATTATGAAAATCACAAAATCATTAGGAACAGAGATGTAATATTCAATGAAAAGGTCTTGTATAAGAATCAGTTGCAGGAAAAGAAACAGGAAAAAGAAAGCAAGGAATACGTGGTTCTTGATGAGATATCTGAAAAAGTAAAGGTGCCTGAAAATAATAATAATCAACAACCACAGCAGTAGCAACCACCACAACAGCAACAGGCACCTCAAACACTTGAAAGTGGTGTTAGAAGATCTACCAGGATAAGTAGACCCCCTGAACGATACTCTCCTTCATTATATTATTTATTGCTGACTGATTCTGGTGAACCTGAATGTTATGAAGAAGCAATGCAGGTTGAAAGTAGGAAGAAGTGGGAGCTAGCCATGTAAGAAGAGATGGACTCCTTAATGCATAACCAGACTTGGGACTTAGTCAGGTTGCCTGCAGGTAAAACTACATTGCAGAATAAATGGGTTTACAGGCTGAAGGAAGAAGATGGAGGAAAAAAGAGGTACAAAGCTAGACTTGTGGTGAAGGGATTTGCACAGAAGAAAGGTATTGATTTTGATGAAATATTTTCTCCTGTTGTTAAAATGAATTCAATCAGAGCTGTTTTAAGTCTTGTAGCAGCGGAAGATTTACATCTTGAACAGTTAGATGTAAAGACAGCATTTCTCCATGGAGATTTGGAGGAAGAGATATACATGCAGCAACCAGAAGGATATGAGGTAAAAGGAAAAGAAAAATTGGTGTGCAGGTTAAAGAAGAGCTTGTATGGCTTAAAATAGGCTCCAAGGCAGTGGTATCTAAAATTTGACAAGTTTATGTCTGAACAAGGTTATACTAGATGTCACTCTGATCATTGTGTTTATCTAAAAAGGCAAAATGATGGCAGCTATATTATATTGTTATTGTATGTAGATGATATGCTTGTTGCAGGGTCTAACATGCAGGAAATAAATGTGCTCAAAAGAAAATTGGCAAATTCATTTGCAATGAAGGATTTGGGAGCTGCAAAACAAATCCTTGGTATGAGGATAACTAGAGACAGGAAAAATCGTAAATTAACACTGTCTCAGAATGAGTACATACAAAAGGTGTTGAAAAGATTTAATATGCATAATGCAAAACTAGTTAGTATACCTTTTGCTAGCCATTTCAAACTTAGTAAGGAGATGTGCCCCAATACCCAAGAAGAAATGCACTATATGTCTAAAGTTACATATGCATTAGCAGTTGGAAGCTTAATGTATGCAATGGTCTGCATAAGGCCTGATATTGCACATGTAGTGGGAGTTGTAAGTAGGTACATGAACAATCCAGGAAAAAAACATTGGATGGCAGTAAAATGGATTCTCAGATATTTGAGGGGTACCACAAATCAAGCATTATGCTTTGGTGGTTCAGACATTTCTCTATAGGGATATCTTGATGCAGATATGGAAGGTGACAGAGATAACATGAGGAGCACCACATGATATGTATTTAATGTAGGTGGAATAGCTGTCAGTTGGGTTTCAAAAAATCCAAAGTGTTGTTGCAATTTCACAGCTGGGCTTGTATACGCTTTATAGAGGCTAGTAAAGAAATGATTTGGTTACAAAGGTTTATGGCTAATTGTAAGAAGCATGATATGGGCATACCATATGATAATGTACAAGTAGCCCATCTTGGAAAGAACTGCAGATTTCATTCCGTGACTAACACATACATCTCAAGTACCATTTCATACTATCAGTGTTGGAAGGTGGAGAGTTGAAGCTGCAAAAGATACACACTAGCCAGAATCCTGCAGATATGCTAACAAAAGTTGTAACCAGGGAGAAACTAAGAACATGCTCAGTTTCAATTGGTCTTCAAGGATGACGATGAAGATGAGAAATAGCCAAGTCCAAAGAGGAGTAATTTTCCAGCAAATAAAGCAGCGGTGGAGTTGCTACAATCAGTCTCCAAGTGGGAGATTGTTGGGTGTGGAGCCTGATTATCTTGTTTACTTTGTATCACAACATTGGACCCCTGTACCTTAAAAATGGGCGGCAACGCCACCCGAAATTAATCGCTGCCGTGGGGGGTCTGGGGGGGGGGGTGGCAGGCACCAGACCTGGCGAGGTAGAGGCAGCACGAAAATAAAACAGGATGTAAATTGCCTTGTAAATTTGGTAATTTCCTAGTGTGGGTATTCATTAGAGAAAATGATACATTGGTAGAAGTTATGTTTAGATTAGGATTTTTTGCCCTAGAAGGAAACCCCCTTGTATATATGAGGGCATTGTATTGACATTTGTCTTTGTTGATGTGAGTGCTATTATGGAGATTTCAAACGAGCTGGCTTTTGAAAGCAGAGGGATATTACGGATGTGTGGTTTTAATCTTCATTTTTTGTTGGATAACTCATAAGAAAAAAATTTGTTGTTGAGGTGGGCATGCTTCAGCCAAAATTGAACCACGTATATATGTGTCTCTTTGGTTTTATGTGTTTTGTGTGCTTGTATTTTCCGCATATTTTATGTGTTTCATTGCTCTGTAATATTTAATTTTCTAACACATTCTAGTTTGGTGAAATTCTGAGCACTTTCATTTTTGAGCTAATTTTTTCCCCTGATCTATATTATGATCACTCCTTCCCACTTACATGCGTTTGGAGCCACAAAATATGGTTATCTCATGAGTACTAAACACTCTTCTGTTTCCCAATTTCTATCATCTTGATTCTACTTGGAAAAATCTCCATGACAACCACTTGTCCACTGACATGGCTTGCCTTGCCTTGCAAATGGCTTGGCTCTTCAACCATTGTTCTCATTTTGTTTTTGACCCAATCCAACACTTGATGGTTTCTTGCTGATATAACACTTTTGCTGTACCAAATCGATTCCTCGGTTCGTTCGCACTGAGAATCTTGTTCCTCCTTTGCATAATGAGTAAAATACAATAAATAACTTCCAACATCAGTAAAAATAAGAAAAGAAATGACCATTCTTTTACCTCCACGGTTCCAAATTCCACATCTGGAAGAATGCATTCGCCATATCCTTCTCTTCTTGGTGTCAACACATAAAATGGTCTACAATGGCTGCAAACATTTCTTTGACATTTTGTCACAAACATAACCATTTCAGATTGAAAAACACGTCATGCAAGAAACATAACTTGACGACATATCCTCTTGCTCCTTCAAAGAAAAAAATTTCAGATCATATGAACATCACCATGTACCCTCACATCTTGGTGTCAAAACTTATCGACCAAACACATGTCGAAAAAAAATGCCTCTTCAAACAAATGACTCTCAAGTCAAGCATAAGCATGTGTAACAACTTGACGATTCTTTTCCAAAAACAAAAAGAATTTCACATCTCATGAAACACTTCATCAACATCTCCTTTTCCTTTGGAGACAAAATCAACTCTTCCAAGTCTATATGACATGCATGCAACAATAAATCGATCAACACAAGTCGACACCCATGCATGTGCAAATGATCAACACTCTCAAGTTGACAACATACATGTTAAACAAAGCAATCGACCAACACATGTCAATCACTCATGCATGTTCAAACACAATGAAACCATATAAATTCCATTGTTTATACACACAAACTCTCATGCATGTATACAATTCTTCAACTCTCTCACAAGTAAAATTATAAGTACAAGAATCCCATTCATATGTACATGTACTTAAAGCTAAAATGAGCAAATTTAGCTGCAATAAAGCAAGGCAACATACTCCACTTTCAATCACCTTCTTGGCGTAAACATGAAACATGCATTCCATTGGAAAATAAATGCATCAATCATCAAATGACATGCAAAGATTTAATTGGATAAGAAATATAATGGCGCTTCTTTCAGCTGCACATCATCATCACGTGAATCATATTGACCCACATCGATTATGGAATATTCTTTTCCATTATTTACATTCTCTTTCATTAGGGGAATTTTGAGGTCTAAAATGGGCCTCGTAAGGAAAATGTACAATCAAAATTCACTTAATGAGAACCAATCACATTTTAGGGGATGACATCATCCCTAATGGTTGAGGTGGCATTGGTTGAGTTAAAGGTACTTACTTGTCACATTCTCAATGGTGGATAAAAACTCATGGTTAACCATGGTAGTGCTCTAAGTAATTTTAAAGTCAAAGTAAAGTACTCATAATAAATGTCATTTCACACTTTTTGAATAAAAATATATTATTTTCATTTCATATTTCTTGAAAGAAACAATGCATATCCCTATACATTTATTATATTATATTATATTATATATATTATTTTTATATAGTATATTAATTACATGTTATTATATAGTTTAAATAATATAAATTTAATTAATAGCATACAATATAATTAAGAATTTATAAATTTATATTTATATTTTATTTTAAGTTATTTAAGTACAAAGGACAAATGCATAAGTTGTTCAATGATAATGATTTTTCCTTGAAAAACTCATTATTATTTATAGTCACATCAATACAATTTTTTTCTTAATTTTATTTTGGCACAACTTTTGAATTGAATTTAACTATGG
Source organism: Pinus albicaulis (assembly GCA_034641835.2). Classification (NCBI taxonomy): domain Eukaryota; kingdom Viridiplantae; phylum Streptophyta; class Pinopsida; order Pinales; family Pinaceae; genus Pinus; species Pinus albicaulis. The sequence continues at coordinate 4,444,540 of CM076572.1, forward strand.
TTACATGGATTGTGGTGCAAAAAGTGAATTTAAAATTAATAAATATTATTTTATTGGTTTAGCTATTATTTTATTATTTCCTTAGGAGGCCCATTTCAGACCTCAAAATTCCCCTAATGCTCCACCTTCTTCAAATGTTGTGGATGACTTGCTGGATACAAAGTCCAACACTTGTCTACAAAATGACCTTGCTTATGGCAATGAGTGAAAAAAATTTGCCTCTTCTTTTCAACAAGGTTTGCTTTGTCTTTGGCTTTCTACCTCCTTTGCTTTGAAAGTTTCCTGTGCATGGCTATCTTCTTCCAACATCTTGAAACATTATGGTTATCCAAACCACAAAAGTAACATGCAAATTTTCTCCAAATCTTATGTGAGAATTCTCCATGTTTATCATAATCAAAAGCAACTTGATTAAAAGCAAATTTATACCTTGAACATTCACCTTTTTCGCCTTCTTGAGGAGGTGAATTTGATGAGGTAGTGGCTCTCTTCGGAATACCAACAATGCATTCAAATTTTGTAGAGATTTCAATATCCTCTTGTTTTCCATTCTAATTAGTTGCATGCTTATGAGAACCTTCTTTCAAAGTGGTGTAAAAAATTTTCATTCCTCATGAACATAATCTTTACAAGCTTGAGGTAATGAACATGAAATGAAAGTCCTTCTTGGAAAACCTTCATATGCCTCCTTGGATATAGATCTTTCTCCATCATGTTGTCCATAACCAAGACCCAAATACTTAGGCATTTCCTCAACAAAAATTGGCTCAACTATGCCTTGTGAATGTTTGCCTAATAATTTACCTTCATAGCCAATATTCATCAATAATTTGGACCCTATAAAATGCACCTACACATTCATCTTGAGGGGAAATTGAAGATAAACTTGCATTGTATACCTCTTTTTCAAGCACATACTTGGCTAAGGTTTGCTTGGAATCATGGAGATGAGTCTCGATCTCATGCATCTTTTCAAGGCTCTCATTTGCAATATGGAGCTGAATCTCTATCTCATGTATCTTTTCAAGAAGCTCTTACTTCTCCTCCTTCATAGAAATCAACTACTCTTGAAGTTTAATTTTCTTATCTTCATACTTCTCTTGCACCATATCAATCATGATGTAGAGCTTCTGTAATAGAAGAATCACTTAATGAATCTGCCATCACACATGTAATGCATACTAAGTTTATTTTTTGTGATTTGAGACTTCAAATCTCAAGTTTGACCTTCTCCTTCACACATAAACTTGGAAAATTTTGAATTTCTCCTTGCACAAATTAAACAAAAAATAACTATAGAAGAATTAGCTAACCTTGGCTAAAATGAGCTAAAATTTTTCTCTGATACAAACTTGATCTGATTATGGGAAATTTTTTTATTTCTATGCAAGGTCCCTCATCATTACTAAAAAATTGTTTAAGGATCGACTCAATTAACCATTTGTGAAGGGGTTAAAGTGTCAAGTTTCATGTGTCTTTGATGATCAAGTTATGAGTTAATTAAATTTTTAAAACTCATCAACAAAAAATTAAATGCAATAAAATAACTCACACCAATCACTTAACATAATGTATGATGATGGAGTTCACCCCTCCCGGGCTACATCTCTATGGACCTGCTTAAACTTGCTAGGCCTTGTATGGATTAAGAGTAAAATGTATGATTAAATGCACAAGTATTGCTCCAATGGATTTTTTTATTGTTCCATTGGCTTCAAAACACTCAAATACCCTAAAAATGACTATCCAATCTCTGAATTTGGTTACTATTTCCTATAGGCTTGACCTCCAACCCTAGTGGCCATGGGCTTGTTTAATCTCCAAAGTGACAAACACACCTTCAAATGTGCTCCAACGCCTCTAAAAATTGTACCACTATGTTTAGAGCATCAAATACATCAAAAATTGACTATTCATTCACTCCATTTTGCCTTCAACTGATCTAGGCATCACCTCCCCTCTTGGTGGCCCTCAACTTCAAAATTCTTCAAGTGACCAAAAACACCTATGTATTTGTTCCATTTCCTCTACAAGTTGTTCCAATGGATTCAAAGCATGCCAATCTGCTAGGAATGACTATACTTGAGCAAACATTGGTCAGAAATTGACCAATATAGGCCTCATTAAAGTTTTCCCTATATTCTGCCTCTAAATTTGGAAAACTGCCAGTTAATTTCGATAAATTTGGAAGTGGCGTCAGATTTGGATGTACTGCCAGAATATCCACCAACTTAACTGTAAGATTAATTAATGTTTAACTACAGATTAATTATGCTAAGTGCACACTAAGCGTTATTAACGTTGGGCGCTTAAGCAAGGTCATATGACGCGGTTCCATGAGGAGGAGGGCTGGTCCCTCCGTTCCTCCGCCATACGAAGTGCACACTGCATATTAAATACATGTTCTACGTCATCATAAATAAGGAATAAATTCTGTCTCATCGGTAGAATTGCGGTAGTGGAGAGGGGGAGGCTGTGCGGTCGAACCCCAACGTCACCCCTAATATAAGTTTTTGCCACATTAAACCTTTGATTAATGCGCTACAAATATAACTATATGATTGGGACCTTGTAATAATATTTCAACGAACTTTGTAAATTCGCATACGCTCCACCATGATATGCCACCATAATGTATCAATATTATGGTTCAACCATATGTTTAATACATTCCACCATATACGTTAATATACCATGGACTAATGTCAATGTTAATCAAACTATGACTTTGGGTTTATTGAAATATGTGGAGTTTTAATTAATTAAGTTTTGAAATTAATATTAAATATTAATATATATAAAAATATAATTAATATAATATATGATATTTTAAAATCATTATATATATATATATATATATTTCAACATTAATACATTAAAAATAATTTCCCACATAAAAATCATTATGAACCTAAATTCAACCTTGGAGGACACTGGGCGATATTTTCCTTCACAAACCAAACTAGCGAATCCAATTGTGCCACTTGTCACAGTCCCATTGGACACAAACTGAAGAATATTCTCTGCACGCTGACTGGACTACCATGTCATCAGCTGTATATGTTCTATAATATATTTTTTTTTTAAATTTTCTTGTTCTAAGCAACGATCAACAGATCATAACTCCTTCATTCGAACTTGGTTTTTGACGAAACAAGTTGCGTTGGATTCCTGGAAACGGGACCGTCACTTTAGTTCTAGTTTTGTGAAATTCTCAACACTTTCATTTTTGAGCTATTTTTTACCCCTGATCTAGATTCTGATCAGTCCCTCAATTTGTGCATTTTGTTCCTCTTTCTGTGCATTCTTCTCTTTCTGTATAATTTCCTATAGCACTTCCTTTTCTTCTTTTGGGATGCCTATGGGTGATTATGGATGCTTGAGGGGTGATTAGCTAGTGGTGGACCTCATTACATAGGCTATGAGAGTCTTAGGTTTTGGACTTGGAAAGGTGACCTCCTCCATTTTTCCCTCATATGGCCCTACCTCATCTTTCTTGCTTGGGGACTCCTATTTGGTAATTGGGACTTTTGTGGGAGTCTGGGGCCTTCCTTGTTTCACTCTAGTGTTTTTAATTATTTTAAAGTAAAGAGGGGTTTGTCTTGATAGTTTCTTCTTAGATTTCATAGGAGTTCCTGAGGTAGCTAAAGTTCCAGCTACCTCATCCTAAGTGTTCCCCGATGAAAGACTAGTTTGCTGAGGGGATATCTTTGTTTCCTTTGGTTCAGTGGTCTGTTTAGGACTCAAGGCCTCCTCCTCTAATTTTTCTTCCTTTTCTTCCTCATCATCTCCTCCTTTTGCCTCTGCATCCTCTAATGTTTCTTCCATTGTTTCTATTTCTACTTCTTCTCTCTTGTCCTCTCTGTCTCTTCTTCCTCTGTTTTGGTGTCTCTACCCCCAATGGTAGATACACGAGTTTCCCCAGGAGTAATTCTCTGGGTTCCTATTATTGTATCTCTTTCCAAGTCTATGAACTTGGACCATGGGACATGAATTCTTAAGTTGTTTAGGACATCCTCCACTATTAGCTTAATAAGTCCATGATGGGCTAAGTTTTGATGCTTTCCTTCTCTGACTTTCTGAATCTTGTCCCTGGTGGACTGGAGTAGGAAGTATGGTATATTCAATGTCTGGTCACGAGGTAAATTTTCTTTTTATATGGCTCATGCAATAGCCTAAAGTGGTAGCCATATAATACACTCAATCTTCCCTCACGGGAGATGTATGTAAAAATGTGATAAGCTACCTCATCCAATCGATAAGGCAAGATTTCTCTCCTAACCCCATTCTTATATTCCACAAGTCTCTCCCTTGCCCTAGAGAAATTATTATTTGCAATGGTACTGGTAGCCTTTTCTTCCCTATTCCATTTGATTCCTAGGGGCAATGTGGTTACTTTGCTGATCACTACAAGACTTATTGTTATGGCTAACCCCCTTACCACAATGGTGGCACTGACATATGATTGTGAATTTAAGGCCATTCCAAACTCAAAGGGAATGTCATTATCATATCCCTTTAGAAATTCAAAGAAGCCTAGCCACTGATGCCTCCTAAATATATCTACTACATGATGGTGCAAATGAATTATTATGGTGTATGAAGGTTCTCTCCTATTAATCTGACCCCCCATCTCTTCTTGCTGTCCTTGAATAGGTGCAGGAAAGGTGTTTCTTTAATGGCCTTAATGCTCAATTCAATGGTAGCATAGGGTCACAAAGCTCTTATCACTCCAATTATAATACTCACCCCTTATTTATTCACACATAACCTCTCAATTTAAAAATTTTATGATTAGTGACTGCAGACATTTAGGAGAAATTGTGTGAACATATGATGGAGTTATGAGGGTGGTGGAAACTTACTTCTTAAAATAATTCTCTAAGATGAAAAATGGCAATTTTTTGGACCAATTGGGCCTTTTTTTACATTCATATACCTCCTCTTCCTTCATGTAGTACTCCTCGGACCTTCCTGTAGTAATTAGAGTCTTCCTATAGCAACTACATACTTCATTTAGCAATTATAGGCTTCCTGTAGCACTATCGAGTAGGATCAGTAGGTTGAGGTTCGAAGCTCCTCGGTGGATTGCAAAATTTGTCCTTTCTCTAATTGTTATTGGAATGAGAAAAGATGCGAAGGGAAGCAGGTGCAAGTATGTTATATGCTATTTTGACTTGTATTGGAGCGTTGTGTTGATATGCCCCTCACACGATGTTTCCTCATTTGGATAGTTGGTCCCACTTAAATTTATCATTATCTTCTTCCTCGTAATCAGCACACACTCCTGGTGATCGTACTTCAACTGATGTGAAAAATCCACGCTACATGAGGACTCTACTAATCACATTTAGTTCAACTGGCCGAGGGTGACCATGTTAACTAGCCACCTTCAACTTATTAAAGCTCCCCCTCTCTACATTCATTAATTTAGTCAATTATGCATATGGTGAGGGTGAGGAAGCTCCATATCTGAGTGTTACCTCCTTGTATAATTTTTGCAAGGCCTTGCATGTTGGAGTTTGGAAATTGGAGTGGAATCAACATATTTTCTTTTATTTCCTAAGATTTTTCTATGTGTCTCCATTATTTTTAAGGTTCTTAACTATGTTTTTTTTCTTTGTGGGAAGTTATATTGTTGAGGATTCAAGTATATGTTGTTGGTGGAGAATATTTATTGGAGTGCTATTTCTACCTATAGAGTTACCTTAGAAGTGTCCTCTATCACCTTGGATGATCAAAAAACAATTATGGAGATTTTTTGGTGCTTACAAAGGTTTTCTACAGGAAGATGCTTCTTCTTGTAGCAACCTCTTCTTTGTGTGTTTTGGACTCTAAATTTTCATGGGTGATGAGGGAGAGTGTGTAAAAGCCTTAGGATAGTGATAGGAGGATGAGTAAGTGCTGTGGTCTTGGAAAAATGAAGTGAAGCAACTCTGTGTGTTTTGCAGAAAAAATTCTTTACAAATGTGACAGAGTGAAGGGTTTGAGTGAAAAATATATGTGGGTCAGATGGAGGAGTGGTGAGATTATGATAGGTAATGGTGGAAATACTATCTTCATGGAATTTTTGATACCAAAAAACTCTTTGTGACTTCCATTTTCTTTGATCCTCCCTCTTGTAGCTTCCTGTAGCACCAAAGAAGCTTCCTATAGCAACAAAGGAACTTCCGGTAGCACCACAGAGAGGGTGTGAAATTTTATATTTGAGCTCATAGGATGGTGTAGAGGTATTAAGAGGTGAGCGGTGGTGTTAGATAGAGAGTGGATGGAGTGAATATAAATGAAATAATTCCATTTCTTTGTGACCATGATATTCCACTATTCGTAACTCTACAAGACAGAAAAAATGGTCAGCAGTCATGGTGTCATCTCACCTTCTTGTATTTTGCTTTTTCCCAAGACCAGTGGGCTACCTTAGAAGAAGTTTTCAACACACTAGCCTGCGTTGGGAGCCTCAAAGATTTTTTCACTTGGGGATATTTTTTTCTTATTTTTGTTTTTCTCTAGGACTGCCTCAGAGAGGTTTTCAATGCTAGAGTTGACCTTGGATGCCACATGGAGGTTTTCACCTAGGCCTCTTTATTTTATTTTATTTTTTTATTTTTCTCTAGGAGGGCTATGGAATGGAAGCTATGAGGCTCCCAATTACATTTACTTCCCTTCTAATTGTACTGATGAAGTTTTCCTTAGACATGGGCTTCTTGTATACTTTTAGCCTATAACCATTGAAAAGCAGAGGGATCCCCTCCTCATCAATGGTTCTGATCTGAACAACCCCACTGTCATGGAATTTATCTATCAGGTATGGTCATATCCATCCTTTCATCAGTTTTCCTTTAAATTCCTTGAACTTGGATTCATATAGCTAACCCAAATCCCCTTCCTGGAATATTTTATCCTTAATGTGCCTACCATGCCAAAAATTCCTCTGCAATTGTATAAGTTCAGTGTGTAGGAGGGCCTTCATTATGAATTCATCCAAGCCATTCAGTTGGAGCAGCCTTTCTTTTTGTTCTCTTGTGACATCCAAATGTAGTTGTGATTCCATTCCGGGAGTATATTAAAATTCAGTAGAAATAAAATCTTTCTTCCCATAAACCATATCATATGGAGTGAACCAAGTAATTGTTTTTCAGGTGGTATTATAGGCCCAAGTTTCCTCCACTAATATTTCTACCCAATATTTCCTGTTATTGCTCACTACCTTGGTGAGGACGCTTTCGAGTGCTCTATTGGTAACCTCTACTCTCCCATTTACTTGAGGGCAATAGAGAGTAGATGTTTTGTGCTTGATATTATGTTGCCTTAGGAGATATTAAATCAACTGTGATGTGAACTGAGATCCTTGATTAGTGACTATCTCCCTTGGATACCAAATTTGTAGAAAACATTTTCCCTCAAGAAATCAACCAATTTTTATTTTATTACTGCCTTGACAACCTTTGTCTCAACCCACTTTGTCAAATAATCAGTCCATACTATGATGTATTTATTTTGTCTAAATGGTGGATAGTTTGGACCAATGAAATGCATGCCCCACTTGTCCAATGGCTCTAAGGCTATTTGAGGTTGGAGAGGAATTTAATCCTTGGGTGTGAGTTTTCCCATCCTATGACATTGGTCACATCCGCTAGTATACCTTCTTGCATCTTGATGGAGAGTAGGCCAATAGTAGCCAACTTGTAAGGCCTTGAAAGTTGTCCACTTAGTAACAAAATGACCCCCACAGGGCCCATCAAGACATGCTAAAAGGATATGAAAGACTTCCTCTTCCCTAACGCATCTCCTTAGAATATGATATAGTCCCACTTTAAAAATATTGCCACCAATCCAAGTGAAATAGGCATTTTTTCTTGCAATTCTTCTCTTCTCCCTAGATGACATATTTGAAGGAATATTGCAGCACCCAAGTAGTTGGATATGTTAGAAAACCATGGAGAGAGTACTGATATAGAAAATAAATTCAAATATGGAAGTTGATCATTAATCATCCCTTCATCATCGTCAGGAAACGTGAGTCTAGACAAAAAATATGCAACTACATTTTCTTTCCCTAGCTTATCAATGATAGTCAAATCAAACTGTTGCAAAAATAATAACCACCTAATAATTCTAGCATTCACATCAAGTTTGTTCATCAAGTATTTAATTGTTGCATGGTAATTATGCACAAAATTTTGGTACCTAGTGATATAATGTATGAACATATTCAAGAAATGGACAATAACTAATAACTCTTTCTCAGTGATAGTGTAGTTCAATTCAGCCTTAAACAAATTTTTATTGATGAAGTAAATGGCATAGGGTAAATTATCATCCATTTATCCCAAATTTTCCCCAACAAATTTATGTAATGCATCGTTATGGATATGGGAAGGCAAAACCCAGTTGGGACCTCAGAGTACAGGAGAAGTAGACAAATTTCCTTTTATGATTTCAAAGGCCTCTTAACCAATAGAATTTTGAGTCCTTGGCCAGCAATCCAAACAATTATGAAGCCACCTTGCTAAAATCCATGATGAATCTCCTATAATAACCAGCCAAGCCAAAGAAAATCCCAACATATATTTGTTTCTGAGGAGTAGGTACCATATTTATGATAGCAATATTGTTTGGGTCTACTTGTATTCCTGCCTAAGATATGGAGTGGCCAAGGAAAATCACTGCCTTCCTCAAGAATTCACACTTCTCAGGACTGAAGGAGAGATGCATTTGAATGCATCTCCTCAGGACTTTACCTAGATAAGGGAGGGCCTCTTGTAAGTCATACCCATAGGGAGTGAAATAATCAATGTAGATTTCCATGGAGTCATGGACAAGCTCAAAAAATATGCTCAAAACTTATCTTTGAAAAGTGGCAGGGGCATTGCATAGGAAAAATGGGATAACCCTATAATTAAAGTTAACCCAAGGACATGTAAACATAGTCTTATCTTGTTCTTCAAGGATGATATGGATATGATCGTAATTGTTGAATCCATCCTAGAAAGAGAAGAACTTCTTTCTTGCAATACCATCTAAGACTTTCTCAATGAAAGGAAAAGGGAAATGGTCTTTCTTTGTGGCCTTGTTCAACTCTCTATAATCAACACAGATTCTCCACTTCCCATTATTCTTTGGGACTAAGAGTAGATGTGACACCCATTCACTATCTGAGATGGAGTATATGAACGCTTCATTAAACAACTTTTGTAATTCATCCTTTACTATATCCTTCAAGACTGGGTTCATTCTCCTATGGGGTTGGCACATAAGCTTGAATCCCTCTTTCATGTAAATATGGTGAGTGTAGACTGAGGGATGAACCCCTTTCATTTATTTGTAATCCCAAGAAAAATCATCTAAGTTCTCTCTCAACATCTAGAAATTTTTTTATTCCTCTTTGGCTGAGAGAGAGAGGGATTGATATTTAAGGTTCTGGATGGGCCAAATTCTACAATCTTGCCATGTTCAGGGCTTGAGACAACTGAACTCAGCTCATTCCAAGGATTGCTTCCAGTTTCTTTCACAAGTTCATCAAGTGGAATAGTAGTGAGGGGTTGGTTCTAAAGGATATGGTCAATGAGGTCATATTCATCAGGTTTACCCCCTCTTATAATAACATATAAGGTACATATTTGGTATGGTGTTACACGCCACACTTCATATTCTTCCTCATCCTCCAGCCAAAAAGGTAGATCATGTTCAATAGAAGGATGCTCAGGAGATATAATACTAGTTGTTTTGATAAGGGCCCATTCTTAATGGTCATGTTTCCAGCCCTACAACTGATATATGCATCAACATTGGCCAACCAAGGTCTTCTTAAGATAAAAGGATAACAATTAAACTTGGTTCTGGATTGAAGTACTAGGAAGTCAGTGGGATACTCCCAAGAGTCAATGGAGACCATAAAATCCTCAACAACTCCATCAACAACTTGTAAAATAATTTGTAAAAATCCATGTAAAAATATATATAAGAGCATAGTGGATGGGACATGTATTCCAAGTTGAATGGTTGGAAAAAAAACCCTAGTGTGTGTTCATTTGGTTTATTGTGGCTAAGGAAATTTGCAAAGGAAAGGCATGAGGCATTAATTGGAATTTTATTTATGAAACTAATGGAAAATAGGAGAAAAGGAAGGTGGAAGGTCATAGATTTCATGTGAGGAGGAAAATTAAGGAAAATAATGGAAAATGAAGTAAATAGAGGCCTCATTAATAAAAATTCTTATGAGGATCAGTGGGCAAGGTTTGGTTAGTTCAGTTTTGGATCTCCCATTATTTTCTCTCTCTCACAAACTCTTGAGCACTTAGAGTATTCTTGGAGCACTCTTGGAGAGTGTGGCATATTTGGAGATTTGGGTTGAGAAAGCAAAGGAAGAGCAGGAAAGCACAGAGGACATCGGGATGCACATCTACATTAGGTTATTAGTGCAGGTACCGAGTTGCATGTATGATTTCCTCACTATTTATGGCATGTATTGTATTGCATGTGGTTTCTTGATTATGATCTATCATGGGCATGGAGAATGGTCAAGATTGACATTGGATTTTTCTAGCCTTACCATTTCCTAGATAACCATGTTGATTGTGGGTTTATTTCCATTGATTTCTTTATGGTTGGTTCTCATGGTTCCTTTAGCTATTGGGTTGAGTTATTAGTTCCTGGAGCCTTGGTTAGACAAACGCTTTGGAGCTCGACGAAAAACTATTGGGTTGAGTTACTAGTCCTAGAGCCCTGGTTGGAAAAATGCTCTGGAGCCCTAGGTAGGTTGAGTTATTAGTCCTGGAGAATTGGTTGGACAAATGCTCTGGAGCCCGAGAAAAAATGGGGTTGAGTTACTAGTTCGGGAGCCTTGGTTGGAACAAACACTATGTAGCCTTGGAGAAGCTTGGATGGAAACAAATGTGTGACGGTTATTGATGTCTAACTGTAAGGTGGAATCAATGGGTTGAGGTTGAGATGGCTTGGTATCTAGAGCCCTGGTTTGGTGTTGATTTATGTGTTTTATAATATCCCGGGTTCATGCTTGGAATATGGCAAGGGGGTGAATGGTTGAAGTGAGATTTGGCTCAGCCATTTCTATGGTCAAGTGGAATGGGGAATACCCATTACGGGTTGGTTTTTAAATTAATTACTACAAGGTTCAATGCCTTGGTATTTGATGCGTATATGCAATTTTTTATATATGGATTGTATTGACGATGTTTCCATTGCATTTATGTTGGTATTATGTTAGTTATGAGCATGTATTGTGACAGTGATGAGGTATGGATCTCTCCACGTTTTTACTTGTAAATGAATAATTAATGCATCTATGGTCAAATTGATTGTGTGATATCTTATTATGTAGGGGAGAAATTATTCTTATCCATTATCAGATAAGAAAGAGACCCCTTTGTTTAAATATGTTTTTTATACCTGTAGATGCTATGTTTGTGACATGCTTGACAAAAGTCCTGTCATGGCTAAGTGGGGTCAGATGCGTTCTAGATGATGTGATAACTTCCATATCTTTGTTTTAAATTTAATTACCCGCTCCTGAAGTTATAGGAAGTTTTGGGCAGTGACCTGGGCTCAGGGGATGAAAATGTGGCACAAATACTAGAGTTACAGGTGGAAATTATGTTGTTTGGGCCTTAGCCGCTACCTTGACAAGGCTAGCTCACGTCTATAGGGTCTATAGTCACTACCTTGCCCTTACAATCCCGCGGCTCAGCCTTAAAGTGGCTAAAAATCAGTTCCCCCTTAGGGAACATGGCCCTGGAAGGTTGGGTTACCTCCTGGGATGCTAATAATGTAGTGTAAGGTGTGATTTTGGTGATTCCATTGGTTCCACTTCCTTAAGGTCATCTAGGAGGTTGAATCTCATATTAGTAGCCTCTTATCACATTTTTACCCCAGTTGGCTGGTTACTTGGGTTGATGTGGGAAGAGGGTGTTAAAAAGTGGTATCATAGCATGGTTGTGCTCCCCTTGGGCTGTGTGTGTTTGTCGTGCATACATGTAAATTTAATATATGTTAATCATGCTTATTTTCTATGTGATTATTTTGTATGAATGATGGTGGTGTTTCAGTTTTGTTCTCTTTGTGTAATATCTGATACCACAGGGTGGTATCAGAGAATTTTTCAACCATTGGACTAGATGGGCGGTGTGTGGATCATGTGTTTATGTTAGTTGCATGCACGTGTAGTATGATTTTAGTCTATATGTGCTTGTTGCATCCATTTTGCGTTGGCCATGGTGGCAGTGGTGTCGCCATGGAAGGGCTGATGATGTTATTGTCAACATGTTGTCATGAGTGTATGACTGGTTATGTGTTGTTCACATTTATGTATTTCCCATGAAGGCTTGCTTACATGTTGTGTATGCATTACTTGTTTATGCTAGGTCACATATTGGTCATTCTTGTGTGTTGTACTTGTAGGTTTTCTTATGTGATGCTATATATGGGACATGCATTGGTCGTTCATGATTGGTTATACATATCAAGTGGGTGAATATGGTCAAGTTGCATTGGTATGGTCAAATTTTGTTGTGCATAAGGTAATCGTATGAAATTAGGTCATCATGATGATATTGGTATGTTATGATGCTAATGTGTTGTCTAAGATAGAGCAGGAGATGCAAGCCATTAAAGTGAAGTTGCAACAATGGAATTTGGAGTAAGAGAAGATCGTCATACAAGGTTGTATGCTTGGTATGTAGGTATGTGATTCATGTTTGTTGTAAACATTAGGGTTAATTATATGTTTTCCTTAATATTTTTATTTTTTTTACATGTGTGATAAATTCTAGTTGATTAGTGTAGTCATATGCATTATGGTTATGTGCATGCCTTTCATTCTATTGATGTTATGGTTACATACATGATAGATGTTAGTTAACTAGTGTGATTATATGCACATGTTTTGGTTAGTTAGGAATGATATTAACTTGATCATTATGTTATATGTTGTTGATTATTATGTTGCATGATAACTTTTTGTTGTTACATGCTAGTGACTTGATGGTTAGGGTTATGAAATTCAGGCATGAGTCGACCTAATTATGATATTTTGTGTATTATGTCTAGACTGATTGTGCATGTGTGATTGTAAGCATGAATGAAATTTTCTTATGAGTTTATGATGTGAAACTGTTAGCTAGATACTATTATGGATATCATGACATTATTTATGATTGATTTGATGTGTTGCAAAGTTTCATCATGCTAATCTAGATTGATTTTGCAGACAAGGTAGCCTCCCCTGAGGTACATTAAGTATGATGCAGTGATTACATGGCAATAGTGCCATGAAATTTTGAAGAAGGCTCAATATGAGCATTCCTTTGGAAGTATTGAGAACCATGGGGATTAAGTCATGGTTTTTGGTGATATTATTGTGATTTTGGTCCTCTTGATTTGTTTGTGCATGATTTGTGGTTTTGAATGTGTCTAGTGCATGATCATGCCGCTTTTTTGCGGTGTCGTATTGACTTGGTTTTCATGTTCTTATTCTTGTTTTCTCTTGTCCTTGTAATTTATGTTTGAGAGTCTTAGAAATTGGTTGGGAAAGAGGAAATTTAATGGATATTGGGGAGAGCTCTGTGGCACCCAATAGGTAATGTACAACATGAATGAAGCTCAGTGCATGAGTAAGCGCAATGGAAGGTAAAATTATGAAAGTCGGTTGAACTGGTTGGGTCCATTGTGGTAAATGGCTGGTGGTAGGACAACCATGAGAAAGGAAACAAAAAAGGTAAAATGAATGAGGTGTTAGATGCCTTGGCTATGTTGGTAACTGTTTTTCTCAACGTTCTGCATGTTGTGCACAAATAAGGAAGTTCTCTTAACCTAGACCTTATGATATCTATCCATTTCGTTGTGATTATGATCTTTTTAATGTTTACATATGTATACATGTATGCATGTATGTATGTCGTTGATTGATAAGGTCATCATTGATATTGATGGTTTTATGTTGATGGTTTGTATGCATATATGTATGTATGTATGACGTTACCTCATAGGATCATAATTGTTTTATGCTAATGATTATATATGTATGTATCTATGTATCTATGTTACGGTATGATAGGGTTTCAAGGATCATTCTTATGGAGGAACGATTTCTTATGTAGATGAATAGCATGAAGAGGTTCCTGGCTATGAGGAATCAAGTGGTAGAGTAAATTTGAAATATATATGAGGTAAATATCATGTGGATATGATTTAATGCTATATGATTGTACTATGCCTATTTTTATGGACAGGTAATGCTAAGAGGTACATCAACAATGTGAAAGTAGTGTGATCTGCATCATGCTAGGATATACATGGATAGTGCAAAGACACTAGAAGCAAGGTTTCTTGTGGGGTTAGTGTCTGGTCTATGGATGTACAGTGCTATTGTGTGTATATGTTGTGCATGTCGTATATTCAGTGATTGTACCTATGGTGATGTCTAATGTTGCATATGTAGTATTGTGTGCATATGATGCTGTATGCCTGTTTTATATATGGTGTTGTGAGTATATTTCATATGCAATGCTAGGTATATATGGTGCTATGTACATGTTGGATATGTGGTGTTGTGTATGTATCGTAAGGTGCACATGTTGGCTATGTGGTGTTGTGTGCATATGGTGCTATGCACATTTTGGATATGTGGTAATGTGTACATATGGTGCTATGTACATATGGTGTTGTGTGGGTGATATACATATGGCTCTATGTACATCTGGTGTTGGGTTCATGATTGTACACATGGTGTTGTGTGCATGTGGTGTTGTGTATAAGTTTTACATGTGGTGTTGTGTGCAGGAGGTGCCATATACATGTCATGCATGTGGTTCTATGTACATATGGTGTCGTGTACATGTTGTGCCTGTGCTGTTGTGTACATGTGGTATTGTGTACACATTGTACAGGTGGTGCAATGTACATTTGTGTAATGTTCCAAAAATTTAGCCTTTAGCTAAATGGAATATTATAGTTTTTTTTTATCACTAGGTAGGTGAATAAGTGGGTGGGGAGGCCCATAACTCTCCTTAGAAGCAATAAAAACACTTCAAGTGTGAAAGGAGACCTTCTAAGCAGCTAAATAAAGCACCTTTGAGTATGAACAACTGCTGGATCATGTTTAACAGGTCAACTTTGACCAAGTCAACAACACTGTTATGGAGGAGTGGACATTAAATGAGGAATAACATAGTTTTGGAGGGAGATGGATTGCATGGAGGAAATGACCTAATTGATTGGGGCCAAAGGTAAGGAAGCTCATAATATATATAAGGAAGAGGTTGGCAGCCATATGGGGTTTTTTTTTGGATTATTATTTTTTATGTGGTCTATTTAGACTTCGTGCATTCTTTAGCTGTTTAGTTGAGATTGTTGTGTTTTTTAGCATTGGGTGTCCCCGAGCGGGAATACCACCTCTTTCCTTGAGAGGCCTCTTGGAAGAGAATTGCACTTCATTTCCACATTTAGGTTTCATACCAAGCTATAGATTTCTTCATCAACACAGTTTCTGCAGGATATTGTGTTGTGTTGCAGGGTACAACAGTGGAGGATTAGATCGGGTGTCTTCAGAACTAGTTTTGTAGTGGAGGAAGGTTTGCATCCATTGGAAGGCCTATAAAGAAGCCCCTTGAGATTTATTGACACATTTAGCAGTAGGATAAGGAGCATTTATCCCCTACAGTGCAGTTTCAGCCCAGATCTACGTTATTTTAGGGAGGAGTTGCAGGGGTAGTTGCAGTGGTTGTTTTGAGAGGTGATTTCTTCAGTGGAAGAGCCATTATTTCATCCGGAGGATCTATTGGAGCAGATCTATAGTTCTCTACATCAGCTTCAGCCATATCTTCTCATTTTAGTTGTTAAAACATATCTTCAGCCCTAGGGCTACAACTTACATTAGCACATTGTGTGCATTTTTCGGAAACCCTCTTGGGTTGTCTTGGAAAGCTGATCTAGTGCCCAGATCTATATATTTAGATTCTATTGGGGCCTATATCAGTATTTTTACATCATTATATCATCTCCAGCTGTATTTATACCCAATATGACTGCACTGTAGTTTCTCTCCAGCATTTTTTTTTGTGACAAAAACTCATATTTGAGAGTGATTTCTTATGGGAGGCTTGTTTCCTCATTGTATATGATCTATGCCTCATTATTTGTATTGATTTTCTGTTCTAAATACACAATGTTATGACTCCATATTGGTCTCATGGTTTCATGTGTTAAATACTTTCTTCTTCTTTCATTTTATGATCTATATTTCTGATTTCCGCATTTGGGAATATTACAGTGGTATTAGAGCATAATCTTGGCTCAGAATGTGCATTAAGCCAATATGTCACCATAAGAAGAAACTTCTCACAAGAAGAGGAGATGTACAAAAAAATCAAGACAAGACTCCATTACTTGGAGGAAGGAGGAAGAGGAGCTCTCAAAGCTTCTTTTTCAAACTATGCAGAGCATCAAGGGAGATATCAAGAAGAGGATAAGGGAGATGTGTAGGGAATCTCCAAGGGGGTTTGAATATGAAGAAAGACCTAGGTTTTTGCATGATGGGTGTGAGAATGCAGCCACACATTATGATTTAAAATGTAGTCTTATGCCCAGATTTAATGTAAGAGAAATGGAGGAAGAAGATGTGCCAAAGAAGGAGACTCTTGGATATTATTTGCAAGAGTATAGATCTCAATCTAAGAGGTTCAAAGATCACCTAAACTTCCAATGATTTTGCAAGATCAAGGAGGAAAGAAGCACAAGGAGCAAGCAGCGTGATGTGGGTAGATTATTTCTATCTACTTTTGATGGTTCACCTAAATGTTCAGCTAGAGCTTGGGTGGAGGAGCTAGACACCTATTTGCAACAACACCAAGTTTCAGAGAATGAATCCATCAAAGTAGCAGTGCTGCATTTTGAAGGTAAGGCCTATGCTTGGTGGATGTTCGAATATTTTTCATTAAAAAATTCAAATACCTCTACTTATGCAAATTTCACTAGGATGAAAGTGAAAAGGTTTGATGAAAAACATTCTGAAACACCTTTGGTGGAGCTAAACAAACCAAAACAAACAAAACCTTTGCATGGGTTGGAAGGATCTATAAACCGAACTTTACTTCAAAAAAATTATTGAAGAGGCTAATATCTTGCATAATACCTTGCTAGAGGCAAGATCTCTATCTCAAACTCCTGGAAAAAAGGGCATGGAGATCTCTTTTTCAAAAGAGGATCCTCTTATTGAAAAGGTGACTCACATTGATATTGAAGAAGAAGAGAAGGCTGGAGGTAACAACGTTGTCACATTAGGAGTAGATCTAGCACTTCATGAAGAGTGAGATTTAGCACTTGCTCCAACAAGAGGAATTATTGTATGTTCACAAGGAGTTCCAAAGGATCTCATATGTGGAGATCAAGGCACAGTCCATGAATATCATGTGACATTATTGATAGATTGTGAGACCTTGCAGATGAAAGGAGAAGATAGGGAGGATGTCCAACATCATATGATTAGGAGCACACACCCCTATCTATTTCAAAAGGTTGATGCACAGAAGAGGCATAATGATTTTTGCAGTAAGGGCAAGGACAAAGTTGTCCATTCATATATGCAGTCTACTCTAGATATTGATGCCTCATTGCATGGAGGCATTCCACCTGGGAGGCCACGAGATATAGAATTGGTGAGAGACATTCTTACCATTTGGTTCACCACTCTTAGATATGGGAGGGGTGAATACCTTGTAGGGGTCTAGTATAGCGCAGAGAGTCTGGGATAGAATCAAAGAGGAGGGATACACTCTCCCATTTTCAACATTACCCACTCTCACTACATATTATGCGCTCACAGAAGTTTTTGCAGTGATGGAGGACGGCACCACCATGGTGCAAGGAAGTTTCTCCATATATTTGGAGAAACAGAGGGTACTTCCCTTGAGGAAGGAATCCTCCATATATCGGAGTAGATGGATGCCACTCATGCTTACATTAGCCAAGATCAGGAGGTTCTTTTTGGATGGTAGCTTCTCATGGGAGGCCAACTTCTAAGGGCCACCACTTCTACTTGAGCATGAGCAACTGCATGATGGGCATGGAAGCACTTTGGAGGATGACTTTTCCATGAGGGATGTCACAGGAAAATACAACAACATGTCGGGAGCTTCACATTTTAGATCTTCAGTGTTGTCTCTTGGGAGGATTGATCCATATTGGAGGTCTCAACTTTTGGTAGAGTATTCCAAGGATATTGGTGCTTGCATGATTCTTGATGACCCAAAGGGAGATGATAGATACATGGTGTATGATGGGGTCATCTATTCTTATGGAAGAGTCTTCTTGACTAGAGCTTCTGAGCTCAAGGAGAAGCGGTTACATGCAACACATGTGGACTTTCTTTCCACACACTTTGATGCATATCATTCCTTGATGGAGGAGTTCACTTGGGAGCATATCCAGCAAGATGTATATCATCATAGGGAGAGATGCATAGCCCAGATGATGATGGAGAGGTTGTCACAACCACTTCCCTACTCATTGAGAGTGAGGGAGAACTTTCAGTTGGGCCATTTTAGCTCAATGACCAAGGTACATAGTAGAGGATGTACATTTATGCATTATGATTTTCACTCCTTTAATTTTTGTGAGAAACATATTGTACCAAGGAGGATCATTCCTTCTTGTATATTGTATTGCGATGTACTTGAGGCCATTTGCAACATTGATGTTGGCCATTCTATTGATGGTTTGTGGGGGATGCTACATGATTCTTGGTGTGCACCATTGGCACCAAATTTTACTTTTATGATCCCATCTTGTAGGATGATTGTGGAAACAAACAAGTGGCTGAAAGGACACTTGTTATACTTTGATTCGAGGCAAGAAGGGGATGCACTGTGCTGGTTCCATATGTGGAACTATGATCTACCTTCCGTTTGTCATATGGCAACTTGTTTTTATTTGTTTTTTCTTCCATATATTGATGATGTTCTTATGTTTATGGGAAGCTTTGTTGGGAGGATTGCACAAGAGTTGGAGGTGCCCATGGGGAGTATGATTCTCCATACTTCATATGTTGCATGATTTAGGAGAAACAATGGGAAAACCATGATTGCCACACTACACCTATTGTCTTCATGTGGGAGGAGCCATTTGGAGAACTTGAGTTCTTGGGAGAGGCACTTCATGGATGTTTTGATTGGCGGGGTAACTTGCGACATTCTTGGAGACCATAATATTTCAGCCCAAGATCAGCAACAACCCCTTACATATCATAAATGGAGAGAGAAACAACATGGGTGGAAAAATCTAATCTCTCCATACAGCCCCAATAAATTGCATGAACCGGGGGTTGAGGATTTCATTGATGAGCTACCTAGAATGGCTCATTTCATTTGGATGATAGCATGGGTATGGGAATATCTCTTTGGGAATGAGATCCCCTATGTTTTTCATCACTCCTACCTTGAGGAGGCCATTGGATAGCAAGAAGGTTTCCACTTACACCTTCCACTTTCTCATGATGTGAGCCATGTGGGTTTGCATACTTGGGAGGAATCATTTGGGGGGAGATTTATTGCAGATTATTTTGAGCAGTGGTGGGGATTATTGATGAGGAGGCCACAAGAGGAGGAGGGAAGGAATTTTTCTCCACCTTTACAGTTGCTTGAGGTCAAGTAAAATTTTGGAGGGGAGGACTGTAATATTCCAAAAATTTAGCCCTCAGTTAAATGGAATATTATAGTTTTTTTTATCACTAGGTAGGTGAATAAGTGGGTAGGGAGGCCCATAAATCTCCTTAGCATCAATTAAAACACTTCAAGTGTGAAAGGAGACCTTCTAAGTAGCTAAATAAAGTTCCTTTGAGTATGAATAGGGGTTGGATCATGTTGAACAGGTCAACTTTGACAAAGTCAACAATGCTGTTATGAAGGAGTGGACATTAAATGAGGAATAACACAGTTTTGGAGGGAGATGGATTGCATGGAGGAAATGACCTAATTGAGTGGGGCCAAAGGCAAGGAAGCTCATACTCTATATAAGGAAGAGGATGGCAGCCATATGGGAGATGTTTTTTGGATTATTATTTTTTATGTGGTCTATTTAGACTTCTTGCATTCTTCAGCTGTTTAGTTGAGATTGTTGTGTTGTTTAGCACCAGGTGTTCCCGAGCGGGAATCCCACTTCTTTCCTTAAGATGCCTCTTGGAAGAGAATTTCACTTCATTTCCACATTTAGGTTTCAGAACAAGCTACAACTTTCTTCATCAGCGCATTTTCTGTAGGATATTGTGCTGTGTTGTAGGGTGTAGTAGTGGAGGATTAGATCAGGTGTCTTCAGAGCTAGTTTTGCAGTGGAGGAAGATTTCCATCCATTGGAAGGCTATAAAGAAACCCCATTGATATTTATTGACACATTTAGTAGCATTATAAGGAGAATTTATCCGCTACAGCGCAGTTTCAGCCCAGATCTACGTTATTTTAGGGAGGCGTTGTAGGGGTACTTACAGTGGTTGTTTTGAGAGGTGATTTCTTCAATGGAGGAGCCATTGTTTCATCTAGAGGAGCTATTGGAGCAGATATGTAGTTCTCTACATTAGCTTCAGCCATATCTTTTCATTTCAGTTGTTTCAACATATCTTCATCCCTAGGGTTGCAACTTACATTGGCACATTGTGTTCATTTTCCGGAAACCCTCTTGGGTTGTCTTGGAAAGCTAATCTAGTGCCCAGATATATATATTTAGATTCTATTGGGGCCTATATCAGTATTTTTATATCATTGTATCATCTCTAGCTGTAGTTATACCCAATATTACTGCACCTTAGTTTCTCTCTGACATTGTTTTTTTTGACAACAACTCATATTTGAGAGTGATTGCTTATGGGAGGCTTGCTTCCTCATTGTATATGATCTATGCCTCATTATTTGTATTGATTTTCTGTTATAAATACATAATGTTATGAATACATATTTTTCTCATGGTTTCATGTGTTAAATACTTGTTGTTTCTTTCATTTTATGAGATATATTGCTGATTTCCCCATTTGGGAATATTACAATTTGGCATTGTGTACACGTTGTGTAGGTGGTGTCGTGTACATGTGATGTTGTGTGGGTATTCTTGTGTACAAGTGGTATTATGTACATGTTGCACATATGGTACTGGTATACATGTGGTATTTTGTGCATTTCGTACATGTGTTGCGAGCATGCAGTACTATGTATGTGCATGGAGAAGTCATGGTATCATCACATGTGTATTCGTCTTGTTGTACTATGTGTACCTATACATATGTATATGTGTTGTGTTGTGTTTTACACTAGGTGTAGGTGTATGTGTTGCATGTCGGTGTAGGAATATGTATTGGGTTGTACTATACTCTGGATGTATGTGTATATACATATATTGTGTTGTACACCAGGTATAGGCATATATATTCTGTTGTGTTGTACACTGGGCATGGGTGTATGTATTGTATGGTGTTGTATGCCTTGTGTGGATGTACGTGTTGTGCATTCTGTGTTTCTATACATGGTTGAGGAGAATCCACTGGGCGCTTTTCGGGTGTGGCAACTGATCTGGCGTGTGTATAGAAAGAACAGAGGCAAAAGTAAGGATTGATGAAGGATAAGTTTCAATATTTTACTTCAGTTCTATTATTCATGTGATATGTGATTCTGACTTATGATGGTTACATGTGATTTATGATTATGTTTTATGGTTATTGCATTTGAGTTATTATTTTGATCTATGATGGTTTCATTTTGAGCTATATTGATATGATATGTTTATACATGATGGTTTGATCAAAATGCTAGTTTGAATTGTGTGACAGGAAGTGAATACGATTGCAAGTGTACCTTGTTGACGAGCTACCAATGAGGTATGGTTTGAAGTTATTTTAATTTATTCTAAATCTAATGAAAGTTATGTGCTTGCTACAGGAAAGCATACAATTCCTGGTTGGGTGGTTGAATTCATTGCAAGCAGTAGAGGCAATAAAAAAAAGAATTGGAATATGAAATAATATGTTGGTAAAGCATTTCAGGAGAAGGGCCATTATGGGACACTGGTACCCAATAGTTTCCACTGATTTCCATGAGCATGCTATGATTGTTATGATGGTTTTGAGGTAGGAATGTGCCTTGTTTTATATCTTCTGATGCGAGGACACCTTGCCAAGGGATGGACTGCCCGAGATGGGGGTGCGAGTGGAACTTGGAAGGTGTTTGACTACATGGAAGGGGTGGCCAGATTTCCTAAGGTACTATGTAGCAGAGGAGGGAAGGTTGAGGATGGATTTGTTTTGGTCATTAGCATTGCTAGATGGGATCAGATGCACATTGGGAGTGTGCCCTATAACAATGAGCCAGTAATTGTTCACTGAGAAGACAACTGGCGTAGGATGGTAACATTGGACATTAGATGTAGCTTTAGATTTGACAATGGATTTTGGACTTCTTGGGAAGGAAGTGAATCATGTTACTACTTTGAGGGTGGAGGTTCGGGCCTCTAGATTCCCTTGTTGCTGATACGAGCATCATATCCTTCTATTTGTTGGTTGAGAAAATGTGTATATGTGTATATTATTGTAAATATTGTATTGAGTTGGATTATAAAGCTCCATAGGTAGTATTATTATTTGTTGGTTGAAGAAAATGTGCATGAGTATATGTGGTCGTTATTGAAAATACCGTAATGAGCTGTGTTATAAAGATCAATTACATGGTATGGTTGTCATGATGGTTTTGATTTTGAGAGGGTTATTCCTTGTAAATACTACAACAAGTTGTGTTATAAAGCTCCATAGGAAGCATGTTCTGTTTTTTTTGGTTTGATGGTTTTTAGGTGACATTGAACACCGATGACGGTGTTCCCCAAAGCGGGAGGATTGTGTAACAACCCTGGTAAAAATCCATGTAGAAATATATATAAGATGAAGGTAGATGGGACATGTATTCCAAGCTGAATGGTGGGAAAAAACATCCTAGAGTTTGTTCATTTGGTTTATTATGGGTAAGAAAATTAGAAAAGGAAAAGGCAAAGGAATGAGGCATTAATTACCATTTTATTTATGAAAATAATGGAAAATAGGAGAAAAGGAAGGTGAAAGGTCACAAATTGCACGTGAGGAGAAAAATTAAGGAAAATAATGGAAAATGAAGAAAATAGAGGCCTCATTAATAAAAAGGCTTCTCAGGATCAATGGGAAAGGCTTGGTCAGCTCAGTTTTGGAGCTCTTATTATTCTCTCTCTCTCTCTCTCTCTCTCTCTCTCTCTCTCACTTAGAGTATTCTTGGAGAACTCTTGGAGACTGTGGCATATTTGGAGATTTGGATCAAGAAATCAAAGGAAAAGAAGGAAAGCATAGAGGAAATCAGGATCCGCATCTACACAAGGTTCTGAGTGTAGGTACCAAGTTGCATGTATAAATTCCTCACAAGTTTTGTCATGCATGGTATTGCATGTGGTTTCTTGATTATGATCTTCCATGGGCATGGAAGATGGTCAATATTGACGATGGAGTTGCCTAGCCTTGCCACTTCCTTGATGGCCATGCTGATTGTGGGATTATTTTCATTGATTATTTTCTGGTTGGTTCTCATGAATCCTTTAGTTGTTGGGTTGAGTTATTAGTTCCTGGAGCCTTGGTTGGATAAATGCTCTAGAGCCCCTCAGACAGTTGTTGGGTTGAGTTACTAGTCCTGGAGCCTTAGTTGGACAAACGCTTTCGAGCCCTAAGTGGGTTGAGGTACTAGTCCTAGAGCCTTGGTTGGACAAACGCTCTGGAGCCCAAGAAAAACTAGGGTTGAGTTACTAGTCCTAGAGCCTTAGTTGGAAAAAACACTCTGGACAAACTTTGGGGCATCTTGGATAATGACCAATCCATGACGGTTAGTGATGTCTGACCATGAGGTGAAATCACTAGTTTGGGCTTTATACGGTTTGGTCTCTGGATCCCTAGTTTGGTGTTGATTGATGTGTTTGATAAAGTCCCACATTCATGCTTGGAATATGGCATAGGGTTGACTGGTTGAAGTGATATCTGGCTCGGCCATGTCTATGGTCAGGTGGAACGTGGAAGTCTCATTTCAGGTTGGTTTTTACATTCATTACTAAAATGTTCAATGACTTGATATTTGATGCATATATTCAATGGTTTATATATGGATTCTATTGACAATGTATCCATCGCATTTATGTTGGTATTATGCTAGTTATGAGCATGTATTGTGATAATGATGAGGTATGGCTCCCTCCATGTTTTTACTTGTCTATGAATACTTAATGCATATATGGTCAAATTGATTGTATGATAGTTTATGATGTATGGGATAAATTCTTCTTACCCATTCTCAAATAAGAAAGAGATCCATTTGTTTAAATATGTTTGTTTATACCTGTAGATCTATGTTTGTGACATGTTTGACGAAATTCCTACCATGGTTGGGTGGGGTCGGATGAGTTTTGGTTGATGTGATTGCTTCTGTATGTTTTTTTTAATGTTAATTACCCTCTCCAAAAGGTATAGGAAGTTATGGCTAGTGACCTAGGCTCAGGGGATGAAAATTTGGCATAGATCCCAGAGCTATAGGAAGAAAATTCATTGTTTTGGCATTAGCCGCTACCTTGACAAGCTCAGTGCATGGCTATAGGGTATATAACCACCACATTTCCATTACAAGTCCATGGATCAGCCTAAAAGTGTCTAAAAATTAGTTCCCCCTAAGGGAACAGGGCCCTAGAAGGTTGGGTTACCTCCTAGGTATGTCAGTGATGCAATCTAAGGTGTGTTTTTGGTGTTTCTGTCAGTTCTACTTCCTTAAGGTCATCGAGGAGGTTGAATCTCATATTTGCACTTCCTTAAGGTCATCTAGCAGGTTGAATCTCATATTAGTAGCCTCTTGTCACATGTTTACCACGGTTGGATGGCTACTTGGGTAGATGTTGGAAGAGGGTGTTACAGAGCTACAATGGATCTATCTGCAAGTTGCAATGCTGTAGTAGTCTTTCTCAAAACTCCTTGGAGGTTGAGCTTCAACATTGTTTCTTTAGTCATCACATTGATGGAAACCCAAAGATCAATCAATGTAAGAGGGAAAATGATACCATCAATGTGCACATCCACTACTGGACTTCTAGGGTCTAGGTATTTTGGGAAAATCACTCTCCCCACCATCAAATCGGATAATTGACCAATAACATTGATGGTGTGGGTGTCTCTCTTATTTATTACTAAATTTTTGAAGAATTTATCCTTGATAAGCTTATTATGTATGGGAACATCCTTAATATCCTAGAAAAGGGATACCTTGACACATAGATTTTTCAATTCTCCTAGAAGTTCAATATCTTTTGGGGTGTACTGGCTAGGATGGACCAATCTCTCAGGAAAATGAGGTGGATTTAATTTATGGGTAATTTCTTGCTTTTCCTCTTCAATATCTTCAGGTGGAGATGGTGGATGGTTATCTGGGAGCACTCTCAGAGACCTAAGTTTAATCTCATAGATATCCACAACATAGGTAGGGTAATATGTCTCTCCATTGTAGACCTATTGTGCATGTTTGTTATTTTGGTTTAGATTAGGTTGAGCAGGGATACGAGGTTTCTTAGTTGGAGAAGGATGAGTGAGTTTTGGTTGAGGTTGGGGTGCATGAAGTAATTCAAGAGGTTGGTTGAGTATAGGCCCCAACCCTAGTGATGGGTTGCTCCATTGAGGAGGTTGGGGAGCATATGGTTGAAATTTTCGATTGATAATTTGAGGATGATATGGAGGAGCATAAGACCAAGAAGGAGGTGTGGGCCATGATGGTTGAGTAGAGGAGTACCAAGGTTGCAAGGGTTCATTTTGGTGTGAATTAAAGTAAGAGTAAGGCGCACCTTGCATTCCTTAGTGGTATGACCGAGGTCCTTGAAGCCTCATTTGATTTATAAAGTAGATTTTCTCTGGTCCACCTTCCACCCCTTGGTATACATATTTTAGGCCAGGTAAGGAAGGGCATTTTTATGTTGCATGGTTTTCTTCACAGACTGAGAAAAATTCTATGACATTCATTGGGTATTCATTCCTAGGGTGTCTTCTAGTGCATCTAGGGAAAAATATAGCTAGAGCTCTCTCTACCTCCTCTTGTTTCCTCTTGATTTGCATTGTATCCATTTTCAAAGAAAACGCATGCAAAATTTCACTCTTGAAATACTCTAACATGTTCCCTACCTCACTTTTGATGGATGCGGTGGAGGAAGAGGTACTGGCCAAGCCTTGGTTACTTTGACCCTTTTCTAGATACCTTAGAATGGTTTCTAAACATAGTTTTGATGTCATCATAGGCCAATTGATAGATATATCCTCCATATAGCACATTGAGGGTTTCCAACACTTCCTCCCTGATCCCTCGGAGAGGAACTAACTTGAGTGATCCAGGATCAAAGGTGCAGTTGACACTCTTGTAGTTAAGATGAAACCTTTTCTCATAGTATTCTAAATATTAATTAGGCCCTAGGGTCATCCTAAAGATTTATTCCTTGGTTTCTTTGGACCTACAATAATCTATGTACTTGTTGTTGAAGGACTCTTGCATTTTGGCCCAGGTAGTGATGATGTCCCCAGGAATACCAACAAACTAGCACAAGGCTACAACCTTGAGGGTAGAGGGGAATAATTTAAACTTTTATTCATCTAGGGAATAGTTATAAGTCCTACAGACAACAAAAAACTCAAACACTAAACTGTTAGGGTCCTCATAAGTTAGGCCATGGAAGTGTGGAAGGGATGAAGGTCTGATGTTTTTCATCTTAGTATCTCAATTGGTTTATCTGATGGGAAATACTTCTTAGTTTCCGTTCTCATCCATAACTTGAACATATGAAGTAGGTTCCTCTTCTTCCCAAATAGGTGCTTCAAATTTTTCAGAATGATCACCTAGAGGGTATTCTAACTCATAGTCACTGAAGAAGAGTGAAGGTTGACTGTGTGGGGATGTGAGGATTTTTGGTATAATTTTTCCATGGTTTTCCCTACTCCTACGAGGCATGGAAGACATTTTTTTTTTCTTTTCACCCTTTTAAACTATATGAAAAACAAAAACAAAAAATAATGCTTCATCAGAAACAAGCATCTACTTAAACACCTCCCCAACAACAGTGCTAAAAATTGGTGAGCCCTAGTATTGCACCAAGATTTCTCCAACTCCCAAGGGCTACTCAAATTTAGTTATCAACCTGAGGTTATAATGGGAACATCCTTAATATTACCCATAAATTAAATCCACCTCCTTTTCTTGAGAGATTGATCCATCCTAGCTAGCACATCCCAAAAGATACTGAACTTATGGGAGAATTGAAGAATATATGTGTCAAGATACCCATTTAGGATATTAAGGATGTTCCCATATATAATAAGAAAATAAAAGGTATGCAACATTTCACTCTTGAAATACTCTAACATGTTCCCTACCTCACTTTTGATGGATGAGGTGGAGGAAGAGGTACTGGCCAAGCCTTGGTTACTTCGACCCTTTTCTGGATACCTTGAATGGTTTCTAAACAAAATTTTGATGTCATCATATAAGGAAAACTGATAGATATATCCTCCATATAGCATGTTGAGGGTTTCCAACACTTCCTCCCCGATCCCTCAGAGAGGAGCTAACTTGAGTGATCCAGGATCAAGGGTGAAGTTGACACTCTTGTAGTTAAGATGAAACCTTTCCTCATAGTATTCGAAAGATTCATTAGGCCCTAGGGTCATCCTAAGGATTTATTCCTTGGTTTATTTGGACCTACTATAATCTATGTACTTGTTGAAGGACTCTTGTATTTGGGCCCAGGTAGTGATGATGTCCCCAGGCATACCAATGAACCAGCACAAGGCTACATCCTTGAGGGTAGAGGGGAACAATTTCAACTTTTTTTCATCTGAGGCATAGTCATAAGTCCTATAGACAACAACAAACTCAAACATGAAACAGTTAGGGTCATCATAAGTTAGGCCATGGAAGTTTGGAAGGGATGAAGGTCTGATGTTTTTCATCTTAGTCTCTCAATTGGTTTCTCTGATGGGAAATACTTAGTTTTTGTTCTCATCCATAACTTGAACATGTGAAGTATGTTCATCTTCTTCCCAAATAGGTTCTTCAAAGTTTTCAGGATGCTCACCTAGAGGGTATTCTAACTCATATTCATTGAAGAAGAGTAAAGGTTGATTGTGTGGGGATGTGGGGATTTTTGGTAGAATTTTTACTTCGTTTTCCCTACTCCTACGAGGCATGGAAGATTTGTTTTTTGTTTCTTTTCACCTTTTTAAACTATATGAAAAAAAAATGCTTCAGTAGAAACAAGCATATACTTAGACACCTCCCCAACAATAGTGTAAAAAGTGGTGAGCCCTGGTATTGCACCAATAGTGCTCCAAATCCCAAGGGCGACTCAACTTTACTTATCAATTTGAGGTTTGTAAAAATTTAGAGGTGGCAGTGTTATATGCACAACAAATGGATTCTACTCATTCCAACCTTCAACTAGGTATTCTGATCAATAGTACTTTTATGCCATTCCTCCTACTTGATTAAAGTGAAATTAGCTAATGTAATGCAGATAATTACTTCTAATCTAAGACAAAGAGCGTGCCTATCAAAATTATACTCACATTTGATGGTGAAAGAAAATCATAAAGAGTTAACCTAATTTTAGAAAAGTAAACTATGGTATGAGGAATCATTCATCTAACTATCCATTCTACTGTAGTAAGGAAACTATTCTATCATTACACACTTCATCAAACCATAAGTAAAAATCCAGTCTACTATTGTACTTAACTTTTACTTGCATGTAAACTTCTATCCTATTCAAGAAAATTATGAGATGAAATAAAATGCTAATTCATACTCTGTTTTTGCAGCAATGAAGGAAGAAGATTTTGAGTGGCCTAGGGGTCTCTTCTGATCACAAATTCAGTGTTGGTGGCCAAATGCATCCTATCCTAGGTTCAAATGGAAATTAGGAGCAAAAAAGGAGTGGAAATGGTGACCTAAAACGCTTCTACACGAATTTGCTACAAGATCTTCTGTATTGCTACAGGAAGTCTTGAAGTGCTATAGGAAGTCCTAAAGTGCTACAAGAAACAAGCCGAGAAGGATTTAAGGGTTAAAAATATGGAAGGAAGGTGTGAAAATGTGGGAGATGCTAGAATTAAATGAGTGAGGAGTGAACAACACCCCCAACCAGGCTCAGAACCCTTGGAAGGCTTGTTTTTCACTTGGAGGGTTGCTCATGGTGGTGATGAAGGTGGTTTCACAAAATATGATTTTGGTGGTAGAATTGGAGGTTGGAGAGAAGAAGGATGAAGTCCAAGGTGGAAGTTATGAAAGGGGTCCTTTTCCCAAAGCTGTAGATATTTATGCATCCAATACACACATTCATGCATTGATCATTTACAAACTAACATGTTTAAGAGTGGAAAAGATGAATTGAATAGAAAGCCATACTTAACCTATGCTAAAATATGATCTAATCACAAATCCAACTTTTGAATTTGTTGGAGCAGGATCCCATGAGGTACACTTTTTGGTATCTTTTTTATAATTTTTGTATATGCGCACTGCGCAGATAGGTCAAGGGGCTTTGGGGTGGGTTAAAGTCCCTCTTTTGATGTAAAATGGTTTTAAGGGTAAACTGTGGGCCTCAAACCATGGTTTGAGACCATAGTATCTACACGTTAGATTGATATAAATAGATAGATCGAGTCTAAGGAAGTGGTCAATCATTATTCATGTTATGATCTGAATGTTTATGCGTCTGTGATAATTTTATAAGGGTTTTAGTACGGGTTGGGTAGAAAGGCTCCTGCTGGCTATGTGCATGGAGACCTAGTCCTAGCTGTGTGTGGACTCCGTTGGGTGTGTGCGTAGAAGGGTAAAGTTTAAGGGAAAGTCTGATGTACTGAATTTCTATGAATTAATACAAGGATTGATTTTGGTGGACCATTGTGTCAACTATCTGAGTTATTTGTTTATTTTTATGTCTAAAGTTCGCTTTACTTATGTTATGCCTACTTGTATCTGCGCGAATACATCTTTTATTTATGCACAAATTTATATTGATGGTTGATGAATCTGCTTAAGTGATTACAAATTATATAGATATGGATTTGGTTCTGTTATGATATATCTGCACTGAAGTGATAGACGATTATGTCTAATCTAATAAGTATTATTCTATAATTGTCCATATCTGTTAAGATTTGTATAATTATGCAATCAATTTGTTTAGGGACATTACATTATTTTCTTCCTTAGGGTGTGGAAACCTAGTTCCAGTAGCCCCACTTATTGCTTCGGGTGAGACTTTGATCTGCGTAAGCAGGTTGTCGCTGAAAGGTCCAGTAGTTGGAGGGTTTGTTGGTTGTGTTAGTCTTTAATATTTTTCACCTGTTGATGGTGACTAGTTTTTAAAGCCAAGTTTTCTAGAAGCTGATCTCCAATTTGTCAAATTTGTCAGCTAGAAAACACCCCTAAACATTTTGTCCTCCTACCTTTTCAATCAGCCTATGATGAGAAAAAACCTAGTTGTCAAGCCCTATCTAGTCTCAGTCATATAAGCTTTTCCATCAGCTGTCATAAGCTAAAGTCATCTGCTGTCATTCACCCTCATCCCCAGGTCATTCATTAACCAACTATTGATAAGAATGTCAGCCACCCTACCTCTGGTCATATGTCATCTTAAGATCTGGTCATACCAAAGAGAATACTCCAAATCTATCAAAGATCTCCCCTAAGTTAGGTATTGGCGCTTTAGGAAATCTTCCCTTGGAAAACTATCCTAAGCCAAAAGAACCTCTGTCTAATACCAACCAGTCATAGATGGCCTTCCTATTCTATAAACAAAGCTTGATACACCCTTAGGTCGTGCCACTAAAAAGTCTTGATGTCTCACCAGTACATATGCCAAAAGCCAAACTGATATTAGGTTGATTTACAATGTTTCAGTATCTATTTCAAAAGTAGAAATGTACTAGTGTTCCAGAATACATTATTAAACTAAAAATGAGAAGACAACTGCTTCTCATGTTTTTTTAAGCCTGGGATGAAAGTACTAGTCAGAAGAGACAATTCAATAAACTTCTGAAACCACAGTAAAAAAGGTTATTAATTAAGAACATGCATGCATTTACTCTTCGGATACAAGTCATGTTGCTCCTGGGGTCAAAAGATTCACAAGGGTATTCTATCAACAAGATACACATCTCAGAGCATGCCCCTCATAACATATTGTCAAATTTTCACTTTATTACTTACTATGATATACCAAGAAGAGATAGGCATTACAAGGAAAGATGACACAGTTTGAGAAAGGGATGAAATGTCACTTGTTGTTAACCTCCTCCAAGCATGAGCAGATGGTTAGGTCATTTGTTGTAAACCTACTTCTTTTCAAAGCAGATGGTTTGGAAATATGATAGAAGCCTCCTTCATTTAACAAGTAGAGGGTCAGGAACAGAGGTATAATCTCATTCAAAGAGCACAAGGATAACAATGCTTCAAATGGCTTGAAAACTTGTTACACCATTTTCTCCAATGGATGAAACCATTGATACAACAGTGGTGTTTCAAGGAATGCTTACATGGTATCATTGTTTGAAAGACAGAGTGGAAATCATTAGAAAAAAATTCAAGGTTTATGAGTTGAGGGCTGGTGTTAAACATAGGCCAAGCAATGATATTATGGTGTTCAAAGAAGCATTGTTTTTCTTCTATCAAAGGTCTCCTTCAAAGGGTAATCTGAGGCTAGAATGCCCAAACTTAGAACAACCTTATCAAAATGACAAATAAGATAGTCTAATCCTTGCTTCTGAAAGAGGCTTTTGCAAATGAATACATAGAGATAGTATGTGTGAGGAAAGGGTATGAAAAATGTTTTAAATTCAGAGACAACACTCAAAGAAACAAGGCATATCACTATCATAGACAAAGACCTCTTTATGTACATATGAACAAACCTTGTTGTTGTATGTGATTGCATTAAGGGTCTCTAGAGGCCTCTTTCCTTGATCAACAGATATAAGTCAAGCCTCGGTGAATGCAACTAAGGTTTTACCCACAGTCAAAGAGAAATATCATTATAAGGATGCATCAACAGTCTTTGATATTGCTCTGGAGCAATGTTCCTTTTTGAAGGAAAAAAATGGAAAAATAGTGACAGAGTTATTTCCTAAATGAAAAGGCAGTGAAAGGGGTTTCATGTCTTAAGGAGGCATTTTTACTTCAACGAAATCCATGACTATGGTGTCTTCAAAAAGAGGCTAACCATGGCATTTTGTTATATAACTTTATCAAATATGGGTCTTTATGATGTTTTAAAGGTAATGGAATAATAAAGACAGAGAATTATGTTTTTACATGACATAAACCTTTTCAAAAACATCTAAACCCTCCAAAATGTGATATGAAGGCATTTGAAGTGTTTCTTTCAAATATTAAGGCAGGAGTGACCATTTAAAAGGTCCAAGAGCATTTCTCAAAACACAAAGCAAACACTCCCTTAGCTGTTTCACTAGAGAAAACAAGATATTTCGAGCATTTTCAAAAATTTTAGCACTTAAGGCCTACGCGACGCGCCTGTAGTTTTGTGCGTCGCAGCTGTGAGCGCAAATACAAAGGAGCTACACTGCTGTGCGGTGCGCCTATAGCGGCGCGCGGTGCCCCTGTGCGTCTTCGTTCACCGGTGCCCGAACAAGACCCAACTACCTCCATTGCGCGGTGCTCTCTTCTGCAAACGTGCTGCTCACCCAAAATCCCTCAAAAAACACCTTTGAAAGCTCAATCAAGGATCGAAAAAGCCCTTAAGCATTCTTCAAGGTATTTTTCTCACTCCGTGATGAATTTTGAGGTTAAAAGGTGGTTTATGCTTGCTATGTTTTCAAGAGAGAAATAGTGATAAAGAGGGTGGGGTTTTGGGTCAAAATCAAAGTTGTTTATTGTTGTGGGTGTCAAAGATCAATATAGTAATAAAGGAAAGTTTTTCAATCGGTCTTAAAAATCCCTAATTTCCTTTCAAAGATATTGATAACAAAGGAGCAGGGTTTGAAGGGAAAGGGTGTTTGTGCCATAACAAAGGGAGTTTCCACTTCAAACAAAAACCGCCAAAATATCTTGTTTAAACCTTTTACTAAAAAATAGTGGTTAAGGGAGATAGGTTATTTGTCAAATTGAAAAAGGTCTCTTTGGTCATGGCTAGCAGAGGATAAAATAGTGAATAAAGAGGAGGTTTGTTAGACCAAATTTGAAAGCTCTTCTAGTGTTAATAAAAAGCTAAAACTAGCCCACAGCTGCTAGACAGATAAACAAAAGTGCAGAGATCACAAAATTTTTTTAAGTGATCACCTAGACAGTGATTATAAGGTGAAGGCTTGGTCATTTTAAAGGTCCTCTCTGTATTATGAAATAGAAAACTTTGAGCAGCCCCCCGAATACAAAAAACAGAGTCTGTGTTGAAAGGTTTTCAAGTCTGTTGGAAGGTATCTTGTTTGCTTTGTGAAGAGCAGTGAATAGAAAAAGAGCAGTGTTTGGAGGGAAAGGTGTTTTTGTCAAAACACAAGAAGCTCCTTTTTTAAAAAAAATCACAAAAACATCTTTTCAAGATTTTTTGCCCAAGCACAGTGATAAATTGATTTTTTTTTTCATTTGACAAGTACTTGTTTGATTGGCATCAAAGAGGCACAGTGACTTATAAGGAGGACAAAGTGTGGTGTTGGGAAACCATTTCAAAAACCATTTAAGACAGTTTGTCTTAGTCAACTAGCAAATAGTATCCAAAACAAAAATGCCTCCCAGGCAAGACAGCAGAAGTGGCCCTCACAAGAGGTTTGAACCTGTTTCAACTGAAGAGGTAAATGCTCATCCATTAGTCCTGTTTAACTTTCATGAAGTTGGATGTCTAGAGTTTTTTCAAAGGGTTCAGGAAGTGAAAATATATCCCCCCTTGACACATATATGTGCTTTGAGATTGCAAGGGAAACACTTTCAGCTAGCAGGTTTGGATTTCAAGTTTTCTCCTAGATCCATTTCCAAAGATACCAAAATCCCTTATGTCGGGGAAAAATGGTTTAAACAGAGCTACCTAGACCTAGAACAGTACAAACCCTTTTTGAAGCTGGAGAATCGGGATACATTTCCATCCATCTTTCCTTTCTCATATCTATTAACTAGTTATTCTCCCCTCATGAAGATAATCATGAAATATTTCACATGCGAGGGAAGGTTTTCCCGGGTCTATGCTTACGATGTCCGGTTGCTCATGCACTTCACAAGAGCCCAATTTTTAAACCTTCCCTTTTTCCTCCATAGAAGTATTGAAAAGATGGCCTCCACTGTTCAAAAAAGACCTCCTTCTCAGCAGTCAACTTGCCTTTTCCATCATTCCCTCATCAAGATTGTCATTCTTCATCAACTTGAGAAGAAGGGAATCTCTTGGGACACTTTCATTGCGCATCCATATTTCGCCACTGTTCCTTCATCCCATGCATCTCCTTCACCTTCCACTCAACATATTTCACCTTCTTCAAGTAAGCCCATTCCCAAGAAGCTAAAATTTCCCATGATTAGTGAAGAAGAGTAGCATAATGAAGAAGAAGAGCATGATGAAGAAGAGAAGCACAGTCAAGAAGAGAAGCATGATGAAGAAGAGCAGCATAGTGAGGAAAGGAAACAAAGTGAAGAAAAACACAGTGATGATATGCAAAACAGTGATGAAGAAAAGTGCCATAAAAAAGAGAAAAACAGTGAGGAGGGAAATGATGAGGAAATTGAACAGTTTGATGAGGATATTGGTAGCCCTCACAGCAGCAAAAATGATGAATATGAAGCCCAAAACATTGAGGAGACAGAGCCTAAAAGTCCTAAAGAAAGCAAGGACAAGAGTAAAGAGGGCAGCCCTCAAAAAGACATGCAAGATCACAGTCAAAGCATTCATGAAGAAACTCAAAATAGTGGCAAGGATGATGAGGGAAGTAGCAAGGGAAAAGAGAAAATAGAGCATGTGCTAGCTGCCTCTCCTAGGCAAGGGGCCATGCTTTCTTCTCCAAAAGTGACAAAGCCCCAGACATCAAGGAAAATAGTGCCTCAAACTATAACTCCAAATGTTACTAGGGCCCTCTAAAGAAAGGGGAAGTTGCCCAAGCAACCCATTGTCGAATTACCCAAGAGGAGGAAGACCAAGAAGGCCACCCAAAGCAAGGGAAAGGAGAAAGAAGAAAACAACCATGAGAAGGAGAGGGTCTTTGACATAATTCAGATCCAAAGTGATGATAGCGACAATGAGGCCCGAATCCTAGAGTCTCTCTTGATCAATAGAGAAGAACAAATTCATGCTTTAGGGCAGATCTAGAGAGGTCTAGAAACCTCATTCACTTTTTGCAAACACAAAACAAACAGATGAGTGTCCACATGGCGGTATATGAGACACGGGCCATAAAATATCAAAAAGAGGCCTCCAAGATGCAAATTAAGTTGGAAGAACTCATGGGTGAGTTCAATGATAGCGAAGATGAAGATCAGCCAAGAAGAAAGAGGCCAAGGACCATGGGACTTAGAAGAGCCTTAGAGAAACAAAATGAAGAAGCTCCCCTTTTCCAATTTTTTCCTCTCACTACTTTGTTCACCCAAGAGATAGAAAACAATCGAGAAGCATGGCTTGAGAGGGTGAATGATCACTTGGAGAAGAATTTGGAAAAGGCCAATAGATATTTGGACCTTCAAAGGAGGATGACCGGGCACTATAAGAAGCTTAATCAGTTTGCTCGACGGAAATTGAAGGCCACACAGGAAAAGCTCAAGGAAGCTCAAAAGAGGTGCCTGGCACTAAAAATGAAGAAAGACACCTCAAGTCACCAAATTTTGGCCTCATATTCTCTGCATGTTTCTGAAAACCCTTGAGGTTCATGCTCGCCAAAATTGGGCGAAATTCAACAAGTTTTGGCTTTTTGTCATTTTTGGGCTTTTGGCTAAAAATCATGGGCATCACCATTTATGTTTGGGACATCCTCAAAGGATTAAAATGGTATAATTGGATGCCATAATTTCAAGAGCATCTACTCAACTATTTTCAGATCAATTGAAGATGATTTGGTCCCCCAAAATGGCGAAAAACAGTAACTTTTTCCACACTCTGCCCCGTCTATCAGCAAAGTCTATTTTCTGGGTTTTTACACACAGGTCATTTTTTGATAGAATTCTAGTGATAATTTTGGAGAAAGAAAATAATTTTCAGAAAATAGACATCAAAAGCTTTCCAACGAGCTATCATAGGCCTCGTTTCGACATCGGGAAGGCCTCCAAAAGTTGCCGGCAAGACAAAGTATTTTCTTCTGATATATTTCTTAAGTATTTTTGTGTAAAATGCACTTTTCTGAAGTGACTTTTCCTAATGTGCGTTTCACTATTTTTGGCCATGGTTAGTTAGAAAAAGTCGATATATTTTCCTTTTTTAGCATTTTTAAGATATTTTATTAATGTGCATTTAACTATTTTTGGCCATGGTTAGTTAGGAAAAGACAATATATTTTCCTTTTTTAGCATTTTTAAGATATTTTATTAGATATTTTGTGCCTTGGGATTTGCAAAGCCTCAAGGACAAAATCAGATATTTTTGATGGGCCAATGAGATTGCAAGTTGCACTAGGAGGTTTTCCCTCATCTTGGCCTATATATTCCAAGAGACTTCATTGTAAATAAGGTTGAACTTGATGATATAGAGCAATATATGGTTATACAAGCTTGGAAAAAAACTTGTTTCATGCATTGTATAGTTTCTTGAATGTTTTTGGATGATGAAAAAGGACTACTATTGGATTCCTTGACTTGGTAAAATGGTATAGTGTCCCTCTCTGTTATGTTTTCTTAGTTTTCATTCATATTTCATGCTCTTTCTTGCTATAAGACAGTAGAGAATAGATTTGAGACATGCCCTTGGAGGCACCTCAAATTTCCTGTTTCTTTATAGCTTCTATGTTTGCTTCCTTCTTAGTCATATCAAAGAATCCTTGATTGCTCTTTGATAACTGAAGAAATTGTTTACTTGTTTCATTTATGGTTTTATGCATGCTAAGTATGATTCACGGTATGCCCTGCTTACTCATGGCTAGCCATAACTCCACCTCTGAAACCTTTCTTTGATTGCTTGATTGTCCTAGTTGAACCAAGGAGGTCTTGTACTGATCTTGCCCTTTGCCTAAAACTATGCAATCTTGTTTCAAGGTGCCCGATAGCTTGAAATACTATGCTTAGGTGTTTCCTCATAGTGATTTGAGTTGCTTGTTTGTATTAATTGTATTTCCCCAAAGTCTGATAGAAATTTCCTAAAGTTAGAGAGTCATATATCTCTATGCATTGCTTGAATGTTTATTTCTATACATTTATCAGTTTATGGTTACATTTCTCATGATTAATGGTTAGCCCTACCATGTTTATGTCAGCTATTAAACTATTTATGTTTGAAATCCTTTGTTCTTCACAAATTTAGTGTCCATCCCACTCCATTTTACCCAAAGATCCATTTTACCTTGATCAAATCGGCCCTTCAACATACCTTGTATCACCATTTGGAGCTTTCTTGACCTTTTCAACCCCATAACCCAGTTGATCTGACATCTTTTTACCTATCTTAGTCTTTGATCATTTCATCCCTCACAAACCTAAAAACAAAACCAAAAACCTACTTCATAACTAGCCTAAAATCATAAACACAAGAAGCAACCACACAGATATCCCTTACACAAATAGAGAGAGCCCTCTCTGAGTCTAGGAAGGCTAGGTCCTTGGGCTCCAAAGATTGGTTTGATGTTACCCTGTCACTTGGCTTGCCAATCAGCGAAATCACGGGACACTAACAGGTTGTGCGATAAACTCTGAACTTGGGTCAGGACCCCTCAATCCAAGAAATGGTTCCATTGTTGGGACCTGGATTATTTTCAGGGAGATTTGATGTTGTGGCACCCTTCATGGAAGGAATTGAAATATTAGTTGGATAGAAAGATCCTTGAATTCACACTCCAAGACAATCGAAGTAATAATCTGTTTGACGAAAAGTGGGTACATAAATACATCTATATAGAAGTTCACGAAATATTATTTTGCTGCTTTGCAACTGAGCTGAAGGAGTGGTCGTCGTGATTGACTGAAGTCAATATCTGCGTGAAGGACGATGCAGTAACTGAGTAAACCCTTGAATTGATTCAAAAATTATAAAATTTAGACAATAAGATCAGCTGCACAGTAGATCATTGGATCGATCCCCTCTTGGGAGGATTTGTGACATAATTTTCCATTGATCAATTTGTGTCATATTTTGAAGCAGAGAGAAGGTTTTTTAAGGGACTTAGAGGTAAGTTCCTGCGCTCTTTGAAGTTGTTTCTAAATATGCTATTATGTGAACATCGCTCTCTGTGTCAACATACTACTTAGATGCTGCGAAGAGGCCCGAGTATGTGCAGTGGAAAAATTTATTGTGAAGACCTAGAAAAATGATTTTATAGCTCTCTAAAGTGTAGATTGGATAGTGAAATTTGACTAGAGACCAGTAGCTCTAGTGAATTTGCGCACTCTGAAGGATAAGAAGTTTCATCAAACTAGAACAATCATAGAGCCTTGATCCTTTATCCAGCCCCATCCACTCCACTTCCAAACTCATCTCAAAGAGCACCCACTCCACCGCACAATCCATCTTCACCCCCACCTCCACCTCCCCCAGGCGTGGCTATGGCCGCATCGATGAAGCTACCTAATTTCAGGGGTATTGGGAATGAGGACACTGAGAACTTTTGGTTTGTGACTGATGCTATATGGCAGGCTCAACAGGTTAATAATGATGCTATTAAGAAAGCGCAACTAGCCACTGCGTTCCAAGATCATGCATTATATTGGTATATCAGAGATTTTCAAGCAAACCCTAATGCCACCTTGCACCAAATAAAATATGCCCTAAAAGAGAATTTCAAGAAGCCTAATTCATACGCGCAATTGGTTATAGAAATGAAAGAGATTCATCAATGGGTTAAAGATTCTATGTGCATTAGGGGGATTTTTGAGGTCTAAAATGGACCTCCTAAGGAAATTATAAGATAATAGTGGAAATAATAAAATAAGATTTGATTACATCATCAAATTTTAGAGGGAAAAAAGGAAAAACTACTTTTTCAATTCGTATTTTCAACATATCTCCCAAAGTTTTTACTCAAATTTCAAGCAAGAGTACTTGTTGGATGAAAAATTTAATTCCTCATCCAAGGAGTAGCAGGGTCCATCGAAAGTATGCAACATGGGTACTCCTTGGATGAGGAATTGAAATTTGCATCCAATGATAATTCCTACTTAAAATTTGAGTAAAAAATTTGGGAGATAAGTTGAAAATACGAGTTGAAAATTTATTTTTATTTTTATTATTTATTTTTATCTTTTTACCCTTTTACTTAAAAATTAGTGAATCAACCCCCATGGTTGACATCATCATCTTGAATCCTATTGGTTCATATAAAGTTTATTTTGGTTGTACATTTTTCTTATGAGGCCCATTTTAGACCTCAAAATTCCCCTAATAGGAGGCAGATCAGAGGCTGAAACACACTATCAGAGATGGTGGATTTACCATCGATGATACTCAACATAAGGAATGGTTTATTGCTATGATTCTCCCACATATGTGCTAGCCCTTGGGTCAGCAGAATATTTCCACACAAGATGAGGTTATGGAGATTTCCATGAAACTAGAAGCTACCCCAACACCTGTTTCACTTGGACCTCAACAGATCTAGAATCAGTTGGAAGCCATGCATTTAGAGATTCAAATCCTGCGCAGAGACAAGGGAAA